>MU269982.1:17822412-19039912 GCA_021432705.1 Caranx ignobilis | reverse complement strand
CTGCAGCTAAGTGGTTCTCACCTCCTCGTGGCTGCTCTTCATGTAGACCAGCTCCTCTTTCAAACCCTCTATCTGTGCCTGCAGGTCACTGATGGTGAGAGTCATGCTGTCCCTCACTCCTCTTAGACGAAACACATCAGCCTCTGTCGTTGAACGCATGGTCGACTCCATCTGATACCTACAGGCAGATGTCAGGTGGAGGCACAGTATTGTTGATCGATTGTTTACTGCACATGCCCATCAGTGTCTGACCAGTGGTCCCACATCTCACTGAACCATTACCATTGAACTCTTTTATGAAATTACAAAACTGAAATTTGGTTGATACACTGTGTATTCAGGTGGCATTATTTTAAGGTGCAAATCTGTTTCAGCATGAGCTATAGCAGAGGAGTGGCAGCCTACTTCATTTTAAAGTCATCAGCAGCCAGTTGAGCGTTGTCAATCTGCAGCATGATGCTTTGGTTCTCTGAGTATCTCCTGGCGATCTAAATGGAGGGGAAATGAAAATTCATCACAAGTCGCTCTCTGTAATCTATTCACTGAGGTCAAATATGTATTCATCATTCTTATTTCAAAAAGTTGCAGCTGATCAACTTTATTGGGATGTTGTGTATTTTTAATGAAAGTGCAATGGGTTTAAAGTCAAAGAGCACTAGAATAAACACATTTACACACATACATTATGATATACATTTGTGCCATGAGGTTTAAACCACTGTTCTTTTTTTCCTAGGAAGCAGAGAAAGCAGAAAGCTGATATAATGAGTAGATATATCTCTAAACATGAGGCGTGTCTCTTTTCATCATTTTAAGGTGTCATGGTGTGTAACATATGAGCAGTACCTTGGCGCGGAGGTCATTGATGGTGGCGAAGAAGGCGGTGTAATCTCTGGATGCAGTCGGAGATTTCTTCTCATAAAACTCTCTGATCTGCATCTCCAGCTTCTTGTTGGCTGCCTCCAGGGAGCGCACCTGCACACAACACCAGAGGCCCACATCAACATCTTCAGTTGTGGCTCATAAATCCTGGATGACAGATTGATCTCCCTGTGGATTTACTGAGTCAAGATGACACTGCACAGAGCTCATTCTTTTACACCCAAGCAAAAATATTATATTATTATGCAGAGCAGAGTGATAAAGGTTTATGTGAGGGAGACAGTGGATCATATTGATGGTAGTCTGGTGGTGATGTTTATGTCTGTGATGGAAGGACTCAGATCCTTGGCTTCATTTTTTCCTTCACTTGTGTTTAAGTGAAGTAAATGAGATCTGGTGCAAAGTGCAGGTATTGAACAGGTGTGATGATGCAGACTGAGATCCTGCTGCCCATGAACAGTTTAGAGCTGAGAGTTTAGCAGTGATATGGATGATGTCTCCTCTAACTGCAAAGTAGCCTACAAGAGTGTGGAAGCAGATAGCAATACGTAGCAATCATCATCATCATCATCATCATCATCATCTTACCTTCTCCAGGTAGGAGGCCAGGCGGTCGTTGAGGTTCTGCATGGTTATCTTCTCGTTGTTTATCACTGAGAAATCCTCGTAGGACCCAAAGCCTGAGGAGATGGTGGACTGGGAGATGCGCGTCCCGAGACCCCCCGCGCCTCCATACACGCTGGGCGCGAGGCCGCGGAAGCTGCCAGCGGTGGAGACGCGGGTCACGCCGCCCCCGGCGAGCTGTCTCCCTCCGCTCTGGCTGAAGCCGCCGGAGCTGGCGCTGCTGAAGGAGCTGTAGCTCCTGCTTTGGCGGGTCTGGATGATGGACATGGTGAGAGGTGGACGTCTTATGGAAGGAGACCCACAGGTGGCGTGCACAGCTGGAGAGTGTACGAGGAGTGACTCTGCTCCAAGACGGATGGGTCTTTTTATAGGACTCCGAGGGCGTCGGGTCCCATGCCACAACAATGTCTGGTATGCAAATAATAGTTTTTCAAGGTGTGTACAGAAGCACAGAGATGCTCTGTGGAGGACAGGTCGATTATCTAGTTGGGCAGCATGATGGCTGGCAAGTTCCTGCTGCGCATGAAAATAATTGGGTTTTTTCCTCTTCAGTGTCATGCAGTGTTACACTGGGGTATTTACTGTAACCTCCATGCAGTAGGCTTCAAAAGGAGGCTGGTTCACATTTGACAAAAGAAAGAACAGTCCTGAAAATCTTTCTCTGGCAAATGAAAAGCTGAATTCACAGAGAGTGCGCAGGTGGAAGACAGACACTCCCTCTGCACCACCCTGCATATGTACCACCATCATCACTGCTGCTATGTTGCTAATGTATTTACACTGAAGTCCTTCCATTTAAGTTGCCTGAGGCAGGTCAAACTGCACTTGGGTCAAGAGTGTGTATGTTTCTTCACTGGGAAAAGAAAGAAGGACACACCTAAAACGATTGGCTGGCAAGCTAAGGTTGTGTGTTTAACTGAACTGGTTCTCCTTAATCTGTAGATATATCTGCTCTTTCCAGTGGAGCCAAGAATGAAACTGTCACTGACACACTGTAACAAACCATTAGGGAAATAGTTGCAAAGCAAAGAGGAACACACCCATCAGAGAAGCTAACATTTGGAACTGTTGACTAACATCCACAGACATTTTACACTTAGAGTATAGAGTCAGAGTTTAGTGTAAATTGTTTCTATGGTTAAATTTACATTCAGAAAAAACTACACTTGACAACTTGTGAGGAGAGGGGGCAGGTGAGGCTGAATCTATAAGTCATTCATGGCACTGGATGATGTGATGCTCCACTTTTTTTCTCCCAGTCAGAGTCACAGGTTGGATTACAGGCCAAACTGGGATGGTGTTTTCTCCCATTCCTCCAACCCACAGGGGGATTCTCTTCTCTGCACAGTGAGTGCTGCACATACGTACGAGTATCTGTATTTCACAGATCATAATACTTATAAGAATGGGAACAGAAATTAGAGCTTCAACAAACAACAGAAAAAGTGAAAACATGAGATTAATAGGATTAAATAAACTGTATGTCAAACATTTCCACCTGCTTTAATTAGGAGAAAAGAAAAAGAAGCTGTGGGTGACCAGTCCTTTAGGGTGGGGGCTCTAATGCCAAAAGGTCAGTCGCCCTTTGTCATAGGCTGTCACCTGTTAATAACCACAGGTCTCCATTCTGGTCTCAGGTCCCAGTAATAAGCCTGGCAGCAGCATTTTGAATCAACTGCAGACAGTGCATAGTCGAGCCAAAAAGAAATAAAAGCACCATCGGTTCATAAGAAGCACCTCATCTTAGAGATCATTTATGTGTGGTGGAAACAAGTTTGACTCGTCATTCACTCGTCAAATCATTGTGACTGAGTAATCTGCCCAAAAGGTAAAGGTAGGTAAAGGTAGTTTTGAAAGTGTGAGTTCAGTGAGCATCATTTTCAATAGAATTTAAGTCATTAATTATCAGCAAATAATTACGATATGATATGAACAGCAAAGTTTATATCACAGTCACAGCAGTGCTTGCTGCAGTAAACCAGAAAGCATGTTTATTCTCTGTCTAGCAACCCCTTAAAGCCTACTGGCTCCCTTTGCTTCTAATATATGCTTGGCCTGCTGGCAGGCCAGTGGGTTTTAAGCACTCTTGCATGGATTTTCCAGGCTGGGGTAAGTTTAACATCACTGAAAACTCATTTTAAAGTTTATTTTATCATCATGTTGCTGTTTTTCTAAACTTTCTTGAACATGATTGGGACCAAAAAAGAGAGAAAGATACGCTGCTACAGTGTCACAGATGTTCAGGAAACTGTGGTTGTACCAGTAGTTTATTCATCGTAAGAGTAAAACAACTGATACGCTTTCACTGTCCATTCAAATGTTCAAGTGAATCTGTGTATCACATAGCTGAGGATGTGAAATGAAAGTAAACAGATAGCAGTGATGAGAATCTGCTGCAGTCTTGTCTGACAAATGTGTGTGTGTGCGTGGGTGTGTGGGTGTGGGTGTATGTGCATAAATCCAACCTGTCTATAGTTCACCTTGTCTGGAACATTTATCAGAGGCGTAAATCAGATGTCACTGACGGGTGTGTCGCGTCGGTCTGTTGAGTGTACAAATGTCAGGTCTTAACATCTATAATTGTTTTTCCAGCAGAGGATAATTATTATCTAATGACTAAGGCTGCTATAGTTGACATGTGTCACTAAAACCCTGCAGGATCACATCACTGCAGGTGCAAGCTTGAGTGTTCTGTGGTGTGGCCTTAAATACATTGTGTTGCTACCAATCCTGCTTTGTGTAGAATAATCAATTACATATTGCTCCAGGGGACAGATGATGCTTTCACTGACTGGTAGGAAGGAACCGATGGCTGGGTTCAGTGTCGTCTCTGCTCTGTAGAGGTCACACATCACAGATGGCCAGGGGAAACAGGAGGCACAATAACTGGGCCACTTCAGAAAATCTACACAGAAAATCTATAAACAGCTCTAATGTCCACCGTGCTCTGTCGTAGTCTGGCTAAAAGGGTGGTGTGAACGTCACTTGGAAAATCCAGGGCACAACTTGACATGATGAAAGCAATAATGACGCTTGGCGGTCCATGTTGCCTGTTTCTTAAGGGACATTTATTATGTTTTAGTAATAAACTATATTGGAAACCTGAAGGTACCTATCGTGTCCCAACATGTTGATTGTTGACAGTTATTCACTTCAGTTCAGTTTTATTTGCATACTTTGTGTTATTGTTATAAGCCACTTTACAGGGATGAGAATCTGCACTTTATTCGTCAAACTGCTCGCACTTTATATTTAAGTGTTTCTTTTGTTATTGTTGTCTACCTGTCTTGTTTATTAAGACGTATGCTGCTGCCTTCTTGGCCAGGTCACCCTTGTGAAAGAGGTCTTGATCTCAATTGGTCTAGATGTTTTTTTTAAATGGTGTTAGTGTATGTGCTGTTATAGTAGCAGCTAATGCTGATTACACAGAGTCTACTGGTAACTTTTTCAGCCCACTGCCTCACACACCCACAAGTGAAGAACAACTCAGTGGCTGCATAGTTACATCAGAGTTTTTGTACTGGTTGAAAGGAGTATTGGATTTCCAGTGTAAATACATTGACTTGTTTTATAGTTATTGCAGGGCAAAAAAGGTTTTCACTCACCTTTCCAGGTGAGTGAAAATCAAAATAATGGGTTCTTGGATGTAGTGGTCCATCGTTTCCTGTACGCACATCCTCCCGCTGCATCCGCCTCCCAGTCAATCAGTGAACACTGTTATCAGTCTTTGATTTTAGGCCACATCACTCAAGCACCAAACTTTTGGTATAAAAGGGTGGGTCTGTTCAGAAACCAACAGATCTGCACCAGAGGCATCACTGCTCTTGAATTCTGTTGTGAACATATCTCATCCTCACAGGTAAAGTAACTTTGTGTCATTTACAACTGTTATGATGATTTAGAAAGTTTGATTAGAAAGTTTAGAAAAAAAAAATCTCTCTTTCTCTTCATACACAGACATGTCAGGGAAAGTTGTCGTGCTGTTTGCGCTGCTGGCTGCGCTGCTCCTATCTGCTGCAGCCTCTTCACCTGAGTCCTCTGCAGCTGGAGATGCTATAGTGAACAACAGCCTACAGCAGCTTCTGGCCAAGAGGCAGGCAGCAAGGGACTCGGCTCGCAGACAGGAGGTAGCTCCTCAGAGTCACTCTGCACGTATGGAGAGATGGGCACACCTGTCTGAAGACGAGCGAGAGATAATGACCAAGCAAATAATGCAAGCAATTTCAGGTATGCTGTGGGCTGGGGTGTGAAAGTTATTTTCTCATTGCAGTTGTGCTTGACTGCTGTCAGTCAGATAATAAGTAATCAGAGATCACAGATGCTCAAATCAGTGTTCTGAAGTCTTGTGTGTGGTTCACGTAGGACTGGTTTGTTCACAGAGCTGAGGAACTCTGGGTGCATGTCAGATCGGGACTACCAGGGCTGGTTGGACTTCGGACGCCGGGACACAGACTGAGACACAACAACGACAACGATGAGCCAAGAGTTCATGCAGCTTTTTATCCATGTCTTCTATTCAGGAAATGTTTCACTGTCCTTGCAACGTCGTAAATAAACTATGTGGCAGAATTATTACAGTTGTGTTGGTGTCAATACAGAGACATTCGGAGCTGTACTGGATGAAAATGCAAAGTTTTATTCACAGGTGGTACGATTTATACACATACATATACAACTGTGATGCTAACAGACACTATGGCAGACAGTAGTGCAGAGAAACAGTGGTTTGGTTGATTACAGTCAAAACACAAATTATTATTGCAACCTGTGTTTATGATTTCTTCCCTTTTTAACACATGGTATCCTATGCCTTTATGCTACAGGTGATCGAAGAAACATGCTGTTTAAATAATTATGACCTCTCTTCTACTCGTATTTCATTAACTATGGATTCCCCTTAACACAATGGAGAATCCACTTTGAATGCCTGAAACGATTCAGATTTCACTTATATCCCAGCAGTTTCAAAATTCCTGATGACATGAAATACAGCAGATACAGCAGTACAAGCAAGAGTTTCAGTCAACGTGAACAGTAAATACACATATATTGCTTCTAAGAATCCCATTCATCGTCTTTGATGCAGCGTGGCAAACCTGATTTGTTTCATTGTGTTTTTGGTGAGGTTTGGCTCAGGATGATAATAACAAGTCCACAGCGTCAGGCATTTCAACTGCACTGCACTGCACGCAGCCAGAACAACCCGTGAAAGCAGGTGGGGGAGGGTAGGGCAGACAGTTAAAGACACAGGTCACCAGTATTTAGTTCAGTCAGTGTATAATCTGTGCCAGTGTGGGGCACATGTCATTGCAGTGATTCTGATCAATATTTACTTCCAGTATATTTGACAATCTTATCACATGCTTTTCTCAATGTAGCAGCTAACAAGCAGGAACACCAGAGCATATTGTAGTGCATTTCATCAACTTTCAGTGTGACAGCAATGGCTTGGTTTGTGGTTTTTACCAGAACTAATTTACAGCACATGGTGTTTTTTTAATTCTCTCAGATGACAGTGTTGTTTATATTACACTTCACTTTTCACTTTGGGAACTAAAAAAAACAACACGTGATGTGTGTGTGTGTGTTTTTTTTTTAATGCGTGGTAGGGAAAACTGTAAAATGATATTCACAAAACAGTATAAAAACTTTTTTTTTCTTCATGGTCTTTCTTTTTTGTGTAAAAAGCAGAACAGACAGGTGATTGTCCTGAGATGAAGATGTTACACACACGCACCCGCGCACTCACTCACGCTCACTCACACTCTCACACACTCACTCACTCTCTCTCACACACACACAAACACAAGCACAACAGTTAATCTACTGTACAGGAGTTCATAGAAAAGAACAATTTCTATACACTACAGACAATTCGAAGTATGGCTCCTGTGCACTCTGTGGCTTCTGATTTCAAGTCACCAGTGCTGCGGACCCTGAACTGCACAGAGGGAATCACATGGCTTGATGCAAAGTCACTATGGTGAATGAGAGAGGAGTAAGTGTTGGATCAGCTGTCGTCAGACTTTGGGGGGATGCCTGGCTGCATTTCTGTCCTTGCCACTGCCTCTTGCCATCCCCCAGGCTGCCACTCTGTGCAGCCCCAGACTGTGAAGCTTCCCCACTAAGTTCATGCTGAAAATGTTCCTCCTTCCTTCTTCTTTTGATGCCGAGCCCGCGCTCTTGTCTTTTGCTGTGGAGACTGAGAGTTTTGTAATATGGCTGTGGTGCAGGCTGTGGTGGGGATAAGGACAGGCTGAGATACCACGCTCTTGCAGCAGCTGCAGGAGTCCCAGTGATGACACAGTCATGTTTGTTGTGGCAGCGGTGGTGGTGGTGGTGGTGGTAGTGGTGGCCCAGCCTCCTAAGTCAAAGTGCTGCTGGTGGGGTGGAGATGAAGTGCTCACGTGCTCACAGTTCCGACAAGCTGGCAGGCCGAAAGAGTGAAGGCTGCCAAGAGAAAAAAAAATCATTAATATAATAATTAATTAAGACTACACTGATCAGGAAACATAACCGTTCATTTCTACACAGACATGCAAGACCATACACAAGTAATGAAATAAAGACACTGTTTTCAGTGGTGGCTGTTAGTGTTGAGCTGTCATTGCTGTAAGACGCATAAACAAAATCATTAGTGTGGCAGGGTGTCAAGATGCAAACCTGGAAGGGTAAAAACATACCAAAACATGTCGTCTAACAAGTATGTGTGTGAGCACAGACAAGTTAGAGAAGATGAGACAAACAGCTCTAAACCATTAGTAAGGGTTAGTAGGAAGTCAGTTTGAATATTCAGAGGCACAGTACGGGATTTTCCGATGACCATTCAATTAGGTCTGAGAAAATGTTTAGTAGTAGGGTAGTATTAATTTGACTCTCAGACCTTCTACAAGACCTCCTTTGAGAGAAGGAAGAGCAGAAGACCTTCATCTTGTCATTTGTTAACCAATGTGTTATGTAGTAGGGGAGACTTCGATCAGTCGACTATTTGACGATTCGATTTGGAGGAGTCCGATTGGACTATCAACCTCATAGTGGAACAGTCGAAAATGTTGTTATGAAACCAAGATTGTAACATTCTGACTACATGGGGGTGCTCACTGCTCTCTCTCTCTCTCTATCCTCATATTGGAGAGAAAAATTTAATTCAGGCTAAAAGTTTTTTCTATTAAACCGAGTAGTGCGGTCTCTGTCTATCGTCCATGCAGCGCAGCATCTGTATAACACACACACACACTCACTACACATGAACAACAGCGCTGTCCATGGTGCTGTGACACTTGACCCCTGGCCCTGAACTGACTATACAAGCACTGATGTGCACACAACGATGGGACTATTACTTGTCATTGCGACACGGCCATCCAAAGAGAGGCGGTGATGTCGTGAGCACAAGCCTAATGAGTGACATAAGGAAAAGGATGTGGATGGAGAATGTCCTGTTATTGTGATCTTATGCTGACTGAAGAATTATACTTATTTGGGTGTTTTAGCTCTTTTCTCTGGAGCAGAAAAAGACATGAATGAGATCATGAATCAGTGAAGGAAAAAACAACATGATTCGACGATTAGTCGACTAAAGGCAAAATCTGACCAATCAGATTCGACTATGAAAATCCTTCGTTGAAGACAGCCCTATTATGTAGTTAAACGAACATGGTACAGTGCCTCCATCATTAGTATTCATGACGGTCATAAAGTATTTGTTGTGCATCTGTAACCCCACAACTCTTACTTTGCCCTGAGGGCTCCTTCTAGAGTTGGAGAAAGAGCCTCGACAGACGTTTTCTGCCACTGTGTGAGTAAAGAGCACAAGTTGGGAGAATGATAAGTAAAACAGGATGGAAGAGAGGCAACCTGGAATAACCTTGTTTTATGAGAGTGGCATTGTTAAAAAGTAGGTGTGGATTAACAACCAGTCTTTACAGGGATTCTTTGTTTGGAGTAACTCCGGCTCATCACATCAACATAAAATCAAGTCCAGGCACAGATTTCACTTTACTATCCACAGTGGAAATTCATCTAGTCAGGGCTGTGAAAAATACACCAGGACAACATGCGCAAAAAGAGGAAGGCACTCTATGTTCTTACCTTGTATAGACGGAGGGGAGGAGGAGGGAGGGTTGGTGGACTTGGCGGGTGGTAATGGTTTGAGTGGGAGAGGTATGAGGGAGGTTGGGACCATATTGAGAGACTGTGATGTCATGAAGGGAGAGAGGCAGGTTAAACCATGTATGAAAGACAATGAGCACAGGGGATGAGGCTCTATGGAGGCAAATAAGGTTGGACACTAATACTTATACTAATCCTACTACTAATACTAATACTGACTCTATGAATTGCAGTCTTGAATAGGATAAAGCATGTGGATTTTAGAGGGAATTTAATGAAGTGAATGGAAATGACTTAAGTAGTGGAGCTGTCTGAATGTAATATGTACACAGTAAGTATTATAAGTGGCCTACCCATGCCATGCAGTTCTGACAGCTGAGATAGGTCCGGATCATCCTCCTCCAGGTCGTTGAGGCTGTAGACATGCTGTATGTCGACCTCAAGCTCCCTAAAGTCTTTAGTCAGGACGCCTGGGCGTGGATGCAGAATGCCTCCTAGGTTTGGTTTGGCCAACTGCTGCCACTGGTGCAGAGTCACCGAGCCTGATGAGTAGTTTAAGAATGTTGTAATACAAGGACATCGTTAGAAATAACTGTGATGTACTTTTGCTTTTTTGTGGATTTTTTTTTCTTTTTAATGTTTTCATTATATTTTCTTATTTGTCATTTGGTTGTTCTTGGCTGTACCAAGATTCAGATGTGGATCTTGCCAGGCGAGAAGATCCAGAAAGGAAAGAGGTGGATGACACCAGATGGTAATGTCTGTAATTTTCTACCTCAATTAGTGTAGAAGAACAAAATGCCTATAACAATTACACCAACATTATATAAAAACCTGTTTGCCCAAAAGAAACAGTCATGACGGTTGGCTAGGCTGGCACCAAATAAAGGAAAACAAACATTTTAGCCTTGTGTAGTTTCGCATGATCAGAATAGTTTCATGATCTCAGAGGAGTGGAGAAGGAACAAAAACCAAAGAACACAATGGTTGTTGGGCTTGTGAAAATGTACTCTTATATCACATTGGTTCATGGTTAAAGGTATCTTATGGGTTTTTTGGAAAGAATAAAATATTTACATAATTGTTTCCCACCTGAATGCAGTGAGGATCCTTGATGGCTAATAAAAGCTACAGAATGTATATTATTATTCATAAAATGGTTGCAAAGGCAATTTCTGGAAATATTTGAATTGATTCACCAGTGGTCTCTAAGTTAAATATGTATAATTGTAAATTTGATTCTCAAAGTTAAGCACTGGTTTCTGCAAGTACACAAGCTAGTACTTCTGTAAACAAGTAATTAAACTTTCACTCTTGAATATTAACTTGTAGAGTCACTGACTAATGTCAACAACAATGTGATGTCTACACTTGTCTTCGTCAGACTCTATTATGACTCTATTGTGACTCTACGGAAGCTGAAATAGTTCTCAATAAATTTATGTGACAGGGTGCCATGTGACGCAGTGGGTTAAACAGGCGCATGTGCAGAGGCTACAGTCCTTGCTGCAGTCGGCCCTGGTTCGAATCCTGCATCGGACGGCCCTTTACTGCATGTCATTCCCCCTCTCTCTGCTTCCCCATTTCCTGTCTCTCTCATACTGTACTGTCAAATAAAAATGTAAAAAAGCCCAAAAAATATTAAAAAAAAAAAAAAAAAAAGAAAAGAAAGAAATGTACGTGTCTGCTTTTTTACCTTCCAGTGGTTTGACGATCTGCAGGCGGTCGGGCAGGTAGGACCTGGAGCTCCCAGAGGAGCCACACGACTGCCGTGAGCTGCCGTTAGAGTAGTTGGTGCCTGTCGATGCTGCTGGACTGGAGGCCAGGCTGTCGTTTGGTGTCAGGAAGCCACTGGAGCCGTCGCCCTCCTCACACTTTGCTGCCAAGGCACGGAGTTTACGCTCACGCTCCACGTCAAAGAAAGGCCGCTCAGAGGAGTGGCTCTGTTGGCGTGCAGACAGGCTCTGCAGAGCAGCTTCCAGGTCTTGGCCTCCCGGGGTGCCTGGCTGACCCAGACGCTTTGGCCCACTCGCACTACAGGGAGAGGACATAACAATGTTTTACCTGCTTCATCTCTGCAGATCATTTTCCCCTTGAGGGTTGATTGTTATAAACTCAGGTTGCTATGTTCAAACACAAGCCATCATAACTAAGGTTGCCAGATATTCCATTCTTCATACTAGTGTTGTAGTACTCAAGACCGGTCTTGAGACCACATTTTCATGGTCTTGGTCTTGTCTTGGAATCGACAACATTTTTACACAGTCTCGTCTTGGTCTCAGTTGAGCAGGTTTGATAGGTTGATTTTTTCCTCAAGACCAGTCAAGACCACATCTGCAGTGACATCTCTTTTTTTTTTAACTGGAAATGTCTCTGTCACTCGCTCACTTTTGTTTATGTAATGTAAATCAACAACTTTAAGATAATTCAAATTGTTCTACAAAGGTATGCTTGTGTAACTATCTGAAAACTTGGTTGCACCAGAGTCAAAAGCTGTTGTTTCAATTAGATATGGAATAGATTTTGTATAAAATTATCTTTTCTTTTTTGCTGAAGACTAATGTAAATATCAAGCCACATGATTATTATGGGTACTGGTACTGAATATACAGTATTGGTCTTGAAAATGGTCTCGCATTGGTTTGGTCTCAGTCTTGGACTTGGTCTCGCCCCCCCCTTGGTCTTGGTCTTGACTTGGTCTTGACCCCCTCAAAGTCTTGGTCTTGTCTTGGTCTTGACTTGGTCTAGGGTTAGGTGGTCTTGACTACAACACTACTTCATACAAAGAAATCTATATAAAATGTGAAAATTTCCACCTGATATAAAGGTGGTAAAGGTGCATGCACACACACACTCTAACACACCTGTTATCTTCTCTCTGGGCAAGGTTGGAGCTGGGCTTGTCCTCCAGGGTAAGGCTGGCATTGTCAGAGCCATAGTAACTAGTTCGGGGGGTGCTGGTACAACTGGAGCGAGCGGACACAGGACTGGAGCCTGGGAGCCACGGGGAGTGGCAACGAGACCGCAGCTTTCCAACCTTGTTCACTACCTTCACCGTTTCAAACACACGCCATGGGTGATTCCTGCCGGGAGAAAAGTGGAGAGGTTAGATCTAACTGAGACAATCATGTTTTTTTAAATAATTGCACTAGAGGAGAAAATTTGTTCACCTTTGTTTATAATCATGTGTGTGTTCTATTCTAATCTTGAAGAAAATACTGCAGACAGCATCCCTGGGAGATTTTAAACACGCAACAGGATGTGTATGTGTGAGAAACTGTTTGTGAGTTCCAGTCACTGAGGACATGCTGGATACTTAGAGAGCAAACATTTACCACAGAGCTCAAAGAAATACAGAAGAAATGCCATGAGCAAGGAGAGGTAATAAAAAAAAAAGTCAAAACAAATCACCAGGTACAAGAGTGAACAGCTGGGAGGGAGAGAGAGTGGGGAAAATAATACAAGCCTTGAAAATCAGACTCAGAAAGCAACAAATAAAGCTTTTAAGAACTTGCTTTTGATTTCAAATTTAAAGTAAGTAGTAGTGATGGTTTTAGTGTAAGGAAATAGAAAGTATATGTATATAATATTTGTTAGCATAATGAATATAATGGTAATCTTGCTCAGTGTATTGTACGGATGTTCAGTATAGATACTAAATATAACCTCAGGGGAACTTTCATCTACCACACAAACCTATGTATTCAATTGTGGACACTACAGATACTATTATTTCTGACATGATTTATCATAAATTGGTATTAATCTGATGAATCACAAAACTCTATGGTTTCAGAGTGATAGATGTTTCCATTTGTGTTTCATTCAGATTAAATCCCATTTTTCTTGGTCATAATCTCAAACTAAATTGGTTTGAAAGAACTCAGTTCAAATCAAACACTCTGTTCTCCTTTAGCCAGCAACTGTAGTCAGTGTGGACCTGGGTCACTTACAATCAAATTATTCACAGAAACTTATCAAACCAGACATGCAACATAATCCATTTTCTGCCATCCATCAATAGGCTCAGTGCAACACCAACCCAAACTTTCCACCCAAATATAACAAGACACTTTTGTTTCTTCCTGCATGACAGCTTAGCCATGTGAAACACATCCCTGCATGTTTCACAGAGCTACCTGGGTATTGAAGCATCTAATCCTAAATGACTCACACAAAGCAAAAATGTTTTGATGCTGAGCCTGCAATTTGTGTTTGCAATTTAGACACGTTCCTCAACTCTATGTTGCTGTAGGCTGTTCACAACCTCTTACATGTGAATGCGCACACAAACAAAAAGACTCACTTGTATTCTGAGGGAGCCGGGGTGTCGAGGCCTTTGCGAAAGGTGCCTTCTATCTCTGCTGCCAGTGAGTCCATGGGGAGGACAGAGGCCAGTGCAGTGTACCGCTGCACTGTGCTGTTGGGCACGCTCTTGTTCCGCAGGTTTTTAATGTCCTCTCGGGCCTCAGAGAGCATGTCCTCACACTCTGAGTACTTGTCCTGCAGGTCCTTGAGCTGCAGACAGGGGAGACAAATCAGAAAAACTGGAAGGGATTGTGTCACTCAAAATGTACAGAGGCTCTCACACCACGTGGTGGACACACACTTATAAAAACATATCAACTCTCTTGCATATTGTTGTTTGTTAATTAGCCACAACTGTACAAAGTTCTGCAGACTAGCTTCGAAGCTATCTATGTTTAACACTTGACAACCATTCAGCCACTCTAAGAGTATTTCAGAGTAAATTGCTTGCCTCTGATTTAAGTTTCATCTGGCTCTCACGTGAGGCACTCAGGTGTTGGTTCAGCTCTTCATTTTCATGGGTAAGCTAAAACAACAGAGAGAATAAAGATTAGTTCAAATATATTTGATAGGTAAAGAATGTTGATGTATTTGAGAGCAATTGCAGGTCTTCAGTGACATCAATTACAGTTAGATGTTGGGTGTGGCACTCTCACCCCTTTGCAGCGGGCCTGCAGATCTACAATCTGAGCAAGGAGCGAGCTGATCTCCTCTTGTTGTCGGACAGAGTCCTCTACTTTGCGTGCAAGCTCCTCTGACAGGTTGACCACTTGTTTGTTGACGGATGCTGAAACACAGATGTCACATAAATGCACCTGTGCCTGAGCTACTGTCATGTGATTTTCAGTCACTGAATCAAGACTGTAACACTTACAGAGCTCTTCCACGCACACCATCATCAGCTCCTGTTCTTGCTCCTCAAAGTTGGTCGTCTCTGTGGTGAGCTCATTAGCCTGCAAATATCAAAAAGTATATCAAAATTCAACACATTGCACAATTGCAATACATTCTCAAAGCACTGCATCTAATATATGTTTTGGTCAAATTAACTTCAGCTGTAGATTTGATTCAACCTAAACTGTGATACTGCAGAAGGAGTTGCTCCCAAATATTTACAAAACTCCTCCTTAACATCACATTAAAGACCCAAATAAATGTTGCTAAAATAACTTAAGTCATTTATAATTAGGATGAAACTCAACGGTATAAACTATCAAAAACTACATTTCATGCTAAAGTGTCTTATTTTATCTTGCATGTACAAGTAATTTCTCTTTCATTTTATTCTGTGAGATCTTTGTAATGTTGCATACCTCTAATCTGAGTTTGCGGTTTTCCTCTTCTAAACCCTTCAGTTTCTGCTGCAGGAAGTCATAGTGGACAAAGTTGCTGAGGGAACTGCACGATTCATTCCTTTTTATCCTGCAACAGGAAAACATTTGTCTGCATTAGACAACTCACTTCTCTTCTCTAGTAGAAAAGTGATGTTCAAAAACATGCATATCCCTACACTCTTACAAATTTATGTTCTCCAAAATTTACCAAAGATACAAATGATTTCACACCATTTTGTAAATCAAGACACACATTTCATGAGAACTTGCCATGTTGACAACAACATGAAATTCTGGCCAGCTTTATATCTTTCTGACTGTGCTTCACATCTTGGGCATTTAAGCAGAACAGATGGACAAACCAGAACTTTAAACAACTGTTGGAAGCTAAACTGAATAGTAATTAATGGATGAAAAAGAGGATGATTAATGGATGAAGAGAAATAAAAAGAGACACTAATGAACAGAGGTAGGTGCTGATGGGAGGGAGTTTAGTAGAAAGCTTTGCCAGCAAAGGATCAGAGGATCAGTGGAGATGTTCTGACATATGTTTACTTACACACAGAGATTGTGTTCTGAGCAGATGCCTTCAAGATGCCTCCTTTTATTTCACCAATATGTGCTGCATAACATCTAATCTGCTTTGTGTTTAGGTGTTAAATTGTATGTAGCTTATAGACTTCCAATACTTGTTTGGTAAATAATCCCGCTGGTCACTCCTCTGCCTCTTCATATATTAATGTGCACATTGTACTCACGGTGAGAGAGATTCAGCGTTTTCAATCTCTTCAGTGCTCGCGTAGAACTGAAGGAGGTCATCTCGCATCGACAGCTCATGACGAAGTTGAGCGATCTAGAAAACGAGTCCACTTTAGCTCAATAGACTGTAACATAGCACAAATCTTATAGTACATTGTGAGTACATCATGGGGTTTGTTTCTACCTCCTCTTTTGCAATTTCAAGCTGTTCATCCAGCATTTCATTGCGTGCCGTTAGCTCTTGGTTTTGCTTCAGGAGGGACTGACCAATCCGCGCTGCTAACTCCAGATCCCGCTCCTTCTGCAAAGTCACACAAAATCCTCCTTTTATTTACTATTCACAATAATAGTGATATAATACTTATTGACTTTTTTCCATGGTAATAGGGGATCACAGATGGAGTGACGTTTTTGACCAAATCTGATCAGACCAACAGAAAACAAACAGTGATGGTCAGGGAGGCAAATACATTTAATCCCCTTTAATCCTGTTCATCTGCTGAGTGTCTCTCTCTTACCTCCTCCAGAAGGTGGGTGACTGCCTTAATGTCATGATACGTCTTGGTGACCTGGCCCACTCTGTCTGAGCACAGCACTGTGGGAGGAGGGAGAGAGGGATTTAATGAATGGAGAAAGAGACAGAAGTGCAGATGGTACAGAGAACAGAGAACAACAACACAGCCCTGCCAACTGGTCATCATGAGCAATAATACATAGCCAGTGGGGAAGTGTTTTTGACTTTGATTTCTTAGTCTGTTTCTGTTTTTCAGCTGCAAAAAGTCAGTTCTGCTAGAAAATTTAATTAATTCATTCAATTAATTAAATAACTGAAAGGTCGCTGTTTTCCCTATCAAAAGAGAGAAAACTGAGTTTCATATTTGATATCCACTTCTACTTTTATTAGGTTAGCTGATTTTGCTGATTCTGAGCAGCACTTTCAAAAATAAACTTGCTGATTGAATCACTTATCCACTGCCATTAAATCATTTTCCCTTTGATTTTTTATTGAAGGTTTTGGGGTTTTCTGTTGCTTTTCTGGATGTGCTGTCTGATGAAAATGGATTATAGGTTATAAGTATTTAAAACAGGCTTAATAATCATAGATTTCATTATCATGTAAACAAGTGAAGAAACAGTGGTTGCCCTTAACTCAATGCCTTTAAAATGCCCTTATCACATAACTATAATTTAATATCAACCTGTAACAAGGCCAACAATACCACCAGGCTGAAAACTCTGCAGCCACCATTTGTATGAATGAGTTCCTCGTGCAGAGTGTGCTTCTCCTTCAAGTTTCAAGAGCAACACACCACAACATCTCTATGTGGTGAGCCAGATACTGATCCTCTTAGCTTGATCCTTTTCAGCCCAGATAAGACCTCGTTCTCCTATGTACCAATATAGCACAACGGGAAAGGCTGCCAGGGCTAAACTGAAAAAGTGTTCATGCCACGACGCCGGACATGAACGGCATGGGGTGGGGGATAACAATGACTAGCTATTGACCTGAAACTATGTTTACATCCTGGTAAATGGTTTGTTTATGTCCACTTCAAAGTCAATAAGGATGAAGAGTTGTCAAAGATTAATTAGCCAGGTACAGATTTGGTATTGACGTATACTGGGTTCTTACTCAAAGCCATTAACATATTGTACATGAGCCAAATACTGAAAAGCAGTCATTTGTAATTTTAAAACTATTCCCAAAATTTCATCAGAAACACAAAGGTCCTCACTTTTTCTGTCTATTGACAAACATTATAAACAGTAGCCATTAATTAACACGATACAACATATATGTAAACTGTATACATGGTTAAGATGAATACAATGAATATCATCTTTTAACATCTCTGTTTACAGATGTGCATTTGGACTTCAGCTCAACTCTGAATAACACAGCATACCTCCTCTAAACCAAAATCATATGTGTAATCTTACTTCAGTAAAAAGCTTAGTCGGGCTGAGATGGAATGTTGCCATACAGCAAAGTAATTAGATTGAGGTACTTGAATTTGGCCTGGAAACATGTGATGGGATCTGTGTATCAGTGTCTAATCAGCCTAATGGAAAGAAACTAACCTCAGGCTGAACTACTGCATTGTAAGCTATAGCTGCCCATAAATTATACAGTATGAATTGGGTTTAAAGCTCTTTAAGTTGATTAACAGTATGGCAGAGGTCATTGTTTCAGTCTCACTAAGTATGTTTAAGAAAAATGCCTCAAAGCTGTGGTAGTAAACACGTGTCATCGTGTGTCAAAATTACTCCAATGTTGTGGGCAACGCTTCTTTAAATCGGTGTGTGCTATATAACAGGCCCACCAGAATTCATGTTTCTCTGAAGGTCATTGAAGAGGGGCAAATCCACCTCAGCAGTTGATGCCTATATAAATGGATAAATCTGTGATCGGCATCCAACTCTGCCTCATCCAACTCTGCCTCCCACCTGCAGGTCACAGATACTTTTATTCTGATTCAGCAGTATTCACAAATAAAATGTTTAAATATCTCTTGAGATCTGATAAAATGTGATAGTCACATTGAGAAATATAACCTGGAGAAATTAAAAATTTTAAACCCAAAGATCAGCTCAGTCAATATAGCTCAGTGGGTAGAGCAGATGCCCCACACGCAGAGGTTATCGTCCTTGCCACAGCGGCCTTTCTTCCATTCCACCATCGGTCCTTTGCTGCATGTCATTCCCAAAAACATCCAGGTCAACTGTGCAAACAGCCTCATATAATGATGATAAACTAAATGGACACTGGAGGGGGAATTATTTCAGTCTTTCCAAGGTGCCAAGGTCATTACACTGTGAAAAACAACTTGAAATGTATAACAGAAGTACCCACATTGTCATGTTTCTGATTATCATCTTAATAAAATTCAAACCAATGAAACAGACAAATAAATGTTAAACTGTTATTTCTGTGAAACACCATTGCTTTATTCAGTAAACTAACATAATTTATCAGATAACAGGTCACCTTTCTCAAGTCTATCATGTTAAAGTGGACTGGAGCAAAGCAGCATCAGGACAATCAAGAGCTTTTAGTTATTGTCCTGTAAGTCATCACTGATCTACACACTTCTCATCCAATCCACTGCACAGTGTATTAAATTGTTATGTTATATCTACAAAGGACTGTGTCTCATGTCGGTCTGCGCTGCACAGGAATAATAAAGTAATGCATCACTGCACTGTATATTATTAACAAGGGGTCAGTTAAGGTTCATCTCCTCTTGGATGACTTTGATGTAGTGAATTAGAGTTCATTCACGAAATCCCTTCAGCAAGCACCTAAATTGTACATCCACCGTGTCTCACCAGGTGAGGCATCTGATCTATTTCCTCTTGACCTGACTGCCACAGCGTGGTGGAGATCAAGTGAAGAGATGCCACTGTGCCAGCTGGAGGTTTTAGGGTTTGCATCGAGTTAAATCCAGGCAGCTACCCTACACTGTTCCTATGGATGAGCTCTGCTGACTTAGGTATACTTATGACGTCTGTAATGTTGTCGGGATCAGACGGGTATGGATAAGCTCCAAGAATAGGGTTGAACATTGATCCCCTATTGATCTGTATTGTTCCAAGGATGCACAATTGACAAGATTGGCGGGAGCTAAAATTTGCCTCTCAGGACTTCTTACTGTAAATCTGTCTGGACATTTTTAGAGTAGTTTGAGGGAGAACAGTCTTTATACTAATCATTAAATATATTCACCATAATACATAAATGAAGCTGGAAATTTTTGGTGTCAGATGCATTACTGATTAGAGCTCGATTTAACCTTGAGACCCAATTGTAATAAACACATCCACACAATATATACACAATATACAGCTGATTTTCAGCTCAAGTACAAATGCATTGAAAATTGGTCAAATATTTTATCCTGTTGCATTACAGAAAGGCCACAAATTTGTCTAGAACGTCCTCTCTTCCTGGAGTGCTGCCCGTGTTGCAGGATTCAAGCCACTGCCAGACCACATGCCCATTCAGACAAAGAACGTGCCACAGTCAAGAGGAATGGAGGAGAATACCTACTCACATTAACTGCCCTGTTAAAGCAAAAGATGCTTCACAAGCTTCTTTATCATCTCAGATCTATTGCCATGTTCTTCATTATAAACACTTGCATCAATTTGTGAAATACTAAATTAGGACAAACTGCTCTGCACTATAAGTCAAGCAATAACAAATTGATCTTCTGAGAGACATCCAACAATACTGTATTGAAACTAGGGCAGCAGCAAAGTCCATATAGTTGCAGTCCAAATAAAGAAAGTAAAAGAAATTCCAAAAATCAGAAACTGTAACATTAAAATACTATTTCCAAAATCTAAAGGCTCTGACCTCTGTGTATTAACCACAACAGGAAAAAAAAAAAAAAAAAAAAAAACTCACATATACAACAGTGCCATTGACAACTGCTTGTATGTACACAAGCAGTTGTGGTCACACACACAGGCCCAGTGACCTTCACCACACTATGAAGAAACATTCAAGCTCATTCAAGCTGATAATATTCACAAAACATTACACAGACAACGTTCAACACTGAGATGTGTTGAACTGGAGCATCCTTATGACAAGAGCCGCAAATACAGGTATTCAGCTGACAGGTCACCATCTGCATGTACCCTCAATGACATCACTGCCCTGCAGTACATGCAGTGCCCTATAAAGTATTAAAGCACTTAGATAACCTTAACAGCGCAGAGCCCAAATAGCAACAGCGCACACATTAGATTAGACATGCAATAAGATCTTTTTTTTTTATCTCTCCTTGTGGTATGCAGATCACTGACCAGTTTTTGGTGCATGTCATTTCTTATCTCCTGAAACATCACACGTTGTTTTACCTCACCTTGTTTCACCTCCATGCAAAGGCTGTCACTGTTGTTATTGTTATTGTTGTTGTTATTGCTGTTGCGACATATCTGTTCCTCCTCTACTACTTCATCCACAAAACTAGAAGTGCTCTTCTCCTCTTCTTCCTCCTCAGATGCTGAAGAGCTCCACACCTCCATGGTGACCGGAGAAAAACTGCCCTCCGTCTCTCCGTCCATCGGTTAAATCCCTTGTTCCCCTGATTCTACTGAGTGTTGGCTGTGCTGTAACACACCAGCTGTGCCTCTGGCATCATCCTGCTGGCCTGTGTGTATGTGAAAACAGTGTCCACTGGCCTACGTGAGTGGGTGTGTACACCTGTGTTTGTGTGTGCAAGAGAATCTGAGCTACTTGGTGTTAATATATAATCCCTCAGGCTGTAAGAGCCATCTGTCGTCATGCCTGCCTTCGTTCACCTGGCCACGTTGGACTACCGGGTAAGAAAAGAGAGGAGGAGGAGGAGGAGGGGTGAAGAGGAAGATAATCTATACCACGGGCCACAATAGCTTATAGCGATCCCTCTGACCTTGTCCAAACACAAAAATACCATTATCATATGCTTTTAACTATAAATACATTTCAGGATGGAAAAGCTGGTGCAGTATAAAAGGATGCTGCACAAAGACCTCCCACCCCTGTGAAGAGAGGAAGATGGTAGGTTCCGCCTCTGCCAATGACTGCTCTTATTCTACACATACGTAATACCCGACAGAGAGAGGGCCCTGCGTCATATTGGTGCAGACAGAGCCACTCCCACTTTTCAGGGGTCTGATGGAGGCAACAGAATGAGTACAGACAGAGATTGTATGTATTGTGACTATTGTAAGACCATTAGACTCACAAGAAAATATACAAATGTAATTTCCTGTATTTATAGTAAAAATGAATTCTACAGTTAATACAAAGATTATTAGAGCCAATTTCAGCACAATTTCTACACATTTTTCTGATGATATTAATTTTAATAAATATACAAATGATGTGGTTGTGTTCTATAAACTGATTATAAATGATTATTCTTTTTTCTAACATTAATATGAAAAGCCCAGAAATTGTCTTTTGTCTTGTATCAGTAAATTTTGAATTCCAGTGAAGATGACAAACACTACACAAAGGACTTTTGTGCTGGTCTGTAGTGATCCACCATCATTTTACACCCCATCATCATTGTCACTCTGTCCGGGCTATGTCTTTGCAGTTGGTAACCCCAGACACTGCAGTTTTTTTACAATTAAATATTAACCTCCTCATTCATTTTTCACCCACAAACTCTTTCCAGGTCAAATGCTGCACGAACAAATCAGCAGAGACGCAACTTTCACCATCTGTGCTGTCCCACAAATAACACACACATTGTTTATATGGAAATCACATCTCCCTCTAGAGGGATGGTTCAGCAACTTAGTTCATGCATAAGTACAACAGCACAAGACCTAAAAATGCTGCAGCCAGGATGATAGAAGCAAAGTTTTTTTCCAACAAAGACGTGACAAGTGCTTCATCTTTCACCACCATCGGTAACAACCCAGTAACATATTAAACACTCCAGTGCTTTGATTCAACCTGCAAGGCAACATGCTACCGGGATGAATGAGATGAACTTTATATTAATTACCCATTACAAAAAGGCAGGCATTAAAGCACAAGTGTGATAATTATCAACTCCGCCCACTTACATAACACATTACAAGGAACTAATGAATAGTATATCAAGAGGTCAAGTCTCTGGTATCAGTATGAAAAATATTTGCTTTAGGAAACACCCTAAAAAGTCATTTCTCACCTGCACAACAGCCACACTGTGCTCATATTAATCATTATCTGCTATATAACAAGTTGGAATTTATTAAAGAACAGAAATATAACACTCAGTCTGTAGCAGCACCTCACTACAAGCAAAACACGCTGCAGGATAATGTTTATAATTTAAAGCAGACAAGTAGACTGCTTGCCTGCGCTGAGTCGTGCTGATTTACCACATATCGCTTGTGGAACAGTGGTTTTACATGTGATTAGCCAATGAATTGTGGTTTGTGGTTTAGTTATTTCACTTCACAACAGTAATCAGTCTCACTATGTGACTATGTAAAATTAAATGAATGTCCTTAAACCAGAGTTTTTAAAGCTGTATGAGTTTGCAAGCAACTTCCTATAAACACATCCAGCATTCCACCTGATACTCTGCTGTTGTTTTGTGCTAGGTCAGTGGTGTCCAGAGCTGAGAGTGACCTTAGAGCCATATGAGTTTCAACTACAATCAACCCTCTCACATTACACGTCGTCATTTCGTCTTTTCTTAATATGAAAATAATTATCATCACAGCTTTAACAAACAGTTGACTGGCGTGGCACTTATTTTGATTGGTATTGGGATAGGTAGAGACAGCTAAAGGTAGTTTTATATACTGTAATACTGCTGAAAAATTAGGGCCAGCTCAATCAGGCCTGAGACAAAACTCAAGGGAACAAATGACACAAGTCACATACCCTGACAACCTTAAATGAAACCACTGATCTAAAAAGAGCAGACTAGTGTAGAGGAGGTCACAGTGAGCTAGAGGTAAGAAACAAAGTCATGTGTGACCTGCAAAAGGAGGCAAACAGTGCAACATGGCACCATACACCACAATCTGCATGGACCAGTTTAATCTGTCCCGCTCCTGATAGCAATATGTGGCTTGGCGTCTCCTGGGTACAGTAGATCTTGCATTATGGGAAGACAGCCAAACAATCACATGAAATCCCAGCACTGTGGTCCAAGGGCTTCAGAAGTGAAGTGAGACAGGCTTTAAACTGGAGTTCACATCACAAGATTTTACTTTCTCATGAACTGGAAAGTAAACATGGCAGATCTTGGCACACCCACACACGCTGAATGTTACTTGTCACTGGCCAAACCACTGGTTTCCTGGCTTCACATCATAAATCTCAGACTTTTCTTCCAACAATCGAAACATACACTCCAGGATCCATTGATCAACGCTTCACTGTATAGCTCAGAGTTTTGGAAAAGTTACTGATCATGGTAAACAATGATCAGTCATGTGAAAGCTTACAACAGCAGTTAGGATGAAGATACCACAACCTGCCATCACCCCTCAGGTCCAGACAACCTATGTATCTAACTATAAACTGTTTAAGGGGCGACGTGCCAACAAAGTCATCATGGTCCATCTGCAGAGTGGAAACTGACTACAGAGCCAAATGACAACAGGTTAATCGGCTTGCTGACATTTGACATCTGTGAGTCACAAATGTGGCAGAGTGTTTGAGGGAGGAGATGGGAGGGGACACTAGGTTCGACGCACACACATCAGTACAAACCACCCACACATTCACACCCACACATAACTTTAGACTATAACAAAAAGATAAAATGTTGAATTGAATCTATAAAATGTCCCAAAATATTGAAAGTTAAATTTCCAGACAGCCAGGTCGACATTGTCAACTTGCTTATTTTTCTCAAAAAACAAATCAAACACCTAAAGTATGTAGTTTACTACAGAGTAAGATTAAGAAAAACAGCAAATGTGTGAAATGGAAATGGTGGAAACAAATAAATGGGTGGGATTTGTATTGATACGTGATTTTAAAAATGATCTATTGAGAAAAATAATTGGCAATTAAAATTAAAGGAAAAATTAAATGCTCCAAATCCTGAAATGCAAAAAATACCAAAGCTGTACAAAAAGGGAAAACACAAAAAACTGCTGTATCAGAGGAGCTGTGGGACACCAGGGGGAGTGATTCATGGATTCAGTCTGGAAAGACTGAAACATCACTCACAGATTTATTCCGAAACAGGTCACAAGAACAAGAAATAAATTCAAGTCAGTGTAGTAAAAGATCCCTAAAATAAAAAAAAAAAAAAAAAAAACTGAAATTTTAATATAGGCCACACTACCTCTGTTCATTTTAATTTGGTGCAGTGGTATATCTGCACCTACCAAAGTCAGTAGAGGCAGTCCTTAAACTTCACTTCACTGCGGATTCAGCTTTGTCGTCAAAAAAAAAAAAAAAAAAAAAAAGCTGGCAGCAATTATATTATATTTTCAAATATCTTCAAATATCATCTTTCCAAAGGAGTCGTAACATAATCATAACACAGCCAGTGGAAAATCACCAGAGGCCATGTGCAGACAGGACTAGAGATGACATCACACTCTGACTGTACAGTCCTCTCAATACAGGCATTATTTAGATAAACCAACAGGTTCACTTCAAAACACAGGTGTAAAATATAGTGATTTCAAATATTTCACATCTTTCAATCTTTGTGAATCCATTGTATTGAACATAGTGGATAAACAAAATCCATCACAACAGACTTGATTCATATCTTAGGTGGAATGAAAACAGTACTCACAGAAGTACTTGAATGTCTCCTCGATCTGCTCATGTGTGAGTCCAAGGACGACTTCTGGTGGCAGCAGGGGGGTGTGAAGCCAGTCGTCATTGTCGTACCCAAACACAGTGTCTGCCCGAAGAGTGTAGTTGGGCCGAGCCTCTGATAACAGGCTCACTATCTCCAACTCCGGCAGGTCTGAACAGAGGTCTGAGCACAGGGACGGTTTGCGTTTGAGTGTGTATATTAAGATTTATGAGCATGTGGGTTCAGGGATGAGGAAAGGAATATTTTAACAGACATTACTAGGCTGACATGTCACTGACTGTAGTACACTGCCCTCTACTGATGAATACAAGAAGCTACATCTTTCTTTAGATCAACCAGACAGTTTGAAAAAATTAGTAATTTGCAGAATCATGAGTTTTCTTGTGTGTATTTAAAAAAAGAAACAAAACATGACTCGAGGAATCATACACTGCATGAACAACATACCTGTTAAAGTCGATACATCACGGCAGGCCCGTTGTGCCAAGCCCCTGCAGTTCCCAGGTGAAGCAAGCTGAAGAGGCAGGGGGTCCACATCCACAGCCCCCGGCGCCTCCCCCCGCCCCTCATGGAGGGAGAAGGCTGACTGGGAGTCCAGGTGGGCCTGTGGGGGCCAGGAGGGAGGAGAAAGAGGAGCAGGAGGAGAAGAAGATGGAGGAGGAGAAGCAGGGTGTGACAGCTTGACTGGGGCTGGAGGGTTCAGTGTGAAGGCAATGTCAGAGCTGGGACTGAGGCCCCTGGTGGCTCATGGAGAAAACACTGACTGCCAAGGCATCAGGTGCTAAGAGCCTCAGATGAAATGACTAGAAAGAGAAAAAGAGAAAGAGAGAAAGATGGAAAGATGGAAGAAAAGAAAGACAGATTATGTTTAAGACATTATTGAATATATATGGAAAGTCTCCAATGAGGTCCTGCATGATACTAATATCAACATTATGTTGATGAATATTGCTGCACAATTACAGAGAGGTCACATTCAAAATACATAGTCAAAATAAACATACTGAACAACAGCAAACGTGTGCCCAGTTTCTAAAACATCTACTGAGGTAAATGAGTGAGATTCATTATTTTTCATACTATCCAACCTGTCTCTCGATCAAACCTTTTGTGTGATCAAAGAACCTTTCACAGCAAACAAAGCGGGGCCTGCTCTCCTGTCTGTGTTTCAGGGTCACAAAGATAAAGTTTCCACAGCCTGAGGCTATACACACAGATCAGGTTCCTCGGCAGAACTGCCCCACTCCCATAAACACACGCAGCATGAGCAGTTCATGGTATATGAATTACACACAAAAGCATTTCCACTTCATGTGCCATACAGTATGTGCACAGTATGAAACCTACACTGTCAAACATACAAAAATATATGTTAGGCAATTACAACTTTTGCATCAGAACACACAATATAATGTGATTTACACAGACGTTCCACACTCTGTGTATTATTATCGAAATAATGGCTTTGTCATAAAAAGTCACACTGTGGTTTCGTCTTTTACCTCGACTGGGTACAAAAGGACATTTGATGCCTCAACCCAGTTATTGCAGTCAATAAAACATGCTGGCTACAGGGCAGAGTGCTAGACTCAATTAAAACAGCAGCCAGCAGACTGCACTGATAAGTACAGCACCATCACATTTACACATGACACACATGAGACTGCAGCTGTGCACACTCCCACCTGATTAGCTTCGAGTTAAACCCTCGGCATCAGTATCACTATAACCACCACCAGAGGCCTTTTATTTCCCTTAATCCATGTTCGCCTGCTCTTGTTCTCCGCAGCACAGTCCATCCAATCAGCTGAGTGTTCTGGTTTGTAGCCAACACTTCCCCATAAATCCTCTCTCCCCAATAGATGTCACAGGGGTCTCACCACACACATACACACAGTCTTTTATATTCTCCCCCTTCAGGCCCACCATTGCTGGCAGTAAATCTACAGTATGTGTGGTGTGGGGACAGCTCTCTGACCAAGTGTTAGACTGAATAACACTCAGTCTAACACAAACATTGACAGTATAATATTAAATGCACCTCAAACCATAAACAGTGTACTAATGGAGAGACACGAAAACAGGCATGTGCAACATCTTCCCATTAACACGCTGTCATCCCCAATTCAGCTGTTGGTGATGACACACAGTTGGTTAGTTAACCATGCAGCCAAGCGAGACTATGTCAGCCATTAGGACTGACACTAGGGGAAATCATTATTAGCCATCTCCCACGTCTTTGTATTCTAGTCTTTTTACTGTGCTAGGCAGCACGCCAGAGAAAGAAAAAAAAAAAACACTGTCGACTGATTAATCAGCTACAGCATCATCTAAAGAGAATATAAATAAGCCACAGAGAAGATTAGTTCACCATCCTCAGAAACAGCAACAGAAAACTGACTAACCAAAACAGACTTAAAATGCTATCAGGGACCGTTTTTTTTTTTTTTTTTTTTTAACTGTATTGTAACTAGAATCAATGTGACATTAATCTGATGCTTCATGCTACTGGCTTAAAGAAAATCCTCCCTCTGACCTTGGAGTCTGGACTGGACTCGAGCTGAACTCAACAGAGGTAGAGGGTTTTTGAAAACCTCTGCGTTGGTGCTCTCTGCAAACAATGCCCTTCCAGGAGGGTGTGTACGTGAGCAGAGGCACACAGGAGTGAAAGAGACACTGCCGGAGGAGGGGGAGGGGGAGAGGACGCCGGCACCAAAGGGGATGAAGGAGGGGGTATCTGAGACATGGCCACTTATCAGAGGGTGAAAAAGGCACTAATTGGTTCTGCTTCCTATACGTCTGTCAGCAGGAGGTTGAATTTGCCCTGTTCTGAATAATAAATTAAGGGTTCTCTTTTATCTGCTCTGTGTTTGTGTAACAACACTGAGCTCACAGCACAAAACACAATAAAAAAAACAAGTGGTGCAAATATCATCTGAGGATGGGAATGTAGCCGTTTTATCTTAAACATCAGAAAAATAAGAAGTACAACAGCATCTCACAACTTAAAATGAAATGTAGTGGAACCAGTGTCACATGGACTAAAGTCAGTGCGGTCACAATCTCCAGCTCCTGAGTTACAGTGTTGAATAATGGCCAGAAGTGTTTTGCAGAACATTGTGATGTCACAGTGAAGTTACTTAGTGCCTGTATTCATGCTGTGGCCAAAAACATGTTTTTCACGGTCACAGAGACATTTGAACTTTGACCATCAAAGTCCGATCTGTTCATCCTTGAATCAAAGTGAATGTTTGTGCCAAATTTCAAGAAATTCACTCAAGGCATGAGGTGTCCCGTTTACCAGAATGGGACAAGCCAAAAAGGTAACACGTCACACAGTTTTGTGTGTCTTAACTTGTATGAAACTGGGGGGAGTTTAGGGAATACTTTTCCAGATGTATTTTAAAACAAAAAAACTGAAGATGAATTAAAAGAGCATTAATGGCATTCATGAACAAAATTTTCCCTTCACATTTATTTTAGTTTTTTATTGAAGTTTTTTTAATTGTGATGCAAACAGGAATGTGAAGAGCAAGACAGAGAGCGCTAAGCATTTCAGTAATAATGTGCACACAGTATGATGATATATGTCTATATGGCTTAACACTGTGACATGTGCAACAAAACTTATCATGGCATTATCCTTCCAAAAAAATATGAATGGATGTGAAAGTCCCTAATGTCTAACTCACTAGTCACTATTTAGCTTACTTTACTCTTTTTTCTCCAACACGTTTGGCTTCATTTCAAACTCCAGAACAGCCGGTCTATTAATGCAGACGAAGCAGTATTCACATAGCTAAATGCTAAGCTGCTCAGTTCAGGAAGTGAGTGTGTGCAGGAGCTGATAAGTCACAAACGGGTTTGTACATGAGCAAGACCATGTGTTTTGTAATCAAACTGGAGCTTTAAACATTAAGTTATGATTAATCAGATAAATATCTAGTAGTCATCATATCCTCTGTTTTAACTTGTTTATGAAATCCTATCTAATTAATACATTTGACTGAAAGGATCTTCCATATGATCAAAATAACAGAGGTGGTTAGAGGGAATGAGGGAGGAAGTAAAAACATCCATTTACATTACATTAAGTGCATTATATTTATCAATATAACAGTACAATTAACAATAGTGAGGGTCTGACTGATTGCAGATATTTAATGATAAAATGTCAGGTCACAATTTTCGGCTGGACCAAAAGGCTCTGCTCTACTGCACTATTTCACGCAGTACATATTTTCACACAGTACTTCAGACAAATACTTCATCATGTGATAATGTTGGTGACCATACAACAAATGTTTGATATTACAAAGTCAGCAAAAAGACAGTATTCGAAACTTACACTGGACAAGTTCTATAAAAGTTTACCACTAATTGATCACAGACTCTGTGGAAAAGGTCTGGATCCACATATTAGGCTGGAATAAATATTTGAACCTCATCAGCTAAGAGGACAAGATAACCTTACGGTACATCAACAGCTTGTTAAAGCACAGAGATAAGCAGACAGGACGTGCATCAGTTCACGATCTGAGCACACCATTAAGTCCACAAATAATTCACAATACCTACAACCTTCTCTCTCTGTCTCTCTCTCTCTCTCACACACACACACACACACACAGATATGCACACACACACACAAAATCACAAGACATTTATGGAACAGCATAACTGCAATATGATGTTTGACTAAAGAGAGTAGAGTCTATGTCTCTGTACTTCCAGGCAATGCAATATTCTGCTGCTCAGGTTACAATATCTGTGACAGTTACAGGGGACGTACTAAATGATAATAGCACCAGAATGAAAAAAAACATGATTAAGAGAACAAAATGTTACATTTGTTTCAATAATTTACTATTTTGTTTTATTTCAAATTATTGTAATCTTTGAGTAATCATCATTACATTGACATTTGACCCTGGCAAATGTGAAGCCTGTATATTTCTGAAGTATGTGGTGTATAATGTACAATGTACAATAAACTCTGAATTACCTTAAAAAAACTCAAAGTTGAACGTTTTTAATGGCCTGACTTCAGCCTTAATTTAGCTACAGCTTCAGTGTTTCTCAACTAAGCAGCTCCACACCAGTGTGTCAGACTTACACTTAATACATACAACCATTATGTTCTCATAGCTGGAAACGACATCTGCACTGGTTAACAATTAACAGTGTACGCTTACATGGCTTAAAAAGGACACATTTCTTCATCATTCTGTGATATCAGTCATAAAGGAGGCCCAATTAACTAGGTGACAAGTGAGAGATGTCTCCTCTCAACAACTCTCTTCAAGAAGTATGTGTCCTATACTATAAAGAGCACCTTTTTAGTATAAGGCACAGGTTTGCACACTGTAAACACAAAGGCCACATCATGACAAAAGGCAGGATATGATGTCTGATACAAAACAAATATTGTGCTAAATTAAAACGTACAGGAAGTGGGCTGATAAAGATGCAGTCACAAATGGAAGGAAAAAAGTGTGGCAACTTATTATTTCAGATAGTGAACCATCTGCAAATCTTGTTTTTAAATGTATTGAGTATTCAAGATCACATAAAAGAGTTAGCAATTTGAATTTAAATCAGTTGTTTTGTCAGACCAAAAGGCAAAATTCAAAGATATTCTTAAAATTGCAAGGAAAAGTGGGGACGCCTTTTGAGAAGCTGGAATCTTTGGATGTCTCGCCGTTTTATGTGATTTAAGTGACAAACAAACAATTAATTGGTTATTAAATTTCTAGGTAACTGAGCATATGCGGTGCAAAGAAAGAGTATGGCACTGAGAGGGGATTAGACATAAATTAGATGAAGAGGATGAAAAGAACATGGGAAACAACAGGCTGGTGCACAGAGGTCCTTCATGTCACCCAGACAACTGGGAGAGCTATATCTGGACAGCAACTCCACATGAGAAGAAAGTGGTCACAAAAAGCCAAATACCAATCACTCACTCTCAAAGGGCCTGCTGCTCTGTTCACTCAAAACACAGTCCCTTAAATCAGCTCCAAGAGCTTATCAGGGACACACAAAACTTTAGACATCTGTGCTCCAACATAATCACCTGGTATACAGCAACTCAGAGTTAAAAATTAGGTAAGTGTGACAGAGAGTCAGGCTGCTGAGTTACTGACTGCCATGACCTTTCAAACTGAACTGCTCCTGAGAGATCCAGAGCCAAGGTTAAAATAATTATTCCAGACTGCAGATTCCCTTCAGCAAAAATCAAAAGCTCTCCTGTGTTCCCTCGTGGGAAGGGGGATTTTTTTTTTCATGGCCTTAGAGACTGCAATTATTTTGCTGTTCAGAGTGACACATTCAGAAGAGCCAGTGGACTTAGACACCTGAGGGTGCACTTTGAAACTGTCTTTAAGCAGCAACCAGAATGTTTTTTTAATCTTATGTACACGTGAGCAAAGGCACATATATACACCTGATGAAACGGATGCTCAGCTGGATCGCATTCAGTGTGTCACTGTTCACTTCTAAGTTTCTTAGACACACACAGAAAACACATAGGTATTTTATTGTGCTGAACTTGGAAACAGATGAATGTATCAATATAAATAAAAGAGGAAGTCCTCCTCTCACTGTCACATCTGATCTGATCATTCACAGACAAAGTGAGAAAGTTCATAAAGTTAGAACAGAAAGTAAAATTGCGCGGGACATCTAATCAACAAGGGTGGTTCAAGAAGCAAGCCCTAAGCAAAATTTGAAAATGGCCATAACTGCCTCAAGTAATACAAAGTAACGAGAAGTCTTATGTCGGTAGATCACACTTTTTTTTGGCAAAGTTAGAAACAAACAAGACATCCTTTCATTTGGTTCAGCTTTGTTGATATGACAGGCATCAGGAGAGGAGACAAACACACAGGTAAAGGTTCTGGTTGGATCAAGGCTGATGGACACAGACAGACTCCAGCAACAGACAGCATGCTAAAATGCTAATAACAGTGAATGAGTCCATCAGTAGTACTGTTTAAAATACTGAAACAGACTTACTGTGCTGCTGCAGTAGTTATCGTAGCATGTGATGATCTGTGGAGGGGAGGTACTGTCCTCTTTAGTTTATCCCCATCAAATCAAATCATTTCTGTCCCTTGTGCTGTTTCACCGGCCGGCTCCTGTCCTGAGAGTGTCCTGTCAGCGGGAGAGAGGGAGAGAGCAACAGTGAGACCGGCTGGAGGTGGGGCTGAAGGAGAAATCAAAAAGGGGGGAGGGACATGCGGAGAAAGGCGTGCTGGTTTATTATTGTGTATATGGGACACAGTGAATACAGAAGCAACTTATGAGAAGAACAAGGCAGTGATATGTGAGTCAGCAGTCATCAAGGATACTGCGATACAGCAGCAGGTCAGGATTTTCCTCTTCCTGGTGGACACAGTCATTTGCATCAGTTAGTCCAGAGCTCCAGGATATGGCATTTACTGTACAGCCAAATTAGATTTACAACTGTAGCTCAGGCTTTATCACAGCAACAAAGCCAAGGCTGTTCTTCCAGCACTGCTAGTCACTGATTTACAGACAGTTATCAGTGATTAATTACCATAAATGAACAAACCATAACTGTTATTTTGTGAAGCTCTCTCTACATTAAACAAATTATTATTATTTAACTATAACATGTATGATTCCTCAGTATTTAGACTCAATTCTTCATGAATGTTTACAATCTTGGAGGTGAAAACACTGATATTTATTTATAGACAAAAGCAGTACTGTGACCAGGATAAATTTAACATGTGGCTTACAGAGGCCACCACTGTTCGTTAAATCTGGCTTAATTTAATACTGGGGATAAGTCACAACGCCAAAATAATAACAAGAGTAGTGGAAACACAACGCCGCCACTGTTAATGCTATCTAACGGCCTTCCTTTATGTTCTGCGTCACATAGCCATCATACCAAGAGAGGAAAAGCTGATCGGTTTTTCACAACTTTGACACAAACTGACAGTTGTAGTTTTTTCTGCTCTGCATGTTAACAGTGTAAATATACATCAGTCTCGTTTAAGCATCGCATGTTCACCAAAAAAGGACACTGTAGTTTCTAATGGATCTTGCACTTCTTCTAAAATAGAAAGAAGTCTCCCACGTCCACATGTTATCTAAGGTGAAACCTGATACAGCCATGATATCACCAAGAGAAAGAGCAACAACACTCAATGACATCACACAAGATGTTTTCCAAAAAACACAAGAGGCTTGAAATGTTTCAACTTTGCTGAACTCTCTGAGATGAAACTGCTCTTTGGGAGTAATCTTAATGTTACAGTCTCTGAACTGAAACTAGTTGCTAGATGTTGCTTTGCTGTAATTTAATTCGTAACACATTTACAGGAAACAAAACCGAGGGAGAACAGACATCAAAATGACTGAGATGAAAACAGTGATGTTAGTCAGAGGGTGTAGCTGGGATGTAGCTGGGTTCTGTTTGTTTTTTTCATTTCTGGACTGCATTGTTCATCCTCAACCAGAATTGGGTCCTAGCCTCTGTCATATATAATGCTCTCACAAGACTTCCGTCCAGTTTTGGTTGATATAATCAAGAGGAATAAACCTTTGGCAAGAGAACAAGCGGCCAGTGTTCCCTTTAGATTTTGTTTCAGAGGTCCTATGAAATGGTGTATTGGTGCCTGTGCCAAAATATCTCTCTTTTTTTTTTGGTATAATTCTTGAGGGCAATATAAAAAGTTATTCATGTTGTCCCAAAGAAAAATATGGAGTGGCAGAGAAGGAAAAAACAAGAAACATACAAAGAAAAGACAAAGAAAGACAGACACACCACTGGCTGTATATGAAGTGTAATCCTGTACACACTCAGACTTCACTGCAGGTTGAGTTCACAGTGTTTTCCGTTCTGTCCCTGGCATGTTGCATCTCAACCAGTTGAGCACACAGTGAATAATGTGCAGTTTACACACAAAGGTGGCATTCATCTCCCATTAGCGCATGTGTGTACATATGGGTGCACATCACCTTCTGTCAGTCTGTGCTCCACAGTGTAAATAAAGGGTCGGCTGCATTGCACCGAGCTGTTAGGCTCCTGCAAGACAACCACAACAAGAGGAACAGGGGGAGATGACTTTTCTCATTTTCAGCTCTGGAGTCACAAGTGTTTTTGACAGAGGAGGGTTTGAAGATGAAAGGCGACGCTTTACACCAACAGGCTGTGATGGTTAGCAACAGTCAAAAGTTACTGTGTTTGCTGTAAACAACAAAAACTCACGTCGCTGCGTCCTGACAAATGCTCACGTGCACAATGAGGCGGCAGTTGTAACGGGGATGGAGAAAACAGTTAGCAAAACCACCGGAGGTCAAGCCCCAGTCTGACTTGTTAGCAACAACTACACTATGAACAACACGTTGAGATAATTGACAAGTATCTCATTCACTTCAGGTCAAAGTGGCGCCAAGTACGTGGTTAAATCAGCCGAGGTGGAGGCTAAAGGTTTGGTGTCCTGGAGGATGTTAAAAAGTGGACAGCTTGAGTCGTATGTACACTTCCACCCACGGAGGAGGGAGGAATCCCACCCTGCGGCGCTGTTGAAATATCCCCGCATCAAGTTTGAACAGTTAAAGAAACAAACAGCACAGCGACAGGTCTACAGCACAACCGTATGTGAAATAACCACCAAAGGTAAAGAAAGACGAAGGGGTCAAACTTACATGTTCGTTTCATTCGTGTCTATTCAAGTCGCGGAACTCGGCGCTGAAGTCTCCCCTTAGCAAACTTGAAACTCAGCTGTCACAACGGCTGGTCCGCTCTGTGTTCCATTTGGTCATCTCTTGCGCGAGGCATCATGGGACATGTAGTTGCTGTAAAAAAAAAAAAAAAAAGGCATAGTTCCATTATCCAACAGAAAAGTGAGCAGTTTATGATCGTTTGTTGTCGTTGTGTAGGAAAGTAGAAACCCAAGCATTTGACACTGACTTTTGCACAATCAGGGATCTGTTTAAAGATTTTGGCTTTAAATCCGCATGCTAGTCTGACTGTGGGCTAAATATCATTCTTTTCTATGTAACATATCTGGGATATAATAGACCCCCATGTGGTAACTGGACAAGACTCTACAGCAGCAACTGGTCACATGCAAAGTATTTTAAGCAAGAGCACTCACATCACACCTCATGGATATTTATGGTTAAACTGTCACAGACACAGACCATACAGACTGAGCCTGCATTCATGTGCAGGTGACTTCCATCCTCAAGTCTTGTGGATATCTGATGTTGAGTTTGCTGACAAACAAATAACAATTAGTTATAATCTAACTAGACTTCCTTTGGTACATAGACCTTCTCAGGCCCGACATCTGTCTAATTGTTAAGTGTGCTATAACAAGAACATCTGTAGTTATTTTTAGCTGTCACTCTTAATTTATCAGGATCCTCCCAAACCAGTAAGGACGCCCATGTGTGACTGGAGCAAATGCTGAGCTATTTTAACCCAGAGAGACATGCACGAAACCCGCCTGAGAATGTGCACACGCAGACACACACACACACACAGCTGATCAGCCCAAAGCAGATGTCTCTTGTCTTGACTGTGTGAGTCTTTGTCTACCTCTAGTGGTAAATATCTGAATGAACCAAGATATTTTACAATGATTGGTTCAAAAGGCCTGCCTCTCTGAACCTTTGTGGATATCTACATCGAATGTAAGAACTCTAATTTTAAGACAAGAAATTTTGGTAATTTGTAGTTAATCTGGTATTTGCTGTGGTAAAAGGCTCCAGGATGATACTTTTGGTTCAAGAATGAACAGTCAAGATCATCTTTTTATGGATTTGTAAATCCTGTGATTCTCAAACTGAATATGGACAAATGACAAACTACACCTATTGTTTTATTTTATGTTCTTGCTTCAGTTTTAGACTCTCCTCAGTCTCAAATCCACAGCAGTTGCCAACAGCCACAAAAACAGGCTTTAATACGCAAAGAACAGACCATCCCTCTGCTGGCACAGGTGGTGGGCTGCGGCTCAAATGTTTCAAAGTATTCCTCAGTGGGCAGCCAACACCATCCTCTGCATGTCTTCCGTTTGTAGGTGATGATTAATAATTTACCACAGCCTCCATCAGTCCACTGAGCGAGTGGTCTGCTCCAGGCCACTTCCTCTCCCAAGGACAATGGGGCCATTTCCTGTGGGGTGTGAGGCAGAGGACCAGAGAGAGCGAAACAGGCAAGTATTGTACAGCAGGGACATCATATCAGTGTGTCCTGCCCTTGGAAAAGACAGACTTGGCCATACAGGGAGATTCATGGTCTGTTTGCAGAGAGGTTACAGGGTTAGGGTTGGAGCCAAGTCTGCCACTGCAGACATCTTTTGACTCCTGCCTACAGGATTTTCAAAGAATTTCTCTGGACATTTATCTGACTTTGTAGATGCACATGTGCTGTTTTGTAGAGACAGAGAGATACAGAACATATGGAGAGCCTTTTGCATGTGAGTTCAATTAGTGTACGTAAGCAGCCTCAGTGAGACTGAGCAGCTTCAACACAAAAATAACTGACAAAACATTAACAGCACTGAGCCCACATTACCAGAATGTGAATATTAAATCAGCGCTGAAACCAAAAAGACAGGTGGTTTTGACTGGGCCAGCATGAGCTGCAGTCCCACACGAATCCCACTCTTTTAATTCCTGGCTAATTTTCAAGATAAAGAGGCTGCTGTGTTCAAAACAATGGCGCCATTCATGTCACAGCAGCCTCTGTGTCCACTATCCAGGGATATCAGAGAAAGCCAACACAAGTCAAAGACGTGCAAAATACGAGACACGGTCAGAGTTTTGACAGAAAAATTAGATTCCGATCTCAGGTTTGGGGATATGAAAGCACTGTCTCATTCACTGGATAGTCTAATAAACATGAAGCCCCTCCAGATACACATGAAAACCCAACAAGGGCAGTTGGGCCTGAAGCTATATTCACTTACTCTGACAAACATAGTGGCCTATATAATCATGCAGCAGCCCAGCATGTCTGATCTCCCTCCATCCCTGTCTCTTTTAGTCTAGGAGGCACAGATGATGACTGTCACAATGGCCACATACGAGGGCGCCGTGACAGTTCGCCCCAAGGCAGGACATGGAATACAGCCTGACCTATCTGAGCCTGTCATCCACTCTGATCCTCTCAGACATCTAGACAGGTTTCCATGTACACTTTTTTTTTTTCTACTTTCTCCTGTGCAGGGCGGAGCACAGATATTGTTGCAGTGGTGAACTCAGTTATTGGGTTCTCTGTTTAAGAGCCATTTGAAAAAAAAAAAAAAAAAAAAAAAAAAGCTAAGCGTCAGTTATGCGACCTCTCAGAACTTTCCATGTCCATTCATTAGAAACCTCATACACATGTTTTGTACTTCCTTTTGTAGTTGTAGCTCTTTATAAACTGTTTATTTGTATTTAAGAATAGTATTGTGTCTCATGTAAACTTGTGTAATCAAGTTAAGTACTCACAACGATTGTCATTAAAATTGCCAGTAGTGTTTAAAGGATTATTGGATCAGTTAGTCTTCTGACAGAAACTGAATCAGTGACTACAACTTTGATAATGGATAAATCGCTTGTTCTTTTTAAACATATCCTCCCAAATCCATGTCTGAAAGGTGGATATTTTCATCTTGCATAATAGTAAACTTGATATCTGTGTGTTGGCAGACTGATTGAAGCTGTAATCATTAGTCTCAGCTCGTCACAGTATTTTTTGTGAATTTGGCTGATTTCACAATTCATTTCTCCAGAACAAACTGTGAATCAGCTGTGTTTTTACGTAACACAAAGGCTCAGTATGTCAAAATAGAAACACTATCTATCTATCTATCTATCAATCTATCCACCTATCCATCTATCTATCTGTCTGTCCATCTGTCTGTCTGTCTGTCTGTCTGTCTACCTACCTCTCTCTCTCCTGCTCACAGACCTTTCTTAAGGCTGCACAGAAACTATTGTCTGTGGAGAAGTAAGAAAACATCACACTGTCCCAAACACAAGCAATCGGTCCAATCTATCAAAACCTGAGAAAAAAACACATGTGATCGCTTCTATCTGTTCCCCTGTCACCCACGTGATGGCGCGTTGCTTCCCGGCTGCAGTGACTCACCCTGTGGTCTGGTTTCGTGGTGTAATCAAGGTGTGGCCGGTCGTCATACAGGTGCAGGAAGTGTTTGCACAAAACGGACAAAACATGTTACATTATTGTAAGAACAGTCTTCTCGAGGCGTTCAAACGGTTTTCACAGCAGCCCTCTTTAAAATGAATGTCATCTCCCACTGTGTTCTTATCAATGTCTGCTTTTCCATATGTTCAAACGCGAGTTTCGCTGTGTGCTTGTTGCTGGACTCACTGGTGTGTTGAACAAAGGTGTACCAGCATGGGCTATCTGTAGGTCCTATAGTTTACAGTCATGTTGTGAAGAGGCTAGGATGTGAAAAGTAAAAACACTTTTGGCATGTGTCATAATAGTTGAAACACACTACAGTTTTAAGTGTTGGCTTTATGTGTAGTCTTTAAAAGTTTTGCTGTTGCTATTTGTTCCTCTACAGTTCACTTTAACAAACCTGATCTTGATTAAGGCAGTTCATAAACGTAATTCTCACTCCGCTGTTTATTTTTTATTGACAACAGTTCCTGACAATAAAGCAGGCTCTAACGCCTCTCTGTGGGTGCAGAGCCGTGGCTGGGTGGGGTCGGGATGAGGAAGGCGGAGTCTGGGGCTGAGGTGACGCTTCTTTTACTCATTTTTGTTCAGAGGACTGTGGGCCAGCGGCGGAGAGAGTGGCGAGAAGTGAGCAGAGACACAGAGGACTGTGGTGTCCCCAAGAAAAACAACACCGACCTGGGATAATCTCCAACGCGTTCGTGTGTTTCGACAGGTAGGATTCATTAAGTGTATAATCTTACTTTCTCCGTTTTAACCTGCTCTCACTGTCTTTGTTTTCTTTTTGTTCGTGTTTTTTTTTTTTTTTTGTTTTGTTTTCGTTCGTTGTGTTTATAGTAGCTGGCGTTTATATCCACTTTCTTTAAAACCGCACATGTTCTGGTGGAATATTGTTTGGCTCCATTTTCATCTTTACCTACCTGCTCCTTGCAAATCCAGACGTGCATTTGAAGTTCATTTCCGCATGCCTCAAACTGGCCACCGCTGCTCGCGGCTTCAAAGTAGCATAACATACGGGAGCTCTCCCGTCGTCAGAGGTTTGCTTTTTCACATTAAGCTGGTTTAAATTGGTCTCTAATTTGTCACAGAGCTCTTTCTGCCTAATCATAACGACGTTTGGCCCCAGTTTCGATCGGTCAACTTGACGTCACTTGTCAATAGAGCGTCACAGCGTCGTAAGTGGGGTCCAACTTTGTGCGCGCGTGCATATTTGTGTGTCCGCGTGCGAAAGGGGCAGGTGAAGAGTCGGAGCCTGTTGGCATTCATTTAAGCAATTCGGTCAACATCTTCAGAGGATACAGACTTAGGATCAGAGTGAAAATGTTCCTGAATGTTTTCGTGGACACTGAACACGTTGGCAAGACAACAACAAAGAATTTAACGCTATCGTTCCAGTTAACTCATAAATATTACTGTAAGGAAGAGCCAAGGCCATGAACCACCAGTGGACTGGTTTGAAATCAATTAGCAACCATCTGGAAAATCGATTCAATTTCAAATTTTGAAACAAAGTGTCAAAAAATGACACTTAAATGTAAGAGAATGCCTCACCCACACAGTTCTACAGACCAACGATTACTCAAGGAGACACTTAGCATATAAATTATAATGATTGTTGGTTCAGTTCTCAGTTTAAATATCTGAGCTCAAACAACAGTAAGTAGCACAATGAGCTAATTGTCCACGAGGTTGGAGCATCTTGTTTCCCAGCACATCTGTGATGTATGACAGTGAATAATGAGTCATGTTCCTCAATTTTGTCGAGGTTACTGTAGCTCCTTCCTACTCCCACTCTGCCGTTCATGCAGGCAGTGATGTCTCCAGGTGTTGCCAAAACTTCCATGATGTCACTGGCATTGCAGATGATCTGTACTTGACTGATCAGCAAATCCTGCTGAGTGTACAAGTTTGTTTCAGTTGATTTAATGAGAAAAATCCACTGAAATCAGCATCTAACTGAAATAACTTTTTTTTTTTTTAAATCCGCTTTTCTTATGCGATTAAGTCATTTGCGGTGTCCTCCACTGCCAACTTTAATATCTGTTGAAGTTAGATTTGACATAGGTTTCAGGGAATTAGAAGTTAAACGGCTTTTCTTACCCACAGAGCCTCTTCTTCATTAAACACTGAATCACATTATCTATTGTTCTCTTGTTTGGATCACCAGAAAGTTATCCCATCACAAAGCACCAAGAACAGCGCCAAACCAGTCTGTGGCATCCAACTTGTTTCTGGACCAATGCATCCAGCTGAGCTTGGTGAATGTGTGTCAGGTTGAATACGACAGTGTGCCAATACTTTCTGCCAGACAGGCCTCACTGTGCTCGCCTCATGTCATCAAGTAGTGCAGCAGCAGACAGCACCCTGGTTGGAAAGCTGTTCCTATTTGGCCTCAGGAGAATAGGGTGAATGGGTGGTGGGACAGTGAAGGGGGGAGGAGGGTGACTTACTGTAGATTTCGCAGCTACAGCTGTGGTGACACGGTGATAATCTCCCCCCTCCTGCTTAATTCCCTGATACTGTCCTACATTAGCAGAGCAAGAGGCCAGGAGATCCTTCAGTTTATAAATAGGTCTACACTTTCCAAAGGGGATTACTGTATGGCATATATCCTAACCTCTTTGTGTAGCTCCGTGTCTTTCTTTTCCTGTCGATTCACTGTCTTACCTCGCCTCTGTCTCTCTCCAGTGGTGCCTGACTGAATACTTTCCAGGGGCTCAGTTACAGCCACTCAGTGCACACGTTGTGTGACCTGCTTTGTGCTCGCATATCACCCCTCCTCTGTGTTTTACCGTTCCCATGGAGAAGGGGCTGCACGGAGATAGGTTTTCCTGTCAGCGACGGTAGCAACCTTTGTGGTTGAAGTCAATGGGAAGGAGGTGTCACAGAATCAAAATATCCACTGGGTTAAATACCAGAGGCTTAAAATGAAATCTTCATCAAACAGTGCTGTGCCATGCAGACTCCCAGTGTGTGATTCTTTGTTATCATCTCTGGTCAGAAAAAAAAAAATCAGTTGTTAATTTACTTTAAAAACTGGTGCTGTAAGCTTTAATCTATTAAAGTAGGCAAGCATGGCCAAATATTAGATGACAGCCAAAGAGGTTAATACAATCCATCTGAAGGATTTTGAGTGTCTTTGTTTAAGATTGATACAGTAATTAAATAATTGGCAGCATCGTCGGAAAACATCCATTCATGCAAAAGATTTTTGCTGTCCCTGACAAAACATGAAGTCAGAAGCTTCTAGCCGAGTGCAGAGGTTTAATGCTGAGCAAGTAAAGCTGGCGCTGCCCAGCTGAATCCTACCCATGACAGTCACTGTAATTAATTATTTACCTTCAACAGTTCTCTTGGTCAGATCAAACGAGGGCAAGGAAATTTCCCTCACTTAAGATGTCATAGGCCTAATGGGTGCTTCCCTCCATCACTAGCACTTTAAAAAGTATATAAAGTATATGAAAGGCTGCTCGGTTAGTCATTTCATGTCAGCTCCTATTGTGTCAGCCTGCTGGAAATAGCTGAATATGACTGTTTTCTTCATGAATACATTACAAATGATATTTTTTTCATTACAGATGATGTATCAAAGCAGGGATGGAGTGAACTAGATTCCAGGACTGACTCAAAAGACAATGTTTTCACAGTTGGATGATTTGGCTGAGCTGTACTTCTCAGCATAGTGACTCTGATGAGTCCTGCGGTGTCTGTTTTTCTCCTCCTCCTCCTGCTGCCTGTCCCTTAATTACACTTCTATGAGAAATTGAGGAAAGTGAGGACAGCGAGGGTGTGGTTGAAACTGAAAGCAAATCATCAGGGAGGCTTAACTTGTTAGATATGCAACTTGAAGAACATCAGCGTCTCACTAGAAAGTTCATTTTGCATATCGTCACTGCAGAGTAAAAAATCTCTCAGCTCAAATTTTCAGTTGTTTTCTTTGTTTCACTGCCTTTGAAGGATGTCATGCTCTCATGGGCTGAGAAAGTTGTGCAACCCTGGGGCCTGTGAATACTTTACAAAACAGTGGATAAGCTGAAAAATGCATGGGCGTTTTAGACAATCGAGGCTGTTATTCTTCCTTCCACATTTCATCTTTGTTCCTTTTAAAAGTTGAGATTTTACAGGATTTCATCTGACGTTAGCGCCGTATACAACAAATGACACAGCTGCTGTCAGAGTCACTCGTTTTATTTGACAATTCTCTTGCTCTTTACTTTTCAGATGTTTTAATTGTGCTCTGTGTTTTTCCATTTTGGCTGTGAAGCAACACAGCGAACTCCTCAGCTGAATTTGCCTTATTCTTCAGGATCCCTTTAGACGTCTGCTGTGCTCTCCAAAGCGCCCTCCTCCCGCTCCCTCATGCCTCTAATCCCCCTGAAAAATTAATCATCTGTCACATCGCCTCAGCACTCAGCCGCACACCGATGCGTAGCAGTGGCAGTTAGAGAAAAAAAATGTGGTCAGGATTTTAAACAGGGCTTTGGCCACCAAACTTGGCCCGTGAACACACAGAGCCATCTTGATGTGCTTCAGCCTTTTTGGTGGCATCCAGTGGGGACACTTGAGACTCGCTCTCCTTTTCACTGTGACAGTAGTCAATGGGACAATGCAGCTACTCTTTTCCTCTCTACCCCAAACAAAGTGACACAGAAGCTCTCTGTGCTACATTGGAGACTTAGTTCATCCTCTTCCTTCCTACCATCGACTAAACAACATGAAGGGGAGGCATTTCCTCCTCACCATACATCCACACCCTGAAAGACTTTGACAGCACCCAAAAAAACATCAAATAACTGGAAATGAAATGTTCAAATTGTGGGTTAGTTTTTTTTTTTTTTTAAATGTTAACATTAAAACAAGCCATTTGATTTCCACATGTTTTATGATGTGTTGTTCCCCTGATATGGAAGACTTTGGACACACTTCTACCTGCCACAATATCTGATACATAATCGGACAGTTATGTGAACTTTGTAGCTATGTACTTTATTGCTGTGCACTTTATTGCTACATGGAGTACTGTTTTTACTCATTCACTCCTTCTTTATCAGCCTCGTGTAACTTGATCCTGCTCTGCACTCAGCCTCCTCCTCCGAGACAGCTCACATTTCCTTTGATTCACAGCAAGATCCCACAGGGAGTAAACAACTGTGCGCCGCTTTACAGCCACCGTACTGCCTGGCCTAATTCAACTCATTTAAGTAGTTGCGCTGAATCACCCAGTCGTTCCCCGTTCTGCTGCTTATTTTACTCATTGGCTGAGATTGCCTGTATTGTTGGCAGTGTTTCCAGATCAGACAAGCTGTGCTGCCACATTAATACAACCTCTGTGTGTTGCACAAGTGCACACACCAGCACCATCTTATTGTCTGTTCTTCTCTGTGGCCTCTTTGCATGGCCACGTTGCTGTAGTCTGGATTTTATCAACTGCCTGTTACAGTCAATTGACAAATTCTCTCTCTCTCTCTCTCTCTTTCTCTCTCTCTCTCTCTCTCTCTCTCTCTCTCCCTCCCCCTGCTTTCTCACTTCTCTCTCAGTTGTTTTACAAAAATGTGGACTTGACGCTTCTTCCTCAACTTAGCACATGACGTGATACAGTAGTTTGTCACCACACACTTGCGTTCATAAGAAGAGTTGTGAAAGTGTGGCTTCTCCAAACAAACGTCCTCTGTCTGACCAGACAGCCCAACACTGTTGGTGAGTCAGATAATGTTGACCGCTACTTCCTGTCACCAACCACAATAAATCCATTAGCTGTGCACCACTTCACATCCTCCCATATTGATTTATAACAAACAGCTATCCAGTTAGTCCTCGCTGCCTCCATTACAGTACCATAACGGTGTGGGGGGATAAGGGATGTGTGGTTTGGGGACTGAGTCAGGTTAGGGGGCGTGTTAGGTCGGATCCCTGTGGGACGGCTGAACCCCAGACAGCACAATGTCAATTGCAGCCAGTCTGGTGTGGAGGCTCAGCTGGCTGCACTGGCCATTTACTGTGTCAGGAGGATTGGGTTGAGGGAGTGCAGGGTGTTGTGTTAAAGTCATCTGGGAGACAGTTTATAGTAAGAGGAGTGTGGGTTGCATGTCACGGGACATATATGTGACAGGGTGTGTGCACATGTGTGGAGCTGGCATATATGTCAAGCAGTTGATCTGTATCTGTGCAGATGGTGCAGGAAGCTATACAGATGTGTAGTAACATAATCTGCTTTATTTGCATGTCAGCCTAAACATGACATTAGCAAGCCTGTTAGAAATCACAGGCCATCAGATGAGGTTAAGTTCCTACAGTAAATCCCTAATGCTCTGATAACCATGAGAACACACAATTAACGACAGCAAACAAATCACACACTTGTGATGCAAAATGTATTTTTGTTGTTGCTTCTTGCCAAGAGTTTGAGTGAGGAGATTGTTGGCGGTCTCATGGTAGTGACAGCACAGATGCAGGACACAGCTGTAGTTCAGCATGAAGTCAGGTGCTTAGATTGATGTGAATATTGCATGTTATATTTTTAGTAGTAATGGACCAGACATTTTGAGTTTTCCAGGGATTATACGAAGAACCTGTAACACCTTCATTAATGAGCTTCACATGTTGACTGGGCAGTTTACTCTTGTTTGTAGTAGTGCTAAGCTAACTGGTTGACTGTGGTCATGGTTTGAGTCTCTGGATGTGGTTTAATATTTCCATTCTCATCTGATCCCCTTTTCTCATCCACGGAAAATGTCAAACTGTTTCTTAAAAGTTGATGGTACTTTTTGCGAGTTAAATCTTTTCAAGCAGAAGTAGAACAAATGGTAAAAACCCAGTAACGTGTTATTTACACCCCTGCTGCCAAACAGGCATGAGGCTGAATAACAAATCACTGCAAAAGTGTGTTAGGAAGCTCTCTGGAAAACGACCAGAGTTCATCTCCAACCCCCTGGGCCTCTTCCCTGACCTGATTCATTCCTGCTGTGATACAAAGAAGAGCTTAGGCCAGCAAAGTCAAAATCTGGCTCACTTGAATATTTCTCATAGTGATACTTGGTTTGCAACAACATTAACTCATTAATTACTGGGAGGATATATTGAAGAGAATTCAATGCCATATCTTGTTGAGCCCCTCCGGCCATTAGGTGTATACAGCCTCGCCCAGTTTGCTCATACACCCACAAACTCTGCTGCCACGCCCTTGTTGAGAGCTTGTCACTGCCATGGAGACACTCCCTGTCTGACATGCCTGTGGGGGGGCAGGAGGGCAGGACAGTCAATCTGTTCTCACGTCTGAGAGCAGAGTTACTCACCCATTATCACAGGAGCTGTGTACTCTGAGTAGCTGTTAGTTTCAGCAAATATATGAGTTAGTCATAATAGTAATTTTTACAAGAGTATAGTGCGAGGAGAGTGAAATTGTGTGTACTTCTTTTTTTTTTCACAGAACCTGATTAATGGCTGGACACTGGACAGAGTGAATATGCTGCGCTAGTGTGGAATGTCACACTGGTGTTTCAGCATCAGGCGCTGAACAGTATCGCTGCCTTTATGTTGCAACTCGCTCGCTGGCAGCTTTCACTGATACGCATTCCTGGTTTTACTGAGCGGGGTTTTTTTTTGGAAGAAGCCCACTAAAGTTATCCACAGAGGCTGTTGCTTAACAAGATAGTGGGAGGGTGATGGGTGTGAGAGAGAGGAGCGTTTTTCCCGAGTAGAAATTGCAGCGTCTGTTACTGTTATTGCGCATTTGCATGGATGGGTGGAGGGTGTTGGTAATGACAGTGACGGAGCAAGGTACAGTGAGAGTAAAAAAAGGTGCATCACTCATTAACTGGAAGGTGCAAAGTCCAGACAGAAACACACAACACAAGCCAGAGCTTTTCACCCACACAGCAGACCATATCACCATAAGACACAATACAGTTTTATTTCAGTTTGTTTGATGTTGTTGTCATGATTGTTATTGTTGATTTTTTAGCTTTTTTGTTTAGACAGTTTTTAAACCCAAATAATTCTGTCTCTTGATAACTGTCTTATCTCGCTGGGAGCGCAGTTGGTGAGGAGGAAATGGAAATTATGCGAGAACCCAAGAGGGATCAACACTTACCAGCAAATAAGTGAGCTTAGCCTCAGACATGAGATGGGTCAGCAGATAAAACCCCCACAGTACAGTGCCTGAGCAGAGTTTCGGTTACCTAGGTGATATGTGGGGCGTGTCGCAGCATTGCAACAGTTGGCTGAACCCGCTGCCTCGCCCAGGAAAACAAAGACTTACACAAATACTGCCCCTGATTTGCAGAGCACAGGAACGTTCTGTGTGGACGCTGTGGTTCGACTTAAAACAAAAGATCACGTGGGCTCTGTTTTATATCAATGTGTCTGTGGCAGTGGATCAATGATGTGTTTTCAGTTTTTCTTGAAGGCCTTTGTGAAACAGACTTGGAAGCTGTACCTGGTGTGACGTGTGTGATTTCTGTCAATTTATTCTGACAACTTCATAAATCAAAAGATGGATAGTCAGCACTCACTCACTATCTTGGCAGACAAAGCCTTTTGCTTGTGTTTAAAAAGAAGCCACACCTTACGTTAGAAAGGTAGGGACGCACGATGTTTGCATGATTGCAGGCATTCTTTCTGTCTGAGCCCTGATGACTCAGTGCAGTATCTATAAGATAGCATGTAGCTGCAAGCACAGACAGTCCTCTGTGGCCTGGTCCTGCAGGATCACTTGCCAGACTGACTACAGCTGAACAAGAGTGAGATAAAGGAAGGGACATGTTGAGACTTTTCTGCAATAACGTCACCTTCAGTTGAACATAAACATGATTTTGAAAATTTGCATATTATCTACAGATCATGACAGATAAGGATACAGCGCAGGAAAAAAAACAAGCGGGGGACTTGCGAGTTTCGAGTCGATAAAAGTGCCACAGAGAGAAAACAGAGGAGAGACGAGGACTAATGAGGAACATGCAGTGTGCACACACACTATTGTCAGAATCTTCTTCAGAAAAAATTTTAATGGAAAACAGTCCCCTGCAGGGGCGACACTGACATGCAAAGACACATACACACACACACACACAGTGTGACGCCCTGGGGAGAAGAAGTGGGCTGGGCCAGCTGAGGGACTGAAACACAGCACAACACATCCTTATGCAAAGCCAGAGGGCAAAAAGACAAGGGAGTGGTGCCTTTACCAATACATCATGAACAGCCTGTGTGGAAGGCAGAGGGACAAAGCAGCTTGTCTTCGCGCAGATTCTTTCCCTCCAAACCCATTGATCCACTCAGGAGTGGAGTGCTAAGTTGCGTGACTGATTTTTCTTGTTGGTTGAAGTTGAATGTAAGCACCGGTAAAGAGTGGTAATTTAAGTGTTTATGGTTCATACCATGCCAACACAGCAGCTTCGCATCCTGGGTTTTGGCCCCAGCTTGTTTTATTAGTGGTGAAGACAGAAGATCAGCATAGCTTGTTGTGTAGAATCCCATCTGTAAGCAAGAACCAGCTGTCACACAGAAGAGCTCCAAGGATGGAAATATTTCTTTCTTTATTTGCTAGTCAAAGCCTTTGTTTGTTGACTCTGCTGCGTGGAGAGCCCCGCAGTACTTCCAGAGCCTGTAGAAATCAGAAAACACACGCTTCTGCATGTACACACACAATGACACCAGCAAAGAATCCTGTTTAACATCTGCAGACACTCGTAACAAGCACAGTGAATGCATTATACTGTATGTCACATGCAGCTTTGATGAATGCAGATGTGTTTGTGATGAAGAGCACTTCTGTGACAGATGATGCAGAAGACAGAAAACAATCAGCCTGCATGTTCTGACAGCAAGAGGTCATTTTGGGACTGCCTGGTCGTCTGGTGTTTTTCACGTTTGGTGAGGGTTTCAGTAAAAGAGGGCTCCTTGTGCACAAAGATACATGGTAGAGACATTTCATACTAATTAGTCAATATTTGTCTCACATTGTTCTGACAGGAAGTAACATGCTTTTGCCCAATTCTCTGTGCAGCATTTCGAAAAGTTGGGAATTCACATGTACAAACTAGTTCTGGCATTTCTGCACACAGCTCTGTGGGTTTAATGATCAAGTGTATTAAAAATGAAGCACAGGTGCTTTGTGGTTACTGGTTATTTGTTTTGACACACACACAGTCAGGTGTTTTTGTGACTCTGGTAAATGTTGCATGAAGAATGTTTTTTATTCGGAAAATTAAACAACGTAGACCAAACTTGCACCAACATGTATCGTGTTGGTTATGCAATCTGGTCCACTGTGAATAAACACCTTCATTACATGCCTCGGGATGTCAGATTAATAGACACATGTTTAAGTAGACGTCGAAGGCACATACAAGTCAGAGGCAATATGTAGCAGTGTATAAGATAATACACTCAAACATTAAATGTAACTCAAGTTCCAGGCTTTTTTTAGTTTGTGTTTGAGGAGGAGGGGTATGTCCACTGTCTGTACACACACACATTTGAGTCAAAACCTGACGAACAAGTTCCTGATTGCCATGCGTCAGCAGCAGGCTGCTCCCACGGCTATATGGGTGGAGGCCTGGGGTGAAAGGTCGTTTGGGCAGGCTAGCATTCCTGACTTACAGCTGTCTCTCCACTCACTTCACTCTCCCTCCCCTGCGAGCCGCCGCTGCTGCCGCTCTGTGTTGTCATTTTAAGGTCAGGGTGCAAGGCTGGTCGGTGGGGGTTGGGGGTTATCATATGAGCTGTCATACGTGGGCAGCCTGTAAAATCTGAATGACAGTCCTGAGTGAGAGAGCTGAGAATTTGTTGAAATATTTATTAATTCATGGAAAAATGTAAGCATGTGGAGGAGTGTACCATTTGTCATTTGCAGCAGTTGAAAATCCTGACATTGCCTTTTTTGTTTGTTTTTTTTAGGTTTCCTCCATCATTGTTGTTTCAATAACAGGAGGCAAGGATGGCAATGCAAAGTAAGTCCATTTTTGTTTGTGCTATATCTTGGTTATCTTGTTATATCACCTCTGTCTACAGTACTTTTGAAGGAGCACTGAACATTTTGATCATGACCTTTCCAACTTCCAACTATTGTTCTGATGTATTTATATTGAAGTCATTTACTGAAACAATAACTGAAGGTTGCTTCTAAAGTGCTCCGTTATGAGGTACAACTCTCCCATTGGGAGAAAAATGGGGGCAAAACACATTAAAAAGATATTAACAGTAAACACTGACGTCATGAATTGGAGCGAGTTACAAGCCCTTAGTTCCCCCGTTGCCCTTCTTAATAAATGACTTCAACATGGCTCCAACACCTCTGACGTCGCACAATTCCTCTCTTCATTCTTGGTAGTGGGTGAGCTTGACAGTGGCCTGGTGAAGGTGACAGAGTGGCAGCAGACAATGTATGGTGTCGACTCGGGTATTCAGTCAGGAGCCACTACGGTCAGAGATGACGATGGCGAGCTTACCACCTCCAAGCACTACACAGTGACCACCACCGTCACATCGGAGCAGCCTGGTAAGAAAACTAATAAGAGTCAAAACACATATACATTAAAGCTTATGCCCTAATTACATGCAGGCTGTTTTAATGTCATCATCATCTCACTTCTTGATAGACTTGGATGCCCAGTACACTCTGACCAGAGCCCAGCGGGTGCGGGCTGCGATGTTCCCAGAGACGCTGGAAGAGGGCACAACTATCTTGTCTACTCAGACAGACCAGAGCCAGATGACCAACGTCCAGCGGCTGGCTGAGCCCTCCCAGATGCTCAAGACCGCCATCATTCACCTGATCAACTACCAGGATGACGCAGAGCTGGCCACACGTGCCGTGCCAGAGCTCACCAAGCTGCTCAACGATGAAGACCAGGTGATGAACGGAGAATACCCAAACACATGCAGAGTTTGAGATTAGCAGTGACTTGATTGGAGTGGAAGCCTCAGTCAGGATCTTATAAGTAAAGTCTTGCATATACAGTATGCATAGCTTGCACTCCATTATGTATGGAGTGGAAGTAGTGGATGGATTATTTAAGAGAAATGGGTCTTTAATGAACCAATGATTGTCAACTGATGTTTAGGAAAAAAAAAAAGAAAGAAAGAAAGAAAATGAATTGGGTAGTTTGTCATTCTGGTAAATATGTTAATATGCAATAGCACACTTGAAGCTATATGAAGGCAGAAAAGCTAGTTTATCCACAGATTGAAAAAAAAAAGCAGGAACAGTCACAACAGTATTTTAAGGAAGTGACTGCATTTAACTTTATAGGAACTAAGCCTGCCAGTTGCTGGCATTAACTTTATATTTAGCATACAGACATGAGAGCTGTATCGATATTCTCGTCTAAGTCTGCAATAAAGCAAGAAGGCAGATGTGAACAGATGTGATAACCCTTCACTGTTACCTGTTAAATTTGCTGCCTTTATTTGCTGCTTCTTCTTATAAATTGAATGTAGTCTGTCAGAACATGAATTTCATAAACAGAAGACACAACACAAGTTCTTGTACCACTACTCACCTCCTTTTTTCCCCCTCCGTCTCTCATCAGGTGGTGGTCAGCAAGGCAGCACAGATTGTCAACCAGCTGACACGTAAAGAGGCATCGCGCCGTGCACTGATGCAGTCCCCACAGATGGTGGCAGCAGTGGTGAGGGCCATGCAGAACACAAGTGATATGGAAACCGCACGCGCCACAGCCAGCATCCTCCACAACCTGTCCCACCAGAGAGAGGGCCTGCTCGCCATCTTCAAGTCTGGAGGCATCCCCGCCCTTGTCCGCATGCTCAGGTACTGCTGGACAAAAACAAATCATACATCTGTGACGTTTGCAAATTATGTCACTTATCACAGTTTGATCCTTGTCCTAGTTATAAATGATGGAAAAATATACTCTTTATTATAGTTTGGGTGTGAAAAGAAATGTCCATATTAGTGGCAGTTTGACAGTGTCAGCTGCATTGTTGTTCATCTAACCCTTGTTGATACATACACAGACACTCAAGTCTTGTTCAGGTATTTTTCAGTGCAGCTACAGTTTAGTTCAACTGAAGAAGAAAAAAAGGGCTTCTGATTCTCCTTGATAGATATCACAAAAAGTCATTGTAGAAGAGAAGAGGTCATCTCCACCAGTATTAAGAAGCATTCAGAAACATTGCTAGGCATTATGGGAAATATAGGGAATCACAGACTTAAGTAAAGAAATCACGTGTGTGAGTTAGATTTATTGGTTTATAGCAGTGAGCACATCCAGTGGTGGAAGTTTCCCTTAATGCGTGGTAACTTGATCGTGTGCTGTTGTTTTTTCCGTTTCTCTCCCTCAGCTCTCCCATGGAGTCTGTGCTCTTTTACGCCATCACCACACTCCACAACCTGCTGCTGCACCAGGAGGGAGCTAAGATGGCTGTGCGTCTTGCTGATGGCCTGCAGAGGATGGTTCCCCTGCTGAAGAAGAGCAACCCCAAGTTCCTGGCCATCACCACAGACTGTCTGCAGCTGCTGTCCTATGGCAACCAGGAGAGCAAGGTGTGTGTGTAACTGTGGCTAGCACATGTAAAACACTTTATAGCAGGCGAGTGTTGTAATATGAGACTATTGAATTGTTGTGCGTGTGTGCACATGCTTTGTTTTGGGTGTGGCATGTGAACAGAAGTGTGCATGTGCTGGGACAGAGAAGGTACAGGTGTGGTTATTTGTAGAAAGTAAATGAGTGATTACTGTTGTTAATCTGCCTGAACAGGTTATGGCTTTGTAAAATGTACGAGGGGTGGATTAAATAGTAAAAGTTCTTTAGTCTTAATCTGCACTTTGTATATCCACACATACTCATGTGTTCCCTCTGCTTCACAGCTGATTATCCTCGCCAACGGGGGTCCTGAGGGTCTGGTTCACATCATGAGAAACTACAACTATGAGAAGCTGCTGTGGACCACAAGCCGCGTGCTCAAAGTCCTCTCTGTGTGCCCCAGCAACAAACCCGCCATTGTGGAGGCTGGTATGTAATGTGTTTCAAGTGTCAGCACGCACCTGTGTGTACAAGGCAGTCATACGGGTGTGTCGGCTTTTTGTTACCTGGTCTGTGGCTAATGGCCTCCTGCCAACTGGACAGCCCAGTTTATGAGATGTTGCTGAAGGCTGACTGAGTGATTTTCTCTGTGCCCTGCAGGTGGGATGCAGGCTCTGGGGAAACACCTGATGGGCTCCAGTCAGCGTCTGATGCAGAACTGCCTGTGGACGCTCAGAAACCTTTCTGATGCTGCCACCAAGCAGGTCCGTCTCCATATTTCCAGTTTACATTTACTTTTCTTTCTTTTGCTCTTTCTTTTTTCCACATTCATTTCAGTTCCCGTGACAATGAGCTCTGAAATCCATCTCTTTGCGTTTCCAGGAGGGTATGGACAGCCTGCTGCAGGTGCTGGTGGGCCTGCTCAGTTCAGATGACATCAACATGCTCACATGTGCCACTGGCATCCTGTCTAACCTCACATGCAACAACGCCCACAATAAAACTCTGGTCACCCAGAGCAATGGCGTCGAGGCTCTGATCCACGCCATATTGCGTGCTGGTGAGAAGGAGGATGTGACCGAACCCGCCGTTTGCGCTCTGCGCCACCTGACATCACGCCACCAGCAGGCTGAAGTGGCACAGAATGCCGTGAGGACACACTATGGCATCCCCGCCATCGTCAAGCTGCTCAACCAGCCCTACTACTGGCCTGTCATTAAGGTACAGGGATGGGGGATCGGAGGGAGGGACAAGGGGTAGTAGTAGTTGGGGAAGATATGATGTTCAACAAAGATGTTAAAAAGTATCCTAATCAGGTAGAGTCAATGATTTGAGCTAACACAAGTTAAGGACTGTGAAACACTCAACGAGGAGTTCATGGGTGATAAAGACAAAGATAAAGATAAAGACTTGTGAAAATGGACAGGACTGGACAGATGGACCAAGAGGATGGCAGGCAGGATAGAAAGCCAGAATCTCTTGTCAGCCTGATCAAGCATGACATGCACATGACAGCAGGAACAGTATGTTTTACAGGACCACATTTATTCACATTTCATTTAAAACAATAACGCAACTGAAAGTCTTGAAGGGCTTCCTCAGCCCTGTTGTTTGTTGACTGCTCACAGTGAACAGTATCATGATTGTATCATTGCCTTCCCCCCCCCTGAAGGCTGTGGTTGGCCTGATCCGTAACCTGGCCCTGTGCCCAGAGAACCAGGCCCCTCTCAGAGATGCAGGAGCAATCCCCCGTCTCACCAACCTGCTGCTCAAAGCCCACCAGGACGCCCAGAAACACGGCTCATCTGCCCAGCAGACATACCAGGTACATGATAGGAAAGCATGCTTGCGAGGAAATTAATGATTGTGGATCTATAATATATTTCTATGGCTCTGATTGACATCTATTCTTTTCATCTTTGTTGTCAGGATGGAGTGAGGATGGAGGAGATTGTGGAGGGCTGTACAGGAGCTCTGCACATCCTGGCCAGAGATCCCGTCAACAGAGCAGAGATCGCCAACCTGCAGACCATTCCTCTGTTTGTGCAGGTAATGGAGGAACATCTCACACTTCCTCATCATAATAATTAACTTCCTTATGTTGTTTGTATTTTTTTGACTCATTGTCCTCCTCTTCCTCTTCAGTTGCTCTACTCTCCAGTGGACAACGTGAAGCGCGTGGCGGCCGGCGTCCTGTGCGAGCTGGCTCTGGACAAGCCATCAGCTGAGCTCATCGACAGTGAGGGAGCATCGGCTCCACTGATGGAGCTGCTGCACTCCAACAACGAGGGCATTGGTAGGACACACAGATAATGCAGATAATGATTAGCTTACCGTAATGCAGCATTTAGTCATAGGTGAAAAGAACAAAGTCAATTTACTCAAGTGCTGTACTTACTGTAAGTGCAGTTTCCAGGTACTTGGCACTGGACATGACATGTCCACTTTGTGAGACTAGACATCATTTCAAACTAACATTTTGTAACCTCCATTTAAAGAAAACAGTGCGTGCATGTGTGTATATATATGCATATACTGTGTGTGTGTGTGTGTGTGTATTTATAATTTAGAGGTAAATTGTTTTACCTTTCAAGAGTCCACTACTCTTTGTGCTAAGCTAAGCTAGCCTACTCAAGCTTTCATATTAAGCATATATAGCCAAGCCTCATCATCTAGTGTGTTCAGAGTGTCTTTTATCTTGGCCAATTTGAGCCCTCCATGTTTAATCAGGCTTAACTCCTTTTACCCATCAGTACATAGAGGATACATGATGCCTCAGGGAGTGTAAAAGAAAGAAAAATACCATAAAAGTCACTCACTTGGGCTTTTTTGTTTTCATTACTGCTAATCATCTTTAAAAACAACTCTAAAAGTGTCAAGCGTATTAGTGTGTTCAGATTTATTCTTTTAACACCCTGACACAATAACACATTATTGTTTCATTCACTGTGTCCCCTCAGCCACATACGCTGCAGCCGTGCTCTTCCGCATCTCAGAGGACAAGAACTCCGACTACAAGAAGCGTGTGTCCGTGGAGCTCACACACTCTCTATTCAAACATGACCCCGCTGCCTGGGAGATGGTGAGTGTCTGGCGCCCTCTGCTGTCAGCACAGATGAACATTACATTTTGGCATTAATGTATTACCTTTAATGTGTCAGGTTAAGATCTAACACATTTTAGCAGTAATATACATTTGGTTAAATAGTTTTTTAATACATAGTGTTATAGTATATAGGTATAGTGTTAAATGTTATCATAAAATAGTTTATGGTACTAAAGTGTGGGCTTTATATGACCTTTCCCCTCTTGTGACCTCTCTGCAGGCCCACAACAGTGTCCCCATGGATGCACCCTACCAGGATGGTGAGTAACTATGTCTGAAATGTGCACATGCAGCACATTCCTTAGCACTGGGTCACTCCACCACAGGGAGCGACCACAGTGTTAAATTGCTGTGGTGTGGTAACAGGTTGTCTCTGCTGCTGCTGCTGCTGCTCACTTAATATCAGAACTAAGTTGCCAAAGAAACTAGTTTCAGTGTCATACTTTCATACTTTCTTCAAATCACTCACAGTTGTCCTCTTCATCTCTGTATGGGGTTTGCCGTTGTACTTTTTGTGGTTGTCAGTGTCTTTTGTTCTTTGTGAGATACTTCACTACGTGGCCTCATTCTTGTCTGATTCACTTTTTATCCTTAATGCATCAGGCTTTTTTTCCCTTAGCATGTTTTAACCTCTTCTTCATTGCCAAGTCTTGGTAAAAACTCTTCTTTTCATCAACCTCCATCCTGGTGTTTCTTTATCTGTGCTCTCATCTTTGTCTTAATTCCCATTCTTTCCCTCTCTTGACTTTTCTCCTTTTATGGCATTGGTATTTTCTGTCTCCTACTCTGCACAGCAAGACTCGGAAAGAAAAGGGATCAGTGATCACAGTGTTCAAAAAATGTGCCTAAAATGTGGAACATGTTAAAGCTTTCCATCAGCTTGTTCAGTTTTTCTCCGTTCCTGTTGCCATTATCATGACAACAGGAGAAAATAAACCCTCACAGACTAAGTGGAAACTAAGTGACGGATGATCTATTGTGTAACTGTTCAAAATAAAAGTAAAATGTTGTGATCTCTTGCAGAGCTGGATGGTGGCTTCCAATATGGTTACCCAGGTGACATGCCCATGGATGTTATTGATGGAAATATGGTGCATGATGAGTTCGGAGTGGGCTACGACAGACAACCGTACCCTTATTAAAGGTAAATAATAACTCTCTTAATCAGGATATGTTGGTCACAATTTAAAGCCTGTGAGCCATTTAAGTAAAAGAAAAACAATAAAACAACCATGTCCTTATTATTGTCACATAAAGTGTATTAATTATTAATATCAGATTTGACTAACAGGACCCAGCAAACATACAAACAGTTTCCCAGCTGTCATGGTGTTTGTTTTGTTTTGTGTTCTGTGTGTTTGTTTTTACGTTGTACTCGACAATTAAGTGTTCACTGTACACCAGGTACTGATGCAATACAGAACAATCTACTTATAGAATGTATGAGTTTAGATAATAGGTAAGTGGATGAATAGAAATAGATTTTCACAAAATTAGTAAAAATAAAAGCTGAGATTCATATGTTTTCTTAAACATAATGTTTTTAAGCTGTTCATGTTTTATCATTGGTAAGAGCAAGAGGATCAGGAAAGGAACTGAATTCAATCCTTAAGAGACATGCATCAGTGTTTTTAAATAAATGTACATTCTTTCCATAAGACTGAACTGATATAACAGTTGATGGTGTTCACTGCATATATTTTATGTAGACACTTCTGTCACAGGAAGTCACGATCTTCACCATTAACTTCGTGTTTTGAAATTTCAACCAATATGTTTATTACATTCACTATCATATATGTTAATGTTATTCAAAAGCATTGCCGATGCAGATTGGGTTTGCTCATGATGTCTTTTTCTTCCTCTGATAGACCCAGAAGAGGAAGAGGAGACAGAGAAGTGAGGTGTAATGGGATGAAGAAGAACAGAATCCAGTCGTCAGTAGAGATTATCCCCTTCGCTCTCAGCCTGATGTAATATATGCAATTATCACAAAGTACTGGACTCTTAACAGGGCTCAACTGTGTTTTATAGCCTAATTTTACTGATTATAATTATGACAATTATGACAATGCTTGTAGGTTTCTGTTAGAGAACCTTATAAGAGTGTGTGCATGTGAGTATGTGTGTGTGTGTTTGTGCTTTTGGGTGGGTATTCTATGCCAAAGAGATTTTATTTTGTGATGATAATCGTGTAGCTTCCTTTTTTTTTTTTTTTAAGAAAAAAACAAAAAAAAGAGAATGATAGTTAAAAACACTGCCGGAGGTGGCTCAATGTGCACGGTGCACCTGCTCACCGCTCGCTCTTTCTTAACGCCTTTGTAACAGACACTGCTGTCTATGCTGTAGTTTTGACACTATATACCATCAACTTTCTCCCGCTGTGACCCAGGAGTCGGTGAAGAGTTAAGAGTTAACACAGACTCATTCTTCCTCTGGCACTCATTCAGTAGGAGCGAACAAACGGAGAGAAGTGAAGGTCTTTGACCCACCTGAGAGAAAGGTGTAGGGCCGCCCCCCCCCCCCCCCCCCCGGACTCTTATGCAATCAGCTGATATGTGTAGGTGGACAAAATGGTTGTTTGTTTGTTTTAATGAACAGTTTTTTCATCTTTTCTAAGTTATTGACTGGGAAAAGAAGATTAACAAAGATTCCTTTGATTAGAAACGGAGATTTAAGAAAAAAAATCATATGTGTCTGTAATAATTTCCAGGAGAACAACAGTGAGGGTAAAGTTTTTTAAACCTAATCATTGGTCGACACATGAGATGATGTAGTTGGGGACGGCCCTACAGCTAGAGCAAACTACTGACAGGGAAATTTGTCTTTCTACTTAAAAAGAGTTTTTACTGAAATTTTGTTTAATAAAGATAAAGGATATATTAGACGTATTATGGTGTCCATGTTTACTGACCTGTCTGTTCTAAACCTTTGGAAAAATCCACTGCTCTTACAAGATGTGTTCTTCTCTGTCATCACACACATGACATGACACATGATATTTTCTTTTGCACGTCTTCAATCTCTTTCTGTCTTTTCAGTGCGTCTCAGGATTCACTTTTCACTGCAACAGCTGCAGCACAGGACTGTTTCAGGCTGTTTTCCATACACATCCTGCTCCCACAGGCCTTATTGTCCAGTTTTTTTTTAACAGGTTCAGTTACTCTTCTTCTTTCTGTGTGTGAGAGAACATTATTTTTAAATTCCAAATATATCCATAAGAAAAGTACTGGCCTCATACTGCAGCTGTGATGTGGTTAGTTTACATGTAGTTTTATCTCTGAAACAGCACAGAAGCAGCAACACCTGGACACAGCTGGATCTGGTGTTTTTGAATTTGAACCACAGAAATAAATTGTTAGCTTCATCAGTGAAAATCACATTTCTGTGTTGCCAATGCTTGGTAAAGTGAAACCGAGTGTAGTCAACATGTAACTGTCATTATAATTAGTTAGTATATTTGAGTGGACACTAAATCGGAAACTAATAGAGAGAGCACAATTCAGGTAACTGTCACGTTTCTTCTGTCTCTACCCATATTTAATGGGTCTACTACCTGACCCCCATTCCCCCAGTTTCCCCTGTCTGCCTGTCGCTCACTAGTCATTTTGCATTTGGTAAGAGTGCCATTTCTATTGTTGTTTTTCTGCTCTATCAGAAAGACAAATTAGTCTTTTTCTCTGCCCTCTTTCCTCCTCAGCTCGCCCCTCTTCACACTGCCTCTGTAGCTGTGCTGAATCTTTACATTCAAATGATTCAAATGTTGGCAGCAGATCAACCAAACATAAGAATGGAACAAGTACCTGACATGTTTGAGGAGATCCTTTGTGCTGCTCTAATTAGTATCAGTTATTCGTGAAAAACTGTGATGGAGAGAAACATGAGGGGGGAAATCCACCTGTCCCACTACAGCTCTGATGTCCAGTCGCTGAACTACTGAACCTCATGACAATTCATTAAAAAAAGATGATGTACTGGTCAAATTACATATAAACTGTGCACTTTTGCATAGCAACTGTGTGGTTTTATTCAATTGCATCATAATTGTTACCATATAGAAAATATAGTCACACTTTAAACATTTCAATGGCCAGTCAAAACAGACACATCATGCAGACACAATATAGACTGATATAGTAAATGTGAGGTTAGCTCCATAAGAACACAGAGGAGAAGATTTGATAAGACGTAACTTTAAGATTATTGCTAAAATGTAGACTTCCCATAATTAGAGTCGCTCTTATCGCAGTGTAACTATGAGTACAGAAAGTGTGTGATTCTCTATTATTCCATTTGTTTTCATGTGTCTGTTGATTCAGTCTCTCGTGTGTGTCATCCATGCAACAGAGAAATAATCATTTGTATGGGTGAAGAAGGATGTTCAAACTGCTGTTTTCTTGCTGCATCTGTTCTTACTGTTGTTAATAAGATTAAAACACCAGAATCCATCTCTCAACACCTTCACTTACTATATATACATAAAAAAAAAATCTAAAATTCCTTTCCAGATGACAGTCGAGTCTTTCTGCCCAGTCCCTTCGCTGACATAATTGATGAGAAGCTGGTTGGGGTAGGTTATTGATCCTCAGGTCACTGCCCTGCTTGGCCAACAAACACCTCCCACTCTGTCTCTGAAGAACTGCACCACAGAGAAGCTCCAAGCAGGCTGGACATCATCTCCTGCCCGAGTCCAGCAAGCCTTATATCACATTATCAAACATGTGCATGGACTGCATGATGTTTTCATCCTGGACACGAGCAACAAAAAAGAAGTTTAAAAAAAAATCAGAAGCTGTGGATGAAAGTGTAGTTTTCATTAATCACACTGTTAAATGTAGGATTCAAATGTTTCAAATGACCTTTTGGCATGTCTCCAGGAACTCCTCGATGGTGACCACGCCGTCGTTGTTCCTGTCCATTTTCTGCAAAAATGCAACAAATAAGCAACTGATGTTTCTAAGGGAAACTTAGATGTGTCTGAACAGACATTTGTCTGCTGTCATGCTGTTTACACTCGAGGCCAAACAAAGGCGCTGAATGGATTTTCTTCCTCAGAAGACATTTATAAAGCTGATTCTTATGCATTTTGAGGCTTACATTGTTTAATCTCATGTTTGCTCTCTGACAGCTACAGGAGATACAAAAACATTGGGAACCTGCCTCTAAAATATTACTTAATTGTCCTTAAATGTCAGTTGCAATCGATCAAACTAATGTATCATTTCTTCAATTAATTTCTATGAATCCCTTTGAGTCTGGAGCTGGGAGATGTGCAGTGTATTGGTTTGCTCATTTGTGAGTTTCACCTGGAAGAAGCTGTCAACATGATCCTTGGGAGCGCTGTCCTTCATGCTGGGGTAGGTGTATTTCCCCATCATGTCATAGATGGAGTGCATAATGTCTGTCATCTCCTGCAACAGGACAAAAAGAGCTAATTACTGCCTTGTTGTTGTACGGCTCTGAAAATATGGTCACACTCTCCTCTTCCTCTGCTATTATGGCGTGACAATGAAGCGGACTGTTTCACCATTTAACATATTAAATATTTGTTGAACTGCATCATGAGTAGCATAAGAGTTTGTGAGATCTAGTTAAAATGTGAGGTCACAGTGATGGTGAACGGCGAACGCAGAGATTCCCTCAGGATGTTACTGATGTAACTGTTACTGGATGTTTCTAAAAGCATGAGTCAAAAACATAACACAGGAAGGTTCACACAAGCAGGGAGCCATGTGAGCACCTCTCTGGTGATGCAGCCGTCCTTGTTGAGATCGTACAGGTTGAAAGCCCAGTTGAGTTTATCAGTAATGGAGCCTCTCAGGATGATGGACAGACTGATGACAAAGTCCTAGAGCAGGGAGAAGAACATGTAAAGTGATACAAACAGGAGTGAGTAGGAGTCAGAAGGCAGACTGTGTATGTCCTTGTGAATGCCTCACTAGAGTTCAGCACTGCGCTGGTCATGTGACACTGGGATGGGAGTGTGGTTCTCACCTCAAAGTTGACCGCCCCGTTGTTTTGGGTGTCAAAGGCTTCAAACAGGAAATGTGCATACATACTTGAATCTGAAAGGAGGAGGAAACATAGTCTGTGTGGTCACCACATGGATACACAGTACAGCTACCCATATGTCATTATTGACTCCACTGATGACAAGAGGGAGAAAGTTATTAGTGGCTGCATATCACACACAGCCACTCCGTATGTGCTGCAGATGCTTATGTGCTGCAAGAACCAACAATGTGTTAATATTATTCCCAGTAAACCTGGCAAATTCATGTTTGGGACTTTATAGTGTGGATTTGTAACTGTAAAAAACATGTGCACTCAAACTGCATGAAACTCAGCACAAAAAGCTCAAAGGCAACATGTTTTCTCAAGATTTTACAGACTTTGAAATTTGTGCATGAAAATCTTTTAACAAGCTACAAATCTATGAACTGAAAAGGGGTCACACTGAAGGTGGATGATATGAGATCATGCTTTATATAGAGCTTCAACTATCCTGACACGAGCTTGAGAAATGTGGAAAAATAAATGTTGGGGAGAAGAAAGGAAGTGAGTATGTGACTGACCTCCCTGAGGGAAGAACTGGGAGTAGATGTTTTTGAACGTCTCCTCATTCACCACACCACTGGGACACTCCTGTGCAAATCACAGCGTCATCATGTCAACAACAATGAAACATTCACATGTAATACAATTATACAACTCACACCAGTATTCAGGCATTTCATTGAGACAAATGGTTACACAAAAATCAGTTATTGATAGGAAGTGCTGACTGACACTTTTGAATCCTCGGTAAAGGACCTGCAGCTCTTTCTTGTTGAAGTTGGTCTGCTGCACAAGACGGTCGATCCCCTCTGGTCTGTAACACACTGTCGACAGTTCACCGTCGTCTGTTACACTTCCTGTACGGAGGGACAGAGACGTGACACAATGAGTCCCTGACATGCAGCACAAGTACAAGAAAAAGTGTCAGCAATGAAGTCGATGTGTTCAAGGATCCAACGTTCAGGTCATATGAGGACAATGTGAGTGATGACGGGCTGTGTGTCCTGACACTTGCCTTGATTGATTGAAGGGCTGGAGCCAGAGCGACAGCAGGGGAGCAGTTTGAGGAAGCGCTGCTTTATGGTCTTTTTACTGGGTTTGGCTGGAGGATTACCTGGACACAACCAATCACAGCAGAGATTAGTGGTGCACCGAGTGGCCCAAATAGTGGACGCCATGTCAAACATGAGCCAAACTCCACTCAAATACTTTGAATCACTTGTCGAGGCAACTTGGCGCACGCAAAATAGTTTGCTGACCTGGCTTTGAACCTGACCCATCAGATCAGAGTATCAGACTAGGAAGGCTTAGTGAGGCAACATATGACAGACGGAGGACAAACAGTCATTACAGTGTCTGAGGTTATTATGTTTTACTGAGGAAATAGATTTTTAAGTTTTTCTTCATTTAACCAGCCGAGATTCATTTAGTTTCATTTGTTCTTAGACCACGTGATTTAAAACAAATAGGAGCCTCTGTAATCTTTTGTTTGTGAAGTACCTTGGTTTGCTTTTCAGGTGCTATATAAATGAAATAAACTTTAAATTAGATGTGGGGGAAACACTGAGTGATTTCTGTGGATGTGTCAACATTCATTTCTCCACTAAAATTCACAGGAACCTTATTGATCTAATTCAGTGTGGTGGACCAGCTGAGCAGCAGGCACACTGACGCACCGAGAGAGAAGCACTCACACACACAAAAGTTGTGCTGCAATAAAACGACCATACAAACACAATCATAGTTCTCCATGGTCTGGAGTAAAATGAAGGACAGTGATTTCCACAGGCCCTGATGTAGATAGATAGATTTATACTTTGTTGTCCCCTGAGGGGAAATTTGGCCTGGACTCAGTGCCGCCAGACCCGTCAACCACATACACACAAAAAACACGATAGAGAGCACGCAATAAGAAAGAAAGAAAAAAAACACAATCAAATCTCTCGCTGGATTACAGTCTGCAGTAAAACAGAAGCATCTCACAGCTCCAGCAGACGACTGACACACACCTGTACAGTTCTGCTCCTCAGTGTGTGCTCTCTGTGTTTTGTTCTGATACTCAGAGACAGGCCGGTGATTGAATAGAGCTTAAATTTAGCTTTTGTTACATGATGGGGTGATTTCTAGCCCCACGCACGCAAACCAGCTCCCACAGAGAGAGGCTTAGTCAAAATATATTAACATTTGAAATGTAGGGGGACAGAGAACATAGGACAATGCCAAGTCCTTCATGGAGATGTATTATATGAGTTATAAATAGCATATTAGAGCAGATACCTTCACCACAAACAATCTCACTCAATAAGGAAAACGATCTTGGAAATGTGCCAGATTTTCACCAGAACATAATGGTCTTCCCTGGTCTCTGTCCCATCCTTCCACAGTTCTTTTAATAACAAGCATACATTTCCACACAATGTCAAACATCAGTCAGTTTCATAAGGTTCAAGCAGCTGCATCATTTTCCATTTCATCATCTGAACTGATTTAAATGTGGAGTTTCATATACGTCATATACTTGTGACTCACTTGGTCTGAGCAATGAACAGATTTATTTCACCTCTGCAGCAGACTTCATTACTGTGGTTTATTTCTATACTCTTATTATCTTTCAGCTAATCATGAGGATGCATCTTCAAGAGCTGTTTCTTTGAAGCGCGTGCATGTAATCCTGCTTTTCCCAGCTGGAGGAGCTTTCCCAGATGTTCGTGTGTCTGTCCTGCCACCAGAGGACAGTGTTGAACTACAGACACATTACACCCAACTGTGTGAGGTGTTCAGCTTAGAGAGAAGACAAAACACAAACAGACAGTAAGCAACTGCAGGAGACCACACCAGACAGTCAGGAGGGGAAAACAACTCTGTCTGGTGTGGTCTGTTGGAGGTTTAACAGGAGCGATGCTCTGCAGAGAGAAACCCCGGTCGACCCTGTCCTGAATTTCCAAGACGATCCAAAGCCACAGCCACAGGAAGCTAAAATATCTCACAGCTACAGTCCTAGATATTTACACAAAAGTGACAACAACACTGCTGGTCACCAACGGAGAATGTGACATCATGCAGTATTTATCTAATCTGAGCAATAATTAAACTTCATTGATGATCATCAATGGAAATAAAAATGATTGAATGACTTCTACAGGTGCATTCACAACTGTACTTTAGACTTGTACTGATAGGGATGAAATGCTTTGCTCATGGGATTATCAGTAGCATCTAGTTAAAAATATTAGGTCTTATATTGTATCATGGAATTAAATTAAAGGTATTTAACGGTGTGGTCTATAAGAATACATTGCTGTCATCTCATTCTGTCAGAACAGACCTCACTTTTTTATCCCATGCAGAAACTGAGCATCGCTCTAGTGACTCTCATTCTTAAGATCTGCTCAGAGCCAAAGTCCCAGGGTGACACCTGTAGGTTTACTGATCCTGGGTGTATTTGTCAGTGTATATCGAGTGCATGTCAATCAAACTATCTACTATCAAACAGCAGCTGCACAAGCATGGAAAGGCAAACAAAGCTTTCTAGGATCTCACAGGCAAAACAGCACACCTCAGCCTTTGGTTGCCGGGGAATAAAACTGTATTAAAAAAAAAAAAGAAGGAATAAATGAACAGGCTAACCACTTTTCAGAGAGACAGAGAGGAGGACAAAGTCCTACCAGCTGTTTTTGTCCTCTCTAGCTGTCATTTTTAGACTCGACAGAGGCGCCGAGCACTGATCACAGACACTTCACTGACATGTTTTCTAAGAGCAGCTGTTTGATGCCACTTGTTCTCACAGAAATCCTTCAAAAACAGGCAGAGAGGTTGTTCTTCGAGGGAGAGAGAGCCCAGCTTATAGACGTCTAGCTGGGCTGAGGTGTTACATAAGATCAGAGGCACCAGCAGGACCGGGTGGAGAAACACAGGCTGCTCACTGTCAGCGTGTCAGGATTTCGTTCACGCTGCTTGTGATATTAAAGAGTGAGGACAAGAGACATGATTGTTTAATTAAACTCTCTACATGTATTTCCTGTTTCCAGATGAACTCAGTGATAACACAAGTGGAAAAGAAACTGTCCAGCAGCATGAAATGAACAGCGCACATCTGCAGGGTTTTGACTGAGGTGGTGATGAATGAGACTGACTCAACAATTACTCAGGAGCTGCTGAGACTCCCCAGCAGTCTGTCCTCACTCCTGGAGACCCTCTGTGTGAATCAATGGGAACAAATGCAGCCCTCAGAGGCTGATCGATACACCGGTCCCTGCTGTTCCTGCCATGTTTAAAGACTTCACTGGTGGTGAAAGTAAACTGTGCAGGGGCCAGTGGAGGAAACTCATATGAAGAGACAGGATGACCACAGGGCATTGAAAAGTTCATAAATTATATTTATGTATGTAATTATTCATTAAGCACAAACCTCTTCAGCACATGTGAAAGACCAAATCAGTGGAGTGCAGTTGTTTTTGAGGGCAGTCAAGATATTTGATAATTCAGAGCTCAAAGTGTGAAGTCTGTGAATCAATGGGCTTTAGATGATGAGCTGGAGAAAAGTTAAAGCAATAGAAAATATCGACCTGGAAGATGAAATGAATCACAGAGGAAGAAATGAAATCTGCCAACGTGGCACTAACTCATATGTTTTCAATAACAAGTGTCTCTTACTTGTTTTTGTTATATATGTTTAAATTCCCTGACAAATTTCTCACCACTTCCCCAAAATTCACAGAGAAAATACAACATCTTCTGGAAAGACAAACACCTCCCAGCCCTCATCTCATCCTGAAATAAAAAGATCATTAGGAATGAAATAAGTCTTTGTTACTTCCCAAGTCATCACCAGAGAAAGTAGATGTTTAAACTGGTGCTGTTTGTTACACTGTGACCTGGTGTGTGTGTGTGTGTGTGTGTGTGTCTGTCTGTCAGTTGACTGGCAGGGTTTTGTGTTTACTCTGGGAGGTCATGGCAGCTTAAGGAGGGCCATGCAGTGCTAAATGAATGTTTGTAAATTAATGTTGCTCAGGAAACAAGCCTCTGTACTTATCCTAATCCTTCAGAAGGACATGGGTCAGATTATAGATGTCCATTTTATACAACCATGGACACACACGCACACACACAAATATTTAACATTACACACTCCTCTTCATCCTGGTGACATCACACTCTCCCTGACAGCTGATTGTTGGACAGGTTCACATCAGTGCCTCTTACCTCCCGTGTCCTCACACAGAGACAGACGTCAGCTCGTGAGTTACGCAGGATCAGCTTTGTTTTTTGTTACACAACACTGATCTTCATACAACACGATTTCCATTTGGCACCTACACATGAAACCTATTTAGATTTGACTTGATTTTATTTTGAAATAAGCTATATAAGTATGTTATATAAATGTAATATTCATGTTATGATGGATTTAGGAAAAAAACACTGAGCACTGAACAAAACTGTCACTTTACTTTACTACTTCACTCTCTGCTGTGGTGGATGCTGGCTGTATTATCATATGTGTAACATTATTCAGTCTGACAGCAAAATCATATCATTCATAAACTGACCAGTTGTGGAAAGTGCATTGAGATCAGTGTTGTATTTTTACCTACTTTAATTTTGTTGATAATTTTTTGCAATTTTATAGATTAAGCCACTTGGCATCATATAAAGAATTTATAGTATAACCTCAACTTTACCAGCTGCAAAATAAAAGTAATGCTTAAACATACATAATGCATACACATACATACATAATGTATGCATAGCTGTAATCCAATAACATCACATATGTGATTCTAGGATGGAAGTTTTTGCAAGAGCGTGTTAACTAATACCTATGCACTCTCTCTTACCTTCCTACCTCCTGACAGACAAACAGTGTTACACAAATAATTCTGGAAATGAACACATTCACTTCCTTGTTGAAAGTTGGATGATTAGCATGACATCAACGCCTGTTAGCTTAGTATAGAGGCTCGCCAAACTGTTTGCTTGGCTGTAAACAAATAGCCACGCTACTTGTTTACAGTCCTTATGCTGAGCTAAGATAACTGTCTGCTTTGTGTTAGTTTTTTATTTCAGCTGTATTTAACCAGGTAAGTCAACTGAGAACCAGCTCTCATTTACAATGAAGACCTGGGACAGAGTTTCAAATGGGTGTAGTTATCAATCTTCTCGACAAGAAAGCAAACAAGTTCAAATGACACATTTATAATTGATAACACATTTATCTAAAAGCTGCTAATTGCTGCTTCATTTCAAGTAAAAACCCTCCCTGACGGTGGGTAAACAAGTGTTTAAGCTTCATCAGCAAAATGTAGTTGAAGTATTAAAATGAATGTACCGGTATGGTCCCTCTCACTGACACATGTGACAGCATTAGATGATTAATACTGAAGCATCAGTGTGTTGCTGTTGCTGGAGGTGGAGCTACTTTGACCTACTTTATGTACAGTTGTATTTACAGGGGCACAGATCAATGTGGGGGGTCGTCTGTTTTCTGTTTTTGGACTTTTTATCTTTGAGATATGGGAGCATTTGAACATTTATGGAGATGAAGGACACAAAAACATTGTGTCATGGAGCTATTAACAACTCAAATACTTGAACTGTGACTTGAACTACACATTGTTTTGATCAGAAACCAAAACGGTTGGATACAACTGGTTTGATCTTAACTTATGTGTTGAACATTTTTTATAAAATAGTAACAACAGCTTACAAATAAGTGATAGTATATAACATGGAAATACACAAGTGAAATCCAGGACACCTCAAAACTGTACTGAGTAAATGTAACTTCCCAGTACTGTATGACTGCATGGTTGAGCAACACCAGCAGTCAGTAGGGCTCATTGTAATGTGTGAAGTGTAGTGTAGAAAGTGATGACTTGGCAGAGATCCAGTATCTATAATGTATAAACGCAGATGTAAACAGGCTCTCTGCTGAACATATAGAAAAAACTTACAGCTTTTAGTTTGAATGTTCCAGATACAGCTGAAAAAGCCTTTCATTCAATTTTAACAGACTTTAATCACAAGCGTCAGTCGTTGGCCCGTTCATCAGCATGTGTGACATAACAGTTCATGTTTGTTTGACAGATACAATAGACCTGAACAGACTGTAGTGACTCAGTTTTACACCTCTGGTTGTTAAGCAGCACCCCTCCACCCTGCTTCACTCTTCAATAAAAAGCTTTGTTTGTGTCTCTTGAACATCCCCCAGCCTCTGTGTGTGTGTGTGTGTGTGTGTGTGTGTGCGTGCGCACCTGTTCACTGTTTGTTTAACCTGCTGCTGAATGGGCACCACACTGGCTATTGTGCCAGCAGCAACTATCAGCCATTAAATAAAGCTTTTGTGCGTCTGTCTGTGCACCCACAGCACTAATAAACATACCATGTCCTGAAATAACAAATCATGAAAACATATTAAAGGGGTGATTTATATAAATAATATATAGGATTTTAAAAAGAAAATGCTATTTCTGGACGTTGTCACAATGATTACAAAAAATTACAATGTGTGTGTGTGTGTGTGTGTGTGTGTGTGTGTGTGCTAGTGAGGCAGAGCACTCAAGAGGAAAATAAAACACAGTCAGCCTCTCTGATCAAACTGGAATATAAACACACTGTGACAGGTATAATTTTAGATGACAAAAGATGAGCGAGACGCTTCCTCTTCTGTTTTTCTCTCCTCATCTCTTCAGGTCTAACTCGTGCAGTTATTTGATCTTGTCCCATGTTGATAACAGCAGAGGGATGAGCCAGTTCATTTCTGAGTTTTTGTCTCATCGTCGTCAAACACACATCTATAAGGTCATTCTTAAGCTCATTGGGGTCATTTACATTTTTAGGACACACACATATGTAACCAGTGTTTAAATGTTATTTAAGGCTGGAAAATGATACAATTTTACAATCAATCACACACACACACACACACACACACACACACACACTGAGTGAATGCCATTTAACTGTTATGTATCCACATGAGATCTGGCTTGTCTGCAGCAGTGGAGGAAACAGGACTGTGGCGCCTTAAAAACCTCCTCAAGTCAACAACTCAATCACTGATCAACCAGCCAACAGCGAGCAGCAGCTCAACAGACAGGCTGGAAAAGCCAACACAAACTTTCATCAGTAACTGCAGAGTGAAGCCAGCTCAGCAAACAGCAGGTCAGGTTGAGAAGCAGCAGACACATGATGATGAGGAGCCTCCACCTACCTGTCAGAGGGTCGAAGGACCTGTCCAGCTCTCTGGAGTCTGACAAACTCTGCTCCTGACTCCTGGACTTCATCTTTACTCACTTCTCACCAGGATCTGTGTCTGTGCGTGCAGCTCATCTACGACTCCTGCGCCCTCATGCCCATTCGCATGTCACTTTCTGTGCGAGCATGAGCATGTGCGGAGGAAGAGTCCGGGCAGCGCGTCTCCGTGCGTTTTCCCTGTGTCCCGTTCAGCATCAGCGCGCACCCGCATCCACAGAGCGGTCTCTGAGGGCTCTCTGCGGGGTCAGGTTCACTGTCCTGCCGCTGCTGCTCAGTCTACTGCGCTGGTCGACTCATCAGCTGTAACATCTGCATCTGTCCGAGCTGTGACGAGGAGAGAGAGAGAGAGAGAGAGAGAGAGAGAGGAGTGATGAAGCAAGAGAGGGAGTGGTATACACAGACATGCAACAGACAGACAGTGTGTGTGTGTGTGTGTGTGTGTGTGCATATCTGCGGATGCTGATGGATGGTCTCACCTTGGCTCGGCTTTAGCTTGGTAGGAAGAAGTAATACCTGCGGATCAATAACTTGTCAGCTCCACGTCCTTGAGCTGGTTGAGCAGAGTTAATGGATGACTCACGCATTTTTCAGAAAATGCAAGTGGCAAGGCAGTGATTAGAGGAAAAAATCATTTGAATAATATCTCCATATATAAGGATGGAGACAGAGAGTAGCACAGGCTGGTTTGTAGGATGAACTTGTCAGAAACTTCTGTTTAAAGTGTTGACATAATGCTTTTGGGAAATCATCAGGCGTCTGTGCAGCTTTTTGGTGTATGGGCTATATTTAATTCTTTATTTGAGAACATTTTGTCATTCTACTTGTGGTTCAACTCTTTGTGATGTACAATTCTTTGGGATATGCATCGAGCATCAAAGAAACAATGGTCATCACTAAATCAATGCTTCATGCAGTCAGGATGTCTTGTCTTTGATGCTTTGAAGGGGTTCTCTAGTGCAGAAAGACTTTCTTCTTCCACTTCAACATTTTCTTTGCCAAGAAAATTAGGTTTCTGGTCAAGAGGAACAACTGGGGGTAGGTGTCTGTCAAATGTATGTAGAACAGTGTGTACCTGTGTTTCAGAGGACAGGTGAAAAGACAACAGCATTCATCCTCTGATGACCAAATCTGGTCTGAGTTCAGTCCACTGACAGATGAGTTTGTATATCTGTTCTCACATGGGTGGATAGGCCCATGATTTATAATTAACTCTGACATGTAAAAATGCTGGAGTGCCCCTTTAATCCCGGCTCAAACCCATATTTAAATCCTACTCAAATTATTACTATTCAGTGAATGTAACAAATCCCTTCAAAAATGTTTACCACACACCCAGGACTGATGAAATATAAAAACCAGTCCCTATGAGTGTTATTATGCGCTGACCTTCAGATGAAACCCTCTCACTGTCAGGTGGGAGAAAAGACAGGTCATTTTGCCATGAAAACCTAAATAATGCTTGTTGGATATCAACGGTGCAGTGACGTATCCTTACAGAGAAGCAGACGAGTGAGGGATTATTATGTCCCCCATCAAAAGACTGATAGGGAGGAGAGAAAAAAAATCTATCACGACTGTTGAAACAGCAGGATAAGGAAAAAAGAAAGGCAAGCGAGGGCATGAAAAGAGTCCTGGTAGAGTAGACTGAAAAAAAAAACACAAAGTGGGATGGTGATGCAGTGCTGAAGATGAGAGTGAAGCAACTCCATGACAAGAAAAGAAAAAAAAAGTCAAAGAAAAATAGAAGATTACAGAAGCAACACAGTGGAGAGGTATTTGAATATATTATGTGCCTTGGGACAGTTAAATCTCACAGTATTGATGGTGTTTATCTCCCACAGGGTTTTATGGAGAAGTTCAGCATCACTGCAGGCTGCAAAGTGGAGCTGACAGATAACCAATAATGAGCCCTGACTGACGCCTGAAGTTACACACAGCGTGGAGCAATGATGATACAGGTGACAAATAACACACACACACACAGGCCAAACATACACAGACAGGTTAGCTGGCACAGGCTGCTCAGAAGATAACATTCAGTAAAAGACATAAAAAATAGTGCCACGTGTCCTCAGGAGGTGTGTTCCTGCTTACGCTTCTCCTTGGAAAGAGGCAGCTGAAGTTGATTTAGTTTTTTCATATTTTCTGCAGACACAGATACAGGCGAGGGCACATAGATAAAGAAACGAAGGGGTGAAGGAATGATGATGATGAGGAGGAGGAGGAGGAGGAGGAGGAGGGGGCGGGCCGGCGGGCCGGCGGGGGGGTCACCCAAGACAAAGTAGGCAATCTCCCCTCAAATGAATATTTGATGAGAAGGGTGATATGCTTAAATGAAACGTTACAAATACACAGTAGCATTAATGGGCTGTCACAGTAAAACAGCCAGGCTTGGCTCTGTCTGAGCGTCTAAGCTGTCGTCAGCACACACACACACACACACACATGAATACACACATTGCACAGATTATATCAGGCAGTTAATGTGCTGCCTGATAGACAATATAGCCAACAAAATTAGAGGATTTGGAACAGAGTCATGTTAGTGTTAGGGGATTGAGATATACAGTAGTAAAAAGACATACAAACACACACACACACACACACACAAACACACACTGAGAGTCCGCTTACCATGTCATAGTATTACCGTATTCCCAGGCTGTACAAAGCCATTAGCATGTCTGAGACAGGGTTTTTGCACCAACATGATGTCTTGTGTGTCCATTAGAGACCATGAGTGTTTCTCTTCAGCATAAACACACACAGCTTTAATTAAATGAGTGAGACATGAAGAAATACGAAGACAAAGAAAGAAAAGAGTGAGGTAATCCTGAATGTGTAAAGCCCCACTGCTGCTGCCATTGAGGAGCAGACAGGTGAAGTCATGAGGCGAGGCTTCTTTGAGAAAGGTTTCTTGTTGCTGCATTTAAGGTGCTCAAGTCCTGGAGGGTCAACTCAAGAACAGTGAAACGGTGGTGGACTGGTCAGAGAAACTTGTCTGCTCTGCCACCTGTCTTTCAGACACCTGTTGGACCAGGTCTCAGTGAGTTGCAGGCCACTGGGGTCACAGGTGAGCTTTATGATTTTCTTTCTATTATCTTAAGTGATGACCTGTTCTCAGGTGTATTGGTTCTCTGATGATGATCTGATGATCAGTATTTCAGTCACTGGCAATCAGGATTTCACAGGCTTTATCCCGTCTTGTCTTAATACTGCAGTTCACACAACATCAAAGAAAAAACTAATTTGAGTGCATTAAATTTGCATACATATGATCAATAAAAACCAGAGTCTTTATTGGCCATATGTATGCAAATTTAATGGACTGGAGAAAAATGATTCTGGACTGATTTTAGAGCAAATTGCTGCATGCTGTTTTCTCTAAGTGAGCCATGGAAGTTTGGCTATAGACATCTTTGCTGTCAGGGATTTGCAGGGACTGGACCCAAATGCAGACTCTGACACAGGGATGGTGGAGAAAAAAAAAAGTAATTTACTGACTACAAATGAAATGAAGGAACTGGCTGGGGGAACATAGAAGCAGGCAGGACACAAGAGCAGGAACAGTGAGGAGTAACACAGGGCATGAACACACCAACACAGAGCAACAACACAGGAGCCAAACACAGACGATCAACTAAGGGCATGGGAATGGGAAAACACTGAAGTAAAATACACAAGGGAGAAACAAGAGACAGGTGGTGCAGTCAAACACAGGTGAGACACATGAGGAAATCACAGGAGATAAAGGACAGGAACTTCAAAACTTCAAAATAAAACAGGAAGTAGAGGCAAACCATATGATATGATATGATATGATATGATATGATATGATATGATATGATATGATATGATATGATATGATATAGTCAAAGAACTGTCACAATCACCTGAAATTAAAACACTCTCTCAATGTGTATTCAAACTGTATGCTGATGATCCACATGCATCCAACACTAAAACTCAGAGGCTTCCTTTCATTTGAAAAATTTAAATCCACTTGGAGTCTTCTCCACCTCCAAACATTTGTGAGTGTTTTCAGAATGAACTTGGCTTTTTATTCTTTAATGTGAATAGCCTCCTGAAATATGGGGAAATTTTCCAAGATGATTCAGATCTATCACTTTCATTACTGATTTATCCAGAATCTGTCTTCCTCCCTGAGTTTCATTGCAAATTGTTGTCTCCTCGCCTTTTCACATTCTTCTTACTTCCATTTCCTCCTCTTTATTTGTCTTTGTCTGTCCATCTTTTTCTGTCCACCCTGTCTCAGTTGTTTCCTGTCATCGCATTTTTTTCCCATCACCTTGTCAGAGCCCAGACTGTGTTTTCTCCATCAGAGAGACCAGGTTACTTTGAGCCACTTCTGACGAACAAAAGATTCAGTTGGTGTTGTTTGTGTGCCGGAGGGTGCAGACCTCATTAGAAAGTAGCTGGAGGACAATTTTGATCAGAGATATTGGCTAATTACTTCCGCAACATTAGGGGGAAAAGGGGGAGAAAGGGGGGGCAGCAATGAGGGAGGACAGGAGCAGAGCGGAAGAGGATGGTTTCTACATTCTCAGATTGAAAATCACCTTATCAGCAAACCAAGTCCTGACATTGACAATTCCCATTTATTCACATCTCAGATAAATTTTGGAATTGATTCAAATATTTGGTCAAGGTGCACTTGCAGTATGTAAGGAGCAGAATACTGATTGAACTCATCCCTCATGTTGCACCCTCAACAGTTTTACCTCCAATCCTCCAGGCTGGACCTCTTGACTCCTTTAACAGATCACTGTATGTTTTTAATGTGTATACAAAGATGACACTGAGCCCCCTTCATTCCATGTTTTCTTCACATAGTAAACATTAAATCAATGTGAACCAAATGAAGTCTAGTAGACACAGATAACCATGGGTATTTCTTGTTCCCCTTTCTCACCTGAATAATGAAATAATGAAAATATTTAATTTTACTGTTTATATGGCATCCCATGTTTCATTCATTCATTCAGTGGTTACAACCCCTTCTCACACAGTGACTCTTGTAATGGTCATGGATACAGTGGGTTGCTTTAGACTGTCATCCTTGTCTTAGTACACCTTCAGTCTGTTCGATGCTATACAGAAAAAGAGAATGACAACATGACAATCAACTCACTTCATTCAGTTACAAGTAGTAAAAAAAACTGAGTCAGGCACAGTCACCAAGCAGCCTGAGGAGCCCATGAGCTCTAACGTGAATGTTTCCTGTTTATCACATTTGTGAATATGGATATTTAGGTTGATGTATTTTTTTTCAACTTTGTCCAATGTTGAATAATTGTGCATTTTAACTTGTTGGGCAGTGACTTTAGATTGTCAGCAGGCACTGAGAACAGCACAGTGTATATTTCAGACCGATGCAAAGTGAAAGGAGTTACTTTATGAAGGAAACAGAGAGAATTATGAGCAACTCCACACTCCCTCTCTGCTCTACAGGGTTTTAGCATCTTTATCTATTTGTTTTGGTTTTATGGCCCAATTTCATCATGAAGGATCACCTGGTTCAGAGTTGGAAGTAGAGCTCAAAGGAGAGTTTACAACCCTGAGCTGATCAGATAATTGCTATTACTTCTGTTGGATATGTAAGTGTTAACATGTTTGTGGTGGTGTTCAAGACCGTTCACTGCCTCCAAGTGGCCAAAAAATAATTAGATGCAATTTTAACACTTCAAAACTACAGTGAAGACAAAAATGAATTAATGGCAGTGTGCAGCCAAATTCTGTGGACCTCTTGCTCATAAAAACTAAGTGTAAGCTGCTTAGCTTTTTTAGTCAGCAAGTCATAACTTAACTTCACATACTGACAGGGGACAAGAAGTAAAGAAATGAAGAAGCTGAAAACATTTGTTATCAATGACCATATTCTCTGAATGAAACATTCATCTGTCACTCCTGAAGTGAGTGGGGATAAAAATCAAGGCTCCAACTGACATCTCATGTATCAGACACCACAATGTCAGCAGAGGACAGTGTGTGTGCGTGTGTGCGCATGTGTGTGTTAACTGACGAGGACAGCTGTTGGTAAAATAAAATAAAAATAAATCAATGTCATTATATTTCAGTGTATTTTTCTGAAAGCTCCTCGTCTAGAAAGTTAAGGAGGAAACGCTACTAGAGTAGGAAACCAAACTTTATTTAAAAAAGAAACATAAATATACCTACAGGAATTAGAGACAAAAGAAAGAAGACCTTACACTTGATGAAATTGCATAATTCAGATCTGTTTCCAGTCAAAAGAATCATTTTAAATGTTGAGCGTGAAAGAGCAAAGAGGAGTTCAAACTGATGAATGTACAGATCATATTCTTCAAGAGCCAGAAACACGCCGGCAGTCATCATGTTTATAACTCATGATAATGAAATCATTGTCTGAACAGCTTTCCCTCTGAACTGGCCACTCACTTCAACATGTTTGGTTTCATTTAATCCAGACTAATTCAGAAATGACTTGTGCGACTTGTACAGTAGTAAATGTTAACCATGGCTTTGTTCAAAATCAAAGGTTTGCAACAACAATAAAAAGTTTTTTTTTAATCAGTTCAGAGCATCTTCAACTTAGTTACTCAAAGGTTCTGCCCCTTAGCAAACATGTAAATACAAAATACTTGTACATTTGTTTTGAACACGTAGAGTTATGTTAACATTCACACAACAAGCATTCAGCTGCAAAGAAAATGTTAATGCTCTATTTCTCCACGAGGATTTAAAATAAGACTCAAACTCAAAAAGGCTCAGGATCACCATTACCAATGCTGTTAGGAAGTACACCATGTTTGACTCAAAGCCTAAGTCTTGTGAAATAATTACTGGAGAGAGATAAGTAGTAAATCATGTACTGTGGCAGCAGAAATGAAGATCTGGGTTAAAACAAACAACAAAAAAAAAACTTTCTTTTACTCTTGAATCCAAACGTTCATGTGTCAGTTAACAGTCCAGCCAATACTGCAGATTGCACACGAGGAACCAGTGCAATATGGGTACTTCCTTTAATACTCACACACACACGCATACACACACACCAACAACCAACAAAGAAGCAAGTCTGGAAAGTTTTCAGGTTTTTCCATCGAGCCCATCAAGAGTGTCCAAGTCTGTGGGTTCCCATTGTTCAGTTCACAGGAGACGGGGGGTGAGAGATCAACACAGCTGACAGAAAGAACAACTGAGGGTTGCACTGGTTCGTGTTGTATGTGTACAAGTCCACACGCACAGAAAATACAATGTGTATGTCCATCTGAAGGGAGGTGAAGGCTGGGTGGGCGGCCGGGGGGGGGTGGGTGCGTCTCAGGAGATGGTAGAGAACTCTTTGAGCAGGATGTCCTGGCTCAGTGTGTTCAAGGAGACATTCTTCCTCACATTCAGACTGATGGAGCGCACCTGAGGACACACACACACACACATACACACAGGTTCAAGAAAATGAGAAGGTGAGGTTTAATCCTGCTCCAGTCAATCTCGGCACATCTCCTCATACTGAGGGGTCACCACAATAAAGCCGACCCGAACGTCGATTCATCTGTAGCTGTTGATTAATATAAAACCCTGACACAGAGTGTGTTTGTTTGCTCCATCCAAATCACAGGAAAATACTGTACAAATTAAAGGTGGGGTTGGAGATCCTGGAAAAAACAGTTCTAGCAGGCCACATTTGGAAAATACACAATCAAAAGTCCCAGCCCCTTTCTCTGAAGCGACGCCTCCACCTTCCGCGGACGTAGGTGAAGACAACCAACGCGCATTGCCAGAGCTACATTGCCACCCACCAGACTGGAGTGTGGCTTTTCTGCAGACGTATGTGAAGACACTGATCGCGCACGCCAGATGGACCTGTGCTTCAAACATGGAGGTCTGTTCTAATGAGTTTCATTATGGGAGGTGAAGGACCTAACATTTCTAGAGGTTTGGTTTGATCCCATTTGCATCTATGTTCAACTCTCTTTATTCATTTTTGTCTCATAAGACATTTGCTTACAGAAAAAAAACACCTTACATGGGTTGAATATCTCTTTAAAGATGACACCATTTATTTCAATACATTGTCCCTATAGTTTCTGTTCATTGTTTATTTATTAACTTATACTTCCCTGTTATCTCTGGAGTTTTTGAGGGCTTTATTATTTTGAAAATGGTGAAAGTCCAATAAATCAGTAGCAGAAGGAAGCTGGAAAATATTACATTTTAATTTTAAACTATATTTTGCCACACAAACACTGTAGCTTGACAGCTCTGTGTGTTTTTACTCAACTAGAGGGACTAGCCTAGACTCTGTTCACTGTCTGTTACAGGAAGCTTTTCCTCAGCTGTCAACTGGAAGACCTTGTTTACACTACACTGCAACGGTCAGTGTCAAACACAACCTCCGTCAGTCGTGTGGGGACAGAATTTGGCCAAGAGCCATTGTGCTCCTTTAAAAGAAGTGTCCTCTATAAGACGTGAGGTCGACTTAGTGCAGTGACGCAGTGGGTTGGATCAGTTAGCAGCGCCCCCCCACCCAACGCACTGCTATTTATCTTACCAGCTCCTTGAAGAAGGCAGCCTCTTTGGGCTGCTCTGAGTATCTCTCAAACTGGTCCAGACCATCCTGCAGTTTGAGGGTCAGTGTGTCATAGTTGGATCGTACCACCTCCAACACCTGACAGGAAAAGAGGAAGAGAGAAATGAACTGATGGTCAACTCCAGATCACACTGGTGCTGCTGCATCTTGAAACACCAAACAGTGAAATATTAATCAGGGATTAATACTTTATTACAAGATTTTTATTCATGAGAGATCGTGTGGAGGGTTGCAACAGTGTATCATGGCATTTCAGAGGTATTTCCACTGTCTGCTCATTGTGAGATCAACTGGTATCTGAGCTTTGATTGGTCAAAGAGGGAAGTTTTTGTCTCTGGTTTATTTAGTCTTAAGTACCTGGGCACCTTTGCACTCACTTACCAAAAGAATCTCTGATCATTGTGAGGCCAGGGTTCAAATACAATCACGAAGCGCATATATAATACAGAACAGTGTGTGTAAGAGTGTATGTGTGTGTGCTATGCTCATAAGTGCACAAAACACACTGCGATAAGAGGGTGGGCTGAAATCAGATGTAATTATGCAGCTTCTCCACTCTTGCACCTTTGCCATTCCACCATTCATCCATGAAACAGCCACCAACGAGACCTTTTCCATTATTATATTAATGCCTCTGCAACACAGCATGCAACACTCACAGCGAGATGCATGAGCCGCATTTTGTCATGCCTCCCACAGAGGCTCTATAAACACACACGCTCTTCTCTGTAAAGTATTAACAGAGGGTTAGGGGCACCAAAACATTTTTCTTGTGTTTAATTTTCTCTGATAAATCTACAGCTGTGCTCCTGTTGTTTTTATTCAACCTCTGATGGCACACTGATGAAAAATTCATACCCATATCTCTCCCCCTCTCTACGCCTCTTTCTACCACACAGCTCTCCATCACCCTCCCCTGCTCTGAGGAGATGCAGAGACAGGTTTGAATTGTAACCTCGGCTTATGTGTGGTAAAGTTAGTTCCTCAATGGGACAGAGGAGAAGGAGGGACAGGCAGAGGAAGTGTGAGCTCTGACAAACAGCTCAAAGCAAATAAAACATCAGATAAGGGAAGGGTAAGTTGAGAATTTCAGAGGCACCATCATCACATGTTTTAGAGCAGTTTCTCTCTGCATCACCAGGCTGATATGATTATGTGCAGGGGGGTTGTCACCGTGTGTATCTTGAAGCGTGGACATAACAGCAGCTCTTGTGTGCTGGAGTGTTTCGCCTCTGACATAGACGAAACACTCCAGACAGAGACAGACAGATGATTTTAATTCACTGTGTTTCTGGAGGCCATCCATCTTCTGGTGTCACTCCTTGGAATGAAGACAGTGCTGCTGGTCAGTGTGTTTAAGCAAGCATGCGTGCTTTAGTATTGAGTTCAATTATATAACATAAAGCATCTAATATAAAGGAGGTTTTTTTTTTCATGGGCGAGAAAAAAAACTTCCATTACCCTTTGTCATTTTGCAGAAACTTCACAGGCACAAAAAACCTAATAACAAATAATAATAATAGTAATAATAACAATGATAACAATGTGGGCACTTTAAAGTGTTATAAGTTCAATACATCAGCTGTTCTTGTTCTCTCTTTCTCTTTGCCCTTTTATGATAATAGGACTGTTTTATTCAGAGGGGAGATGCATCTTTTCTTGTCTTGTCCGTTCTCTCCTGCAGTTTTTCAGGACTTGACCACGAGTCTTAAAAGTTCCAAAACACCAGCATTTTTTCATTTCTAACCATAAAAATCACTGCTGGTTACTTACAATTAACATTCACATTTTGGAAAAATACATAATGCTAGAAATATAGATACAACTTCACAATGCAGACCATGCTTCTGATCTTGACCTAATGATGATTCATCTACATTTCCTTCATATTAAAGCCACAGTGTGCTTTGTCGACAATAAAACTGGTAAAGCTAATCAATAAAGATATCTGACTGTTCAGCATCTGGAAAAACCTGTGTAACAGCTGTTCTTTGAAGGCCCCCTGTGATACTGAGCATTGTGTCCAGTAGTGTTAATGAAGTCTTTGTGGGGAGCAGAGTCACAGGGTTAAGACACTGAAGCTTTCACAGCTGCAATGTGATTTGTGTATATATTGATGTTATTGATGATTGTCTCTACTTTCATGTGATAAGCAAACTAACAAATAAATAAATCTGGACTGGAGATAAATCTGGCTTCATATACTGACGCCCATCTCAGTCAATACAGAAGAATGTGTTGGGTACTACTACCTGGCACAAAGGCTCAAGAAAGTGTTCACATTGGAGATGGTTCATGTAATTTTAATTTGACATTGCGGATGAGTAATCGTGGAGTGGAGACAATTCAACTACACCTACACGAAGCCTTTTTAAACACCAGGACAATAAAAGAGTTCCTTTCCTCACCGCAAAAACAAAGCAAACAGGACTGAACTGCTGAAATAGGATCAAATGAAAGAAAAACACAAAAAGAGAAAGTTGAGCCATCCTGTGCTAAAGGAGATGTGACAGCAGGCAGTGAAGCTCCTGTCCTCATCATCTAGGGAATCTGACCAGCTCTCATCATGGCTGCCACTTAAATACTTCCACATCATTTCACTCAGTTAGGAACCTTCCTGACATTTTGACTGCAGCCTCGTTAAATGTCTGTGCCAAGTCCTGTCAAGGCATTATTGAGATATTGTGTCCATGAGAATGGGACAGACAGACAATCTGAAAACAACAGTCCTCTGGCTCTGGCCCTCGCCGGCACAGAGACACTGAGAAAAAAAAAAAAAAAAAAAAAAAAAGGCAGGAACATGAAAGCACATGAAACAACTGGCAGCTCACTGACACTGAAGCCAACTTCTGCCTTCCCTCATAGTTGTGAATAAATCTAGCAGATAAAAGCAGAGAGGTAGTTGGGGAATATAATGACCAAATCCATCACTCTGTTATCAGTTTGTTATAAAAGGGATTCCCGGCCGTTTTCCTGCCCTCACTGATTTGACATAAAGAATAAAGTCTAAATGGAGCTCACAATTTTCTAATCAGTTCCACTACCCCTAGGCCAGACTCACCGTTATCCACCAATAATGAAGGAATAAGTCAGCTTTTCAAAAGCTGTCCAGTTGCTTAATGACTCAATTCACACTGTTTGTTTTGCAGTGAAACTCTTATTGCATGGATAAATTGTTTTTACTTCTACAAGACCAAGTGAGAGAGAGGCAAGCTGTGATATTTGGAGTCTTCTGCAATCAGAATAATTCAAACTTTCCTTTAAAGGAAGGTTTCCTTTACAGTATAGTAAGAGGAGAATATGGTCTTTGTTCAGTTGGCATGTTTACAAGGTGCAGCATTTTTCAACAACCAAGATGAGCGTCACCATCAGTGTTAAAATATTTGTTGTGAACTTTGTTGTGTGCAATGAATCAGCCCTGATGAGCTTTAAGCTCAGTGGTGTGTGCGAGATAACAACGTCTCTTGTAGGTGTCTCATCACAGTAACTGATGTCTGAGTCATTCTTGATGAATAGGCATTCTTTCAAAATAAAATGCAGTGAGGCCCTTCTCAAACACTCCAGAGTACTGAACGTTTCTCACTCTGCTGTAAAATATTTATAAGATTTTCCTTTGAAATCACAGGAGTGACGTTTCAGTAGAGTTCAACCCAAATGGCCCTGAGATAAGTGACTTGTAGGTGGAGTGGTAGTGGAGGTTGTTGTGTATGTTGTGTTTACCTGCTCCTCTGACAGCTGGGAGATGTGGTTCACGGCAGCGTACGACTCAATCTTGGGGTTAAAATGGTTGATGATGGCTCTTTAAGAGAAAAACACAAGCACTTTTAAATTGATACAGTATAGACATCTTCCTCTGTGGCAACAGATGCACACTACCCTGCCAAAAGTATGCGGGCACACCGTTCACCCCGGCAGCTGACAAGCATAGTTTGAAATGATATCAGTAAGAGACAACCTGCTTAACACCAAAACTCATTTCTATTCATTCCTATTCAAATCTGTCTCAGCACCTCCTTCATATTGTGCAAGTGCATCAGGGAATTTCAGATGTAAATTCAGAGACAATTTTTTCCAGCATCAGCAATCATTCCTGAGAAATAAACTGCTTTGTAGCACAAATATAAGTTGATGCAATAAGCACGGCTGTGAGATCAAGTGTGTTATTTAGTACGAGGTTAGAGAGCAAAATATATCAAATAAATTACAGTGGCAAAAATGCAGAGAGTTCTCCATTGTGATAATCCAGCTGTCATTTCCATGTGGGAAGTCAGTGTACGGAGGAGAGAGGTAATGTGAGTAAAATGGGATTGGGACTTCTTCATACCTCTTTGCTTTAATTCACTTATTCATCTAACCCTTCAAATATTTATTCCATCAGTCTCTTTCTCTCTGCCTTCCCCTCGACCCCAGTGAGTGCCTATTAAACCACTAACCAGTGATGTCTACTCCATCAGGAGTGCAAGTTAAGTGGCTGAATCCACAGGGAATGTCCTGATCATGCGGGAGCCCTCAGGGGCCTACAATCTAGGGGTGACCTCAGAGGATCATCTCCTCAGAGAAGATGGAGGAGGAAAGGACAAATTACATGTGGAAATGTTGCAGGAAAGAGGAAGTACAGTATGTGTGTGGAGCAGGGTTTGGGTGAAGGAGATAAAGGCTTAAAAATTATCAAATAGTGGGACCTGGGGGACAGAAAAAATGAGCAGGATGGGGATGGAGAACCTGAATCACAGTTCCAAAGACTTGACTTTACTTTGACCTTCCCACATCACAGTCTACTGAGTGTGTGTGTGTGTGTATCCTTACCGAACGTTGACTAGAGCGTGCGTGACTTTGCTGGCTGCCTCCTTCCACTGGCCCGTATTGGTTGATACTCTCAAAACTGGAAGGTGTATCATGAAAGAAACAGAATCAAACACGGTCAAACACACGTCTCACCTCTCAGGTTAAGAGCTGAAACTAATGATTGTTCTCACTGTCAATTGATTCACAGATTGATTAAATGCAGGAAGATAAATGTCCAACAGACGTTGCAAAGGCAAAAGGTTGTTTTGTCCGACAAACAGTAAAAAATCCGATTCATTCATTCATTCATCGATTCATCATAATACAAAATAAGACAAAGCAACAAATCCACAAAACTGGGACTACAGAATGTCTGGTATTTTTGCTTGATATCAAAATGGTTTTCTGTCATGCCACTACAATAAATCCTCACAGCAGCCTTCACTGATCAATTAGAGACAGACTTTTCGTTATTTTCCTCTTTCACTTTTAGCTCTGCTTTTGGTCTCCACCAGCTCCTGTGATCTGCCTCTACTGCTAAAAGTTCCACTGTGTTCACCAGCCAGTCGTTAACTGCATCTGTCTGTTGTTTGGTCTTGAGCAAATAGTGTACAATGAGTTTATCAGAGCTTTTTGGCTGTAAGCAGCTGCAGTCGACAGTTATGACAACAGTGAGAGCGAATCAAAATAATAAAAAGTTGAAGCCAAAAGAGATGAAAGAGGCAAAATGGCTCTGGGGAACTATAGAGTCTGTGATTCATCTGCTACTGCGAGTGATCCCTTTTATATTTGGCAGTTATTTTATCAGTTTTTAGAATAAGCACATATCCTCTTCAAATAGCAGATGTGATTTTGGCTTTAGTTAGGTAAAAACTGCAGAGTCTGCTGACGTACCCATACAGTAGAGGTTGTCGAAGACCTGGTGCATTCGTACAATTTCATAGTAGAGCTCGTCGTAGCTGTTGGAGGTGGGCAGGAACGTGTCGCCGTACGTGATGAACATGTTGAACAGGTTCACTACCTGGATGACAAGACACACATCAAGTCTGACACTCACCCTCAAACAGAGAAGAACCAACAAAAGAAAAACAAACTAAAAGAGGAGACCTAAAGGAAAATGAAATTCAGACAACATCAACTTTCGTACACTGGAAAAAAAGCAAACTCTTGAAGGCATTTAAACCCAAATGTGTAATTTCAGACATACACACAGCTGGACCACTGCTAGAGCATCTGGTTCACCCCTTACTACAAGAAAATACACGTCTGTACAATCTGTGTGAAGATCATTTCCAGTGTGGGCTGTACTCTTGTCAAGCTCCTGTCTGTGTGCGTGTGTGGTGTCTCTCACCAGTAAGGCCAGATGAAAGATGTTGTGCTTGGCCAGCAGTGTGGTCTCATTTGACAGCAGGAACTTCAGCAGGTTGATGAGAGCTGTGCAGAGGGAGACATGTTCACATTAATGAAATAATCTGGAGTGCTGACACTCGTCTGCTGGCACATGCATATGGCAGCAGTCAGCTTCCCTCACTGTGCATTTTTATTAAGGTAGATAATGGGAACACAGGAGGGGGGAACCTTTCAACACCGAATCAAGTCCTTTCCCAAGCTTCTACTGAGGACAAAACAACCCCCAAAAGAAGAATCACAATGTGTACAAACAAAAAAAGCTTTTAACAAGCCGTAACACAAGCTGGCACAACAACACGTACATCCATTGCTTTAATTTGGCTCATTTTTTTCTCTCCACTCTTATTTCATGGTATGCTATTATCACCACCAGGAGGAGCGGGTCGTTGTTATCCAGGGAATTACGCAGATTATTGGTCTGCTAAGAGAAATGTGTATTCTAATGAGACACGGTATGATGGGGCCATTACAAGCTGAAATGTTATCCTCCTGCATGTTGACCAGGTTGAACACAAGGCCACCAGGATGGATTGTGCTTTCTTTAGAGACTCATTAACAAATCTCAATGATGCAATTCATTTCCAAAACAACAGGCCCAACGACTTCATCAAGAAATCGTGTTTGTTCTGAAAAAGCCACGACTATTTACTCAGCTCACAAGCAAAGCAAAAGCGCTTTAAATGATTTAAATCATGCATGTGTCTTGAAACTTCATTTGAGAGAATATATTTTTAACACGTCCTGTCACAAAACTTCCAAGACATGATTTATTTAATAGTGTTAACATCAATCATTACTCTGCAAGTGGCACAGTTAAAGATGACAACTACAGCTGAGTAAACTGAGGAATCTTTACCTGACCACAGCTCCCTCCAGGTGTAGTGTAATCTGATCCTGCATTTCTTCTGGTAGCACAGGAGTTTGTGGATGATCTGCACACAGCGCCTGCACATGGGAAAAAAAATGGGGTCAACAATACTGGAGAGTGTATGAGACTATAACAATAATAATAATGATAATGATAGTGTGTGTGTGGCAGGGGGGATTTGTGTAGCGTGTATGTGCCCTCACAAGTATAAATCCATGGGGAAATCCTTCATCATATGAGTGACAATAAACTCCACCATCAGGTCTAAACACAGTGGAACAGGAGAGAGGGGAGGATACATCACAGTTACTGCAGTAATTACAAGAAGAATACAGCATCTTTCTAAGTATGAGGAGTAAAGCAAATTCAAACAAAACATTACGTGGGTCTCCATCCAGAAGGAAGGAGGAAAAAAAGTTCAACAGAGCTTTTAGAGCTGCAGAGAAAAATACTCTGAAGAAGCCGACTGCCCAGCCTCGAGCAGAGTTGGGAACTTGAGTCAAAAGTAAATTACATTGTGTAAACAATTTTCAACTTCAAAATAATAACACCTGGTTTGCTGCCAAACCAGTTACCATGGGAAATCACAAGGTGGATGCAGATGGCATGGCTAACTAGCTAGTCTGCAAAAATATCAGACGTGAGTGGACACTAAACCACAGGTCTAAATGTTCCTCATACCTAGAACAGCACACACGAGCGGCCGAGAGGGGATGTTCTTGTCCACGGCTTTTTTTCTGTGTCTCATGGGCTGAAAGACAAACAGGAATCTGAGCTTGAGCGTTTATCACAGAATACTGTAAGTAACATTTAAACAGAAGCTTTACAGCATAATGTCCACTCACTGGGAAACCTACAGAGTTTCCAGTGCCAGTACCTAAGGTTTAGACTTACCTGTCCATTCACCCGAATCAGAAAGTGCATGCAAACTTTTGATTAGTACTGTATTTGAAGATACTGTCCACAAATGACCAAGATAAAGCAGTACTGACTAATATCAGCTGAAATAATAAAAAAACAACAATGACAGATATTTAAAAGAAGATACAGTATTTGTCTTCCTTTATACAATATTATAAATGCTGACAGCTGAAAGCACCTGTATATGTGGCTACACTTTATCATTTATTTGCTCGCTTTCACTCACAACATTTAACTCACCATTCTGTGGAGATTGACTCTAAAATTCATATTGTCATCATGAAGAAAGGCATCGGCATATTGGTCCTGTCACACACACAGATGCAGACAGTGTAAAGACAGTGTAAAGACAGTGTGACAGACAGTCAGACTGTAGGAGCAATATGGGGGGATGAGCTGCACATACCTCAGCTATGCAGGTGAGAATAATTAGGCACAGTCTGGCACTGTTGAGTCGATGTTCATCTGGAAACACACGAGACTCTTAACAGATAAGAAAACTGTGACACATGGATGTTAGTGTGACAACTACAGAGGGATAGACGAGAAAAAAAACTTTATCTGCTAATGGTGTTAAGAATAACTTTAACTAACAACTAAAAGTGTCAGAGACTGTTTACCTTTAGTGTCCTGCATTACAATGGAGGCGTACTTGAGGAAGGTGATGAGGAGGTTACTGGTCTGCAGGTTGGGATCCAGAGGTAGCTCTGGGTTGTTCATCACTACACAGCAAATGTAAAAAAAATTAGACTTTAGTCAAACATTAATCACTGCAGTTGAATTCTTGGCAATATTTAAGTCTCTGGAGAAAGAAGACAAACATTTAAATAAAGGGAGAGGATGTAATAATGTTAAACCAAACTTTAAGTCAAACTAGAATTACCGCTTCATAGCTTAATACCTCTGCCAACAGGTCTGACATCCATGTCTGTCCAGACTCACAATGCACGTACAGAACTGCTTGAAAGTTTGTGAACCCTCCAAACATGGTGCCTGTGATCACTCCACATCACTTTGTTTAATCATACTAGACATTTGTGTCACAATTAGTGTATAAATTCGTGAACTATGGACAAAAACATGCTTTTGTGCGGTCACCATGACCTTTGACCTTTAGTGATCAAATTCTAATCAGTTCCAACTCCCCAAGGCACAGTGGACGTCAAATTCCTCCAACGCTGCTGAGCTATCATGCTCCTGAGAATGGGATGGACGGACAAGCCTAAAAATCAGTTGATCCATAAACAATAATGTCCCACAAAAAATGAGTCTAAAAGAGTTCATTTTTGGAAAGTGTTCATGCAAGCAGCGTTACAAAAAAGCATGTCTTTGTCCCATTACTGTAGATACTGTAGCTTGCTGTGTTGTCTAGACATGCATTTTCATCCATTTTAAAATCTCTGCACTCTGAAACATACATTTGTTTCATGGATAAATCATGAGCAGGTCATTTCTATCTCCCTCCACATTCAGAGGCCCTCGTTTGTTTCCTTCAACCTCAGATCACTGCAGGCCCAGTGGAAAAGAAGATTTCACACTGTCAAGAAACATGTCATCACAGGGGGAAAGATGGTGGAAGGAAGAGGTATATTCCTGACATGTGATTGCAGGCACATGTGTGTGCACAACTGCTGCTGGTCTGAGAAGAGGACCCTGTGAGTGCCGGTGCTCCCATGACAGGGAATAATGCATGCTGCATGTGAAACATTCATCTGTATTTGAAGCTAGAGGTTAATATTTTATATTGAAAATAGCTCTTAGGTTCGAAGCACTGGAAGGAGAGCTCATCTGGGATTGGAACATGCACCTTTTAGCGGTTACAGCGTGTGTGCATGCTAAATGAGCTGCTTTTGAATGTGCTGGTGACAACATGTGCCTACCACATAACCTAAAGTGACAGCCATGCACTCACTTTCAAAAAGAGATTAGTAAGTACTTGGGATAGTGTAATAATCTCCTTATTAAACTGTAATAAACCTACATTATAAGTGGGTTTAGATCAGCAACTCTTTTCTCTCAGATAAACCTAAAAAGCAAGTGAATATTTGAAAAGGCTGCTGGTGTAGGTGCATGTGTGTGTCTGAGAGTCACAATGTTTGGTGGAGAGTTATCAAAAATGGATGGAGAAAGACTGTTGAGATTAAATAAGGGCAAAGACGCAGAGACCCATGTTTCCAAAAGTTTTAGAAAGCCTTGACTCCCATTTCCACCTATTAGGTGAATAGTTCCATTTTGTTTATGGGTGAGGAAGAGCTAAAAAAAAACATCTGTAAACACACAGAACTGACCAGATGAGTTTAAGGCCTCTTTGAGCCCGTGAGAAGGATGGGTAGCTTTAAAGCACTGAAGCCAGTAGTAAAATCCTCATTTCTTCCTGGGTTCTGCAGCTTCCCCCCACAGTCCAAAGACTTGCACATAAGGTTAATTGACTTTAAATTGCCTGTAGGTGTTAATCAGAGTGTACAGTATGAGGTTGTTTGTCTCTGTGTTGGCCCTGTGATAGACTGGTGACCTGTCCAGACTGTGCTCCACCCTCGCCCTCTGTCAGCTGGGATTGACTCCAGCCCCCATGACCCTGCATGGACAAGCAGTATATGGATGGATAGATGGATGACCCTGCAATTTCCTGTAGTCACCTATTTATAGTTTCACCTCTGTTCCTCCTTCGTGCACAAAGTCTAGTTTCACACAGTGACAATGAATGCAGACCTTGAGAAACCACTGGATAATATCACCGGCAATATATGTGTGTTTACTGAATCTGAAGTAAATTATAAAAGCATTTATGGCTTACTGTCTAGGGAGGGTGGTGTTGTGCCAAGTGGTGTTGTGGGCGTCGTTGGTGTGGGGGTGGTAGGTGTGGCAGCAATGTCAATCTCAGGGTGGCTCTATGGAAAGACAAAAAAAATAAATAAATAAAAACACATGAAATGTCATTAACTGTGATTAAACTGCCCCTCACAGCCCATAATGTACAGAGAAGTAGTCCCAGCTTAACAGATACAGACGAGAAGAGAGAGAAGCGAGTGTTTATTTCTACAAGTGCAAAACTTTTACACAGAGCAGCGTATTTCTTCAGTGTAACCAGTAAGTTATTTAGCTTGGACCTAACCACAGTGGCCTGGGTCATTCTTTCAGTCAGTGAGTGGGTGAGACAGTTTAAAGTATGGATGTCTCTGTGGGGATCAATAAGGAAGGGGAATAAGGTAGGAAGGGATCAAAAGGAACAGACTGGAGCGAATGATGCTGAAGTGATTTTGACATCTAGCACACCTTTGAGGAAACACCAACATGAAGTCACTGTATCATCCCTGCTGCTGAAAAAAATACACTTCTGAAAAAAAAAATCCACAAGATAAAGCTCAGGTTGTTCCATGCCAACTTTCTTCTGGGTGACAGTGCAGATACAGATGTTTCCATGCTATAAAGGTGATGAAAGCTATGAGGGGAGAGTGAGATCCAGCTGGGCCTCTGTTAGAAACAGGTGAGCACACGTGCACTTGGAGAGAAAGCGGTGCATCCTACCTGTGCTAATACAGTGATGAAGTTGCGGTTTAGGTGCACAGCCTCGTAGAGTGCAAGCAAAATCGCTTCATTTGTCCTTGAGAGGAAAAAGAAGATGGTGGTTTGAGTGAGCATTTTCAGTTATGGAGTAAAATTGTTAGATCTTCACCTGCCATCAGACTGATCAGGGAGCAGCTATGAGGCAGTCCACCTCATGACAAAAGTGGGGGAGCAGTCTGGTGTTTAAATGTATTAAATGTAATCAATAATAACTTTCAAGCATCAGCAAATCACTTTTTTAATTTTCTATATCATTAGCTACAGCATAAAGCAAGTATGTGCTGATAAAACATTAGCAACATTTCTTTACATTGATTAATACACAGATATTAACAATGTAAAACATCAGTGAGCACTGTTTATGGATACAAATAATTGGCCACATTATACTGTCACCTCCAGTCATTTACTGTAAAGTCCAATGAAAAGGACCAGAGCACAAATCAACAACCAACTCCTGTCGTCTCAAGAACTTTCACTCTAAAATCTGGCAAAAGCAGCAATGGTCAGAGACTTTGTAAGTAATGAAGACATGCCTTCCTATCTTCCAAAGTCGATTATTCCAATGTTCTCACTGGTTTAACAATTAAGACCATTAGACAACTACAGCGTATTCAGACTGATGCAGCAAGGGTTCTTCATCACATTAAGAAAGAGCATATTACACCAGAGCTTTGGTCTTTGGTTTCCAATCAAAGCACAGTCCAATTTAAAGTTTTACTTATTGTCTATTAGTCACCAGATGGTCTGGGCTTAATATATTTCACACATACTCCCATGTGTGCTTGCTCTTGATGGGATCTGTTGGGTCTCTGTAAATTGTGAAGAGAAGGTCTACACCTTCTTTTTTTGCAAAGTGCCTTCAGGTAACTTATGTTGGTGCAATATAAATAAAATTCACTTGACTTCCATGACTAAGGGCCAGCAGGTCTCTTAGATCAACAGGAGCTGGTCGGTTTAGGGTGCCCATGAATAAAACCAGGGTAAACAGGGTGAAATATTTTTTAGTCATTACGCTGCCCACTGCTGGAACCAGCTCCCTACAGACATCAAATCTGCCTGAACCATAACTGGCTTTAAAAAGAGGCTAAAAACTGCTCTGTTCTCCTCTGCTTTCATATAATCTTTTAATCTTGTACTTCAATGAGATATTGTCTACTCTGTAATTGTGTTTTCTTATGCTTTTTACTTCTATTTTCATGCATGACCATGACTGACCTCTGTGTATGATGTGTCATGTGTTACACATATAAATTGCCTTACTGTGTGGACATGCCATGAGCCAAGCAAACCTGACTCTGTACTGTGGCAGTTTCAGCTTTTTTGAAGGCACCAGTAAACTCTTCTTATATAGCAATGCTTGTAACAAATCTATTTCCTTAATTTTTGCAACAGCAGCACTGAGAAACCTGATCTTATTGATATCACAATCTTAACCATTTACCCCAAGGGCCTGTTTAACACTGGGTTTCAGTACCAATCTCTATTGCCCACCATCATATTAAGTTCATCTAAACTTTGAATTCATGCTGGAGCCTTAAAAAAATAACAAAACTGACAGCATGAAAAAAGAAGGCAACTGTAATCTCACTGAATAGAGAACAATGCAATTAGTGATGACTAATGGGTAACAACTTAAAATAACTTTGCACTTACTGTACAGAGAGTTTCTCATCAGCATCTGCTATAAACATACTGCCCACCTGTGGACAAGAGGAGGAAGGTCTTCACCAAAAATGAACAGTGTTGTATCCTTAAACACAAAATACATACCGTACTAATGGAAGAATTATCAATTTGAGACATATTTTGATTAAAATGTAAATGAGAGTAAGTATCTTACCATGCTGGTCAGGGTAGAGAAGAACCCACCCTGGTTCTCCTCCTCCTTGTCTTTGTACTGCCTGAGGGGGGAAGAGAAAATCAAGAGGAAAAGACATGATGGACATGAAGGAGGAAGTAATGAAAAAGTGAAAGGAATGACAAATAAACTGAAGGCACACAAGAGCCACACAAGAACAGATGCAGAGATGTACATTTACATTCAAACACAGCATTCGTAACCTAACACACATTTATTTACCTAACATCTGTCCCCTCCCTGCAGTTTATTATCTACGGAGCATTCAGTTTATACACAAAAACAATGAACTGTGTAGAGCCGTCATCCATCACTTTGATGTGCCTGTCTTCTCACACAGACAGACAAGACCTCCTTCACAAACAGCATTTTAATTTCCAAACCTTGCCTCATCCAAAAAACATTACCAACTGCCAAAGAAAACTGTCAGATATAAATAACTAAAAGAATAAAGGAGCCTGTTTTTCCAGGAGAATAGAAATAGAACATTTGTGGGAGACATCAAACAAAACTGCTGATGCCAGCGGCCTCAGTGCACCATGCAGTGGATCATTATGAACACTTTTTTTTTGACACATGGACAGTTTTAGATCTCACCTGTTATACTCTGTCAATGCTTGGTGGACAACCATCCCCATTCCCTGGGTGAGAAAAAACCCAGTGATTCAATCAGACCACTGACAATCTGCACCTACAGTACATCAGACTGGCTATTTGATATTCAGCAAGAACGAAGTTGCAGGAAGTGACAAAAACTCACATCTAACGTTGGCTCATCGTCCACTATGGAGAGCTTCACGATGTACGGGTTCACAGACTGCAGGAGAGAACACAGACATTTGTTTCCATTAAAAAGTTGACACACATATTGACGTTAACGTGAATCAGTTCGACTCTGAAAGGGCAATTCTCTTTCACGGCTCAAGGGGCTCATTTTCTAGCATTTCACAGATCAACTGATTAAGCAGGTCATCAGGAAAATAATCAGCTGATTAATGGAGAGATTGTCAAGCTAAAGATCTACTGCATATTTCATGCACAATACAATAACGCAACTGAAAATGGATGTATCCGCTTTTTTCAACCCAGTCAGGGTTATGAACTGTTTGTCCAAGTAGGAAATGTTGAAAATCAAAAATAGATTTCTGTGAACTGAATTTTTAGCAATATTGTTCATGATGTAGAAATATGTTGGCATACCCAAACGCAGGATACTGCCACAGACTGATACCATGTCTTACACATATTACAAGAATAAATGCAAAGAGCGCTGCTTCTGTTGTTGCCCACTTTGCTGACATGCGGTATATGAGTGCATCCAAAAACTAGTTCCTCATCTTTGTTCCCCCTCCCGCGCTGTCACTCTTATGCTTCCAGGAAATAGCTGGAAGGGGAAGCGAATTGGAGGCCGTTTCAACGAGCATATTTGCTGCTCTACCACTGAAATGTAGGACAAGTGGCCCTGTGATAGCTGACATAACCCAAGTCAAAGCTTTCATCTACACACTGTACAAAATTACATTCTGCTGCCAAGATAATAAGTCTCCCGACACCAAACCTCCATCAGCTAAACTGTAATGTCATCACATGTGTTGCAAACACAAAAGCACCAGGCATCACCAACTGCCACTTCACTGCCCTTCCCTCAGCAGGTACTGGTCCCTGCAGTGGTAACAGCTCTAATCAGGGTGGCTCACTAAGAATCATATCCATTTACTGGTTTTCCACGCGAGCTCTGTGTCGTACTTTGATGTTGTTTTTAGCTGTTACTGTAACGTGCAGTTGTGTCACACTTATACCCACCGCAGCTGTGCTTTAACTGTAGTGGAGGATGATGTGAAGAAAGGTCCTGTGGGGACTACAAAGTCTACCCAATTAATAATTAATTGTTTCACTTCATACTGCACCAATTTTAATAATCGGAGAGCTTGGGGGGAAAAAAAATTCAACACCATTATTTAAGGTCTTGACCTTTTATTACTCCCTCATTTCCCATAGGTAAGGTACAATCCTGAACTCACAAGTCCTCCCAGAAATAACGCACCAGCACTGCACTGTCTTACTAAAAAGAGAGACTGATTTCTATTGTTTCCTCTACTGGTGAGACCTAACAGACCTAACCTATCAGTTCTGGTGTCAGAGACAGCAGAGGTAAAGAGTCTTTGAAGTCAGTGGCTATTGACCAACTCTTAAAAGCACTACAATCCTGCCACTCAAAACGCTATGTATATTTATAACTGTATAAAAGTACAAGCACAGTCACCAGTCTGCATATGTATACAACACACACCTCATATTTCCTGTAGTTGACCAGGAGGGCCAGAAGGACCACAGCATCATAGCCATGCTGCCCTCTACTGGAGACGTCTGACAGAATCTGAATAGGGAGTGAGAGAGCAGAGATGACCACATTGTGAGGAAAAAGAAAATCCCCACAATAGATTAGATATTGTCTCCCACTGACCACCTACCTGTAGAATGGCTTCAAAGATGCTGTTGATCATCACATACTCCAGTATGGTATTCTGACTAATATTGTCTGTTACCTGTGAACATGTTTTCACATATATAAGAGTGTTAAGGTCAAGAAGGACTACACACATTCCCAAAGCTCATCACCACTTATTTCATGTGCCCTGCCTCACCGTCACCAGACACAGCAGCAGTTTGAGACAAAGGCTCTTCAGACTCTCTGAGCTGTCTCCACAAAGAAGACTGTCCAGTCTCTCCATCAGGTCCTGCAGGAAGCATAAACACGAGAAATTGATGTTAATGAATACAAAAGAAAACTCCAGTTCAATTTTCCCCTTCATTGAGTCTTTTTCACTCCTCATCTACCTTCATTCTCTGCTCAGCCTTGTCAAACCCCATGAGCATGTTGATGATGTCGAAGCCAGACGCCGACTTGTTCTTTTGGTGAACCCCGCGGAAAAGAGCACACAGAGTCTGGAAGCAAAGGGAAAGAACAAAACTTCAAGACACAACCAAGAATACACTTCAAGCACAGTCAGACAAGAACATTTGAGTGCAGTTACATCACACTGAAGATGTGATGATGGCACACGCAGAGCTGCGGTTACCTGCAGGGCATTGACCACTTTGATCTGATGTTCCTCTCCCAGAGCTTGAACACAGTGGTGGAAGAGAGAGTTGATGTTGTCTTGGATGCGCTGAACTTCTTCCCCATCTACACTCTCCAACTTGGACTCCAGGTACTCAAGGTTCACCTGCAACATAATGGAAATACAGAGTTTCCTCTGGGTCTCTGCACACTACGTGCCATCTACAAATATCTCATTCAAGTGCATAAGATCATCAGTCTCATTTCTGTGTACATGGAGGATGGTTATTCTATAAGGAGCTCCTAAAAATATTTCTGGTGAATACTATCTACATTTTAAATGTTTATATATAAACTGAATTTTTCACTCTCTTTATTCATACTCAAATCTTCCATACATCTCTGTTTGCATTACTGCTACAGCCTCTTACACCCACAAAGTAGCATGAGAGATTTCCTGTTATGCCAAACACATCTCTAGTCTTTTTTTCTCTCTCTTTTCCATACCTTCATGAGAAACAGTTCATCCCAGAAGCGAGGGTTGTTTTTGGCTGGGTCCTCTTTCTACAACAAAACAAACAGGATATTATCACGAGACAAACATACATTCGTTTCTCTAAATTTCCCCCACTGACAATCTTCCATTGTAATACTCACTGCAAAAATCTCATCATACATCAGCACAACCTTCTCTTTCAAGGGTTTTTTGGAGGATGATGTCCTCCTAAGCAGTCCGGCCTTCTTCTCCACCTGAGACATGATTAAGTCTGAAAACAAAGATGGAATTGCTGTGAAAAATATGTAAACAACATAAAAAAAAAAACTGAGCCCATATTTTTTCACAACAAGAGCTGGTTAATCTCAACCCTTTCTGAGTCTCCTAGCTGACTGGGCATCTCTGTTCAAAGCCTGTTAATCCCCAAGGGCATAAATCTTTAGAAACAGGAAAATAAATTTCCTTTAGCAGCTGGACTCCAGTAGCAAAGGCTACTCAACTAGAAGTAGATAGTGTATTTGACTGGAAGTAATCAGCCATGCATTTAGTCGACAGGTGAGTTGTTTACAAAGGCAGCATGTGGAATTGACTCAAAGTAAACAAAAGTGGTTGTGTTCACCAATAATAAGTGAACACACCAGTCCTCTGCAACTGTGTGGTGCTGTGGGTTTACTTGTTTTAAACAGTAACTTCTATGGCACAGGAAATTAAGATCCACTGATATGCTTGTCAGTTGGATTATCTCACTGATGATTTTCAGAGGATTTCTTGGATTTTGCTTGGAAGAGAGTCATCCCAGCAGTGAAGACACATTTCCACACATTAACTCAGTCACAGTTGCATTTTTTTCCCACTTAACACATTAAGTCAAGGCCGATGCAGTCTCTCGGGCCTTTCTGTCAGTCTGAGCAAAGTAAGTCAATGAAACAGTCACAGACAACTAAGCCTTTCAACAGGTGACAGTTAATGATGATCTGGCCGTTCAGGTTTTGCAGTTGACAGATTTTCATTTGACAGGAGTGTATCATCTGTTGAAGACAGTAGACTGGTAGACTGGTACAGTACGTAGAAACAGAGCAACACACTGTCTACAGCCGGTCAGGTGAAACACTTCAATCCAAGTGACACCATTTACGAATGAAGCTAAACTTTTGGATTAGTTTAGCAGAAAGACCTTATACACCGTCTGAATAATGACCCTAGCTCCTCGCTGTATTGGCTTAGATGCTGTTGGGTTTGCTAAATGATTATCAGCTGACATTTGCTAAAACTAATGGCACATGATATAACCTGCAGTGCAAATTGGGATGGGCTGCTAGCAGCTAGCTAGCTTTAGCTAACTGGCCCGTCCTTTCAATAACATTAACTGTGTTTAGTGAGTAAATAAGAGTCGGCAAGGCATTTACGTTAATGTGCAGGTATTGTTCTCATCTCGACACTCGATATAAACTTCATGAGCACAAAGGTCAACGAAGTAAAATGTGCAAACCTCGCAGCTGAAGCTAACGCTAACCAGCTAATTCCTGTCACATAAAGATGTGGACACTGATTTAGCGTAAACGGTCTAATGTCTGGATGCGATTATTGACAACACTGCTGTGTTAAAGTATCTAGATAGGACCCAGCCTAGTCAAGGGCGTCATTTTTTCTTACCTCACTTGAAGCTTTAAAATCTATGTCGTAAATGTATTTCATGAATCCGAGTGACAACACTAGCTTCTGCTAGCATACTGCTAAGTGTAGCCTCCTGCTGGTCTTCGTGGTCTTAGCACCCAACAGATAACATGGCCAGCTAATAGGTGGTGTCTGCTTCTACTAAGAGTCGCTTTTTATCACAAGTATACTCATAAAAATATGGTAATAAAACTACTGATAACAAAAGAGAAACTTTATATTGATATATATAGATCCTCACGTCTTACATGACCAGAGTGGTGGCTGCTGAATGACTGGCACTATGTATGTTTGTGTTTGCAATAAAATAAAAAGAAATAGAAAATGAGTAAATCCTAAAAACATAAGAAATTCAGTTGGTTGTGAAAAAAAACAAAAAAACAACAACAACAACAACAACAAAAAAAAGCTATGGGAGGTTACCATGGTTGATGTCATTATGTACAAAAAGTATGTTTCCATATTTCATGCTCTCTGTTGAGAAACTGACTTTAGATTTGAACCATGTGTTTGTTTAATGTTCTGTGTTGTGATCATTACTGTGTTTCTTCTGTTGATACCTAAGACAGACCTTCATCAGTTTGTCAGTGTGTCTCCTTTGGCAGTACGTCCATCTGTGATCAGTGGATGCCAGTGCTGCATCTGAATCTCCATGGAGATACGAGCCTTGCGTGATGAGACTGTGTCATTAGTGGAGACCCTTGTCATTTACAGGGGTTTTTGGCTTTTGTCTAGAGTTGCCTGTGGATGTTTAATAGCAGCAGGCCTGAAAGTAAAGTGGTGTGTACTTTATACTCCCATTAACACTGGTGATTGAAAAATGGCTGATTCCAGCAGAAGAGAATTCAGGCTCAATTATTGTAATAAACCATCTGTGTGCAGCATCTGCGCTTTTAACTGGTGCACTGTTTACTCCAGTGTAGACAAAACCAACAGGGGAGAACAAAAAGCTGTCAAGACATGAATTATGAAGAGGCTGCATTCATGGAGGTTGAAAGGTTCTGGTGCTTTGCCTCTATAATCTGTTGCTACTTGTTGCAGCAGAAGATAACTGAGATCTCTGAGCTACACCTCCTCACGTCTGCACCAGTTACCCAACTTCATGAAATGGCATTAGTGAATTTAAATGCACTTAATTTATTTTATTTTTTATTTATTTATTTATTTTAGTGATTGGTGTTTTAGAAAATGTGTAACTGTTTTGTAACTATAGCAAATTGCTGTGTCTGAATGAGAACAAGTGTCTGACTTCCTGTGTGAGGCCTCACACTTTGACACACTCCACACTTTGCTACTACATGTCCTGATGGTTTTGGTTCCAATTTAAAGCAACACTTGATGCTTCCATGTTTTGACCTCCTGAGTTCTTTGGTAGATTAACTTTACAATCAAAGAGGTGCAATACTTCTGGTAAAGACTACATGAAGCACCTCAATTTGCGGAATAAATGAGACGAGCTCTGCTTTTACCATGTCATTAGACAGAAGGAGATGAGGCAAGAGGGGGAAGAAGAGAAGAATAGCAGTAGAGGAGTGTGAGGGAACATTACCCGACACACACAGCAAGGCAGGTAGACAAATTTACACACTTATCCTCTACAAATACACATTAACACACAGTCTAAACATCCTGATTGTGGTTCTTTTTTTTTTTTTTTTTTTTTTTTTTTACTTTTCTGTTGATGGGAACTTTGCTAATGATAGTACAAGGCTTGAAACTCTCCCAGCTTGTTAATGTTTTTTGGGATGAAACAGAAACAGGTCGACTTAAGAAAGATGAAGAAGGAAAGTATGATGCCATTTTGGAGAAACTTAATGACTGAACAGCTTAACAGTTCTGCCACTTTGCAAAGTCACACATCTACAGGCAAAGTGACCTTTGAAAGACAGTTTTCCACTAGATTTCACACCAGTGTCCAAATTTTTAACTCAACGTGAGCCAACATAAGACAGAAATACCCCTGCAAATCCATAATGACCTACAGTATGTAGAAGTAGAATGACTGTCTGTACATATAAATAGTTAGTATATGTGCTACAGCAGTGTCAACATGTTTGTGTGCACTACAGTAAAGATGTGAAAATGTGGCCAAATTGTAGAAAGTGAGGTGTCACATGTCTTTTTTGAGTATAACACAGGTCTAGGATCTGTTTTTATACAGTGAATGTATCAAAGTGTGCAATCCAAGGACAAAATCCACACAGCTCATGTTCAGAAGCTGTGCATTAAAACAAAATGTCAGGACTTCTGTACCTTTGTGATGTCACAACCAATCTCGTCAGATATGCCCCCAACGGCCTGCCTGGACACACCTTTGCGGGATTTCATGTGTTTACCTTAAATCTGACTTAAAAAAAAAAAAAAAATATTAATATTCAGTCGCTCAAAAGCAGCTTCATGTCTTATTGGCTTACCAAGAGAGAAGACTGTAAGAAAATATGCTCAGATGGTTTTTGATATTGAAAACATATATAGATCTACTTATGGATATTAAAACTGTTTCAAAAATGTTTCAGTGAGAGTTCTGTAAGAGGAAGTAACTAACTAACTAACTAACCCTAATTGGCACTATATTGCAAGTTATGCTCTTTAACCCTTGGAAAGTGACACACAGCAATGGGAGCATTAAAATTATACATATCATGTGACTATTATTATTATTAGATGAATGGTTTCTTCATTATTTAACTTGACAAACACAAACTGAGGCTCAGCAGTCTGAGTTATCACTGTGATTTTTTGTCAGCATATAGAGAACTGCCTGCAACACATCAACAGTTTTATGTGAACACAGCAGAGAAATGGTGAAGTGCAAGTTCCTTAAATAGTACCTCTGTGTGGTGCTTCAGCAAATCTGCTCTGCTACTCTCCTGTGTCTACTACTGGATGTCGAGATCACATTTAAAATGTCAAGGGGCCACCAGGAAGTGGACTCAGTTTCATTATACATTTTTATGGAACCAACAGCCGATAAAAGAGGGTGGACACACAGTGTGTAAACATAGTATTTGGAAGGTGATTATTGCAACCGCAGTATCTGCTGTCATAAGTGCCTCTGGTCTGAAGAAAAAAAGTGGTTTGAACCAGACTCAGTGGTTCAGACAGCTGGAAGTCTCACGAACAGCACGTACAGCTGCACAGGTGAGTGGAATAAATGCCTGAAGAGAAAGTGTGAGTAGGCAGGTGGGATGTACAACATGTGAGAGGCAGGCTGGCATGGAAAGCAGCAGATGTACCACAGTGTGACTCACCCTCGGCTACTCTTTCTCCCTCTCCTTGATTTCAGTAAATAGAAGACGACTGCATATCTTCAACACAAGGCACAATCACACTATGCAGGTTGAAAGTAAATGTGCATAGAAAAATCTAATTTCAGTTTCAAGCATACAACAATGTTCAAAACCAATAAACCCCAATGAATACCAATCTGAAATCTCAGCTGTGTTGTGATAATAAGAACAACTACACATAAGCTTTTAAAGTGAAAATGTATCTTTTTATTGGTACCATACATTAATTATCAAGGGCAGAAACTAACCAAATCAAAAAATATATATCAAACAATGATTTTTCTACAGGGTTTGGAGAAGGTACAAGTCACCATTCAAACTCAATTGTAACTGTTGGTGGAATCAACTGTAACAAAATGGAAATGTACAAAACAATAATCGAGCTACGGCTGTTTTTAGTCAGACTTTACAGACTCAGAACTGCTACCAAATATGCCGACTGAACTTAATGTTAAGCTGGTTTCAGAAGATGTGTATGAGTGATGGTTCCACACATCATAACACACAAATAAAGACTGATTTTGACAAAAAAAATAATAATTTACAAAAATCTCAGTTTCAACCAGTGACAAATTCACTGGTAAACTAAAATTCAGTGAGCACATTCACTTGACATCAAGCTGAAAGTCGTAGTACACAAAACTGGGATGAATGGCAAGTGAAAAGTCAGTTCCTGTATAGATGAAAAAACATGAGTGAATTTCTGCCAAAATAAATTAGAAAAAAAAAATCAACTGAAAGTGTAAAATCATCTTTCCATGGTGCCAATGTACCCCAGGGTATTTTGTAATTTAATTTACACAAGTTTTAAAAAAGAGGGAGGAGGAAAGAGAGCAGTTGGGAGGATAGAGGGGACGGGGTTCATGAGTGTTTTTTCTCCTTTTTCCTATTTTTGTTTCTTTACATTAGATCAGGATGGCTTTAGGTAAATCTAAGTAAGAATACATTTTATTACAGTCAGACAGAACTTTGCTACTACCTTAAATATACAAGCACAAATACACAAAAATTCAAATCTCCAAAAAGGAACAAAAAGACAAAATAAAAACATCCACACTAAATTATTTCTCTTTTATAAACATAAAAGATAAAAACAATATATCTTAGAGGGGGGAGGGATAAAAGTCCTGTGTTGCTCCTTGGTCTGTAGCTTTTCAGTATTGGTAGAAAATAAAAAAGTAACAATTGAAATGAAGGCGTTTAATACAAATTAAAAAACATTCTAGGGAAATATATACTGTATAAAAACTCTTAAAATGTGTAACTGTGTGTGTGTGTGTGTGCGTGTGTGTGTGTATGTGTGTTGTAAATGCTCTCTGTTTGAAAGACTGCATTCACTGTAGTCTAATCAGAGATGGCTCGGGCACTGCGGGACTCAAAATCCTTCAATCATCATGTTCATTTGGGTGTGTATCTGTGCATGTGTGTGATGTTTCCCTAGTGCCACATTTCAGCTCTCCTACTAGTGTGTGAATTTCAATGGTTTCTTTTTTTTTTTTTTTTTTAAGACTGACTCTAAATTCTGGTCTGTCCGCTTCAGCAAAGCCACAGATAAGCTCACGCTGCCTTTTTTCTCTCCTGACGCACTTCGCTCACTCATTCGCACACACACGCAGACACACACTATCATGAAAACACATGCACTGTATTAACATACATCACCAGTGGCTTTTGCACATCAGCAGAGCGGACCAGAACTGAGAGCCATGTTTAGAGGACGGGTGGACAAGTCGTCCCTAAGCAACTCGCCACCATTTCAAAGCCCCGCTGCCATCATCCCCTCCACCCTGCCCCTTCCTACATGTAAACTTCAGTGTGGATGGTTTAGTTCTCCCTTCAATCACTGCTCCTGCTTGGTTACATCTACCCAGTCACTGTCCAAAACTGAAAATTAGCGAGAGCAGATGGGACGTTGTGTGTGTGACATGAGGAATAGGGAGACGGAGTTGGGACACAGTGCCTAAATATTGACAACTTGTAAAACTTCCTCTGGCACAGTGAAACTGTCTGAGGACAGACTGGGCTCCCTTGGGCTACCTGCGTGTGATGAATCTGGGCTCTACAGTGATGTCTCGGTGAGCAGCTGATGGACTGTTGCTGTTGCCCTCATGGCTGTTGGGATGGGGTGGGGGGCTGAGGAGTGACAGACAGGGGTTTGTGTTGAGGTTGCGGGGCGCTGGGCTCTACTGCGATGCCTGTGAGGTGGGGTTGTCGCTCTTGCTCTCCTGGCTGGAGGGGGCCTTGTTGTTCCAGGGCGAGTTGGAGCCCAGCGCCGGAGAGTTGTTGAAGCTGTCCTCGTCGTCGATGCCGTTGGCCGCATCAAACTGTGTGTTTTCCAGCCGCGTGATCAGACGCTCGTCCTCGTCACCAAACTCCCCTCCCATCAGAGTGGGCTCTCCCACCACCATCACATCCTGCAGAGAGAAGAAAGAGCAGCAGAACAGTTATTATTGATCAACCAACTGTTAGCTGATGTGAATACATGAGCCTGACAACCATCAGGTACTCTCCAATATCTGACTTTTAAAAACTCATGATTGCCTGTGTTATGCAAGTGACTCTCCCTCAATTAATGAGTGTTATCTATGGAGATAGGTGTAATAGCAGGAGGCTGACACTAGATGGCAGTGATATACTCACTGGAACTTGGCTGGACAGAGGGAAGCCGCTGCCAGGGCTCTTCTTTTTGTTGTTATTGTTGTTATTAGTTCCTCCTCCTGTGCTGATGGTGCTGCCACCTGACATCTTGCGCTTCCGCCGTTTGTTAGGGGCCTGTCTCGATGGCTCAGCTGCAGGGGAGCGAGAAAAACAGAGCGTTACAGATACGTAGAGTTACAAATAACTGCCTACTGTGCCTCACTGTGTGTTCACCTACCTGGCGGCGCCACCATCCTCTGCCATTTCTGGAAGAGGCAGGTCTTGAGGCAGTCTCTGGGGCTGAGGCTGTATGTCTTGTGTCTGGACATCAGCTCCTGCATGGGCTCAAGAATCACACACAGCTGGAAGAGGGAACAGAGAGAGGCAACAGGACAGAGATTAACACATTTTTAAGATCATTAGAGATGCTCCAGTTAGTTGAGCACCATTATTATCAGCTAGTGTTCAGCACAAATGACATCATCGCTGGACTTCAAATCCTCAGATTAGAAAAAAACGCTCATAAAAAAAACATGAAGCAAATAAACACGACTGTGTTTTCACTGCACAGCCAGATTCAAAAGGGGGCACAATGTCCAGCACAACAATGTCACTGGGTGATTTAAAAATAGATGGTAGTCTGTGGTCATTCAGACAATTGGAGCCTTCTGCATTAACAATAACACTGAACCGGCAGTTCCAGTCTGACCTGTGGAGTGTGTGTATGTATCAATGTGGGAGACAAGACAAGAAATGTAGGAACTCTTAAAACATTGCGTCAACATTAAAAATCAACATTAAAAGTCCATCATTTCATTTTACTCTGAGTGGTTTCTATGCCACTGTTCATAAAGCAGACCAACTTGCACAGACATGAAACTTGCTTGGAAACCTGAAAGACTCTCTCCTCTTCCCTAAAACAATTTTTAATCTTTTCAGACCAAGCCCTTGAAAAACATGTACTCTGGTGGGTGACAACTAAATGAATCATATGAAACTGCTCAATCAAAGTGGACTCTGATTTTCTTTCAGGTACAGCTACAGTTTGAAAGCCTGCAAGGTAACAGGTGGGCGTATCCTTCTCCAGAGCTGTTAAAAGAAAAGCATTCAAGATATGCCTCCTAAAACTGTTGCATGTGTGCGTGACGTACTCGGAGGTAGTTGAGGGTGGAGTTCGACAGGCCACATCTTGTTATGTTTTTGGACAACTGGTCCAGCATCTGTGGGTCCTGCGCCTAGAACAACAATAAAAGACGTTTAAAAAAAAAAAAAAAAAACACACTAACACACATGCCGGCTTGCACTACATACATCATGTTTGTGGATTCACTCACATGCATGGCCAGTATACTGCGGGGGATGAGTTCACGGTGTTGTCTGATGCTGAAGTGCCACGTCTTTATCCTCATCATGTCATCAAACATGAACTCCAAGTACAAGCGTCCCTCTACACACACCTACAGAAGATCAGAGGACTGGAGTCAGTACACAACAGACGAACCCAGAAATCTCTGCAGAGAACAGAGAAAACTGTGCCTCTGCACATAGATTCAGGGCCAAAGTAACAGCTGAATGTAAGGGCATGTGAGTATGCAATCAAAATACATCTTACATCATGTGAAAACAGTCTTTATCAGAAGGGGTTTCACATACCAGAGACAGGAAACAAGACTCACCATAATACTGTTAATCTATAAAGTGCTTTGCAACCACCAAACATCACAGATGAGTTAACTCTTACTAATTGTTTGGATTATAACTTCTTCTTTTTTCATTTCCTTGTTCTTGTTTTAAAAAAGGAGGATACGTTCAGATCAAGTCAGACTTGTCTTCATCTCAACTGAGGAGTCTTCAGGATGCACTGTGTCACTTGAGAAGTGAGAGGCGTAAACTTCTAACAAAGCCATGTACATCTCTTCTCAAAGTACAATTGTACAATTTAATGTAGAAACCAGCAAATAATGTGATTTTTTTGTGGTGACATTTTAACTGTGTCAAGGAGGCCGTGGTTTGTTTTGACACGGTAGATGCACACTTACATTATAAAGGCTTGCTGTTATGTGTTCACTCTGTGCATACATACCTGTGTGAACATGGGCTTTCCATTCTGGGTGACCATGGTGCACTGGTCACAGTCAAGAGAGACAAAGTTATTGTGGAAGGACTCCTTGGGATGTTTCAGCACATAGTAGAGTTCAGTTGCACCGCCCTCAAATATACTCCGGAAGTACCGTGGAATCAACGTCCGGCCAATTGCTGGTGAAGAAACAGAAAAGACAAGTAAGATACAGCTCTTACATGTTATATAGTCCAGTTACGACTATAGGTCTAACATAGGGCTGAGCAATTAATCAAAATATAATCAAAATGGCAATATGAGCAAGTACAATGTCCAAATTCCAGGACCTGGAATTGTTTTAATAGAGATACATTTTTCTGCACACTGTTCAGTTTTAGACTCAAGGGATAATATGCAACATGAAACGGGAGATTACAAGCTGTGTGATTTTGTTTCTTACTGTAACGTTTTGGCCCATCCTCCAGACAGAAAGTAATGGTCAACATGGCATCGTCTTCAAAGAACTCTGTAGTAAATGCATCCCACCACAGGTTGTCGCACTCCTGCAGGGTAAGGAGGCGGTAAAGACTCGGTCACGCCACTTCTGAATTGTTTTAGTGTGTGAAAACAGTATGTGGTTGCGTGCGCCTACGAACCTCTGTCCAGTTCTGTAGCCGTTTGTTAAGTTCAAATATTCTGTAGTCTGTCTGGTTGCCATATGGTGTGTGCCTCCTGGATGACCACAGAAAGAGGGAAGGAGGGGGAAACAAAAGCAGGACATGGGTTGAGAACTTTAAGCTTGTGGTGTTGTGAAAGACTTGAAATAAAGAAAGCATCCTGATCACTGAAAGGTCAAAGCTCTCATGGCTTCTGGACTTGTTGGGCTGTTTCACAACTTAGTCAACTCTGATCACAAACTTAAAACAAACTAAAATGAGATAAGAACACCTCCCACAGCCTTATCTATATTTGTGTGATTATTGCCATTTTCACATCAGCTGGAGATAATGGGAAATATCGCAGTCTTACCCTATTCCTGGTTCCAGGTATGTGGGAGGATACATTGGGGTGGGACTGGAGAAACAAGAGACAGAGACATGATTACATTCAGCTATAGTGCTAATAAGCTCTCCTCGTGGAGCTGGTCTGTCTTTACGACGCTGGGATGCGAGCCAAGCATGGCACAAATTAGATGATACAAGGAGACAGTAAATAACAACACCTCTAAAATACATATACATCAACGTGGCTGATTCGCTTAGTGCAAAAAGAAAGGCTGTGATATACTGCATACAGCTCTATACTGGCACAATCCCTAACCTCAGAGAGGCACACAAGTCATGCTGAATCAACTTTAGCATTAAATATTAGCCTCACACAGCCAGTCCACTATTTTCACTTAAGTAATACTAGATCAACTGGCATTTACCTGGATAATGGGAGGTGTTAATGGTAGTAGACCAAAATTACAAGCAATGCGAGCTCAGCATTTCACCTGCTGACAGAAGACTGACAGGTGCCCTACTCGGCTAATGTATCACCAAACCTCCCTGAAAGTGCACCTGACCGAGAAAACCCAGTACTTCATCAGCTGTGCATGGATCTTAACTAAATGTTTCTAACTGGAACAAAATATCAGCAACAATCAAACTCCACCTAAACAATCTACTGAAACCAGTTTCTCGGTACGTTTGGCGAGAGAGACAGGTTGTGCCAAATTGTGATGCACACCTAAACATCTTGAGTATTTGTTCAGGAATTTTGTGAAACGTCCTGAACAAACACAGTCACTGTGCTATTCAAATTCACAACAGAGTGCTGTCCACTGAACTGCCACCTACATCCCTTACTACAGTTTGTTTATTGGTGAGCCCACCAGCTGCCAAGCTGAGACGATTATCAATGCAGAAACTGAACTCATGACATTCAGGCTGGCAAAGCTATTTACAATGGCACACACTGTTTCAGACATATGTAGGGGATGTTGAATGCTGGACATGTTAACTTCTCATCCAGAACAGACATCTGAACACACAAAAGACACACACATAAAACTCACCCCACGTCTCTGTCCAGCATGGTGCCGGGGTGGAAAGGGGGGAAAGTGCTACCGTTGGGGGGCTCCTTGGGGGAGTACAGCTTGAAGGACTTGGAGGAACAGCCTGAAAGAGAGGTGAGGTAAATTATTAGACAACACATAAATGTTACGTTCAAGTTTTACATTATACCCTGGGAGGTTATGCAATTTGGTAGTCATTGGAGGTTTCAGATAAGGGCAAGAAATTGTCATTAGTGTGACACTTAAGAGCAGATATGACATGATGATTTTATCATGTTTGGGAACAAGATCTGTATGTATTAATCAAAAATTAATAACTGAAATACAAACAACACATGGAGAACTTAAGCACAGCTGGGGCTGTAAATGGAAATCTGATTTATAACCCAGAAACATGACAGTGCATAAATGAAAAGACACAGCAGATAGTTGTAAGGCTGCTTCGCCCTTACAGCTGCATTTGTGATGTTAGTTTTTCCACTTTTTTTTTTAGAGACACTTGATGTATCATGTGAGGTTGCAGGCACACATAGCCTAAAATGGCCAGTATGGCCCAGTTTGAGTTGGCTGCACTCATGCACAGGTCATCCCCAATGCACCAATAAGGTTGTAAGAAAATGCAAAACAGAAACATGAGGAGGTCTCCTATAAACAATGTGTTTGTTACATCCCCACTGCTCTTGATCCACTTCATAAATAACTCTCAAATACCAGACACCAATACTGACTCCATTCACTCACTCACTCACAAAAAAAAACAAAAAACAGATGAATCCCTCACACACAGAGCTCCAGCCCTTGTTGTACTCTAATTGCCCAGCTCTCCCATAAAGGCCATCCAGGCGTAGCGGCCTCTAGGTCACGACCCCTGCCGTCACCATGGTGAAGCTCCGCCTCATTTATGTCTTTCTGTCTTGTCTCTGCATATTAAACATAATCACTGTGTGTGTGTGTGTGTGTGTGTGTGGTGGTGGTGGTGGTGGTGGGGGGGGGGGGGTTAAGAGAGATGTATATCTCAACATTTACATTCAGAGACTTTACAAATCATGGACTTGAAATCATAGCAGAGATTTCAAGACTATTGAATGTATACAACTATCTTTTACAGGGATCTAACATGCAGTTATCAACAGATACAGTCTTGAGATGTGCAGAGCGCCCGTCCCAAATCTGACTTTTGAGGAGACAACCATATATATGAGGCTGGTGTTCCTAAAACCATTGATCTGTGCTCATGTCCAATTAAAATGTCTAATTTACTCACACAGTAGTTACACGGGTTGTGTCCCTTTGGTTGTTGTTGTGTGTATAAAGCAGCCACATAGCATTTTATAGCTTAAACACAGAAAAGTTTCCAAAGAAGAGCACAGACCCTGAAAACAAGATCTGCATCTTCTACGTGGAAGAAACAATAAAAAACTGTGTGCATTTGAAACCCTGCCTTCACTTCGCGTAAAAACAAGTTGTTTACCGTGTGCAGCAGCACTATGCTATGGGCTGGATGCACCAGAGGAAAACAAATGGGGGGTTGATAAATAAATAAATAATCGATGGTTATGTGTCCATTAGTTGTTGAGAGCTCCATTAGCTCCTCTCCTCTCCTGTTAGCGGTTAATGACAGGCAGTCACAATCACATCAGCTGGACTCCACTTCCTCCACTGGGAATCATGTTCCACCTCTCTCTTACAAGCAGACATGGTACATCATAAACATTCACACATTATACATGCACGTACCCTCCTGAATTGAGTAACGGTCGACCAACCATCAGAGAAAATCTTTCCTCAAATGATGAGTGATGGGAGCCGAAAAACACTCATAACATTGGATTTCACATGAACTCCAAACCTACAGTCCATCCAGCACTACCATGTCTCCTCTAAATGAGAATAACCTGTCGTGGTGTTGGACCTCTGCCACTTCAGACTGCCACCATGATTGCTCAGGGGACAAGTAACTATCCAAACGGGATATTCACGATAGCTAGGTTATACTGAATCATTAACCTACGTTAGCAAACAGTAAACAAAAATCGACTTAAATCTGAAGTGTCGTCTGGAGCTCCACTTTAAGCGAGTTTTAAACCGCTGTGTGATTTATAACTTCAACAGTCAAAGCACATTTAACGTGGAGTTGTCTGCTTACAAAGGCAATTAGAAAGGCAGCAAGCGCATAATGCTAACACGTAGCTTTTAGCTAAGCTGAAACGTTAAAAACATACAAATAACTTCGCAACAAAATGCCACCCAGAGCTCGTTTAAACAAGCAAGACAGCAATGTTAACACAGACCAAACATGATAAATGACTTCGATATGTACAGCCTCCAAAACATTGACTGTGCATCGTCCAACACTGCCCCGTAGGCCTGCGGGGCAAGCTAACGCTAGCAAGCCAGAGAACAGTTAGTAACCAGTTAGCTGGTGTTAGCCGTCTTGCTAACGCCTTAGCGTTAAATCCCTTTTCAACGAGAAAGCACCGAAATAAGGCGACAAATAACAACAGCGGCAGCTCGTCAACCACAACTAGTCTAACCAGCGGGTAGACATTACAGTCAAAGTATGTGTGTCGGAAAAAGCGACCCTTTACCTGAAAAGAAGTCCAATCAGAAAATTGATGTTTACAGATCCGTGATGATAGACCGTGTGTACGCTCCGTGCGTAAAAACGGATAGGCCCGCTGGACGGCGGTTGGCTGGACGCAACGTACCAACACAATACGTCTCTCTAAATAGGATCAATAAAAAATCTCCTCAAACCCCGAGACTGAAACGAAATAAGGCCTAAATCACGGGAGTCGGTCGGTTATGTTTTGTCCCGCATGAGGCCTTGTCAGTGGGCTGAAGCCTGCTGTGGGTTTACATACGGACCCCGATGAGCCCTTTGTTCACGGGAGGACATGAACAATAGCTGTAGGCCCTCCTCCTCCTCTCCCTCCGCAATGCATTTGCTCCTCTCTTCTCTGCCCAGCACCGCCAGCCGCCCTCTCCCCCTACTCCTCCTCCCCCACTAATGCACAACTGCACATAAAGGTTGTCTGGTAAGCAATTTTTTTTCCTTCCTCCTCCCTGCATCCCATCCTTTCCTTGTAACTGACACAGATGAGAATTGGCCTAATGCAGCCGAGTGGAAATGTGTGCGGAAAGAACGATCATGCTGACTGGAAAGTGGTTTTCATGTTTGCCTAATTAGAGCACATCAGCTTGCTGCAAACAACTCAACTCAGTGACAGCCGAGACCCAGGTCATATGTAAAATATGCAATGGGTTTATGCGGCGTGATGCATGCACAGCTGATGCAGCAGCATGATCAGACAAAAATAGATTAAGATCTTGTATATTAACTTTCATGAAAAGACAACAGACTGGGCTTGTTTCCATTTAATTGTGTCTCTGAGTTTGTACACTGAACTGTCTCCAAGGTAGTTCAGTAAATCCATTACCACCGGGAATCTGCGCTTCTTTCTCCCTTTGCGCGTACTCACAAACACACACATACAATGTGAACGCACACAAACACACAGGAAGCAAAGGGAGAATCCCATAGGCCTCTAAATCTGCTTAAATCGCCTCAAATTATAATCAGATATTCAGATCACAGCCAGAGAGGACTAACCCATATGGCCAAAGTTGGGATATAAAAAGAACAAGCACAGTAGTATTAGGTCAGGAGGTTCTCATATATGCAGGTGTATGTCATAATATTTGCTCATTTGACACAGTCACCCAGAAAAGAAAGACATGACTACATTTTTGACAGGTGATCCCATACTTTTAACAACCTCCTCCCTCCAAAACACTTGCGTGCTTTCCTTGAACGCACCTGCATGAACATGGTTTTGATTTATATACTAACCATGTACACAGGGTGTGAAAACACAATGTTTCATAAATGATTTATTTAGTAATTAAGCTGCTCATGTGAGCCGCTCTGTGGAAACAGCTTTCACAGAGACTGTGGTATAGTTTAACACAGATAGGTCATGTTGTTACAGTGTTACAATGCAACATTATTTTGGTTTAAGTGGTATTATTTTGAAGGAGCACCCACAGATATTTTTTTCAAATGCTCCCAGTATGGAGATTACAGTGATTATTAACAGAATCATTATCTGAAACAGTGGCTTGTTGAGTTTTGGTGCAGGGTGCATTTTAACCATCAGTCTCTACATCAGGCATGTCCAAACTATTCCACAAAGGGCCGGTGTGGCTGCAGGTTTTTGTTGCAACCAAGCAGCAGCACACCAGACTTGACTTAGTTAATCAACTGATGTCAGTCTTCAGACAGTTGATTGGTCAAACTCTGTGCTCTTGGCTGGTTGGAACAAAAACCAGCAGCCACACAGCCCTTTGAGGAATAGTTTGGACCTGCCTGCTCTACATGCTGCTGCTGAAGAATTTGGATGTTGCGAGCAAAATATATTGGAATCTTTATATTATACTTAAACTCATATTGTAAAACTGCACAAATCAAAACTATGATTGGTTACATTTAATACAGTTTTACAGCAGGCTTTTTTTCCATGACACAAACAATGCAACATCATCACCTTATAGTTAATAAGAGGAACAATATAATTCAGTAAAGTAATTATTCAAACCGTCAATATAATGATCAACCTATTGCCCTGATTATGTCATTCCAAAGTTTAATGACATACCATTTTACACTACTGTTAATTCATGGGCCTCTTAATCAAAACGTTTGCTCCATCATCTTTGATATTCTGACACTTATGACAGAGTGAAGCCAGGGGTAATGGCTCTTCATTGTGCATCTGTTTTTCCAGCTATGGCCACTGTACTCTTCTTGCAGCTGGAAGGGTACTTTTGTTTTGACAAATTTGTGGATATTTTCTGTCTGGATGTGCACTTTCACTTTCACAAGACTTGTAACGCTCTTGCAGGTGCAAAATGAAGATGGAAACTCAAACTCAGACCTCTTGCAGGACTCTGATGGATGAAATCTGGAGTACGGTGAAGTGCAGTGTCTCCCAGAGCCAGACATGTAGAGAGGATAAGCTGCTCCGAGACCTGTCTCTCACCCAAGCAGCAACAAAGATGCTCAGGCTGAGTTTATGTATATTGGTTTGACCATGGTAAGCCTGTGGCATGAGCACTTCACAGCTCACGAGGCTCCTGTCAGTCTTTTGGCAGCATCTTTGTGTGCCTAGTACCAGGGGGAGGTGTAGTCAGTAGTAGCTTAGAGTGTCTGTTGTGGGTGACTTATGTGGATTTGCCTATCTTACATTCACTGGCCCCTGTAGCCATGGCAACACGAGCAGTCAATGCTGCCACAAACGGAGAGAGTCTAAGAATCATCCATGGAAATGGACACACAAGGGTTAATCCTAACTCTGTGTGCATGTGTGTGTGTGTCTCCAAAGCTCGCCCATTGAAATGGTACATGACGGGGTTAATCCCTTGTGCACGTGTGTCTGTATGTGTGTGTGTGTCCGCGTACGAATGTGTGTGGTAGGGTGATGGAGAGGGGGTGGGGGTGGGAGGTGTGTCAGGATAAGGCTTGAAGGGCTTACACACACCGTCTCTTTTGCTCTCAGGCATAGGGCAGGCCTTATCTTTAACTAGCACCCCAACCAGTGAGTCTCTCTCTCTCTCTCTCTCTCTCTCTCTCACACACACACACACACACACACACACACACACACACACAGCTACCTAACCTTCACTTCACCAGCTTGCCTCATTTCCCCACTTGCAGTCACACATTCGCACCTAAAGCCATAAATCCATGTATAATACGTGATTAAAGCTGGAGCGTGCAGTGGCTGAATAAACTCCCCAAAGTGCACAGTGTGATGTTTTCACTAAGCTTACACTTAAACCTACAAGTGCAACTTGTTTAAATCACCTTTGTCAAAGTCAGTGAAAGAAGCAAGGAGCCAAACTTGCACAGCATTTCTCTGGACATCGACAAATCAAGAGATACATCAAACCCTTTGTTTTTTTTTGCACTGCTGTGGTATTGTTAATCAATCAGCTATGAGGAGGCCAAAAAGGAAACAATCGAGTCGAGCAAGTCAAACTTACCTTCATCGGTTTCCAGCTGCTCTGACATTGCCATTTTGTCACCTACAAATGAACTTTCACAGTTATACACTGATGTAGCTCACAGGCTGGCTCTCTGTTTTCATGCCTCTCCCTCTCTCTGATATCTCCCATGTCCAGACGTCAGGCTCAGGGGCACGAAGGGGGTGGGGGGCGATTACAATGTGTGTGTGCACGCCCCGAATGTACGTGTGTGTTCTGTGTAAGTGTCGCCTGGTGCTTATGTGTGTGTGTGTTCTCATGCACATGTGCAAATGTGTGCAACATGCCACTTCCACTCACTAGTCAACAGGAAACTGAGTGGCACACACATCTGCCAGAGTTGTGATAACAGCCGTCCCAGTCACCCTCCCCTCGACACAGTCTTCCACGCTGATCTGAGGACAGTCACATGCTGGTATGACTGCAGAGAAAACCACGACTAAACTGATCCTAGCTTAAACACGAGAGCTAACTTTTTAATGACAGTCATATCAGTTAAGTGTTGTTTCTTCCGCTTTTCCCCCAAACAGGAATAAAAACAGAACCACTCCTATCAGATTCACATTTCTTTCCCAAGTGTAAGGCCAGTGCTACTGTTCCATAGCTTTTACCACTTCATAGTATTACACGTCTCTGGGGCTCTCTTTACTGATCACTGTCTGCCAGATTATATACATTTGGCAGCTCAGGCGTCTTTACTCTGTTATTGGATCAGATGGAGGGACAGAGATCTATCTGTCTGACTCAGCTCTGATAAAAGATCCAAAGGACAAGCTGCCACGTTGTGGAGGACTGAGCTTCAGTTCAAAGAGACTCTGAGTCTGAATCAGATGCTCGTTTACAACAGCACTGTACTTGAGTACATTTCTTCTTTTATGCTACTTTATTCTCCTACATCAGTACTTCTATCCTCTGCCACATTTATCTGGCAGCTAAAGTTCAGTGATGCTTAGAAAAACACAATGATTTAAAATTTACTGAAATATGACACAGCAATATTTAATTACTTTAAATGATGTTCACCTCAACCAAACACATGAAAATGCTACTTGCATATGAATCAGTTGTAGGCTTTTGCACTATACTGTATTTATCTATGGAAGTGCAAAGCCAGTTAAACTGCAGTGCATGTTTAGTCAAAATATTCAGAGCAGATAAAACTACAGAGGCAAATCAAGTGAAAGCTAGCTGATGACAGATAGCCACATTCAGCCATGCAGGGACGCTAACAGAACCATTTCCCACCAAGCTGTTTCCTGTGTTCAGTATTAATTCTGATGAACAAACATCTTTGTAGTTTTGTTTTCTATCTTTTATTGATAAGGGAGCAGCTAAAGTCAGGCGTGGAGAATATAAACACACTAGACCTGCTATGATAGTTAGCCTAGCTTAGCAGAGTAGCAATAACTGCCATCCTAACTGCTGACAGTTTTACATTTACGTTAAGGCAGTGTCTCTTGTCTGTTTGTGCAGCCAGGGGGAAAAATTTTAATCCATTTTCTTTCAACTGCACATTCTCTGTCCACCAGTGCTGTTCTCTGCTTTGTGGTACCAGGCCTCACTGTTACTGTGCATTGCTCATGTTAATATCTCTGGGTGCATAAGGCTAACTTGGTCAAATGGGCAAAACAATGAGCAGGATGTAAGACTTTCTTTAGTCCACGATGACCCATGGACAGAGGTTCATTTGAAAAAACAAGATAAAGTAGCATATGAGAACAGAGACACTTGGAGGGGGAGGAAATAAGAAAATGTCAAGTAATCAATTTAATGTGATTAATTTGCAGATGTAAAAGCACTTGAACTGATTATATAGTATCATTCAACTGATCAGTTTCATCTTCAGAGCCAGAATAAATGTGTGTATCTGCACAGACAAATATGTGCAGAGCTCTGCGAAGCAAAATCACTGAAACCATAAAAACTCAACATGTTGTGTTAATGTTAAAGCAAAGTAGATATTCCTGAAACATGTTGGATTGGTCAGGTGTATGGGCGCTCACAGGTGAAACTGCACTATCAGCTGAACAAATAACTCGTGTAACACCGTGTCCACACAGTTTGCAAGCTTTAGCTGTCACATGCAACAACTGTTTAATGGCAATTTTTGCATCAGTAAGAAGGAGTACATTGATTTGTATTTAATTTTTAGTGATGTTGTTTATTGAATCTATAAATGATTCTCCATCAGCAGAAAATTGACTATATTAATATATTGTATCCAGCTACTTTTATGCATATAGGCTAATTTATGCAATTGTTGACAGCTTTAATTGAAGGATCTTATCATGTTATGAAGTATTTCAGCATTATTTTTATCTAGGCTATGAATATTTCCTCAACACTGCTTAACTGTCAGGTGATTGTTATTAGTACAACTCTTTTACATAAAAGGACACTAATCAATGCTGTTATGCAAATGTGCATTTCAAGCAATACTGTATGCAAATGATGCAGTTGTTTTCTGTGGGATCGCATCATTCTCCTTTTGGTTTACAATCAGGACTTCAGCATGCATCATTACAGGAGGAGAAAAATTGTTAATGACCTACAATCAGTGGTTGGACTTTGATAGCAGCGCCCTCTTGTGGCCACACTGAGCCAGTGTGTTTGTTTTCATCCTGATCTACAGTATTTTCTCACTCACTGGGTGAATTCCCTACTCAGGATTTTCTCTGGCAGGCGAACACAGGCACACTGCAACAAGGGAACTTCAGCGGCTAGTGCGTCACATGTTATAGCAGGCCAATGGGTGAAGGGATTAAATTAGAAGAGAGCTCTGTTGTGTGCCAGTTTGTCATGAATACACATTATGTGTGTTTCATAAGAAAAGTCTTTTTGTACATGTTATAGAAAGTCCTCATAGTCAGCATTATTATCCATCACCTTCAGTTCTTTTTACTCACAGTGGCATTTTGCAGGTGGCTTAGCCTTTAAGGATGAGTGAGTGTGTGTGTGTGTGTGTGTGTGTGTGTGTGTGTGTGTGTGTGTGTGTGTGGCGGCGGCTGGTGTCAGCTGACAGCTGTGTGAGGGGAGATGACAGTGCCCTGATGCTGCGTTCTCTGTTCTCTGGGAGCCATTTTGTCTGTCTCTGATCTCAGAGTCAGGTCTGCCACCCCCCCAACACCCCCCACCCCCCCAGCCAATCACGTCACCGCTCAGCCTTGCAGAAAACATAGAAACACAGTCTGATCACTCTCTCACTCTCTGTCTCACCCTCTCCCCTCCCTCCCTCCTGCTCCTGCGCTCCTACAGTGCTCATCTCCCACTTGCCTCTCTTTTCTTGGCTCTTATGCTCTCTGCCCCCCCCACCCCCCTGCCGTCACCTCGCTCCTCTCCTGTTTTCTCTCCGCCACCCTCCCTCCTTCCTCCTTCCTCCTCCTCTTCCTCTCTTAATCCACATCTTTCCTCAGTATCTGCTCACTCCCTCTCTCTTCCCCTCCGTCACACCCCCCTCCTCCTCCTCCTCCTCCTCTTCAGGCTCTCTTGTTGTGCAACCCGTTTCTAAACAGCTCAGCCTTTGTGCGTTTTTGTCTGTTGCCATTTCAGCCAGAGCTGCAGTCTTTACTCATTTTCTTCCAATCAGGGACACCATGTGACTCTCTGCATGAGAGGGCATAGTCCCTTCCCCCTTCTCTCCTCCCTCTCCCTCCCTCCCTCTCTCTCTCTCTCTCTCTCTCTCTCTCACTCTCTCTCACTCTCTCTCTCCTCTTCTCCCTCTCATCCCTCCTTACCCTCCTCCCCTCCCCTCATCTAGCCAGCCAGACAGCCAGCCAGGCAACATACGCTAGCAATCAGGGGAGTCAAAGAGAAAGAGGGAGTCAGGGGAGAGGGAAAGGAGAAGAAGGATAAAAGTAAGGAGGGGGGTGTAATGTAAAGTCTGAGGAGGTCAACATAGAGTCCGACTGACCACAGCGTGCACAACATCTGGATCTTCAGAGTGTGTGCTGTATGATAACTTCTTTTTGTTAGTGTATCGCAGCTCGGAGCACATCCTCACACACACTCTGCCCCACTGTTTATGTCATCCACATGTTGGGGCACATGCTGTGTGTGTGTGTGTGTGTGAGAGAGTGGATGTACACACACACAAACCCTGAGCCCACACAAGAAGGGGGAGGATCGTTCTGTGTTGAACACAGCTCTGGAATGTAAACAAGAGAGAATGAGAGAAAGAGAAGTGAACCACTAAAGAGACTCTGAGTTTTCATATTTTATTTATATATGAATCTGTTTGACCTGTTTAAATGTATCAAAACAGTGGGGGGTGGGGGCAAATTGACCAGCATCACTGTGGGGTCAAGTTTTGGGTTCATTTGAAGTTGAAGTTCATTTGAAGTGAATGGAAGTGATTGTTCCATGTTTGGTTGTGTGTTTGCATTGGCTTTCAGCCGCCGCGTGTTGAAGACGTGTGTACATACACATTGTTTAGGCTTGTATTAAGAAATATGTCATTCCTTTTACTCCTATCCCAGTTGTTCTTTGAGTAAGTTTAAAACGTGTGTTCTAGTTTTTGCTGAATCTGTGCTGACATCTAGAGTGAAGCCAGAGAAACCAGAGGTTGAAAATCAAAAGAGACTCATTTTCATGGCACCAAATAAGATGGGAAAAGTAACTCGATTGTACTCCTTACTTTAAACTGAAAAGAGGTCAGGAGGGAAAAGGGAGAATCCACGAAGCAGAGAAACTGAGGCAAAAAGAAAAGGGGAACACCAGGGAGAACAATATGAGAGCAGAAGTGGAGTGCACAAGAGTGCGGTCATACGTCTTTTTGGAAATTTCCATGACCACGTTGATTAAGTATGCAATCTGACCGCAAGATAGCTAAGGCCCGGTTCTAAACAAACGCTTCGCCTCTGCTGTGCAGGCTTGTTTAACGGCTGAGGTGGCAGCGTTTGCCTTCGTAGCACGGGGCACTGCGCAGAGATTGAAAACACACGCACAGACACAGTCACACACACATGCACACTTGTGTGAATGCAGTCACATTTAACACAGATACACCACATTTCCATGCGCTGCTGTGTGTTCCAGTCAAACTGTACGTGTTCAGGGAAAGAAAGCACACACACATGCAGGCGTCATCTGGTGTGTCTAGAGTTTGTCCTTGCTGACATCAAATCCATCTGGTTTGATTACAGTGGCCATATCTTTTCCTGTTTTCTCTACATGTCTGCATCTATTCATCTGTCTACAAGCTACAACTGTGTGCAGGCTGGAATGAGTTGGCATTGTCTCTTAATTTTGCTCCTCCTAAACTTTCCATCCTTAAAACAATCTGTCAGTGAAAGAGTTTCCAAACCACAAAACATGGGACCTGTTAGTGTTTCCATCTTCCTAATGATTAAAGTCAAGACTGGCACAGCGGAAATCTGATCCTGGATGCGTGGTTGGCTAAATTTCTCCATCCACATCCCGGCTGTTTGAGGCTTGACCACAGCGGCCACTGTGGCCTGGTCGGCAGCGGGTAGAAGAGGAGGCCACGTCAGGGTGATACAGCACCCTACAAACACACACACTCGCACACAGAGAGCAACTCTGTCACACTTACTTCCTTCTCTCTTGCTGCTGAATATTGTATGGCAGTAGATCCTGAGTACATCTATCATGATTATGAATACATTTCCAGCTATAGGATTATATTTCATGTTCTACACGTCCTATCAGCAGTGCAACATAAATCGTTGTAACACTTAATAATATATTGCCTGAGGCTCAGCGGAACAGGGTTTATTTCTAGACCTTGATTCCTCCTTTTCTTTCCTCCTCTATCTGATTAAAGTCAATAAAATGAGAATCATCTGTTTGCTGTCAGGCGCTCAACAACCAAACACAACTGTTTAGGGACTGTGGGGAGTTCCTCAGCTTTCACAGAAGTCACACACCTCTCAATATGGAGGTCTCATACAGTGGATATTCTCTGTTGCTCAGCTCCCAGAAGCCCCAGTGGCTGTTACTCAACTTACCCAGGTCTATTAAAAAAAATGATGACAATTAAAACTCTGACTATAAAGTTGTTTTGTTATCATGCTGTCAATGTGCTTGAAAGTCAGGGTGAGACCTGAATCTAGACTGTCTGTCCACTGTCTCTTCCTCCACAAAACAAGCAGTGGGTCAAGACAGAGACAGCAGGAGAAGTAGATGTGATGGAACAGAACAGCAGCAAAAAAAAAGACAAAAGGTGCTGCAAATAATGGTTAACATGTGAGGGTGATACATCAGTTCATCCTGACCTTCCTCTGTGAACTCAAGAAGAAAAGACTTTTGGGTAAAAGAGGAGGACAGAGGCTCCCTAAAAAGGCCATTATAGATCTGTCATGCTTGAATAACAACAAGAGTTACATCTTCAGAGACTAAACTAAAACATATGTACCACTTAGAGTCAAAGAAACGCAGTGATGCTGCATTTCCACTGTGATATCATTGACAAAACAACTGCCTCTACTCCTGAATAAGAAGTATCACCATCACTATCACCATCATCACCGTCATCCCCATCAGGCTTGTTATGCATCCTAAATGATATACTCCTACGTGAGCTGTGAAACATCAAACATTCATTAATAACTCTAGTGTGGGAAGAGGTTCAGGATCAATTATGCAAGCCTTTGATCCGAGCCACTGATCTTTGCCCTTTAAATGTCACATTTTAATGCTTCTTTTTCTTTTTCTGCTATCTGTGCAAGAGGAGCAGGTCAGCACTGTAGACTGACGAGTGTCATATCTGTGCCGACCTTAAGAGAACTCAGTTATTAACCCGGGCCATCAGTCGGAAATCAACAGCAGCAACAAGAAGAACAACAAACCGGTGGAGGAAGAAGTAGCATTAGTGGCACCATAGCAACAACTTCATGCACAGATGTCTGCACCGCCAGCAAAGATCTTTTTCTCTTCAAACAAAGAGTAGAAAACACTTGAGAGAGAGAGAGAGAGCGGGACAAGACTACATGTTGATCCATCTATTCTGGTATTTTCCTTGCTCTCCATCCTCTCAGCCGTCACAGAGGGCGACCTCCCATGAGCCTTTGCAAACAGAGCCCCAGGGCCCCGGGGCACCTCTCTCCCTGTCTCTCTCTGCCCCAGTCACGCCACAGCAGCGACTGCACTCACTAACCAAAATAAAACAACAACAACAACAACATCAACAACAACCAGTAAAAGTCAGCGACTGGCAGCAGCAGCAGCAGCAGCAGCAGCAGGGCTGTCGTTAACAGCAACCATCACCACGGCAGCTACTTACCGGGACACGCGCAGCCGCCCACGGACATCTTCTCACATGTCTGGTGTGAATCCGATCAGAATGATGGTGGTGGTGGCTGTGTTATCCCTGCTCTCTTCCTCTCCTCTCTCTCACCAGTCACTGCTGCCGCCACTGAGGCTGCTCACATGAGCGTCTGTTATCCCCACGGTTCACACACACAGGCACACACACAGACACATACACACCACCAGGGAGCAAAGAGAGAGAGAGGGAGGGAGGGAGGGAGGGAGGAGAGAGTGACGACGAGGGAGAAAAAGAGAAAAAGAGGGGAAGAAGAGGTTAAAAAAAGAGCACACACACACACACACACACAAAGGATCGGATTCTCTCAGTTGTAGCTGTACACTGTGAATCACACCGTCTGTGTATGTGTGTGAGTCTGTGTGTGTGTGTAGGTGAGTGTGTGTGTGTTACAGAGTGAGGAGAATTCTGTTCCTGCCTCTGCTCTGCCCTCACCCTCATCAGTCCTGCAAATTACAGCTCAGGTGGGAGGAGAGAGGGAGAAAGAGAGGAAGGGAAAGGGAGGGAATGAGAGGCTGAGTGCTCGAGAGAGTGAGAGCAAAAGTGTGTGTGTGTGTGCTAGAGCGAGTGAGTGAGTGAGTGAGCGAGGGAGGGAGAGAGAGAGTGGACTGTCAAAGTGACCTGAGAGGCAGATTTGAGAGAATAACAACCATGTGATGTGGGTCCTTTTTTCCCCTTTAAATATGTAGAGGCTGTTTTTCTTCCACTGCTGCTACAATGACACACACACACACACACATACACACACACACACACACACACATACACACACACACAGAGCCAGATTTCCTGAAAATCATTTAAATCTTCATATGTGCACATCTGTGTGTGTGTGTGTGTGTGTGTGTGTATGTGTGTGTGTGTGTGCTGCAGCCGTCTGAGTGGCTTGTTACCATCCAGCGAAGGTCTGCTACATGGCAGGGGAGGGCAGGGGGGAGGAAAAGGGAGGAGGAGAGAGGAGGGGGCGATTGACGTGCCTTGGCTCTCTCTCTTTTTCTCCCTCTCTCGCTCCCTCTCCGTCGTCTCCTTTTTCTCACCCATTCACTCTCTCGCTCCGTTAGTCTTTCTGTCTGCAGTATGTCACACTGTGTTGCTCTCTCGCTTCACTCATCTTCCTGTCTACTCGGCCATTTATCTCTCCCACTACCCCCCCCCCCCCACGTCCTCCTCTCCTCTCCCTCCCCCCTCCCTCTCCCTGTCTCTCTCTCTTTCCTTATTACTCTTTCTTCCGTTCTACCTTTCCCTCCCACCGTCTCCATCTCACTCTAATCTGTCTTCCATCACTATGTCATTTGTCTTTCCCCCGTTAGATGCACAAGTTTCTGCACATGTGGGTGGGAGAGAGTATTTTTAGGTTCACGTTATAGACAGCACGACACCTGAGGATGAGTCTGGCCATCGCCAACAATTACCATACAAAGACAAAAACTAACAATGAATTGATCTGACTAACAACTACGTGTGTATCTAATTATTCCTCTGTGCGTAGAGCTCCATTGTTGTCCAAAAACTATTATAAAACACATCTGTGAGCCACACTGCTGCACATGTTCCTTCATTACTTTGAATATGCACACTGTAATTTGTTTTGAGTCAGTCCCACCTACACAAATATATGTTAATCCACAGCTGAAAATAGTCCCCTACAAAAGCATAATTTACTCCTGCTCGAGTAACAACTGAGCGCCCATCTGTTTAAGGCAATTATTTAGTCTTTTTTCTTTCAAGTTGAAGTATATATTAGTGACCCATTTGTAAGGATTTAAATGGGCACCGATGGGCTTCGGGGCTGTGCACCACAGACAGTGCAGCCAAGTTGGAAATTATTGCCTGCTTTATCCTTTCAAACAGTGGTTTGGCAACTCAGGTCAATACTCCCAAAAATGGATTGAAGGATAAACCTGAGGAGTCGTGAAATTATCAAAGGAACAGTTCTGACATTTTCGGGTACATGCTTATTGGCTGCCTTGTTGCGAGTCCCATGAAAAGCCTCACGCCACCTTTGTATGTGTATGTTAAATGTATTCAGGGTGCCCTGAGAAGTAGCTGCACCTGGCCAAGAGATGGCACACAGCCCACCCCCACCCCTCCCAAAAAGGTAATGCACAAGTTGAAAAGCAATGCATGAAACAACATGTGCAAATTCTGCTTGTTCAGGGATTTAAAAGCTTTATCAAAGGTCATGACCCCAACTGAGTTCACCACTCCCAGCAAATTCCCATACCTAAACTAAATGCATCTATACATAACAATACACACGTGCATGTGGCTGAGATAGAAGCTGTGTGTACAAACAGACATACGCTGTTTCCCTCCAAAATGACATTGCAGAGTTTTGTTAAATCAGGTTTTCTCTTAACATGCAAAGAGGAACACAAGTCTGCATAGATCGCCTCCCCCACATATTTCTACTTCCCTTTTTTAAGACACTTGCTCTTTGTCTCCCTCCCTCTCTTCCTCACCCTCTGTCTCATTAGGCAGTATCTCATTTTGAGGAGGAGAGTGTTAAGCCAATCAGAGAGGGGAAGAAAGAGCAGAGGAAGGAGGGAGATGGAGAAAGAAGGGAGATGGAGAGGAGGGCAGAGATGGAGGGAGTGAGAGAGATGGCGAGAGAGCGACAGAGGAAGAGAGAGGGCGATAGATGGATGGAGGGAGGGAGGGAGAAAGAGAGAATAAATAGCTCTGGCGCACTCGTCCCCCATTACCCCGGGAGGGCACTGTCGCCATGGCAATGTGGCAGAAAAAGGATAGCACAAGCATGATGAGCTTCTACACACACACACACACACACAAACACACATTTACAAATGAAAAACTGTGATTCACACATATATCTGCCCACATTAACAGTTTAGAGACACACACATAGAGACAGTTTTGACAAGTTCATACTTTCAAATGCACAAAGCACACTGTCTTACACTTCACCATAATTATTTATATACAAGTGCATGCACACACACACACACACACACACACCGCACATTAGCAGTTTGCCAGTTTGCAGATAGTCAAAGCCTACCTAACACAGATAAATAACAAAGACAATGAAAGGCGAGGAGGGAGATTAAAGTAAAAGACAGACAGTAAACACAAAACAAGAAGGTGAAGAAAAGGCACTGGAGAAGAAAATAGCAAAGGAGAACAAGAAAGCAATTTTTGGAGCTTATCAAGTTTCCTGCTGTGCTGCTCCACAATAAACTTTGTTGGATTACAATGATCGTTTCTCTTACATGTTTCATCTGTTCCTTCTTCTACTTTCCTTAGTCCTTGCAGGCATTTATCTATAAAACATCTTAATAAAGCCCAACTTAGTCGATTATTTTTGGTTTGACTCATGGCAAAGGAAGCAAGCTACAAATATAGCTACAAACATTGACAAATTATCACCTTGTAAAGTCGATATGGCAAATGTGTTGCCAGACAGCTGCTAATTCTGCACCTTGAGGATACAGAGCAACATTAGCACTGCTCTGAAATCATTTCTGTGTCTGTCTGATGAATGTTAGTCAGGTAGTCACTGGCCTTTATGCCCTGGTTTAGTCTCTTCCAACTACAGGGGGAAGCTCCTCGATCTTTAAATGCCCCACTGTGTTCACCAACTCTGTCCCTGTCTGCTGCGGAGCAGGTTGTGCACAGTGAGTCTTTCAGAGCACTGCTGATAAGACTGAATCAAGTTAAGTCGAAACATCCTAACATCATTACACTGCTAACATGCTGATGTCAGCAGCCTTATATACCATGTTCACCTGTTACTACCAGTTACACTAGTTTTGCAGGTGTTTGGTCATAAGTCAGTGTCAAATACAACAAGTCTGTTTTTTTCAACCTTAAATTTGAACCATGATGATTGCATTAGATAAGCACCAAGACATTTTACTCAAAACTACAAATCTGAGCCTTGTTTTGTCACTAAAGAACAAATCAGGGGATTACCTGTGGCAGTGAGATTCATTGTCCTGAAACAATAAAAGTCTCTACCTTATTTCATTACAAGTCATCCTGTCAGATATTTCAGTCTGGCTGTCTGGGCCAAAGTGGAGGAGTCATCATGCTGCTAGCATACACTACAGTACTCAGTAAAAATAATGATTAGTGTAGCTTTAAGTCTTAAGTGCCTTTCACGTTGTACTTGGTCTGTTTTTTCCTACAGTATGTGACCAATCTGATGTAAATTACAGCTCCTGCTGAACTCCCATCATGTCTCTTTAACCTCGTGACCTCGAACAACAATGAGCTTCGGTTCCTGGCAGGTTCAGCCAGTTTTGTCCACAGCAGCACAGACAAAGTTCAGTTCCCAGTTGTTGGTGTTGAAGGTCTTGTACTTTGTCAACAAACTAACAGTGCCTGCTACAAACAAGCTCAATAATGTAAGACGCAGCAAATTACTAACTAAAGGATCTTGTTCCACAGCGTACAACAAATCACCTAGAGTCAGTAGGCTGAGGTTAAAAATGGCTTCAGCACAATTTGTGTGCCTTTGTGTGTCGCAGCACACTTGTCTTGAAAAGTTGTTTAGATGGCAAATATGGTGGTTAATCAGCTTAAGAAATCTTGTGTGCATCCAGCCGGAGGGCAAACCAGAAAATGAAAGGGGCCGTTCTGAGCCAGCCAGCTCTCTGTAAACTCTTATGTAAGGCAGAATCTGCATCCTGTTTCTCTCGGCTACATTATTGATGCAGGCTTCTGTTACCACGGCGAGTGTGTTTGTGTGTATGTGTGTGTGTGTGTGTGTGGTGAGCGTGTACACCTGTAAGCAGCTACCTTTTGCTGGATAGTTTCTCACCTCTGCTGTTCTGCAGGAAGGGTGGTCTCCTCCAACTGATCTCTTGTCACTTTCTCTCCCTCCTCCTTCCACCTCTCTGCATACTCTCTTATTCTTCCTTCACCTCCTTTCTTTTTTTACTGTATAAATGCAAGCTCTGGCCCCCCTCCCCATCTCCACCCTCCTCCTTCTCTCTCAGGTTTTCATTTCTTGCTAACAGATGTTCTCTGCACCATGTGGGAGGGCATTCCTCTTCTCTGCTATGAAAGCAAAAGAAAAAGAAGACTTACTTCAAGTAAAGAAAAATCAAACGAGGACGACAGCAACACAACTCCCTAAGTCAGTGGTCTCTATTCCCGTGTGCCCTGCTTTCCCATGTAGAGAGGGTGTCAAGTTAAAGATCAGAGTGCTTTTGCCTTTTTATAACACACAGCTCCCAGCGTTACACAATATCTGAAAGGTCACATAAGTGCATACATGCGCAAAACATTGCATGGCTGAGCAGCCAAAATGACTGAAAGTCTGTAGAAAATTTCTAACACACACACACACACACACACAACACACACACACACACATAAGAGTAGCAAGCGTGAGGGAGGCAGAGAGAGGAGAGCATATACCTGACTCCTCAGACCTCATGAGCTCTTTAAAAATTCAAACATGCCAAAAGAGCACCGTGGGAGTCATCCTGCAGGTCAAGAGTGAGGCAGGGATGAGAAGCAGAGGGGGTGCGGGTGGGGGGGTCATGAAATGAAAGCAGGACAGAGGGATCCCCCCAAAAAATAGAGTGAAGTCTGACACTTTAGAGCTTAAAGGAACTGAGTGAGTGAGTGAGTGAGTGAGTGAGTGAGTGAGTGAGTGAGTGAGTGAGTGAGTGAGTGAGTGAGTGAGTGAGAGAGTGAATTTTACATTTTACCAAAACACTAGCTCAAGCAGAAAAAGAGGATCATGGATGAAGAGAGGGTTAAACGTATGTATGCATGTCTGTGTGTGTGTGTGTGTGTGTGTGGGGCCATGTACTGACATGGTGGCTTGGCGCCGGATGCTCCAGTAAGGTGACCCACTTACACAGAACCCCTCTCAGAAGACACACACTCTAACACACCGAGACTTAAACATGCCTCTGCACACTCCTGAACACACTCGCACCTCACCCACCGGAGACTGGAGGATGCTTTGGCCCCATTTCATACAGTAATGTGTTTCAAGGGTTGTGGGAGATGAGGTGGGAGGTGGTGTGTGTGTGTGTGTGTGTGTGTGTGTGTGTGTGTGGGGGGGGGGGGGGGGTTAAGAGAGAAGTACCAACAGTAGAGAAGAAGACATAGGATTTAAGAGTACAAGTAGAGGAAACAAAGTGAGCACATGTGGCAGAGGTACAGTAGGTAAGATGTTTGTGGAGGGTACACACCAGGTGGCCCTTCGGATCAAAATAAATGAAAAGCGAATATGGCACCTTGTTAAATTGTGCATGTCTGTGAGCACATTTCCATCTAATCTAGTACAGCCATTGACTCTGTGTCACACCATGACATTCAGCAGAAAGGTCAACTCCTCGCTGGTATGCATGAGATAACAGACCAGACACATCTACAGTCCTCCACAGAGAAACAGCGAGATAATACAAGATATCACCAGACAAAAGAAGAGGTGACGAACCTGAGTTCATTATGCATCCTTATCATTCATGTATGAATATCTGATTGGCATCCACTGTGAAAAGGTGTCTTGCATGGAGCAATCAGCATACTGGGAATTAACTCATTCACAACTTCAGAGGACTTGAGAAGAAAACAATCAAGTGAGTAAAACTTCAACGTAGGATATAAAATATCCCCATCTAGTGGAGAAAATAAATAACAACAGATTTATCTTTGCAGTTTACAAACAGGATGTTTACACCTGTCATCAGTAGACTACACTACCCATGGGATCTCTGCTCTACATATATAAAGTCTGTCATCAGTCAGTATCTCAAAATTGTCAATATAATAAAATTGTAATACATTCAATTATCCTCAGGGGTGGGGGGGGGGGGGGTCTTTTAAGTGCATTGTGACAGTATAGCTAGCATAATTCTAAATAAACTAAGTGAATTGTCAGAACAGGAGGACATGGTGTGAAGTGAGTACACACTATGTCCTCCTGCTCTGATGATCTCATTCAGATTCATGAATGGTCACCTAAAACCATCATTTTCTCCTGCAGTGGGTTTTTTCTGACAGGATTGCACATTATGTGACCACCATCCTTCAAAAGCCTATTTCCAAGATCAGTGTAACACAATATCCACATACAAGACCACTCTGCACAGCTACATCCTCATGCTGTACAACCTGATGCTCTGTGGTGGGTAATGTTGGCAAATGAAGTGCAGAAAGCAAGAGCGGTGATGGAGAATTATTCATGAGCGAGCTGGTATCAGTTCATCGCCTTGTTTGAGAAAATCTGTAGATGATCAATGTATTTTCCAGCTATTAAGGGTTTATAGGGATGTGTGTTTCAAGAACCTTTGTACTGTTGTAAAGGGGAAAAAATGTTGTTTATTTTATCATTCATTAACTTAATTAGATGACGAATAGCTTGTATCTAATATTAATGTCACAAATCTTGGGGCGTAAAGTTTGAGGTTACGGTCATAAACGGATAACCCCTGTTTATTCTGATCCTCAACTGCAACAGAACATTTTCCATAATATGCATGTATAATAGCCTATATATTAAAACATTTAATGTAACATGCGGTAGAGTCCAGCAGCATTAAATAATGAGGTCCAGTGGATGACACTGAATGAAATACAGCAGTTTGAATCTATCGACTCTTTTCTCCAGCTCAGGCTGCTGCAGCTCTTTGTTATGAATGTGCATTAATGTCACACATTCATCTTTCTGGTTCCGCTGGATTCAAATGGAAGTTCTGCCCTTTATTTACCTGTTGTAATGTTAAAGCGTTGGCTCTGAGTTCCATTAATAAAGTCTCTCTATATTCCTGTGGTTAACGTGGTTAACTCAGAGTACATTTACTCAGTGTTCATTCAACAAACTCAGTGTTTCCTTTCTCAGGGTTCATTACACTCAGAGATCATGGTTAGTGTCTGACTCTGTTTACTACAACAAACCCCAGAATTGACACAAACCCCAAAACATTTTAATTTCCTCCATTTACCCATTTCTCCGTTCTGGACATCTTATGTTTGATAAATCTCTGCATTGTACTTATGTGTTTCTAAGTGTTTCTAATACTAATATTGTTGTTTAATTCTGTAAAGCGACTGAAAAGCGCATTAGTGACCATTTGCCTACAAGATTATATCAACACAAGCTACACTTTGCCTCATCTATCCTACTACTATGCATTGTCCCTCTTATGACAATATATCACATGCAGTGAATCAGATGATTGGCAGACTCAGAAAGATGAGAAATGTGTGATGATTTCACGATTCACATTCAGAGATCACATGAAGTTATTTGAGGTTTTATGCACCACACTGGTTGTGTTAGCTGATAGAACTAACTCTGACTCTGAGTGGAAGTGTAGTAAATCACTGGAGTGTCACTTGGTAGAAGGTAGAGACTCTGAGAAATGTGTTCATTCACTGTCTTGTTGAAAGTTAAACTTGAAATTGATAGCTTAGTATGATGGAAACAGTGGACCAGGCAGCTCAGCTCTGTGCAAATGAACAAAAATGAACAAAATAAACCTACTACCACTCTGACGGACAGCAGTTAACATTTTATGTTTTGTTAAATTTGCACAAAATCCCAAGTGCAATAAGAACAATTTGTTCAATTAACACAAGCTGGAATAAGAATTATCAACCATATTGATTATTTCTATAGAACCAGAGGTGTAAAATGCTGCCGGTCAGACTCTGACTAAAATAATATCTATCAAAAAACAAACACTCCAGCGCTTAGAGAAATTATTTATTTTGGAGGAACAACTTCAGCATCACTGCACAATTGAAAACGGGGTAGAGTAATGGGTACAGTAGACGAGAAAACACTTGGCTGCTGTGCTGAATATGTAAATGTAATCAACCATCCAAAGATCATCATATGATTTGTCAGTGGTGCATGAGGTTTGGTGCTGCTGTAGATCTTTATCAGCTACAGAGAGAAATGCAAACACTGGTTTTGACAGCTGTATTTATTATAAAGACGCCTGGTATAATTATTCATCATATATCAGGTAACACAGTGTGGAGTTGCACAGGATGAAGTGGAAAGCAAAAAAAAAAATGTTATCCATCATCCTCGGTTCTGATTCATGTGACTGCAAAGTCATGCAGGGTTTCAGCAATACAGTAAGTCATGTGAACACAACCAATAAATGCATTCAAATGTGTTCAATCATAATGATCTAGTACACACTATAAATGCATTCTGAGGCCTGAGCACATTTAAATTCATGTGCCGAGTTCAAACTGTCCTCAGTGGGTGCCGTTTCTCGTGAAACAGTGTAATACCACTGTTGTTTAACCCTAACAGCAAACCATGTCAGGGTGGAGTGTGTGTATACATGTTAATTGAGAAAGTCAACACATCAATATTGCAGTGTCTGAACATGCAGATAATCTCTGTTTGTTCTGGAGATGAGACAGACCACAGGAGGCAGATACACACTTTGCTTTTCTGTACAACACCACTTTAAGGATCGCCTGTATTCAAGCCGCTGGCTGATAGGCCTGAGATGCTGTGATACTAATACTGGAGGATGCACCGATGTTTTCGTGAGCGCAGTTCTAAGCATGGAGCATAATGAAGCACCTGGGCCTATTTAACAGCTCTACAGAGTGTTCTGCCCAATTTCAAGACAACTCCCAGTTACACTGTTAGAGCCTCCTCTATTAAAGCCTCCTGCTATAAAGGGAAAACAGATTCAAACAAATCATTACATTCATGTGTGAGGGAACCTGAGCAGGGCTGTGTTGCTTTGCACCATTTTCCTCCGTCTAAAAAAAAAACAACAACAACAACAACAACAACAACAAACATAATATGTCATCTTTTTCAGGTAACTTTTTATAACACATTTTATAGGATGGGTAAATGACATGTAGTGTAAAAGGTGTGTTTTACTGGCGCCGCCTGTCGTTTATGTGTTGCATGCCGGGTGAGTGGAGCTTGTGAAGCGTCCTTTGGCCATTAGGTGTCGATTTCGAATAATCAAGGAAATAAAACCGTAAAGCTCTGCATCAAAGGTTTTACAAAGAAATTATCTACACTAATATTGGTAACAATATGAAAGCAGAGAACAAAATCACCCACGATTTCACGCGTTTGTTGTTGCAAAGATATAAGAAACTATATTACCAACCGTGTCTCTGCAGAGAAATAAAAACCTGTAGCTTATTCTCTGAGAGAATTTTAACTGATGATCAGTGTTTCGTGTTGCTGGCCTTGGATCAGATTACCTCTCCTCTCCTCGCTCTCCGTAACGGAGCTGGTAGTTACAGTCTGATCCCAGGTCGGTGTGATCCTCGTGCCTCTGGTCGGTGACCACGTGTCTCCGTCCGGCCTGCCAGCGGACCATGTGGAGGAGCAAGATGGCGGCGCGGTGGAGGGGGAAAGACGGGGATTTAAATGTCGACAACAGCGGCTTTCTGGCCACCAACAACTCCAACGAGGTACCGGTTTCCTCACTTAAGATGGTTTGGCATCGAAACAACCGCACGCGGGCAGGTTCCGGCGTTTAATAGGAAGTGTTTCGCCGGCGCGCGAGGCCACATGTGGCTATAGCGACACGTGGCTGAATTAGGCTAGTAGTACTACTGAGGCGGCGAGCAGGGTGGTGGCTCTGCTGACCCGTTAGCCTGCTGTGTGGACCGTGTCGGCACGGAGACAGCTTAATAACGAGTTACGTTACATCATTAACTATCCGTCCGCCCTGAACACCGTCGCCATTGTATAGATAAAGCCTGTGAAAGCTGGCGGGGAAACCGGTGAGGTTCCCCAGGAGTACGAGATGTTCCGATATGGCTGCACAGTCAGCGCTGCTGCTACCTACTCTGTACACTTTACATCCTTTTGATGCTTCACCACTCTCACTATAGCCTCGTTCTTGTGCCGCCTCACGCTTCATTTTAGGCTGTGTCCGGGCTGACAACAGGACAGACTGCTCTGCTGTCACGTGAAAGCCTCTGAGTGTCTAGTCAGAGCAGTACAGGCCGTCACAGCTCCAGTTCCCACGATTCACAGATGGTGTGGAGGTTGTGACCCGCCTTTCAGGCCTCTGTCCCCTCAGCCTGACTCTACTGCCCTGCTGCACTCCTGCCATAAAAGTGTGGAAGTAGGGTTGAAAACTATATAAAAACAACTTCCACACTCAACAGTTTGTCTCTTTGACAGTGTCATTTCCAGCTGCTCTTTATGCAGGCAAATATAACTACTACAATTAAACGATCAGTTGATCTACAGGACATCAATCAGACTATTATGACATTCAAATATTTGTCTTTTTCCTGAGCCAGAAACTCAAACATTTACTGAAGTCTTAAAATTCGCTGATTGTTGACATTTATCTGCATCATGCATGTATTATAATGTTTGGAGTTGAGCTTGTTGGTCAGATGAAATCTGGCATCTGAAGACATCACCTTGAGCAGGACAAGTTTTTACTGTATTTCAGTCAATAATGAAAGTAATCATTACCTGGCTGGCCACAGGTGTGCAGTAGTAATCAATACAATAAAGTATTAGTAGCCAGAGCTCTTTTGCAGGGTTTGTCCCCACATGGGACTTTAAATTACACCAAACTCAAGATGCACACACACACATTCACGTTAATAAAAATGGAGCAGTGTAGTGGTATTACAGTGCTGCCGTTGCAGATGTATCTTAATGTAGACCTGCAGCTGTTTTAAGTGTGGTGGGACTGACAGGAGAAGAGGTTTAATAGAAAGTTCACCTGATCCAGCTCACCCAGTGCTTTTCCTCAGTGATAATGAGCTGAATATCTTTGGGTGTAGGACTGTCACCATGTCAAACCATCACAATTAACCTTTTTTTTACTGATTAAGTTTTTGTCTTGATCTGTACCATACATGAAATGAAGAAAAACATGAGTTGCAGCAAGGTTTCTACTTTTAGTCTTTGTTGAATGTTTTGTTTGTTATAGTAGAGAAAGTAAAGTAGAAAGTTCTTTTTGAACAAAGCATATGTAGAGTTTAGCTCGTTTATAGTGTCTGAAACATGGATTAAGCATCACCTCTGCCTGCTGTTTTTTCATGCCTGTATTTGTACTGCAGTTTGGTTAGAACAGGCAGTTCTTCCTGTTTATGCTGAGAAAGTTAATTTTGAGGTTAATGCCTCCTGCGCCTCAGTTCCTGGTCACACCCTGAGGAAGAACTGTATTGTAAAATTGCAGGAGGTAGAAATGGTCCAGATTGGTGTCTGCACTCTTTTGCACAACATGGGATTAATATAGTTTTTTTCTGTATGTCTGTCTCTCTGCAGTTTGTGCTGAGCAGAGGTGATGCTGAAGATGTGCACATGGACACACAGTCCTGTACAGATCACTCCATCCTGGCCATTTTTGAGGACTCCACAGTGCCATCAGAGGTCAGTGTTACAGCTTATCAATGTGAATGAGTGCACATTAACACAGTAAACATCTCTCAAAATGTCATAGTGTTTCTTCTCCCAGTGTGATGCATGTGTTGCTGGCTCTACTTCAGGCTTCAAACTTTAAGTTGTCAGTCTATGATTCAATAATCTGGACACCACTTTGTCTTCTCAGGGTAAGAGTGGAGTGGAGGAGAATGAGACCTTGCTGTCAGCCCTGTCTGAGATGTTGGACAGTGTGGAGGACGATGATGGGACCCTGTCTCCGTTTGATGTCCTACCAGACACCACATTCCTCAACCAGCCACAGTGCAGGGACAACTCAGTGGTGAGTTCACAGACGGGAGCAACAGACTAAGAGACTTATCCTCAGATTTCACATGTTCATTCAGGCTCAGACAGTTATGACCTGACATGGAAAAGACAACAACTTTTTGAGTTGCGTAGATTCTGATATAAACTGATGACATAGAGTTTGGCAGTGAAGTACTTTTAAAATGTGTCGTTCTTAATTCATTTTTCTGCTTCCCAAAGAGTAAACACTGATCTAAACCATTCTCTCCTTCTGTTTAGGTTGTTTCCCTCAGTGACAGACTGAGACAAAGACCCAAATCTGCAAACGTAACATTAACACCAAAAGGGATGGAGAAAAGGAAGACAAGAACAGGATCCCTCAACTGTTCGCACAACAAAGTCAAACATTGCTACACTCCAAAACTAAGAAAGCAGAGAATGAAGTCGAGGTCTTCACCTCAACCTCTCTTGTCAACCTCGTCAGGCTCATGCACCCTTACTGCCTAAAGCTGCATGTGGAGGAGGGAGATAAACTGAGGAACAACCACACGCTGTTCTCCAAGGAGGAGGTGTGGAGGTATGAGAGGCCCAATGAAGACATCGATGAGGAGATTAACGTTGTATCTGATGATGAGGAACCCGTGAAAGAGACAAAGGGGAAAGAAGTGGGAGATGAAAAAAGAGATGATGGTAAACTCCTGAAGAGCGTGTTGCTGAATGGAAACTCGCCCCGAGCAGCACCGTGCAGAGAGAAGAAAAGAGTGAGCTTTGGCCCGGTTCAAGTGGCTTCATTTAACGAATCAGTGGAAAAGGCACTGAACGAGAAAAATCCAACAAGTGAGACTCTACCAGCTCCACTAACCAGCACAAAAGCACTTAGAAATCCAGCTGGGTCAGCACTTAAACCCAACACAGCACCGTCCACAGAAATGAACAGCGACAAGGCCGACACTCAGCCACCTAAAGGTGAGACTAAGGCCAAGTCGCTCAGCCTCCAACAGTACAGACAGCTGCGCCAGAGGAGACAGCCCCTGGTGGAGAAACAGGGGAGCTACACAACCAAGTGGCCCTCTGTTTCTGAGCCCCCCAAGGAGCTGCCCCCCATCCTAGGTTTGCAGGGACAAAGACAAAACAGCTGTGGACCAACGACAGCTCACCACTGTCCATCCCATACCAGAGCCAGTGCTGATCGTCTCCATAACCCTGCTCCCAAGACGACACCATCCCATCATGCCTCTCCATCAGCAAGGTTTAGTCCATCACAGGACAAGACATCCACTCATCTGAAGCCCTCAAGAGCTGAAACCAGAATCATCTCCCCTGCCAGTCCCTGCCAGACACCACCACCATCCTCAGTGTGAATGTGCCTGAGAGCAAAAGAAGTCCAGTAAAGAAACCGGCATTGCTCAGCAGCGACCCCCCAAACCCTGTGCTCGTCCCCCTGCCACTCAGCCAGACAGAATCACCTTCCACTGCCGTCTCCTCCTCACAGTCTAAGTTAGAGTCCCTCAACGATGACTCCAACCTCCAGAGCACCACACACGTTCAGTCATTCCAACATGAATCCTCAGCAGCATCTCCTCAAAGACAGACGTCCTCCTCCGAGCCAAAGCCCCAGGTGTCGTTAGTAAACCAGACCGACCCCACCCTGCTTCAGGAAATTAACAAGAAGTTTACCGAGATCGCCTCAGATGTCTCATGCAGACCTCCAGCACTTTACCCTCCCTCAACACGACCTGAATCTGCCTCAGGGTACAACAAACCGCAGCCGCAAAAATACAGTTTCAGCCCAACAAAAGGAACCGAGCTGGAACCAAGAGCTCTTCAGTCACCAGGTCCAGATCCAGGGAAGCCTGTTAAGTGTCCTTCATCAACACCAAGCTCTACTCAGCCACCTTCTGCACTAGATGCACACATACCACAAAAGGAGGAGGTGGTACCAGAGGTTCCCACAAGTATTTCCTCTCCTCAGGAACCACCCTCCCCTCTTCAGGTTGGCTGTCGAGGGCAGAGAGCAGCTTCTGACTCAGGTAAACCACAGAGACGTCAAATCTGACGTGATGACAGCACTAAAGCTCATGTACTGACTAAATGTTACTGTTCTTCCACTTCAGGGATTGAGGCTCCTGATCTGACCAGCCTGCTGGAACAGTTTGAGGAAACACAAGGTGTGTGCTGAGACTCCTGGTACACTGCTTGTTTGGATGCTGGCACTTGTCTTTGTCTAACCTTTTTTTGTCTTCCTGTTGCAGCTAAAGAGGAGAGAGTTGATGAGAACAATTCTGCAGCCCCACCCTCAAACATACAGATAAACGGACACGTGGAGGTCACCAGAAATTGCGTAGGATCAGAAAAGACCTCTGGATTACCACCGACTCCCTCTGTGGAACCAGTCCAACCTTTAGGTGTTTCAGAAGCTCCCAGGACTTTGAAAACCCTCAAGGATCAGGCACGACTGCAGACATCGGAGCCTGTGGTCATCCCTGAGCCCCTGGGCACTGAAATCATCCTCAGCACTCAGCAACAGCAGCCTGCAAGACGCAAAAACCCTCCACCCAAGGCCATTCAGATCATCGACCCACGTCCTCTACCACCCAAGAAGACCCACATCAGCCCCTCAGAGCCCCCTGCTGCTCACAGCTCTCCTCACATGTACTCAGCTGTGTCCTGCGATCATGATTACTGTGGGCCTGTGGATCATTCACTTATGAGTGCTACGGAGCGTAGCAGAGTTAAACCCTCTTTACTCAAGGATACTTCTAAACTTACCAATGACTTACAGGTGACCTCTGTTGACTCAAGTGCTGCTGCTGCTCGGATAACACAGTCCTCGACTGGACAAGCAGAGTCTGCATCGCAGCATCACTCTGAGAAGTCCAGGACAAACCTACCTGCAGACAGAGCTCTGCAGTTTTCAGGCTGCAGTGCTGCCACAGGAGACGTTGGCACAAGTGAAGCCAAGACAGCCCCGTGCACTCTACCCACGCCTCCACCCAGCCCAGTCAGAGGGAGGCAGAAGAGGAGATACCGGAGAAGATCCCCTCGATCCGACTCCAGCTCCAGCTCTCGTTGCTCCTCCTCCTCATCCTCCTCCTCCAGCTCAGCGTCTCGCTCTCCAAAAAGACAGAAGTAATTATCATCCTCTTCTAACCATGGTCAATATTACTTTCCATTCGTCTTCTCTGTGCATCATTCCCAATTCTGACTTTATCTGTCTCACAGGCTCCATCGCAGGCGTTCAGAGAGTAGTTCATGTTCGTCCTCCCCCTGCCGCTCCATTTCCCGCTCCCCACCCCGGCGCTACAGGCTGTCATACCCTAGATCGAGATGCAGCAGGTCAAGATCCAGATCTTGGTCCCAGTCCAGGTCCCCATCCAGATCCCGATCACCATCCCCACAGATTTGCCACAGGCGGTGGAAAGATGTTTACAGGTTAGTTAATGTTACAGTCTTTATAGAAATATGTATATGAATAACAATAAACAACAACAAAAAACAACAATAAATGTAGGTTTTTCATTTATTTAAATGTCATTTCTACTTGTGTTAGAATGTAACCTCTGTCTCTCTTCCTCACTCTCATCGCTACAGCAGCAGAGAGTCCAGGAGGCTCAGGAGGGAGCACGAGATGAGGGTTCAGAAACTAAAAGCCATAGTAAGTAAAAGAATGTGACACGTCAGCTGATGTCTTTGTGTGTGTGTGTGTTTTTAAGTTGAGTAATGAGCAATGAGTAAATCTGAAAATCTTGTCAAACAGGATGAGCGGAGGGTGGTGTACGTCGGTCGAATCCGCAGTTCAATGACACACGATGAACTGAGAGAGCGCTTCTCTCAGTTTGGAGAGGTGGAATGTGTGTCGCTCCACTTCAGAGACAGAGGGTATGTACGCAGCATGGAGACTGTGTTCCTTTCTTCTTATTGATTATAGTTCACTTCATGTCTTTTTAGATGAGTTTTCACTATATCATTATTCAAATCCTGCATCCTTGGTTCCTGTAGCGACCACTATGGCTTTGTCACATTCTACAACATGGAAGATGCATTCGCAGCCATAGATAACGGCGGCAAACTACGGAAGCCTGATGAGCTGCCATTTGACATCTGCTTCGGTGGTAGACGACAGTTCTGCAATTCAAACTACGCTGATCTAGGTGAGACTCTGAAACCACAAGGTGACTGCACTGAAGGAAACACTGTCCCTGTGTAAACCTGTTCAAACCCTGTCACAGTGATCTCTGCTGCTGCACCAGACGACCCATAATATAACTCCTGGTGAATGAAGTGAAAGAGTGCACTGGTCATGTTAGTTTTTATCACCTCTGCTCTGTACGTGTGCGAGGCAGGAACCAAATTAACACCTCTGAATAGCTTTAATGTCATTCAGCCCACATCAGCACAATCATAAAGTCACACTTCAGTCTGTAACGTGGAGTTGAGTGAGGCTGCCATTAATCACATTTTTTTATTTATTACATAGAGTCATCTTTGAGTTATCTTCTCCTGGTTTTTGTGCAGGTTAGTGAGTGTGGGTCCTCATACATCACATAAAACAGAAAATCAACACATGGCAGTCAGTGTTGACACCGTGGCAGTTCAGTCAGGTTATGGAAAGCCATGCATCCATGTGACATCTTCATCATTAACACATCTCTGACACTGTCAGCGCACCCTGAACATTGAGATGCAGTGTTCATTGAAGTGATGTGACACATGACGCCGGTGTCATTCTGATGGAGAAGTCACTGAGTGTAACACTGGACCTGTGAATGTGGCTCTCTTCCTCAGATGCGAACAGAGATGCAGACCCACCTCCTCCCAGGAGCAGGTTCGAGGACCTGGATTTTGACTCGTTGCTGCAACAGGCCCAGAGAGGACTGAAGAGGTAGCAGCACTGAGCTGGATGGGGCGTCGACAGAGTTTTTTTTTTTTTCCCTTCACAAACCTCAGAGCTTTTTGCTCGCACTTATGTAGCAAACTTTTGTATGTTAGTGGGTTTTTTTTCATGTTTTGACTCTAATATGCATGCAGTTTTTATGTGTGCAGTAAATATGAACAGATATGTAGCACTGTCAATTTGAAATTATGTGATTAATGGATCCTTTTAAAGACTTTTGTTGCATTCCACAACACTGATAAAGTTTTGTACATGTAAAAAATAAATAAAGGCTGTTCATTGCACTGCCTGTGAACAAGCTACAAGTTAACACAAGTTTTTATGTGGTTTATTTTCAGTTATATGTTTTGACTTGTTATCGATTAGTTACACAGGTGCAAGTAATCACTCCTTATGGGGGGGGGGGGCAGGCTTTGATTGCAACCATGATTGATTAGTGACTGGTCACACCTGTGTTTGATAAACTGTCCTCTTCTGCACCAAGTCTGACCTGCCATCCCGCTGTGCCTCATATCTTGTCAGTCTCATCTGGTTTGTCTTTTGGAAGTCCCTGGGCTTTTGCTGACTTAGAATCTCAAAACATCAAGCCAGTTTGGTCTGCAGGCCCCTAATCTTAAAGTCAGTCTCCTACATTATTTTTCTTTTATCTAAATTGTCTCTCTCTCCACACAGCAGCTCAGACTCTTTGTAGGCTGTTTTTATCTGCTGTCTTCTGATCTTCAGCAGCCTCATTCACATCCCTCGTGGAGTCAGCAACTTCATTAATGCTCGCCACATGAAGTGCGCTGCAAGTTTAAAGACCGTCTTGTCAGACATCAAAGCTGTGACATAAAATGTGGATTTTAATTGAGCATATCCAACATTTCTACGTGTTTTTCTGCCTCAGATATTTCTGTTAGGTTACATTTTAACCTCCCTGCTGTCTCAACAGACCGTTCTAGTGGCATACTTAGTGAATTGTTGGTGTAACTAATAACATTAATTGCACTCCAGTTAATGTGTTCCACTTTCAGAAACCTGTTATGTCTCTAACCAGAAGTGCAAGTTATTAGTTAACTGGCGTTTCAGGTTGGAAGCCACTTTGTCATTTAATTGCCACTTCAGCTATTAGGAATTTGAATTGCTTTTTTTTTTTTTAAAAAAAAAAAAAAGGAGGAAACCAAGCAAACACAGGTGCCATTTGTAATGCTACACTGGATAAAGTAGTAACTGAGCTCAGATGTATCAAGGGTATGGACTGAAGACAAGCCAATACAGTGCCTTCACCTGACTGTTGCAGCTTCACTGTGCATGTGATGAGTTTGACACTTGCTGAAGGCTTCTCTGTGGTCGCTCAGTTTAACGTCTAATTAGCATGACTTTGTGGTATCACAGCTATTTTAGCAAACAGTGCAACTAGCTCAAACCCTCCAGTGTTCAAACACTGACAATAGACTTCAGTTTGTTCTGTTGTAATATAACATTTAACAAGAACATTTGCATATTCATTGATTAAGGTTTGTTCAAAGAGGGTGAAAGAGTAGATGTCATTTTAACATCTTGTAATGACGTCATTTGAGTGGTTGATGTAACCAACATAACACCCAGCTCAACTAAATAGCTTGTGTGACTGCCTTTACTTCAGTGACGAATTGCAAATTGTTGGTGCCTAATTTATTCATCACAAATGCTGTCAAATAGTATGTCACGTAATGAAGCCATGTCCCATAAACAGAGCATTCAGAAAGTGGTCAGACCCCCTCAGTGTGTTCATGTTATGTTATGTTGCAGACTTATGCTAACACTCATTTTCCCCATCAAACTACAGTCTATACTCAGTTTCCCATAATGACAACATGAAAACAGAAGTGTAGAAATTTCAGCAGTTTTAGTAAAAAGGAAAATCAGAAAAAATCACAAAAATCACATTGATTATTCAGACCTTTGGAGTTCCCCTGTGGTAAGTATTGATTAAAGACACACCTGTCAATATAAGGTCTCATAGCTGACAGTGTAGATCAGAGCCTGGAGGTCAAAGGATCAGCTTGCAGAGCTCAGTGAGGATTGTGTCAAAACACAGATCTGCAGAGACAAACAGGAGCAGTTCTGCTGAACTGAAGGTTCCCATCACATGATCTGACCCAGCTCTCCACCCAGCCACACTCAGGTACTGTGGTGTGAGAGGTGACTAAGATCCTGATGATCACTCTTCAGCTGTACAGTGACAAAGTGCTGGTAGGAAGTCCAGCTCTGCCATCACCCTGTCCAGTGATTCTCCTCTGTCAGCAGAAGGCTCTTCACAGGATGTGACACACTACTCACTACACACTAACAAGGTGAGTAACCACAGAAATCACAACAAGTGTCTGATCCATGAATCCACCACTAAATGTTCAATGACAGTTTGTGCTGAAACTGTCCTCTTCATCATGCTGTTCACACTCTGACGTCATGAGACCAAGACGACACCTGTATAACAGTCCATCAACAGCACCTGGACATGTCCAGGCTTCAGATGGGATGTTGTCAGAGGGAAGTGTCCACTGAGCTCAGAGTGTCACAGTGTCATCAGCAGGTTGGACAGAGACACAGAGAGACTGGAAGAGTCACAGAAAGACAGAGAAGTGGACGTCCTCTGGCCACATGACAACTTATTGACACACTGACAGTTTTTGTCGTGGTCCACCCACCACTGTTGTTAGCTTTTGTTTCAAAGTAATGAAAGAAATGACCATTCTCCATACTTCTACTTCAATGTCCTACTTTCATGATATAAAATCACTGAAGCATGAACTTCTTAGATTCTCCATAAATTTCACCTGGAAGTCGAATATCCCTAACTTTTTGTGAGTAGTTATATATCATGTGTGCTATCACATCAGCCTCATCTTTGCAAATGTGAAGCTCTGTATTTATTCACCTCACATTAACTAATACAGGATGTATTTTACACTGTTGGTATACCTGCTATTGAATAGAGCAATATTTACTCTTTAATTGCATTGTTTGGGAACTCATTGTTTTTCTGGTAGGCTATATAGTACAATAAGGTATCTATTAACTGTTCTATCTGGGTCTGTTGTCCTGATGACGACAAGAAATATCACAATGGATCTGGATTATGCCACTATGAACTCTGGGTCATGACCGAAAGAACAAGATCCCGGATACAAGCGGCCGAAATGAGTTTCCTCCGCAGGGTGGCGGGGCACTTTAGAGATAGGGTGAGAAGCTCTGTCTCGGAGTAGAGTCGCTGACTATCGAGAGGAGTCAGTTGAGGTGGCTGCATCTGTACGGAATGTCCCACCAGAGGCCCCACCCAGGACACGCTGGGTGACTATGTCACCCGGCTGGCCTGGGAATCCCTGGAGGAAGTGTCCTGGGGATCCCTGCTCAGGCTGCTGCCCCGCGACCCGGCCCCCGGAGGAAGATGGATGGATGGATGGACGGCGGGCCTGTGCTGTGCCTTGTGGCTGTATGTAGTGGTCATTTAATGGGCAGACATTAGTTCTTTTGAGTGGGCCTTTTGTGTTTTTAGGTGGACTGTCCCTTTAAGCCGCTGGGACACTGTCCCTTTAAGACGTCCACCTGGAAGTGAGACATGTTCAGTCAACGTGCGTCTGAGTCTGAGGTGAACTTCAGTCTCACAAAACAGGATCTCTGATTTACAGCCGTAGACTTTAGATCATGATCACACGGAGCTGCGCAGCCGCCGGTGTTCAGACGTGACTGGTGTGCGCAGGCGTGAGAGCACGGAGCAGTAAAAGTGAATCAAAGGCTGGCGCACAAAGCCATGACTGACAATCAGTGTGCCAGAGCCCGAGCTGCTGTCTGAGCGACAGGAGACACGCACACACACACACAACCACTCACATTGAACTCAGGTCAACACCATGTCGACACCGAGCAGTGCCAGTAGCCAAACCCGGACCGGGTCGAGGCGGTTCATCAGTGGAGTGGTGGAAGGTGAGCAGACAGGGACCAGGGGCCCAGACTGGACTACCTGAGGCCAGATGTGTCCCTGCAGCAGTACAGCTCCTTGAGTCAGAATGCAAACATCCATATTACTGCTGCACACTGCAGGTTGTACCATGGATTATAAATTGGTCCTCAGTTGGTGTGAAACTTGACCTTTGTTTGATACAGGTTTTTATGGGCGACCCTGGACTATGGAGCAAAGAACCGAGCTGTTCAAAAGGTATGTGAACTCACAGCAGCAACACACAGGCCTACTGTAGAGCCCAGAACTGTCACTGAGCAGCGCAGTGGGTGTTGTCATTTGCTGGTGTTAATGATACGTTCACTTTTATTTGGTTCCATGAAAACACACTAATTGGACTCTGCTGCAGGCTCATTCATTCATTATGTTTACTGATATCTCCTGATCATTTTCACATTGCATGATCTACTCTTCATCATATAATGCTGTTGTTGGGATTCACAGGGAACAGAAGTGGGGCTTGAACACGTACCTGTACGCCCCCAAGGATGACTACAAGCACAGGATGTACTGGAGAGACCTGTACTCTGAGGAGGAGGCCAGTGAGTCTCACCTCTTCACATTTACACTATAGTCACTGCTCAGGTTATTATCTTCTCAGGACACAATGTCCAGTTAAGCAGACACCCAGGGCCCCTCAGCTCAGGCTGCACATTTATCTTGGAGAACATCAGGATCCTTCTTTACAATTATGCCAAATTGCAGCTACAAACTGAACCAACAACAAATTGAGCAACAACAAATTAAAACACTGATAAAGAGTTATGGGAGGTTTGTTCTTCCTATCAGAGACTCACCAAAGTCCCATACTGACTCATCACTATCTCCTGAGACACACGGTTTAATTACACAGTTTGGAGCCTCTCTGTTGGCTGCCTGGATGTTATCAGCAATGTTATAGACTTAAGAGCAGTGATGATCATTTGAAGTCTGACTTATCAAAACTGTCATGTCAGAACCGTCACTATCATCAGCATCAAGCTCATGTGTCCTACAGTGGTCCATGTTAGCTGAGAGCTCCTCGTCAAACGGTATCCCTCCTCTCATCTATTGTTCTCGTTCCAGAACAACTCATGGCCCTGATCTCAGCAGCCAAACAGCATGACGTGGAGTTCATCTACGCAATCTCACCTGGTCTGGATATTACTTTTTCCAACCCCAAAGAGGTCACTGCCCTGAAGCGGAAACTGAATCAGGTAGGACTTTGTCTGCAGAGGTGAAGGGTGGGGCACAGGAGATAATTTTAATCTCAATTGTAATTTAGCTTTATGGCCCAGTGAAGGGTTGTTTGGACATCACATTACTTTTCATAAATCATGCAGCAGTAAAATGGAAACTTTTGATAGACATGAAGCAGGTCAACATGTAACGATGGCACTGCTGCAGGTATCAGGTTTAATTCCAGGTGGACTAGCTCTTGTGTAAATGCTTGCTGCAAGCAGATGGAGAAATATTCAGACTTGCATTGCACAAATTCAGTTGATCTGGGGTTGTCAAACAAGTCAAACGACTTGTTCAGATTTGAATTAAGTTTTAGAAATGCAGATCACCTAGCCGTCCCTGTTTGTTTGTCAGGTGAAGGAGTTCGGCTGCAGGTCCTTCTCTTTGCTCTTCGATGACATCGAGACTGAGATGTGTCCGGCTGATAAAGAGGCGTTCAGCTCTTTCGCCCACGCTCAGGTGGCCGTCACTAATGAGGTGTACCAGCACCTGGGAGAACCTGAGACCTTCCTCTTCTGCCCTACAGGTCAGACAGAGAAAAACACAACATTTATAGTCAATTGAAGAACAATCACACAATTAAATGTCTAAAACTGATATTGAATGAGTTTTTGTTTTTCATTGTCAGTGTTTCTTATTTTGCTGCTTCTGTTGCTCTGCTCTTCTCTACAGATTACTGTGCTGCATTCTGCACTCCCAACGTGGCCCAGTCCTCCTACCTGCACACTGTGGGGGAGAAACTGCTGCCTGGTGTCGACATACTGTGGACAGGTGAAGTTACACTCTGAACCACAGCAGCACAACCTCACACTCTGCAGGAATAGTCACTACTGCAGCTTTATGAGTTTTATTATCAGTATTATTTCATGAGTAGTTAAGTTTGTTTTTTCTTTCATTCTTTTTTAATCATTTAGGCCCAAAGGTGGTGTCCCACAAAATTTCAGTTGAGTCCATAGAGGAGGTGTCCTCTGTCCTGAAGAGGGCGCCAGTCATCTGGGACAATATCCACGCAAATGATTATGATCCTCAAAGACTTTTCCTCGGTCCATACAAGGTAAATCTATGTCAGGTACAGCTATATAATATTCTAACATTTCCTACCTAATATTATCTTCTCTGAACAGGATCGACCCACTGAGCTGATTGCCAAACTGAGGGGAGTGCTCACCAATCCCAACTGTGAGTTTTATCCAAACTTTGTGGCCATCCACACTTTGGCTACATGGTGCAAAGCAACTGCTGATGGAGGACCAAGAGATGTGGAGATGGGTAAATATCTATTTTCTGATAAATGATTTTTTCTTTCCCTCCAAGTTCCCCAGAAACTGAGGAAGTTTCAAGCCTGAAAGTTTATTTTTGCACATTATGAACTTGAAAACTGACTAGTGGCTTTCTGAAGTCTGTGTTGCACTTTGGTTGACACATCGACTTTTCCTGACACAATAAGTCCAATTGTTGAGATGAGAGTCAATGTTAAAATACTTAATGCTTGAGCTTTAGTCTTGTGTTTGTGGAGAATGATGCAAAGACAGATGTCTCCCTGACATATCGTCCAAAACATGGACATGTCATGGAAGATGCTGTTGTGATATGATCAATATAGTTATTGTTATGATGGTATTTTAAGATAGGAGTGATTCCTATTAAACTCAAGTAAACATGGATGATCATCATTGATGTATGCAAACAAAATGTTACATCTGCTTGTTTTAAAGAGCTAAAATATTTGAATGTGGTTGAGACAGTCTTTTGGCCCTTTACATTAAATGGACACAATATGTGGGCGGAGTCAGCACATTGTCTCACACTGTCCCTGACCTTCATCACCAGGCGATGAAGAGCAGGACCCCTGCTACAGCCCCCAGAAAGCTCTGACCCTGGCCCTCAGTGACTGGCTGCAGGAGTTCTTGAGCACAGATCAACCTGGAGGTAGAGCCCTCACCTCTTCTTACACATTTGTAGTTTAATGTATGGTAACCATTATATCACTAAGTAGCTGAGCAGTGAGAGAATGACAGTGAGTCAGAGTGTATTGTTTTCCTCCTCATCCCTCCAGGCCCGTGTCGTCCTCCAGCTCGTCTGAAGAAAGAGTCCTCAGATGAGGAGCCCATGCAGATGGACATGGGAGAAAGCTCCTATGTTCCTGGCCCTGGGGAGAACCCACTGTACACGGCTGAACCTCTGACTCTGGACGACCTGAAGCTGCTGTCAGATCTCTTCTACCTGCCGTACGAACACAGCTTCACGGCCAGGACCATGCTGCAGGAGCTGGACTGGCTCAAGAACAACAATTGTGCTGCTACTGCAGAGACAGGCAAGGTAATACTGTGTGTCTGGAGTTTTTCCAGGTACAGATTATTACACATGCTTGTTGTGCTGTCCTTAACACTGATAATGGTGTTTTTCAGACAGCAGAGTGGTGCTCCAGAGCACAGCAGTTTGATGACATGTGTGAAGCGGTGGTGCAGATGTTTAACCGCCTATCAAACGCCCCGAACCGCAGCATTCTGTACGACCTCTACAACTACATCTGTGACATTAAGAGTGGAGTCGGTCTGGCTCGTGCCTATGTGAAAACACTAGGTGAGAAAATCAAAATCCTCTAATGATCAAACACATAGATGATGAGTGTGTGAGAGGACACCGTGTGTTGGCCTGGTGGATGGGTGTGATGAGAGCAGTTAACTGAAGAGAAAGATGTAAATAATGATGCATTTAAACCTGTAGGTTGGAGCCTGAAACCCCTGGCGTTTAGATCTGCACCACATGTGTTAGTGTGTTACAACGACTTCTTTTTAGATTATATTTGTGAAATGAGCTTTTACTGACCAGTGTGTTTTAACAGGGCACATTCCTGAGCTTTAATCAGGACTCTCATTACACATTTAAAACACAGGAAACATAGTCAGCCACAATAACAATGTGGGTGTTGTGCTGCGTGCCAGGATCTCCAGAAACAGCTAGAGTGACCATGGAAAATATGAAACTGCATTTGGACTTCAGTGGTTCTCCATCACCTGCTGCCACCAAATGTGATTATGTATAAAAATGAAAAGACTATTGTAGCTTTTATTGTTGTTTTATTGTTTGCCACAGGGGGGCAGGATCGACCCTCTGCCCAGCTTATGAATGATGACCCAGAACCGTGGGGCTTCAGAGGAGGACTGTCTGGAGAGTTCCAGGTAATCTAACAGCACTGTGTCTGAAGACAGAGACATGGCTGATATATCTTTCTGTCCCATTCCTCCCTGAATGTACTGTGATATTTGTCAGTAATTGGACTGTAGTATGTGTCTTCTTTTCAGTATATCATCTCATCTGTGACTTATTAACATAGCTGCTGTACATGAATGTGAATCTGCTGTGTTACAGAGGATGCTGCCTGGACATGGAAACAGGGACCTGTTCAGACACCCCCCTATGACGGCAGTGTACTGCATACGACCATACTGCCCTGAGGACAAGGTAGAGAAGGCAAATCATCAGACATGATGGTTTTTTTGTTTGTTAAAAGTCAATCATGATGTTTAACAGTATGGCTCTCTGTCTTAGATGGAGGTGCAGAGGATTTTCAGGGAGATGCAGAGAGGAGGAGAGGGTAGTGTCTCCCTGATGTCACAGCCTCCACTCATCTGTGATAGGTGAGAAAGAGTCAATAACTCCGTTCTGATAATATATACGTTTTATATGATCTCAACATCCCCTCTGTCCCACTGCAGCCTGTCAGCAGGTGAAATCCCCCTTCTCCTCAGTGTGCTCTTGTCCTGGAGGATGAGGTTGGGATGTGTGGTTACGCACTGGCGCTCATTGATGCCAAACCAGCTGCAGCCAAGATTCAGGTGATCAATACGCAAGATAAATTTTTCACAAATACGAGACAGTGACATTAAATGCAATATCATTTCATTCATTTTTGATGATCTCTACATCCAGAGGGCCATAAGTGACTCTGCGTTGGAGGAATACCCCTCCTTGATCACTTTACAAGTGCTGCCCCGCGTCACTGATCCCTCTCCAACCAAACGCATGATTGGTCGGCTGCTGTCTTCCATCAGCAGCAGTGGTAGGTTCACAGTGTCTGACATGGATTAAGGGCAGTAGTTTAAGAAACTCTGTTTTTAGACTAAATTAAAAGTTTGGGCACACTTCAATTGACTAGATTGAGAAAGTGTGTGTGTTGACTGGTACCATGGAGGTGCTGGTACTGATTCAGACAAATAACTGCTGCAACTGTAATACTGAGACAGCTCAGAGCTGAAGTTTCAGGTTTTTCTTTTTATTTCTTCAGTACAAACCATGTGGAACTCCAGTCTTTCCTTGGCAAAGTAACTAGGAGGATTTCTGTGGATGTCTATATTCAGTAGAAAAAACAAAACAAACTCTTTCAGTTTATTGGTTTGAAATGAAATGAAAAGCAGCTCTGCACTTGTAACTGGCAGGTGCCTGTGATGAAGTAACATGTGGCCTGTGGATGGCATTATCATCATCTACATTAGTTTAAATGTGCAGGTGCACTGAGCATGACAGATGCTGCGTGACTGTGTTGCAGTGACATTGAAAGTTGTTTTTCTTTATCACCTAAAATAATCTGATTTCACACCAAACATCATCTTGGTTTTTCCCCTCAGGCTCCAGAGGCGTGTTCTGCGAGTTGAGGCAGAGCGATCGGAGGATGCTCGACTTTTACACTAAATTGAACTCCTTCAAATCCATTCAAGTGGCCGGTCTACCTCAAGACATCCTCGCCATGGCAACAGGCCTGTGAAGTGCCGCACGTTGAACTCATTCAACCAGTCTGTAAAATCATCTGTAATTTACCCACCATCACCATTAACCAGTGTCCCCAGCTGAAGCTTTAACATGGAAAATATCTGTGAAATTTGCATAACAAAGTATTGCATAATTACTGTGATGCAAAACTGTTGAATTTGTGGACATAAACTGTAAAAAGTATAATGAGGCTTTTTTTTTTTTAGATAAAATTGTAACTCAGAAAAATAAAAATGTTAACAGCATACATTATGGATACAACATTAACAGTCTGACTTGTATAGTGAAACATCACAACAATGAAATAAAACAACAGTTTTTTTAATTTATGTTTTGAGAGGATGTAAAGAAAATCTTTAAATGAAATCGCTGGTGTACAATTTTTCTCTCACTTGAGAGGCCGATATTCAATTTGAGTTTACATACTGGAAGTGACAATCAAGTGACCATGACTAGATCCATTATATCAATAATATAAATTTAATAAAAGAAACTCAGTGTGTCTGAACTGGTAAAATAAAACACAAAAACATTGAGTACGCTCAATATTTCAAGTCTTTTAAGGATATTCTTTGCTGTTTGACCTCGTTCCCCCGTGTCTGACCAGCAGAGTTTGGCTGCAGGAGAACAGGCTCACATCAACCTAGTGTCCTACAGACTGACAGCTACTAACAAAACAAACTATTCTGCCCAGACCCCTCTGAGATATCAGTAGTGTCCAATCAAACCAGGATGCTTAACTCAAGGTTGAGACAACATTGCTGTACCAGCACTGATATAAGGTAGTTAAGGCTTTAAAACATTTAAAAAATCTTATTTGGAGGTGAATGACTTGTGTGTGTGACTGATGTGTCACCTGTAACCACTTGGCTGCATCAGCTACACACACTTCTTCAGATGCTGACACTTAATTGTCCTTCCCTGGTGATGAGGCTTTATCCTGCCTCTTTACCTCCTCTTGTGCCTCCAAAGAGAAGATTGTGAAATATATGATTTATAATATAATTATGAAATATATACTTGTGCTATACTGTATTATTGCACAGCATAAAATAGAGGGGAATGTAAAACCTAAGACTTTAAACAAGAGTGTTGCATAAAACAGTTCATTTCATACTCCGCTCTGAAACATGTGCATCGTCAGCCCTGTTATTTTTAAATAAACTCCAGCCCTTCATACTTCACATCCCCGATCTTTGTCTCGGGCATCAGCACCCGACCGTCAAGTGTAAATGCAGTGATGTAAGTGGCAATCCTGCCTGCATCCTCCTCTGATTTTAGGGCCAGAATGATCTGATCGTCTGTGTCTGGTACAAATTTAAAAGAGGAGAAGCCGTGGGTGGGGTTAAGCGGTCCCACGTGCCGCACGGTTATGTGGCTGAAGTCCACGGAGCAGGACAGGAGGAGGTTGGTGGCACGTCGCTCGTCTGCAGTCTCTTCGTATTGCTCGTGGCTGGCACGGCGAGGGAGGAAGAACCAGCGCTGGAGAAGGTCACTCCAAGCCGCTGACTCATGGATAAGGTAGCCTGTGGAGGGGAGAGACGACAACAACATGAATCAGAGCAGACATGCATCAATCACAACCACTTTTCAAAGCCCATACATACAACACGATCTTCCAGAAACTAAACTGAAATAACATCATCTAACAGTTAGCACAACTCTAAAACTATTTTTTAAAAAATGAATTATGAAAGATACAACCCTTGATGTCAGTAATGAGCTGTGGCGCTGGAAATAAAAACAATCTCTCAGTACCTGGTGGCTGGATCCCTGCGGCACTCCGCAGGGCATTGTAGTATGGCACCCAATTCTCATGTTCCACGTCACCATGGTAACCAACAACTTTAACCCACTCTGGGTTGTTGTTGACGACTTCCCCAGAGGTCGTGGTCCACTCTTTCCCCAGGCCACCAACATACAGGTGTTCATCTTTCACTGCCAGCCACTCTGCCTTGAACCCTGCACAAACAAGCGCAGATGTGTGAGAATCTCACAGTAATCACCCTCAAGCTACAGAGCTGTTACACTGGTGGTGTCTGATTTACATTAACTCATCTGGTGCAGATGAGAGCTATGTGCTTTTTACAATTAAAACCTCTCAAGGAAATAAAGGTAAAAATAAAAACATTCTGACCACCATACCCAAGTCAGTTTGGGACATTGAGTCAGCTACTGGAAACTGACCTTTGGAGACTGAGCCGTCACCGTCAGGTAATATAACCCAGGGCACAGCCTGGTTGCCCTCAATCCTGTACACCACACCTGTGCGGTCATCCACACTGTACAGGTGCCCGTTGAACGCCACTAGTTCTGACAGCTCCATACCTGCAGCATGAACAGTAAAAAGTAAAATAAGTCAGGTAGCCAACTTTCTGATTTGAACACAAACATCATCAGTAGTTTGTTCCTCATCTAGTCATACCTCGTCCCTTCTCAGCCAGATGACTCTCCACGGTGACAGTCTCGGCATCCCACTCCACCTCCAGTCTGTCAGCGCTCTCTGAAACTGTCAGATAACCTCTTTTCATGTAGCTGAACCATGTCTGATCCTTAGAGCTACGTGACGCCGTGTCCAGGTCTGCGATCACTCCAATACGGTAGCGGATGCCATTCTTAGTCTTCTCTGGTGGACTCAACGGGTAGGTGTCATTGTATGGTTTTTCCCTTTTGTGGCGGTGGGTGAGGCTTCTTGCAGTTTGTCTGTGAGTGTCTCTGAAGATGTCATCTCCACCCTCACCGTACAGTTGCAAACTGTGAGCCCTGTTGCGGTAATAGCCCCTGGTGGGAGTATCTCTGTTCCCTACTGTCTGGTGCAGGTAGAATATGAGCACTAAAGCCAGCAGGGTTGCCACAGTGATCGCCCGCCATCTTGGGTGAAAGCGTGAATCTGAGGTGGCAGCTTGTGTCATGGATGCCAAGGCCAAGGGGAGGCCTCGGAGGGCAACAACAAAGGAGGTCATGGAAGTATTGTCTTCATTCTCAGCGTCAGGCATGGACTGGGGGTGTTGACTATCATGGCCTGGGACAGAGTAAACCAGGGAGAAGCAGATCAGAAGAAAAGCACAGTGGAGGACATGGTAGAAGGCATATAACAATGCAAGTCTATCGTTTTATTCATTTCCATACCAGCTGGCCATGTGGAGCTTGAAATACCAATATACATTGTACTTTATGTGTAACATTCAAATGGCATATTAAGTTGTCTGGTTAATGTTTTATAAGACTGTACAGAGTCAGCTGGGGTTGTTTTCAGCTGACATGTAGAAATTGATTTTGAAGTGGTTACAAATAGGGATGTAAAGTTTGACGAGAAAACAATAGATAGAAAAGATGAAAGAATGAACACAGAGGAGGAGGAGGCCATGTTGGACAATGGGCTCTTGTTCCCATTGTTCTGTCTTTTCAGAGAGAGCTTTGTTGTTTGGCTCAAGCAAAACCACTAACTGCATACTGAGTAGGCAGGTGGCATGTCGTTCTTCCCCAAGACAAAAAGCACAGAATTATAATAATTAAGTAACTGTAATAAATTACTGTAATACGTCCTTTAATTAACAGAATTCTGATGTTAATGTTCATTTTTTTTCCTTCTTAGCCCCAAAAATATTTGTTGTAAATCATAAAACATGAGGCGGAAAGGAGCCATCCATATTTTCACTTGAACAGTCCAGATGATCCAGGGTTTCTGATGGTAGAGGTGAACTACCTGTCATGGAAAAATATCACCTCCACTCACATCATAACAACTTATCCCCTTTATGACGGAAAGCATTAGCCTTGCTGAGTGGAACTATTGTTTACGCTGCCACCTACTAACTGCTCTGAACATGTGATGAGATGTGTCAGGATCCAGGTGGGTTACCACCTCTGTTAAAGAACGTCCTATGGTAAACCATGTTGTTTTGAGGATGCAGTGAAACACTGAGTGGGTTAAATTACTCATGCACTGTCAGCAATTAAAAACACCAAGCTGTTTTTCAAAGTTTGATAAAACTTCAGTGAGTTTTTTCCCCTGTTCTATGTATCGTTGGTTTTAATGAGCCACTGTCTGCTTTGTCTACTTTCACTTGAGTTACAAACAGGCTCCTTAATCTGTTCAGGTAAGAGGGCTGACATGACACACCAAAAGACACCCTGCCCACTGAAACACGAGAGGTGTTCTTGTTTTGAGAGAACATAAACGCGCAGGTGACCCTCGACCTCTGTGCTGTCAAGGGCAGCCAACTGGTCTGGCAGGTGCATTCCAGTGGCACAGGTTGAGCTCACACAGCAGATCTATACTGAGCCACATTATACAGTGGCTTCCTGTTTGAATCACTTTACAGTAGTAATATTAACATTATCAAGCCACATCTTGCCCCATGACTGTACGTTAACAGTTGAAAAACAAAAACCAACATGCAGCCCAGCGGGCGTATGTTTACTCCTGCTTTGGAAAGCAATTTCCTGGAAAACAAAACCACTTCCCCAGTCATCACAAATGATCAGTGAGATTGAAACATGATTGTAGCACAGTGCTGCTTGAAAACAAGGAACCCAAATACAGCTTCAAACTAATGCAATCGTTAATTACACATTGATAGTCAAGTTTATCTTGGTGGGGCTTCTGTAAATGCACAAATATCCCCACACCATTAGGCAATGCAAAACAAACGTCTCCACAACATCATCAAAAAGTCTGAGAACAACAGCAGCTACAACTGAAGAAAACACCTTCTAAACTATATTACTATATTACTTACTACATTTGGGTATCACTAAAGTGGACCACATAGCTTTATATCATATACAACCATTGTCTGTTCAGCAACAAGTGTGTTACATGCTCTGTAACACACGCACACACACAGACAGACAGACAGACAGACAGATCACACAGACAAGCTCTTGGTTGACAATAATGCCCTCTCTGTCACTACTGTATGCATGGCCCATGTTTCCCATCTCTCTGACTCCAACACAGCCTTCTGTATACTGTATGAAGAATTCAATTATTCACCGTTCCTTCGTCTCATCTCCCCTGAATGTGCTGAGACCATCATGCTGTTTTCCATTGCACGCATATCCCATAATAAACTCCACGTCCCTCCAGCCCTCTGTATCCCACAGGAACAACTGATCTCTATCTCGCCAAGTCTCCTCCTTTTCTCTCCATTACACTGTATCAAGTTCCTGCGAACTCCCAAGAAATACAGGTTCAAGGAAATTACTATTTGTCTATTCTGTTAATTTGCTGGGTCTGACTTCAACTATGAGTGAGGCCCTGAAGCTTGAACATATTTGACAACCAGTATTACTGCATTTTCTGTCAGGACTGAACAATGTGTCTGGGTGTCTTTAATACAGATGTGTTTGCATTAGATTTCAAGTTTTTGTTTTCTGCTGTTTTATCTGACCTTCAGTCTTAAGTCAACACTGAGAGTCACAACAAAACCCATCAAAGTCAACACCAACTGGGTCTTTTATACATGAGCAGAACCCAGGTGTTATTACTCCACACAGGCAGCAGGCTAACAGGTAGTTGAGTAATCACTTACCTCTGGGTTGACCAATAACGACATCTCCTTGGACTGAACTCTCAGCTCACTAAACTAGCAAAACAAGCCGAACTCCTTGTCCCTGATGAGACCTGTGTTACTACTACAGGGTCATGACTGCACAAACATTTCCCCCTTGATTGCTGAAGTCATTTCACGCCACAGCTCGTGCACCCTTCTTGTCCGAGTCCACACAGCCACGAAGGCAGAGGTAGCTCGAGCCGCAGGAGCCCCGGCAACACGAGTAAACTTCACCCGGCGGAAAAAACGGCACGACGTTAAGCTTCAAAACTGTGATACTACACCAAAGCTAAACGCTTTACTATCCAAAAGGGTGTGGATAAGCGAGCTGTCAGCCAAACATGTATTTATAGAAGAACTAAAAACACCGGGTCCATTTAAAAATGTAGGCTATGTGGCTAACACCAGCTAGCAACTTGAGCTGCTAGCATTAACCTTAGCCCGGCTAACGCTGGTGCTGCCAACTAGCTCAGGCACTGGTTTTCGAGGTGGACTAAATTCTGTTCAGTCAGTGGTGATTTTATAAGCATTAAACCTAAGTGCTCACCTGGTGCAGGGGGTCCTCCTGTCCGCTCGGTCTAACATGGTGGGCAGTTTGGTCAATGTTGGCAGCTTCTTAGTCGTTGGCTCCTCCTGCCTGGAAACTCTGAACCAGCTCAGCTGATGTAGCTCCCACAGTCTGCCCGAGACTCAACTACTGATGTCAAGGCACTCTCTGTGGCGAACAGACTTTGTTGGTATTGACTAGGAGTCGGAGACTGAGATAAATGTCTCAGAATATATAATTTTGTGAGAAGAAAATGAGCCCAGTCCATGGGTGGGTTAACATTTCAGGGGGCTGCAGGGGCATAGATTGGGTGTTGGGTCCCCATCCTACTACTGCCCGTTATGGCTCCAGTTTGCATTGATTTGAATAGTTAGGCAGGCCCTTGTTTGTGTGAAATGCACACACAAAGAAAGCTAATACAGCCAAAATAAAACCTGAAAATAACATATATGGGGCCAATAAAATGTAACTAGTTTCTACAGAAAATTAAAGTACTGTGCATCAGATTTCTTTCACAACACATACACAACAACTGTCAACACAGCCATTCACAACTGTAAACATTTATTGTGATGATTTTCCCATAACCTACAGTAATGATTGACAGAACACTGTGCAAACAATAACAGTTATTAAAGATGAGAGCAATAAGTAACAATGTGCATCAGATACAATTTAGTCACATCTTCTTCAAAAATACATCTATTTGAATCTCAGTATTTCTTCACTGTATTAGGGTAAAATAAAAAGTGCAAATATATATTTTTCATTATCAACATTTACCAAGTGTGCATAACACACTACAATTCCCTGCGTGAAGATATCAGCATTGTGAAGGTTACAATAAAAAGCTACATTCACTTTGTATGATATGTCAGTATTCTTGACACGAGCTCCTGTTATTGTTTTTCCTAAGGATTTAAAGTTGAGGTGCAGATTGTCACAGGGAGAGAAAAAAAACACAAAGTTTTTTCAAGTGAAGATGAGCAGGTTCACCAGTACTATAATTTGCTACAATCGCCATACTTGAAGTGGTTTAGTTTTAGGCACACAACATTTTTAAACTTCTTTAGGGCATTTTCTGTCAGAAGTAATTACAGTGAATGATGTTCGTTATACATAATGAAACAGTAAACTAGACTCTCAAAACAATCCATGCCTTACTTTTTTGATCAATGGAAACAGAAATTGTACATTTACCACAGTACAAACCTGAAATAATGCATATTTTTTTCAGTATCGGTACATGATGACTGTTAAGAGGTGTATGTTGATACTGAGGTATGTTGAGATTAGATGACGGATTGGAGACACCTCAGCTCTTCCCCATCATCTTCATGAGAAGCTACAAAGAATGAAGAAATAAAACAACACCAGTGAGTATGGGTTTTTTTTTAGAGTAAAGAAAATACATCATGAAATCCATAAATGTGTGCTGGATTTTGTTAACCTACAAACTGAAAAGATGTTCCCAGGATAATGTGAAACTAGCTGCACATGTCCGATGGCTGCAGGTTGCATATTAATACTCCACATTAATAATGCAAAACTACCAGTCAGAGGGAAAGGAAGGCATTCAGGAAAATAACACCTACGTTCATGGTGACTTACACTTTCAATTGTTTGTGTTTTAAGTGTACCTTTGTTAGGTGATACTCTCCATCCACCAGTTGTTCAATGATACTGAAGTGGTCTGTGTTTGGAACATCCTCCATGGTCACGTTCAGACCTGATTCCTCCAAAGTCTTAAAAGGCAGCAAGACAGAGAAGTAATGATACAAAGAGGTGAGGAAACATCTACACATGACATTTCAAATATGCTGGCTTGATTTTTCGAAATAATTCAGTAGTAATCAAAACAATTTGTGAGTTTCTTTATCAAAGCAATCTGCATCTTAATTAATCTGAATTTCTTTGGATTTATCAGGGAATGGCATAAGATTATTTTCAGTGTTACTTTTGCCACCAAGAAAGTTTTAGGATCTGAGAACTAAGGCTACATGCATACGTGCTGTATTCCCATGTGATGACAAAATGTCTACATAGTGTTTAGAAATCTGACCAAGTCATCCTCTATTCATATGTAATGTGGGTTCTACATTTCCAAACAGTTAATGAGATAAAAATATTAATTGGAGTCCCTGCAGTCCATTAATATTGCACTTGTAGCTCTGACTAAAATAGCATTTGCTCTCCATTAGTAGCACTCACTTTGTAGTAGTCCTCTGACTGCTTGCGAAACTCTGGCGAATCATTCTCAGCAACAGCCACAACGATGTGGCAGCTGGAGGAGGAGAGTTTGAGCTGAGGCACCAGCTTGCTGGGGCTGTTCCTGACCGCCACCTCCCTGCAAACAGGAGACACCCAAGAGACAGAGGAGTCAGACACTGACTGGCACAACAGACCAGCAGAGGACACTTATAAAGAAAGACTCACACACACACACACACACACACACACACACACACAAGAACATTTACCAGCACAGTTTCTCCTTCACGTTAAGATACACACTGTGTGTGTGTGTATCTTACACACACACAGAACTTCCTACATCACAATCACTAACAGACACACAAATGATTTATTTCTGTAGTGTTTCTCAATCTTATCTGGATTTCAACCACAATTTCAAGAACAAGCTGTTACATTTCTTGAGGTGTCATGTGAATGAAAGGAGCTCAGGATGTAATTTCCTGTAAAGGTTGTATGTGTGATAGCTATTTTTATAAGTAATACACCATGAAAAAATATTCACACATAAAGACTGGTATTTTCTAAGAAATAAATTTGTACATCAAGTAACAGGTTTCCACCCACTGAGGCTGACAGACTCTGGATTACCAAGAGTAATCAGGTTAGGGACGTAAACTGTATAATGCGTTTACACGTTGGTCGAGTCTGATTACTGTAAAACCTTTGTTTATCTGGTCAGTAATCAGATTATTCTCTTTCATAAGCACTCCACCAATGCAGAATGACACTCCTATCACACTGTTAGACTCACGATAGACAGTTTGAAACAAGTATCGCATGTCAAAACTGATGGAGCTGCTCTGTGGATGACATTCCACACATTCCTCCTTCTCAAAACCTTGTGCCTACATTACCCACAATGCAACTTGACAGTAGGCAGCCCTGTCAGAGATTCCAGTGTATCATGCTATTAGCAGCTAATCATCACTTTAGACAGTTTGTTAGACTTAAGTTCACACATCTCCTCATGGAGCCTCAGAGGGCCTTATACTGATTTACTTCACATATTTGCTGCCCCAGATCTGTGAACAGACTTATGTGTAATATAGTGTTCCTTAAGGGAAGGAAAATGACATCAAATCATTACCAATCATCTCTGTGCTATTTCTAATAAAGATGGATTATGTCTTAATTAACTTGCAAATGTAAATCTGGCACTTTTTTATTGACTGCTTGTTAATAATGCGAGGCTGCAGAGCTTATGCATTCCTCTAACATTATAGTACTCTGCGAGCAGAACCTACATTAAGTCTCATCTATTAAGTGATCAACCATGCTACTAAGGAATCACTGTATCTACTCATGGGAAATGTGTGTAACATTCAATTCAACACATATAAATACAGTAAAGGTTGCCAATTACATACTCTGTCATCTTCAAAGGCTCATTGACGTAGGTGGACAGGATGGGCAGGAGGTCATATATGCCACTGACCAAGAAAGCCCCTAGAAGATGATTGTGAAAAATGTTAAAGTACAAAAGAAGTAGGACATGACCTGTGAAGCATATGTCTCAATCTTGTTTTTCTGAACATCTTTGCCTTCCACCTCACCTTTGATCTGAGGAGTGATGCCATACTGCGACCAGTCAGTTGAGAGAACCATTGCAGCTAAATGAGCCCCAGCAGAGTGACCACACAGGTACAGACCACTGAGAGAGAGATCAGAGAGACTTCAGTGGATTTATGATGGAGATGGTGACATTTTAGCTCTGTGAACGAGGGAAGAACTAAGACGCTTATGAGAAATTGAATTACACTATGATGCATTAAGATAGCCTTTAATCATACTGGGTGATGACAACAGGGGGAAAAAACAAGCAAGGGTACCTGATGTGAGAATACTGCTGAATGACAGACACCACACTCCTGCGTACTTGAGACACCATCAGGTCCATGTTGCCTGAAAAGGACATGTAAGGCCACATGCAGAGGGTTCACATTACCAGTTCATCTCCTTAAATGACCCATGCTTTCCCCGAGAACAGAAACAAGTCTGTCGGAAATGGAAAGACTCTTACCTTTGGGGGCGATGTCGTAGCCCACAGCAACCACCACCACACCTTTGCCGATGAGTGGAACAGCCATGAATCCTGACTCCTCCTTGCTGTGTGTGCACAAAGCATCAGCATGAAATAGCTCTGTGTACATCAACGTTACAATTCAGAGAGAACTGTAAGCAGAAAACTGTACCTGAGAAACTGCCAGTAGCCGCCATGTAGGTAAATGACAAGGGGGACATCTGAAACAGAGGGAATGAGACCTGGTAGCTGTCATAACAAAACCATCTGCACACATGAGGCATGATATTGGGGTGGAGTTTGCATCCGTACCCAAAGAGTTGGTGCTAGGTATGTACACATCCAGTTTCTCTCCATCTCCTTGTCCATATGGTACATTGAGTAAAGTCTGGGCCAGACCACGGGCCTTCTCTGTACCTGAATAACACAGTGTCAAAGCATCATATTATGGAGACACAAGCAGTTAGACAATGACATATGCCTGCTGTCAAGATTTTTCCGTACAATTTATAGTCTTGTAGTCTGGGTGCCTTTAACTTCTTCCAAGAGAATGGCTTTCTGTGTAATTTTTGCATCAATGTGTTTAAGTTTCTTGGTTTTGATTTTTCTTTAACTCACTGCACTGCATTAAAAGTTGGTATTTACATGTCATGGTTTTACCCTTTAACGCTCTCTCACGGGGAAACATGGGAGTGCAGGGGGTTAACTCATGACGACCAGCAACAGCTCCAACTGGAGTCCTACTGAGGACCTCTGTTGCTTTGTTGCTCATCCCCCATCTCTCCCCCACCCTCACATCTCCCTGCTCTCTGCTCAGGGCATCAAACACCCCCATAAATACTTAAACATTTCAATATTTACATGCTTTTACCATAATATGGGATTTTATCCATATTGCTCATTCAAAGTTTACACAAAAACAAATAGTTCAATAATAACAGGTGCATAGGATATTATCTCACTATATCACTATGGAGCAAGAAGAACTAGCATATTTGGGATTTGTAGTTCTGGATGTAAAACCTGGCTCAGTGTGTTCACCAAATTTGGACATTCATAAATACATAGTTTTCAGTACAGGTGTATTCTGGCAACCTATGTTTTTTTTCTCATATGAAGCCAATGTTCACACCCTCCTGTTGGAAATATTTACAAAGTCACAGGGCAGTTTGTATGACCTCCGTTTCAGAAACAGCATTTGACTGTAAAATAAAGGGTACTGGAGGCCTGGGTTGTGTTTCGAAGCTTTTTGTAAGTCAAATATCAAACAAATCTTCGCCGGGGAAACGCATTTACACGGAGATTCAACATTTGACACGCCACCAGTGTTCAAACAGCCCAGACCGGATTTCTGTGTATTGTTGCGAATTAACATTTAACTTCAAAACACACTGACCTTCCTTCAAAGCCTTCACATGAGCCTTGATCACGTCGTCTGCCGACATCCTGTGCGACCACCGGCTGGGCGAGTACTGCCTCTCGAGCTCCTGTCAGACGGAGAGAAGAGCCCTGTGAGCCGGGCGGCCATGAAAGCAGAGACGAGACGCCAGCCACCATCAGCCGGTGGTAAACACTGTGAACACGGCCAACAGCGCCCTCCCCCGCTGCCGCTGGCTCTCTGCTCTACTGAGGCTGACAATGTTTTTCTGAAAGCCATCGTTATTTTACCTCTAGACAAATGAGGAACTATGAAAGTTTGTTGTCAAAACTCGAGCACAGAACGAGACAAACTAGCACGCGGTCAGTAAGACATGTACAAGACATAGAAGCTGCCGTAACACGTGCCGGAGAGAACGAGGACAAGAAAACAAGAGCCAAACTCTTACATCTTTGTTCATTTTAGTCCAATGCATGGCTTAATCGCTGTATGTGGCTTAATTTGACCACTCTTCAGACAGGTAAGTCCAACCAACATGTACTCCGTGGTGGTGGTGGTGATGATTAACCCTGACGGACTGGACTTGAGACTGATGACCCTTACCTTTGAAACCACGCAGCACCTAGGACCCTGAAAATCTGTTTGCACAGCCATGTTGAAAGTCAGATTGACTGACTACATGGACATGTGTTTGACTAACTGACCACTGAGGGTAGAGCTGCTGAGTAGGAAGTGAGAGTAACAACATTTACAGTACTCTAAAAAATAAAAAATAACAGCACATGTTGGTGTATGGGGAAATTTATCAGAGGGTCTGTTATGTGATACAGAAATAATGCACCATGAAGGCCTAGCTGGGCCCCTTGTTTTGAATCATAGTACAACAATAGCAGCACAGAATCAAACAAAGACTTTTCTTACAGTTGCAAGTCAAAATATCTGCAAAGAAAAGCCTTGATGGTCAAAGGGGGTGGTGTGCAGGGTTTAACTGTATTACTGTACTTTCATTTAACGTAGATCAACACTGTTGTCTGCACATATTTGGTCAACATGGATCGTTTATAAACGTGTGACGTGTACATAGGAACAGTAACATGTTTAATATGGCGAGACAAGCCAGCAGGCTCTACATGTCATAGTGTAGTAGTGTAGTCTCCCTTTGCAACTAAACAAAAACATAAGATTGAAGAAAACAACAAGAACCATGTACGCACCTACACCTTAATTCTTCTATAGGCCATTGCATGGGTTATTACACCAATAGGCTTTTAGTTCACACAACTAATCACTATTATCTTCTAGCTGCTGAATTCACAGACATGTAGACATATGAAAACCTGAGAGATATGTATCATTGCAAGAATCAACATGATTGGCTTTATTGGAGTAGTTTGCGTAACTTTTCCTATTCATGTAGGTTACACATACAGTGATTCCTATCCATCAGGGAGGCATCTAATTGTTCCCACATTCACTCCGCTGTATGTCAACCATAGACAACAAGACGGGTCAGAGTCCTAAATCCACAGCTGTATGGTTCTCCATGCCTGGATGCTTGGAACGACCTGCCAAATACCTTGAAAAAACGTGCAGACGTGTAGTTTGTGCAATTGGCGTTTTAAAGACCACCAAATATTGCTTATTTTTTTATACCTACCACACGTTGTATGTAGTTAACTGATAAATAAAACTATTGATGGCATTAATTATGAAAGCAGTAATCACGTCTATTCCCGCGCACGCTCTTACACGTTAGGCCGTAATAACAACAACACAATTGGCCGCCGAGATGTGAAGGCAACAGCTGTTTCCTTCACGTCTCTGCTTCAAATCACACCGCGCGCCAAACGTCCGCGCATGTCCACTATTCTCTGCTTTGATTGGTCAACAGCAGCGCTGTCACCTTCAACCAGGAGTCTGGTTGGTCGTACTGCTTACGTCGCAGCTATTCTCTCTACGCTGATTGGTCGAATTCCCCTGGTATAAGTACAGCTGCCCACAGCGACCAGGGCGCCACATTCAACTTAAAGTTACACAGCTGCAGACTTTAGGAGAAAATAACAGAAGAAAACGTTCGGTTATTTTTGTTATTTATAGTTTTTTTTAGTAATATATCTCATTTGGATAAAATGGACTGTGTGGATTTCCCGAAAGTTCTGCCAAACTCACCCAGGAAGGCCAGGGGACAAATTCAGGTTTGTTTTTAGATTAACGTGACTTAATTCTTGTAAATGGCAAAGTTCACCCCAGCTAACGTTGTTCAAAGTAACTATTGAGCATACACTGATGCTGTCACCAGCCCTGTTTAAAGCACATGTTGTACGTGTAGTCACTGACTAACCCAAATCCCCCTGCTGTTTGAATGCAGGTCATCTTTGGACCGATGTTTTCAGGCAAAAGGTGAGTTGTTCACTCAGAATCAAAATATACGTCTTTTAGCAGGTTTAGCTAGCTAGTGTCATCTATTCTCACCGAGGAAACAAGATCAAATCAGCACTGACCGCCCATACTTTACCATCCCGCCAAATTTCTTCTATTGTTTACCCAGCTGACCAGCTCCTCCCTGTAGAAACTAAATGAAGCCGTGGTACTGCGCAGAGTAAATTGGCATATATTTGTACATAACAACTGCACCCGACACTTCATATTTTGCAGTAAACATGCTGCACAGCGATCATTACCACATGCTGATGGTACACTAAATGAAATCAGTGTTTGGGGGCCACTGTCACATGACTGAACTTATACTTACTGTGTTATCGTCTGTAAAATATACAAAGAGCTTTCACCGGTGTTGACCAAATTGTTGTCATTCACTTTGCAGCACTGAACTGATGAGGAGAGTGAGGCGTTTCCAGATAGCCCAGTACAACTGCTTGGTGATTAAATATGCCAGAGACACACGTTATTCTGACACAGGCATGGCTACACATGACAAGTGAGTTTTTATTGACTTGTTCACTTGACTTTTTTTTTTTTACTCATAGAAATACCTTTGTCTAAAATGAAAAGAAAAGCTTATTGGCAATTTATGCACAGCCATGTATACTACTTACCAAAATTAAAACATGATGATGATTTGATATGAAATTGAAATTAAATGTACAGAACAACAAATAGCAGAAAGAATAACAGTATCCAAACAAAACAATGTGGCCCAGTTTGGATGAACCAAATCATTTAATGCAACAGAAGGAGAGAGATGGGAAGGGGGGTCAGAGAACAATAACAGTCTCTGACCCCCCATGCCCACCTCTCTCCTGTGCAATGCTACATATGTAGGTCGTTATCTGCATTTATTGATCTTTCTTATTACTGCATTTTTATTGTTGTTATTTATTGGCTAGTATTTCTTTGAGAGTGTGAATGAATGTGTGTACTCACACTCATGGAAACACTTTTCATTGTACTGCTTTGTGCAATGACAGTTACCTGATTCTGATTTACTATTGTCTCTCATACCTTTGACAGAAACATAACACTTTCAAATGAGAAGAAACTGTAGTGGCTGCTTTCAAAACAGAACAGACTGGTGAAATACTGATGTCTGAGTAAAAGCTGACCACTAGTGGTGACATCGTCATTACCCTTTACACTGTTCCTCTTTTAGAAACACAATGGACGCTGTACCAGCTGCCTGTCTTGAAGATGTGAGGTCTCTGGCACTGAAAGTCTGCGTCATTGGGATTGATGAGGGACAGTTTGTAAGTAAATATTTTATTATCACTAGTTACTGTTCAGCTCCAGGGAGACCAGTACGTCATCGTTTTGGAATTGTGCGTGCCTTAAATTCAGGTCTTTTGTCTTAGCATGTATTGATACCAGGATTTATATCAGGCCAGAGGCCTCCTCACCCACTGAATCTGTGCTTCCTTTGTGTTGTTGTAGTTTCCAGACACAGTGGAGTTTTGTGAGGAGATGGCCAATTTGGGAAAGACGGTCATTGTAGCTGCCTTGGATGGAACCTTCCAGAGAAAGGTGTGTGTTTGTCTGTACATGTCAGAGTCAGAGTGATGCTGTTGGTTCATATCAACAAACACACAGTGTGTGGATGCTGAGGGAGCAGACAGAGCATCATTGTGGGTATAGACGCAACAGACAGTCCGAAACAAGGAACGTATTTTTGAGGCTGCACTGAACAATCTGCATGAGCAGCACTTTGACAGACTCTTCATTGTACTCATTATTTCACACCAGTGTGTGTCTGTTCTGTCCTGGTAATGTAATTATACCTGACTGCTTTTCTGCTGTCCTTTGCATTCCTGTAGGCATTTGGAAACATCCTAAACCTTGTCCCTCTAGCAGAGAGCGTGGTGAAGCTCCATGCCGTCTGCATGCAGTGTTACAAAGAAGCTGCCTATACCAAGAGGATAGGAGCAGAGAAGGAGGTGAGGTGATATAAAGCGCTGTGACAGTTTTACCTAAATCTGTGCCAGCCTGAGTGATAAATAAACCACAACATAGTTTCAAACAGTAGAAATCCAAGGTGATGAAGATATATTGTCCCATGTTTTATTTCTAAAACCTCATGAAATGATTCTGAGAAATTTGGGTGTATTATCCCACCTATCCATGCTTAGGTGAATAGCAGGTAGATGTAGTGCAGATAACAGAGAATGTGAATGCCTGATTTTAATGGTCAACTCCTGTCTGTCTGTGCCAAAGCTGGAAGTGATCGGTGGAGCTGACAAGTATCAGGCAGTGTGTAGGAGGTGTTACGGGGATCTGATGATGGACAAAGAGAACAGTGCTCCCCTCAGGAATGAAACTCCACAACATCCCCTCTCAGGAAAACCTGTGGACTCTGGAGTTCACAGGAAGCTTTTCTCCACCCTGCACCTCTGAGACACTTTGCAGACGTTCAGCAGAGAACTGAGAAATTCAACAATCAAGTGTGTGCATGAAGGGCGTGAAGGAGAGAAAGTACTTTTGACAGACAATGTGACATGAAATGGTAACGTTCAAATGTTGGTTGGTATTTTTGGTAACTTGAAATGTGTCAGTGAATTGGGTTTAATCAACTCAAATGATTTCCTTTGTATTTGGTGTAAAATTGGTCAAATTTTGTTAATATTTTTTCTTGATGAAGAGGTAGGTGCACTCAAGCCTGATAATGAACAAGTAACATCACTGCCAATGATACAATTCAGTGATATTCACTTTTGTCTGGTTATCTTTCGACATGTAACTGTATCATTACACTAATCAAATAGAAATTTTTTATTTATTTTTTTAAATCTTTAAAGGTTGACTTGTGTTTTACAGTGTATATGCGGGCCTGCAGTGATAGTAAAATTTATGGTTTCCAAACATTGTTTGGCTATTTCTCTGCAGATTTTCATGACAGTTGGGAAACTTCTGTCCTCATACTTACAAAGGTTTTCAAATTGTTGTACTGTGTGATATGTACCGTAATCCAATGCCTTCACATGCAGCTGAGGACCAAAATAACCTGTTTGAATTCTGGCATCCATTCAAGCTTGCCAGCAGTGGGGAAGTATATCCTCACTTTACTGCTCTATGAAACCTGTATTACAGCAATACATGACTGATGGAAACATAATTTTATTTCATAAACAAAGACGTCTACAGTAAATCTGTCTTATGCTTCTGACAAAATTGTGTCAAAAGATAAAAACAAAAGGGGGAAAAGGCATCTTCACAACTTCAGTGTTGAAAAAATAATACATAGAAACACAACAGACAGAAAATCCAATCAAGCTGTGTAAGATCTGACCAGTTCCATGTGCCAGTTTTTATAAAACATTGGAAGAAGGCATCACAAATCATAAACAAATGATTTAACACAAATGAATCTATTTACCTCATCTAACACGAACCCTGAATCAAAGCAAATTAAGATTAGCTATGCGATCATAAACTAATTTTAATGCAGGCTACTTTTTTGCTTTTAATATACATGAACATCAACATTACATGTAAGGTTTCAGCCTAATTATTTCAATACTGTGCAGAAAGAAGCTGGAGACAGCACGTCTGAAGGCACAACCTCAGAATTTCACTATCAGTTGAGTTATTCAAACTGGGTAATTGTGAGAAACTGATATTTGTTGTCACATGAATACACTGGTTTCAAGTGCTCATTGAAGAACAGTTTGAACTGATTTCTCATGAAAATGAGCACAAAAATGACTTGAGAGCAGAGGAGAGGACAGCTGTGATACACAACTGCTTAACCTTCATGTATCATCATGGCACATTTTACTCGCATTCACTTTCCTCTAAAATTCTGTGTTAACTTTCCCTCCTTAAGGCACAAATGACAAATCATCAGCAGAGTTTTTCATGTGGCTTTGGTAACTTTCCTCTAAAGGTCAAACAATAAATCCAGTGTTTTTTCACTTTTACAAATGTTTCTGCTGTCATACCGTCAACAGCATCGTGTTCAATAAATATAAATGCATCCAATTTCTGATGCGTCACAGATCTAAGCCTTCATGCCCCGACAATAGAAAATGATCTCAGGCCGACCTTTGACTCACTTTGGCTGAGCTACAACAGGCAGAGAGCAGCTGAAGTGTTAAACTGACACAAAGCAGCAAAGTAAACCAGTAGCTTTCCGAAACACAGGTGTTTGATTCTCACCATCGCAGGCCGAGGTGATAATCTGTCATTTGTAAAGTCACGCTGCAGTCTAGCCTCTACAATGCAGAATAAGAAGCCTGTAAACAGCAGATAAACATCAGAGATATGAAAACTAGATGTCACCAAGAGCCTGGAGGAAGTGTGAGGCCTCTGTGCTCACAGACTGGAGAGGAGGCATCCTCTCTGGTAGTTAATAAGTTACTGTCACCTGTAAGGGCACGCTCAGTAAATTCACCTGTTCAGTAAGTGCATAGTTATCTATGTTCCCCTCCCTCCTGAATGTATGAAATCTTGCTACAAGTTTAAAGGGCAACACTGATCATAAACGTCCATTAAATATCTACAGTTTGGCACATTTACCCAATTACTGCTGACACAGTCTTGTTGTTTGCTATTGGTCACAATTAAAGAACTTTGATAGCCTTCATGTTTTTTCATGTCAAGATCAACAGATCAACTGCAGGTATAAAAGATAAGATAGTGAACACAGTAGTCTCACTGTTGCTTAACCCTGAAACCTTCTGTTCAAAGGTAGTTTTATTATCATATGGCTAACAGCCTAACTACACAGTCTCCTCAGAGCCCTCACATTACAAAGTAAAACTCAGTCGCAGAAGGATATTTGGCTTCTTAGTGGGCTTTTCCCACTACACTCTACTCCCAGATAATATTATATTGAATAGGCTACATACTAAACTGTTTAGAGGTCCTCAAGATAACTGCACTGAAAGGGAAAAATAAGGAAAGAAATCAGGCACCTACAACCATGAAATGGCAGCTTTGAAAGCAGTGAAATCTATGAACAAATGCACATTCTCAGGTTTCGACAGATTGAAGACAAACATGTTCACTACTGTCGTCTTCTACTCTGACTCTGACTGAAGCCTCATAATGTCACATGATGTGACCTTTGACCTCCTGGGTACATTCTATCTACCTCTCCCCTTCAGGATCAGCCCGTTTGAGGTAAAAGTTGCATCTTTGCACAGAGGTCTAAGGTCAGATTTCCCATCTTCAGCACTAATTTCAACACTCAGGCTGATGTCTTAAGATCTGACCATAGACCTGTTGAAGTAAACCAGTGTCCTACCTTTGAAACTTGCAGTTGCACTGCTCAGGTTCTCAAATCTGACAACATTTGAAAAAGTAGGTTGAATCAAATGTAAAAAAAAAAAAAAAAAAGAAAGCAATGAAAAGAAAGAAACACACATCAATATGATATAGCACTGTGTCTGTGCAGTGCAACTGCAATCACTGTATCACCAGAAGACCAGGGACACAACCTCGACTGTGTGAGCTCCCTTTGTCTCAGTAGTTGGGCGGCTGGTAGACATCTCCTTGTGGCTTGAAGTTGGAGGGGAAGGGAGGCTGTTGCATGTCTGGCACATTGGTGGGATAGGCTGTGTACGTGGTAGGAGTGTAGGTAGTGGGGTTGTAGGAGCTGGGGGCGTAGGTTGGGGGGTAGGTGTTGTGATCTGGGGGTGCATCTGTGTAAGTTGGGATGGTAACTTCATTTACACCACGTCGGAAACGACCCAGGGCGTAGTAGGCTAGGATTCCCTGTGTGGTAATATAAAAATGAAAAGGTCAGCACAGGCACTTTGAAGATTTTTCCAGAGTGTGACTTCACACAACTGCTGAAGATGATCCAAAGTAATGTAGAGACTTGAGATATGACATATCATGTTGACATTTAGTCTGTATAACATTACAAAGCAAGAGTAATCTTAGTAGCTACAGTATAATGTGGTTGACACTGGGTTGTTTTCTGAACACACCAACCAGGAGAGCCTTGCAATCAGCTGTGCGACCAGGCCAAAGTCTGACAGTAAATAAATTAGGGCTCAGGGATATATGTGTCTCAAGCAGGTCTCTTGCACGTTTATTGCAACAAGTGAAGCAAGTGTCTGCGTTGACATTTTGAGAAACACACACATCTGCTTTCATGCTTAGAAAAATGCACTGGTTGTGTGAAGTCAATAGAATATGTAGAAACACACCATGGTTCTTGAATTTCAGTGACAAAAAGCTACAATAATCAATAATCTGTCACATATGTCACTGCTCACCCAGGTGGCAATGGAGAAGAATGAGAAGGCCACGGTGGCGCGTGCAGCATCCTGCGGGATCCCTCTGATATCATGAGTGCGACCCCACTGACTGGCCAGCAGGCAGAAACACACAAACCACAGGAAGGTCCACGCCCCTAGAAAACACACAGATGCACAAACACAGACACGGACGTAAACGATGTTTTTTCCACGCTGCGTGGAATAACAACAGAAAGTCCTCATCTGAGACACCCCCACCACCCGATATGAAAAATGATTTCCCCTGGATGACCATACAAAAGAATTGAAACGTCAACAGAAATAAAAGAGCTCTCCTGTCGCCATCTGCTCAAACGACCACAAGCTGTTTTTCAAACTACCACTTCTTTGTTTCCTTGAAGAATGGCGGACTGTGAACTGTAACTGCGAACAGCTGATGAATGTTTAATTTCAGCAAAATCTGTGAGGTCATCCTCCTCCTACACCCTGCTGCTCACTCATCTAACTGTGTGCAACAATGAATAATACATGTTACGCTGTGTCAGGAAAACAGGCGGGCGGGCTGTCCCACATTACGCTGATAATCGGAGGCTTGTATGAAGAAGTTCACATTTAAATGAGAGCTCTGAAACTGAACTGAGCTTAACCCCTGTCCTCAAATAACTGCTGTCCTTTACTGGCTACACAGGTATTCAATATACATTTTCATCTCAACACGCTGTCCAGAGAACATTTTATCATCTTTCACTGTCTCTGCAACAGTTTCTTTCACAAAACAAGGCTTTATCTTTAGATTTTAATCCTGTGCAAAGAAACATGAAGATGTATTTTTAGCATCTAAGGAAGTTAAACAAGGCGTAAACACCACACTGACCCACACTAGTGGAGTTGACATGGGTAGTGCAATAGCAAACAGTGGCCTACAGACATTCAACAGACATAAGTAACGTTAGAGTGAGGCTGGACTTGTATTTGTGTCCACTGACTAAAGTCTCCACCATATCCACCCCACCATACCTGCAGATTAGCAGCTAAATTCACCAGTCAGTCTCTTAACCTTGTCTGTCTGCTGTTGAGTGCTGAGAATCACCTGAGAATCCCAGGTCAGCCATGACAGCGTACTTCCTTTCCTGCGCGTTGCTCATGAAAGGCACGTAAACATCCAACACCAGGAAGGCCACACAGGCCAGGAAGGCGATCACACCGATGCCGACAGCGTAGTGACACGCCGAGTCATTCTGGTTAAAGATGCACTTTGCCTCAGCAGTGTGGGGTGTGTTGATGTATCCCTCTGTGGTGATGCAGGCGAACACCACCAAGGCAAAGATCTACATACAGAGAAAAGAGGAGGGCAGCGGTTAAGGACAAGTGAATGGTGTTGGATTTACTTCATTTTTTAAAACCTTCAATGATTTGCACAGACACAAGAAGAGTCTAAGTTAAAGAAACATCCATACTGTTTACTTCAAGTCTACTCATTAACCTCACATTGCATACTTGACATTACTGCAGCTACAGTATAGGTTTCAAGTACAGTATGAAAACATCTGATCTCAAATCAGAGACTTAGTGCTTCAAAAATAGGTTATCCACTTTCTAGGACTAACATGGCTAATTCTACAACTCTTCTTTTGTGGTGCATTCAAGGACATTTGGATGTGTAGAATTTGAATCTGCTTCAACAAAAACATTGCAGACAAGTGAATAAATCATTGTGGCCCTCTTGAACACAACATGTGAATTCATTATACAGATCACTGTTATCTCTCAAACATCAGGAGCTTCTCTGACACTGAAACGAGAAGGGTAGTCAATACAGTCACTCCTTAAAAATTAGGAACGCCTTGAGAAAATCAGTAAATATCCTCAGGTTAATTTAAGGTGAGCCTTACTAAGATCATCAGACCTGCATGATGTGACATAACGTTTCAACAAAGCCACAAATCCTCTATTTCTTCACATGACACACAGTGAGGACACGTCTCATCACAAACAGTCTCTTCTCTTAGTGCTGACTCTTATGAAACACCCCAAAGTTCTTGTGTCAATTTCTGTGTGTTCCCGTGGTGTGTTACTGTCTGCTCTGGTTACCCATCTAACCATGTGACCTACTTTTGAGTGCAGCTGCCTGCCATGTGACTCCAGAGATGCCACCAGTTCTCTAACTATTCTCATAATGAGATCTGGGAGGACGATAGAGAGGGACTGTTCAACTGATGGGGAGGAGGAGAGACCACAGTCCTGCTCAGGAAACAAGACAAAAGGTAACGAGTGTGAACAGGAGACAGAGACTTGAGGGAAGTGAACATGGGGACTTCCGTAACACGACAACACTGAGACAGGGACTGTCAGAGGAGCTGATGGATGTTCCTGTTCATAAATGGACAGATGCAAATTGTCAAGTGACAGATGTCAAACAAAGGCCGGAATTTGCCCTGTTTACAATGTACATGTTGTTAAACTCAATGAACACCATAAATACAGTTGACACCCTCTTTTGAATGACGTGTGTTTAGACATTAACTAAAACTCAAGCACAGATGTATACACTGGAAATACATGGCTTCACATACAGTCTTTCACAGTCAGGATAGCCAGCTCGCCGAAGAATATGAACTTTTATCTCTCCCGCAATTCAGAGGAGGTATAATGATGTGATTCAACACTTTTAATGACAAAGAGCCTTTGTGTGCAGACTGTTCCTTGCTCCAGTAGCAGGTGAGCTGCATTATGGGACCTGTAGGCAAGGTTACCAAATGAAAGATCCTTGCTTGGTCAATGGCTGGTGGCTGACTGTAGTAAGATGAAAATCACCAGAGATATATGGTGATCTAGCCAGGGTGAATTTGAGATGAGTTTAGCAGTGTGTGTGTGTGTGTGTGTGTGTGTGTGAAAGACAACACATTCACCAAGCGTAATAGAGAGAGGGTCAGTGGGGGAGAGGTATCACCTTTCCTGCCCATGTTTACCAGTAACACACACATAATCTCTCTGTCTCATTTACACACATACCTACACACACGCGTGCTTTCCCAAACACAAGCATATAAACAACTGTTGCGGTAACCAAGGGCACATTCTGTCCTGAGTCCTCATCTTCCACACTAGACATGATTGATTACTCAGGTTAAGACGTGTGTTTTCTAACTGTGACACGTGTGTTAAGTGATAGTTTACACTTCATGAGAAATCAGATGGCCAAGGACAGATTTAACAGCTCCAGTATCCCTCTGCCTGTGAGGGCTCAGTCATAGTGTGTTTTTATTTTATTGTGAAACCTGTTTGGTTGAAATGTAGTTTGTACTTTCCAGATCAGTGCCCTAAACGCAGTAACAAATCTAAGCCATTAAATTTGCCTAGCAACAGGTGATCAGCAGTGTACAACAACTTTCCCTAGAACATGAATTCCCCTCTCTAAATGGAAATACCCTCTTCTGTATAACTTCTCCATAAAGACAAACATGCATTTGTCTTTGGGTAGTTTCAGAGGCATTGGGAATTACCTATAATCTGACGTTATGCGTGTCATAATGTCACCTGCTCCAGCTGCAGTGTTACAGGCCACAGAGACCACTATCACATTATTATTAAGCTGGTGTTTTGCCGGCAGAAGTGGGGATCTCACTGTGTGTCTGGCAGTCTTCTGTCTTTTGTCCTCTGACAACAGCAGTGTTGACCTGTGCTGTCACCGAGCTGCTGTCATACACCAGCTGCATGCAACATGACGCCCCGTGGAGACGCTGCTTACAGCGGACTGTTGTTCTGCCCAGCGCACACAGAAATCTATCATTACACCGCTCCACAGAGGCGGATACATGGCCGCGGTTCAGACGCACCTGTTATTATTAGGCCACGTTGGATAATCACTCTCCTGCTTCATTTAAACACCAACCCGTCCATCCACGCTGCACTCACCCAGCTCAGTAGCCGTACGATAGTTTGCGGCTGTCGGATAAACTTGAAGAAGTCGAAGCCTCCTCCCGCGAGCGAAGCTCCGTACGCACTCGCACCGCCCGTCTCCTCCATGTCTCTGATCCGTCCCTCCGGAGCTCACCGTGTGGTAGCCTACCAACTGACCTGACGGGACGAGCCCACCAGAGAAGCCAAAGTAAAAAAAAAAAACACAAAACTCCGTGCTACTGCCGCCGCCTCCTGCAGAGCTGCTTCACTTGACGAGGGCGAGAGAGCAGCCAGTGGGAGAGGAGCTGCGCACCAGCGGCTGCGCGTCAGAGGGGGCGGACTCCAGAGACCAGGAGGAGATGATCATGTGTGACTGCCATCATCATCTAAACCTCCCCACAACATTTATGTGTACACAAGAGCAACAGAAAGACACACCAGCGGATAACATCACGAGAAGATGTTTATTTAAGCACAGGAGTCTGTTTATGTGGAGAAGTCAGAGCTCAACTGGTTCATCCTCCAGCGTCTTCTTCTGCTCTACAATTTGGGGCCATTCGTCTACAGATGCTTCAGATGCCTGAGGAGACACGGGTAGAGGGTGATGCTGCTTGTTTCTCTCATCTAAGTGAAGTGACTGACTGGTTAGTGCATTTCATGAGCTCATCTGATTTCACCTGATCAAATTCATCTCCTGTGGTTGTCCTCATCATATCAGCGTCCTCATTGTACTCACACTCGTCCTACAAGAAGGGACAGTTGAAGAGCTCTGTGTAGTATAGTACACACCAGGATGGAGCAATGGGCGATCATGTGAATTTGATCTTGTGAGAGTGAGAGAGAGTGAGGTGATTGTGAAGAAGAACCTCTGTGTAACACAGACACAGAGATAGTGACTTACCAGCTCGCCCTCATATGCAACTATCATCCTCTCCATCTCCAGTTCTGGCCTGAGAGGAGAAAGGCAGGTGTGCAGTGAGCTCCCCATGGTGTGAGTGTCATACCCAGGTTAAACATGCTGGCAGATTTAAACATTTATTCAAACTCATCATATTTAAACATGACTTCTTCTTCAAAATATTAAAAAGTTAAAACCCTGAGCATTTGACATTTACACCATCCTCATGTTGAGGTTATCAGAAGTGAACAGAAAAGGAACTCACAGAGACTTCTCTCCATACTCCCTTCGTCCTGAAAGAAGAGCAAACAATGTTTTGTTTTCCTTAGTAGTAATGAGGAGGAACATCATTCGATTTAAAAAAAATCTAGAAAAGCATGTCATCTCACTGAACACCACTCCAACCCCACAACAAACAGCGACCATGAGAATCAGGAATGTGAAACCTCCAAAGACAACTGGCGCCACCAGGACATGGAGCCTGTTCAGCACTAGATGGGTAAGAAGAAGAAGAATGACACCATCTCATCAACTGTGACAAGTATGTAACAACTAACAGTAATAGATCAAATGTACCTTCTCTGTCCATATATATCCTCTTGCTGCTTATTGCAGTGGTGTAGTCAAAGTTATCAGACACTTCACAGTGGTAGGTCCCAGCACTTCTCCTCCCAACAGCCAGCAGGAGTATTGACTGCTCTGGATCCCGGTCGACCACGTAGTAGAAGCTTCCTCTCTTATCTAGAAGTGTGTTGTTAAGGGACCAGTGATACTGTAGATGAGATCCCTTCGCTGCTTTGCAGTAGAGCCTCAGGCCAATCACAGCATAGTTTTCTCCAATGTCGGTGTCATGGTGCATGGTCACAGGTCCACCGACCGACACTATTGGAGACAGTTATGGATACAACAAAGAGACCTTGCAAAATGTACCTTATTGGTGTGGTTCTGTAGTCTGTATCACATTTTCTAGTCAAACGAAGCACATACCAACTTCCAAGGGCAGCCATCGACTGTATAGAGTGTGGTCTCCATTGTTTGCTCGACACTGGAGGAATCCCATGTGCTGATCCAAGACCATTGGAACCTTAAATGTGGCACCTCTGTCTTCACTCGTCACGTTGATGACCAGTTCTTCCCTGTTGTAGAGTGAGAAGGTGACAGGTGGAGTTCCTCTTGTCGACTGACAGGTGACAATGGCTGAATAGTTGTGGGACTCCTTTAAAACGGTGAAGGAGATATCGGGGGTTGACACCACGTCTGAGGGAACACACGAGGAACACAGGAGGGTGTTATTTTGTTCAAAAACACCATGTCATATCTATAAAATGTTATCTTGTATTCATAAGAGGAGAAGCTAACCTTTGACTGTGATTACAACTTCAGAGCTGTTGGAAGTGAAGACTCTTTCCTTGTACCTGTTGGAGGCCTCACACCTGTAGGAGCCACCGTCTTCTGATGTGGTTCTAAAGGGGAGCAGATCATTATTTAAGTAACTTTACAATTCCTTGTTGGACGTCTTTCTTATGTATCATTGATTGTCATACTCTGCTGCTACTGAAAACCACTACACTCCAGCTACTATAAATAGAAAGTACACCAGCCCGCTGCATTACTATCAACCTGCAGTAATTACTATAGCAACTGGCCATCAACACCATACCAACACCTAAGCAACCACCTGGTATTTTATTGCCTACAGCTGCACACACCATAGCAATCAAGTAACACAGCAGCAGCGGTCTGAGTGGGACTGTGCTGACCTGCTGATCAAGAGTTGTCCATCTCTCAGAAAAACGCCCGGAGCCTGAGAGATGGGTTGATCATTCAGCAGCCACTTGTAGGAAACATAACTCCCAGCAGTAATGTTACAGAAAAGCTCCAGTCTGTGCCCTTCGAAGAACTCCCGTAGACCTGAGCGGGCGGTAATCACTGCACCCTTCACTAGATCTGCAGGACAGACAGCAGCAGATGGAGATCACACCTTAGTTCAAATCACACAGAAATGTTTAATGTTGTTGAGTTTCATGTTTATAAGATCAATATTTAAATAATCTATTTTACCCACCAAAAACACTATAATGGTGTCCAGACGTGATTTAATTGTGACTTACAGTGGTGACTTTTCTTCAAGTGACATTTTTGGATCTGAACCATAACACAAACTGTTAAATCTGGTCCTGGCTGGTCACTACATGGTTAAACCCTGTAACTTTAGGGACCCCGAAAAATCTACTTTGGCGCCACCATCAGGTTAAAATTTCAATTTACAGATTATTGTTTATTATTGACAAAAGTAGCAAAACAAATATCATTGAAGACACTCACGAATAACCCTCAGGTGGAGAATGTTGCCGAAGATGGGCTCAATGTTAGACCTGTTCTGTGGGCTGGCCCCACAGACCAGGTCGCCCTCATGACGGGGATTGATCACCAATTGGAAGACTCCAGGCTCCCCTTCCAGGGAGGTGTACTCACCCAACCAACGCGTGAGATTGTCACGCTTACTGTAAAAAGGATGAGAATTAGAAGATTTTTTTTCATTATTATTACCATTACCTAATGCATTTTAATATAATGGTAAAAGTTAAAGATACTAATACTCACTGAAACAGCTGCAGCAGAATAGATTCATTCTTTGGGTGGTACGGCAGTTTACATTTAAATTCTTCAATTTCTTTCTCCAAAACCTCCGAGGGGCCAAACAGCTCTGGAGCTTCCAGATATATCTGATCTATCAAAACAGAGAATAAGACAAAACTGCACAAACACTCAAAGGAAAGAGTCGTAAGTAACAAAATACTCTTAATCAATATTATCCTATATATTATTTACTATGCACACGTATGCATATTCTAACAATAACAATTGACTTACTGCTCTCCTTGCAACAGAAGCACAACCCTGCGAAGAGTGAGAGAAATCAAATCGTTTAAAAGTCTGAAATAACTTGAGCGGATGCACAGTTTGTGCAGTTGGTGCTGAACTTACCCAGAATGACTACAAAGAGGGAAGCAAACATAGTTCAAGAGAAACTATTGACTTAAAAAAAAAGTTAAACTTCACATGTGGTTACGCACTGCACGGTCTGCACATGTTTTGAGGGTTTTGAGAGGAGGGTTGAAGCACGCTGGGTGAAAAACGCACACACACACCTACAAACATGTGCAAATAACTGATAACTACACTACACCTCCCTGCCGTACCCTCCCTTCATCACCAGATAAATTTATTCACTCATGCTGTCATAGCTGTCCTTCTGTTAACCCTTTTAAAAGTGAAGCTTAAGTAGGACAGTGTAATTTGTTTCATTGGCCGGATAAAAAACAGCAACATTAAAGATATAAAGTTTTATTTGGAAAAACATGACAGTATACAGTAATTCAGCTGAAATATAATCTCTCACTCTTTTTTACTGAATGTTCCAGCAGTTTTCTATGAGTAACTTGGCAGGTCAGGAAAAACAATAAATGCAGAACAAGAACAAGAAAGCTCCAAATTTGAATGAAATAATGTCAATTTGATGAAGCAGAGATGAGGATCTTCCTCCTGTGTCATACTGTGGTCTCTCTGGTCTGAAACTGAGAGAGACAGAGAGAGAGAGAGAGAGAGGTGTTTTTGTCATTTTTGTGTACACCTGGAGAATATATACATATGTGTGTGTGTGTGTGTGTGTGTGTGTGTGTGTGTATCATAATTCAATGATTTAAAATCGATATTTATGTGCAGCATGGTTTTGTATTTCAGTGGCCTACATACCTGACGCTGGACATCACGGCCTGTGGAGGAAGCATGGGCCTGCTGGCCTCCGGACAGGGACAGGGGATCAAACTGGGACAGGTCATCATAACTGGGGTGGGAAGATAGAAAACACTGTTGTACTGGTTTGTTTGGCTTTCATAAAACAACAAACTCTGTTAGGTCCATTGAGAAAAGGCTTACTTTGTCATAGCAACGTGAGTATGAGCTGAAACAGAAGCAAGAGGTGGAGATATAGGAACAGTTAACATACGTTCAGACAGGAGTTTGTGGTCAATGAATATCTCCTTCACACACACACACACACACCTTGGATGTGATCAAACATCTTGTAAACACCGATTATGAACACTGCCATCATCAGTATAAGGAAACAGCAGAAGCCTATGGCGACAATCTCGACTGTGCTCATGAAAACCCCTGTTGAGGAGAAGGGACAGGGTCAGTCAACAGTGACATGTTGTTAGTAATAATAAGAGTGAATGTAAGCCAACGGGTTTTTACTCAGTGGTGTTACATTGGATGATGGAGGCGTGGAGCTGAGTTCCTGTCTAATTAATAGTAGAAGTAGATAAACTCTGATCTGACCCCCTGGTCTGTGTGGAGCATATACAGAACAGTCTGCAGCCAGTTGGCTTAGATTAGCATAATCACTGTCAACAGAAGGAAACAGCTAGCTTTGCTTTGCCCAGAGTCAATAATTAATACACGATATCTCATTTGTTGTGTCTGTTTAAAAAAAACAAAGTGTAGCTGTCAAACTATTTCTCTGAGACCTAGTCTTGATCTTCTCACCTTCTGCCTCAACCAGCACAGCAGGACTCTCCACCCAGGGCCCGGACTCATCGTAGCTGTCCCTGACCCTGCAGCGGTAATACCCAGACTCCTCTGGGCCGAGTTTTGTGATGACAAGGGTTCGTCTTTGGTCACTGAGGGCAAAGTAAGGCAGGACACGCTGAATGTGGGAGTCTGTATGTGTCTCAGTGGGAAGAGTAGAGTTGTTCAAGCTCCAGGAGATGTATGGGAAAGTTCCTTTGCTGGCTTTACAGTTCAGTCTGACAGCCGCTATGTTGGAGTCAGCTCTGAAGAGATACTCCACCTCCACCCTTGCATCACCTCCAACTGGGACTGGACCGACAGGAATGAGAGAGAAACATGAATAGGAAATCAAAGGTAGGGAATCAGACAGACACATCTCCATCATGTGTGTGTGTGTGTGTGTGTGTGTGTGTAGTTCGTACCCACTAATAGAGTCACAGGTTCACTCAACAACTCCTGCACCTCATTTCTCACCCGGCATTGTGCCACACCCATATCCCTCCCAGGTGCCATGGGGAAAGGGAACCAGACAGTGAGGGATTCAGTTGCTGTGATGGATGCCACATCTTTGCCATCTATTAAGAGAGTGAAGTTGACCGGATAACTCCCTTGTGTTGACCAGCAGGTTATGTTGCTTTGGTAAGTGGTTCCCTCTTTGGACATGGAGAAAGAGATCTTTGGCTTCAACACATAAACTGGTGGAGGGATGAAAAAACATGGGGACAGAAAAAATACAGTACACATTAGACAGCAGTGGAACTGAAACAAGTTTAACCAACACTTCAGGCAGGTGCGTGAATCAGCATGTCCTGGTCAAAAGTACATGGACAGTCAGTGCATACGTTTGATCTGAGGGTTGTTTTTCATGGTGGAGGCCAGACTCTTTACATCTAGTTCAGGTCGCACTATACAATCCTTCCCAGAGATGCAGGGGCAGCATTTTAAGGCCTATGATTTTGGAGTGAAATGAATAATGTCCAAATGTTGACGGTTTTAGTGGTACAGTGTATTTTCTGAAAGAGATGCTGCAGCAGTTTGGGTCTGAAGACCTCAGTCTTTTGTTGCTGGTTGAAATAAAATGTTTCATTATAACTGAGTGTGAATATGTTGCAGTGGCAGTGCTAACATACTGATGTTTAGCAGGTACAGTGTTTTCATGGTCACATCTTGGTGCCACATATTATCATACTAATGATTAGTGCACGTTATGAAGAACAGAGCTGAGGCTGCTCTACGGTTATAAACCAAAATTTTGGTCACAAAGTGGCCCAATTGGCAGAGCTCACATCAAGTAGACTTAGTCCTGGGGCAGCGTCTGCAGGGTTTGAATCTGGCTTGGAAACTTAAAAAAATTCCTTAAATTCATTGCAGTTCATCAAGAAGGCAACACGACTCCTTGTGCCAGATTTGACAACAAATCAATCCAATTCACTCAAAACCAAAAATGTAAGTGTTATGAGGTGGCCACGTAGGCCTCACTGTCTAGCAACAATGAATGTCTGAGGCAAATTTCCATTCAGTATTTGTTGAGATATTTTAGAGTGGGCTAAACTGGCAGAACGGACCAACAGGGTTATACACAACTAATGAATCAGCACCTCCTCCCTCTGGTAAGTCTTCAATGTACTGTTATCTTCATACAGACCTTTGACTGTCACCTGGAGCTCTGAGCTGCTTGAAAACCTTCTGATGTCCTGCACCATGGACCATGCCATGCAAGAATAGTACCCAGCATGCTCTGGAGTCACCTTCTCTATCATCAGCTGGTTCACAGCAAGATGGAAAAAGGGAGAGGTGGTAGGGGTTACTTCCTTCCTGTTGAAAAACCAGGAAAAGGACAGGTGGGAGCCCCTTGTGACGTTGCAGCTTAGAACAATGCGTGACCCCTCGTACGCAACTGGGGGGGAGGGGTCAGAGGTCACCCAGGTGTTTGATGCTGGAGCTAGAAATGAGAGAATGATATTTGGTTAGAGAGTAAAGAAAGATTTTTGTGTTATTGGTAAAAAAAAAAAAAAAAAAGTGGAGTGTCTGGTACTCACTGACTACACTCAGCTTGATGATGTTACTGACTCCTGTTTCCTCTCCAGATGTCGCATTGCAGTGGTATGACCCTTCTGATGTGGCAGTGACCTTCATGAATAATGGTGCAGGTTGGTCCCCGACATTATCTACGTATGTGGAGATCACTTCACCACCGTCCCTCTTCAGCTCATAAAAAACAGGTGGAACGATATCAGATGCGATACACCGGAAAACCACCCTCGAGCCGAGGTAAGCCATGTCAGGGCCGCTCAGGACCGGGCGAAGAGACACTGATCCACCTACAGGCAGATATTCAATTTTAAACTAGCAAAGATCTTAGTAAACCGAGGGCCATATCTTAAACATCACTTAACAACAAACATACTTATCTTGATGAACAAACTTGCCAGAGCTGAAAACAAAATCAAAAAAATAATATCAGACGACTAAATTAATTATTTGTGTTTCTGGTTTAAAGAAAATTCAACTAACTCACCCAGAACTGGCAGCAAATTCAGAGTCTGTAGATTCCTCATTATATTGCTATGTATTGATCTCTGACATGGTTTCTCTGGCTCGGTTGTATGTGTGTGTGTATCTGTGTGTGTGCATGCGTGAATCCATGTTTGTATTTGTGTGTCAGGCGTGGGGGTGTTACACATGTGTTGCAAGCAGATAACATACTGGGCTGCGTGTTTGGCTTCATCTTCTTCATGATCTGTAGGACACAAAGTTGAGAGAAAAATACACAAACCACAAATGTTTTAATGAGCATTGCATCTGAAAACCATTTCACAGTTTACTGAATACAAACAAAGTGCCATTTCATAACATGAAAAAATATATATTATATACATCATTGTGTATAAAACAAAGTTTAACACATTTATATCCAACATAAGTAAATTTACACATTCAGATTACATTGACATGAAATTTACAGCCACATGAAAATGACTTGACAAACACTAAGCAAACACATCACACAGATTAAGATTAAGCAGTCAGCAGTTCAGCAGTCTGGTTGTAACTTTCTTGAAATGTATGCACGGGTCCAGGTTGTATTTCTGCATGGATTGATTTCTGTGGACACACAGGCCCAGCAGCTTGGGCTCTTCAGTCATTTTGCATAGAGGGGGGATCTCTCCCATGACTGAGAGGGGCGTCACCCCCGATGGCTGCAGAATGGACTCTGCGGGTTTCCTTCTTACGTCTGAGCATTGTGGTGTGCTGTTTCACCAGGAAACGCTTATCTGAGCTACTCTGTGGGAGACACATACAGAGTCATGCACACAACAGTCACACAGAGAAGTTTAACATACTGATAAACCCCAGTGTAAAAGCTTCACTTGCAGCCAAGTGGGCGTAACTCAGTAACTGTCACTTACCATAATAAGCATGTCTTTCAGTCTCTCGATGGCCTTTTGATTGGCTCGCCCCCGTGACACGTATGAGGTTAAGATTATACTGAGGGAACACACGTTCAAAGGCAGATCAGAGTAGTGCATGTGTATTTTACAAAGCATCTTGTATTCATTTATTTATCAACGTGTGTACTGTCCTTGCTCCTGGAATCTGCACACTTACATTTCAGCTAGTATGAGCGGCAGGGCAAAAGCCTCAGAGGCCAGGTAGCGGAGAGTGTTCTGTGCCAGGCTGGGAAGACTGCCCACACACACTCCTGTCACATTAAACACTGTCTCTCCTTTTCCAAAGGGACCACAGGAGGGCCTGGAAACAGGAGGAACAAACTGAAGGAATGTGCAACACAGAAAAGTAAAAATAGCTTCAGAAGTAGGCTGAATTGAAAATGAACAACAGAGGTAAAATAAAACAAGTACATGCTGCTCAGCGGCTGATCTTGCAGGTAGAGGTTGTAGCCCACTGTGATTGCAGCCATGACGAGGCCGAGCAGCAGCATGAAGTGGAACAAAACCGAGGAGCTGGAGGCCCGAAACATTCGGTGCTCCGCGACACAGCACCGCAGGACCGTGAACTGAAGACAGTGTTAGACAGAGAGACACGTGCATGTTACTGTGAAATGTTGAAATTTAAATAATAGTCACTGCAGTGCAACAAACCATGTATGGAAAGGAAGACATGAGGAATTTTGTATAAACATAGAACTATCAAGGGCAAAGGATGAAGAAGACGAGGTGCTGGTAGGACGCTGGCTGTTTCCCCCCTGTTTCCAGACTTTGTGTTAAGCTAAGCTAACCATGAATTTGATTCTTTCCTTTATTATTCTAATACTGTAACTTTGGTGCTTCTGCATTTTCCTAGTGAGTGTTTATTGCCATTTGTCACTGATTTTGTTTTATTACTTTAATTGTGACAGTATTTCAAAGTTTACGGTGAGTGTCACTGTCACTGCTCTCCAGCAGATACAGACTGTTGAACTGGAAACATCTGTGAGAAAGCAGAACAGCTCATGTCTGGTAGATAGTCTTTAACCGGTCAGATCACCTTTTTGATGTAGAATGTGAACAGCAGTGTGACGATTCCTATGAGAGGCAGCAGAGGGCAGTAGTAGATCCCCACCCAGCACACTGTCTGACTGTACACCAGATCCAACACATTGAAAGTGATTGGGAAGTGTTGTTTCCCCAGCAACCAGGTCAGACAGGATCTTGGGTACGTTTCACGCAGCAACCTGTCAAACAGAAGAAAGATGTAAAATTCAGGAATCCTCAGGATAAAGAATAGTTCAGAGAGATATTTCCCTAACTGCTGTTGAAAAAGACCTCTCTCTCTCTCTCTCTCTCTCTCTCACGCACACACACACACACGCACACATTCAAACCAATAAGATGACTAAGACAGAAAAAGACTGTTGCTCTCAAGCAAACCCACTTCCTGGGGTAGTTCAGAAGAAATGCAGTGAAGAAAGTGCTGAGGAAGTTGAAAATATACAGCTTGTACATCTCTCTGCCAAACCGGTTCTCCCTGCATATTGGCTGAAAAATAAAAAAAACACACACACACATATTCATGAATGTTTCAATCACAGACAGATAACATCACTGTAACAATGTCAATCATCACAGCCCATTTCACTTGCAACTCACTGACTGATTCCCTGCTGGTGAAATGGTGACGAGGAAGAATAAATAGATCCCTAGTGAAGCCAGCTTCAAGAAGATGCTCCTGAGAAGGAAAAGACAGAGTGAATGTGTGCAGGTGTGTGTGTGTGTGTGTCTGTGTGTGCAGAGGAGTTTTCTCTGCCTTACTTACCTCACAAGCGTGGCATTCACCTGCATGGTGAAGGAGTAGTCTTCAAAAGACGAGATCTTACGGAAGATGTAAGGGAAGACCAGGTTGACAAAAGTGATGGTGATGGGAGGAAGATACTGGAGGAGCAGACTGACCAACCAGTGCTGCGCACTCTGTGAAAACACAGTCAGGAGTGTGAAAAGCTATTCACCAAATTCAGGACCAAACCCAGATACCGAGCATCACAGCCTTACCTCTTTCAGTGATGCCTCTGTGGCAAAGAAGATGAGGCAGAAGGATCCGGCCAGCAGAGCCAGGACGAGCACGTTGAGGATGAACCTGAGCAGGTAGAGACGCACCCTCTGTCCAAGTGTCCTCTGAGAGTCCCGCATGGAGAAACTCTGCTCCACTAGGAACAGCTGAGAAGACACAAACAATTCAGAAAGACCTTCATATTCAGACTGTGAACATATTAAATCAACATTAAAACTGTTTAACACAAAGACATGTCAAGATATTAAAGCTGCACTAAGCAAGTGTCATATGAAACAGTGCCCACACCTTCTCTTTAGCTGTATATCATGTAGAATAGAAATATAGATAAAGCTGAAAAGTCTCATTAAGTGCATTGTATTTTTATGTACATTTATGATTGAATTTTTTCACAGGGTTCACACTGAATATCATTTAAACTGACATCTTGTGTCTTTATATGCATGCACATCTGTACACATCTGTTTTATGGACGTTTGGCCGACCCTCTGCAGAGGCTGGTGGAAACCTAAATCTACTGTCCACCCATTTTCATAAGAAATGGTAATACTCTACTGATATACATCTTTAATTATTTTTTTGAAAAAGTTGTAAGCTGCTGCACCAGGTTTTATTTATTAAGATTTACTCACTTTTGCCTATTTGTGAAGTAAACTTCACTAAAAACAATACAACCCAAATGCATTTTGTGGTTGAATAACAATTAACACTCCATCTGGTCAGGGGTCATAACAAAGTTGCTGCCCAGTATGGATTGATGGCATCATGCATTCAGGTGCTACATGTCCGTCCATGCACCTTGACGTCGTTCCTGATGAAGCTGCGTTTGAGAGTCGCTGCATCAGGGTCCTGGATGGTGAAGTCCCAGCCACAGAAGATCTTAAAGCTCACATTCATACTGTAACGCTTCCCGAGCATCCAAGTGTGCTTGTAGCCCACGGTGGTTCTATCAGAGGAGTTGACAGATGAGCACAGTGAATACCTAAACAACAACAGACTTTTTTTTTTTTTTGCTGCGCTGTTAGGGAACACTTACCTGCGGACCACCATGATGAGACTGAGGAAGAAGATGGTGAGGATTCCAGCAAGATACAGCAGAGGTGTATTCAGGCATGGAAGGTTTAAGGAACCACGTGTATAAAAACTAATGAAGACTGGAGAACGACTCAGATAACCCTGTGGAGAAGCAAGGAGTAAGAGGAATGAAAAGGAACACCCCCTCACACACACACACACACACACACACACTTACTGATCCCAGGAAGAAATCTAAAACTGAGTCATCGCCTCCAAACATCAAAGGTTCTGTGAAAAACAAACAAAGGCAGTAGTTTATTTTTAGGAGTCTATATCCAGTCGCAGTAAATTTACTGTAATCTATAATTACAGCTGACTCACCACTGCTGTTGCTCCTGCCATAAAATGTTGTAGGGCCAAGAATGAAACCCCAGATAAGAGCACAGTGTATTAGGTTCAAGTAAATCAGGTATCTGAGGAAAACGAAATAGGCCTTCACGCCTACTCCAAACCTGCCTGGGAACAGATCAACAGTGAGCATTAGGATTTTAATGACATTACAGTGTTGACTTACTTCTAAGATGTGTCAATATGAGTCGATATTCAGTAATAGAGTCATTTCCTGCAGGTCTATCTTACCTTCAATGGTATGGAGAGTGTGCCTCCATGGCAACAAGCTTGACAGAGCTACTCCCATCTGCACCCACACCTTCTTCATATTGATGCTCTGGCTCCGCCTCCACGATTCCCAAAAACCAATATTTCTGATTTGCATCTTCCTCCTGTCCCTAAATAAGAGTGCAAACCTAATATATTAATCAATCCTTAGCCGAAGCATAAATATTAACAAATTATTAACACAAAAACAAAACATCAACCACTTCAAATTTCATGCCAGACAAAGATTTGAAGTTTAAGGTGCTGATTAAACCTGACTGACCACCACACATGGACCTCTCTGACATGATGTCACAACAGGCATCATGTGTTAGAGTATGTGATAGGCATGAATTCAAATGTCAAGGTAAAATGTGATTGAGGAGAAGAGGAAGAAGAAGAAGAAGAAGAAGAAGAAGAAGAAGAAGAAGAAGAAGAAGAAGAAGAAGTCTATTAAAAGCTCACCCACCTGGCCCCTCGCTTTGCCTGAATACACATGGCCAGGTTTCTGAGTGGCTGCATAGACGCCTTGTCTCTGGATCCTCTGGACAGGTGGCCATTGTTGAGATTCTCCCCCGGCTCTGTGCTGCACTCGTAGACCTCAGTGACGTCTGAAACACCCTGTCCGTTCTGTCCGAGCCGGCAAGCCTGGACACTGGGCAGCTGGTCAAAAATCTCCATCTGATAGTACTCACAGGAGTCCAGCGACATTGTGGATTGAGTGCTCTCATCTGTGGTGAGAATGACATGTGATTTCCTTATTAACTGCGACATACGAATGTAGACGACAGTGAATATGTTCACTTTATATGTGTTACTGAGCTAAGTTTTTGTACAGACTGCATATAGGGTGGCAGATATTGATAATTTTATCATTAATCTGCAGATTCTTCTCTTGATTTCTTGTCTTATTGTGTCTAAACAACAGTTCAAATCCTAGGAACATGAAAAATGACTCAACTATTCAATGAACAAAAGAATTTCAGATCATTTTTATGCACACTAAGTAACACACCATGAGATATTTGCATGAATAACACAAAAGCAAGTGTGACATGTTGGCATTACAGTGTATAAAACGTTCCTGCATCTGTGCTTTTCTCTCTGGAGGCTGTATCCAGAAAATCATCTGGTCCCCTGTCAAACTACTATAGCATGTGTTGATTTTCCTCTAGTTCCTGTATGTGTCAAACCTACATCAGCAACTTCTATATTTACAAACATACTATTCGTCAAGTAACCCTGACTCAAAGGAAATACATATGTTATTTTCTGTTACCTGATAAGTGCCTCATGAAGTTGACCGTTTGCTGCTCCTTCATTTTTTCTCCCTGAACTTCCTCTTTAAAAAACGAATCTACCTAACAAGACAACATGCATCTCCACCCAAGGCGTAACTCAAAATTTGAAGAGTACTTCTGCAATTTGCCTCAAAATATCTTCTTTGATTTTTTTCCTCACATCACTGCCACGCTAGAGTGAAGACTCCTGAGCAGCTGGTCTGTGGTGCCCAAGCCCTGTCGGTACAGCTCAGTTTCTGGCAGGCACACATAAACTGACTCTGAGTGTGGCTAAATTTGTTGACAGGAAATCACATGGCAGGATGTAGACATAGGCAATCATTTCACAACATAGCAAGAAACACACATACGTACACACTGCTGTTGGTTGTAGATCTACAGTTTCATTTTCCCCATTTCCTGAATGTTTAAGTGTCATCTCATTGTTTATGATGCAGTGCCGTCTCTTTGGGTTGTTTTCATGGGACTTTGAAATCCACTGAGGTATAATGCTAAATACACATTTGGTTTCATATTACACACTGTAAAGTCTATTACTGAATATATTTGACGATGATTATCAGGTATCAGTTTAATTTGGCCACAGCCATAAATCAGTTTCTCCTGAGGCACATGTCAAAAGATCAGGTGTTAGTAGCTGTTATCTAGGTTCCTCACATGTGAACTAAAGTTACTTGATAAATCCATACAGACTTGACACTCAACACTTGGTAAAGAGGCATCATTAGGAAACTGATGTTTCGCTGTAATGTACTCGTGATGATGAAGCAGCTAGGCTCTTTCCACCCACTTGCTACACCACAAGGACATTTGAGGTTTCTACACAGTGCCTTTTACCAAGAAACATGAGCTTGTGTGTTAGGTCTTTCATACTCTTTCAACATGCCAAGTTTCCATTCCATTAGGCCAATGCTCTTATGAAGATTTTATTTTTTCCTGCCTGTCTTGTTCACTTCACACTAGTGGGTGAGGATTCAGATGAGATCAGATCATTCACTTAAGTGGAACCCCTCAAAACATCTCATGAAGAAAACACAAAGCAAATAAAAGCCTTGCAATCAAACCCTTACTAACAGTGTTTACAACTGTGCTTATCAGCAGAAAAATTTACTTTTTAAGTGTCAGTGAGCCAGCAACAACAATAGCCTATCAAGACACAGGCCTGAGGCAGCTATCAGTGTCTGACTGTGTTAGAGACACCAGAGTTGTGCTAATTGCGTGCACATTTTTCCTGTTTGCCTTCATCTCCTCTGTTGGTCTCCTGTAACTATTCCCTGTGATCCTTGCTTGTTTGTTTCAATGAATTAAGTCATAATTAATGTCATCATGACTTGTGCTTTTCCCTCTGTGGCATGTCAAAATGTCTCAAATGAAGAGGACCTTTGAAGAGTTGTACACACTGTACAACAGGATGTTCACAATAAACAAATAAGACAAATAGTCTCACGCAGGTTTCTCAGTAATTCGCTTGTCTTGTCTCCTCAGCGATAAGCCTAGGTGTGGCTAGGTATGTGTATGTGTATGTGAGGAGGGGTAAAGGCAGATTGGAGCAATGACGCCTCCGCCAGAATATATCCTTACTCTACTCTTTTTAACCTATGAATAAAGTATTTGTACACAGTGTAACATGCACAGTGTTAACTTCTGTGGCCTCGACAGATTATGTTTGACCCCGCTCCAACTGTAGTTTCGTTTGTCTTTGTGTTTTTCTGCATTGTCTCACTATACAAACAAGTCTGGAAGGATGTCAAACTTGAATAGGACCGCGCCATGAGTGCCAACTCTGCGGGGGTCAGGTTCACATTACCTCGCTGTCAGTGGAAGATAATATCGCTAAATAGTTTTTTGGAAAGTACGACTTTTATTTGAATTCTGACTTAAGCTTTCATGTGTGACACATATATTGTCTCCCGGCTTGACTGTTTAAAATTCAGCAGAGACACCACACCACCCCCTCCAGGACGATGGTTTCTCCCCGGCTGCCGGGCTGAGCGTGTTCACTATTTTGACTGACATCGTAGCGACTCGCGAACACAAACCTCAGCGATTTTGCAGGTTACGAGCGGGTGAGTGAACTATCGTTATCTGATTTTATACACATGTAAATCTGTTGTTACGATTCATTTTACTTCCTTTTGGTTTTTAGAAGCAGACATTTGCTCTTACCTCTGAGTTAAACTTTTGCCAACTTAATGAAACTCTTGAATCAGGTTAACTACCCCGGAGCCTGCAGTTAGCCGTCACATAGGTAACCTTTAAGCTAGGCGACAACAGACGCAACAGATGGACAAATAAGTGTTTTTAAAGGAATAAGCTCCGTCGGTTTCTCTCATGTCGCTCTGTGAAGCGAGTTAACCAGAGAGCCTGTAATTAAAGTAATTCCAGCTTCAAAATCTCGGCTGAGGGAGCTTTTGTAGTGTGTTGTGCAACAGCAGGGTGGTTATTGCAGTAAGTAGTCATATGTGAACTGATGGATAGATATCTAGATAGATAGATAGATAGTGCTGCTGTAACATCTGTGTTTCAGCACACTCATTTCCAGTTTCTGTGATGTAGGCAACAGTAAACCTATAATTTGGTGTCCTTTCTTTTTTCTGAATGAAGGCGGAGGCGGAGACACGCAGTGTTATGGCCTTCAGAGTGCAATGACAGTGTAATTGTGTATGTGCATGCATGCCTGACTGTGTTAGACACCAGAGTGGTCCTAATTGCATGCACATTTTTACTGTTTGCCTTCATCTCCTCTGTCTTCTGTAACTATTCCCTGTGATCCCCTGCTTGTCACTGCCTTTATTTTTAGTATCTTAATAATCCCTGGACCTTTCCTCCTTTGTACAAAACGCAGAAAGTTCAAGACAACTTTATACTTTTCCATTGTCTCTCCGTCCCCACCCATTTCCCAGGGCAAAACATCAGGGCAAGAAACAGCGTTTAAGTACAACTCTGTGCTGACATGTTTACAGTGATTTTGTACCACCATGATCCGTCTGTTGGGTTTTCTCAGCACCGTGGGAACTGATTAGCTCACAGTTGTTGAGAGCTGTCAGGCTGGACAGATTCCTTTGCACTGCTCCCACTTGCACTTATTAGCCTCCACCTCACATGATAACTGCCTTCTGTTTTTCTGTTTCGACACTGACTGTCATTCCATGTGATGTTAGGCAGTGTTTTTATTTGTAGACGAGAATATCTTCATTATGATCCAGTTATAGCCCTGATTTCTTACAAACGGCTTAGTTCCTTTTTTTAAAGCAGCAGTGCTCCCCAGTGAACTTAAAACCCAACTTAAACTTGTACCGAAACTGTATTCTCTTGTCCCCTGCTTTGTTTTCCCAGCTTATTATATTTGGCAGTCATGCAGCTCCGCTCTTGACCCCCTGTCAAGTTCTGTCTAGTGTTTGTTCCACTCCCACTATATCATACTCTGCCTTTACGGTCTCAGAGGGGCTGCTTCATTATCAGAAATCACATACACACATTGGAATAAGATATGCAGCAAGGCCAAACACTCACTGTCAGAAAGAGAATGACTTGCGAGTCCAACCCTGCAGTGTTGCATAAACCCTTTGTTTGTTTAAATGCCCTGCAGGAGTGAGAAACTGACACAGTCAAATTTGCGTAAAAGGAGATGAACTTAAAGGAATATTTGTAATAAGAAACTTACTCTGGGTAATATGACCTCTGAAGGTCATGGATGAAAAAGAGAACAGATTTGTGCAGAGAGCTTCAGTAAGAGGCCCAAAAACGAAGGATCCATGTCTGTGGTGGTATAATAGCATTTTTGAGTCATTCAGTCATGTAGTCAGTGTGTTGGCTGATATTCATGGCTTCGCCCTGCTGCATGTATGCTGCTGCTGATATCATATTCTCTCAGGACCAAAACCCACAAAGACTTTCCACCCCAATAAAAGTCACAGGTCTCTGGTATCTGAAACACACACATGTAATTACTACAATGTGTTCTTCTCACTATGTTGTTATTCAGCCACCACATGAGACAGACACACCCAGCTTATACCTGTGATGTGGTTCTTGTCTTTATGTTAAGTTCTTTGCACTGAGTGTGAATCGGCACTGTACTGTAGGTAACTAGTGTAGCAGCCCCCCTCCTGAGAAAAAAATGAATGGTAATGGTTAAGAAGGACCTTCCTGACTAGTCTAAAGGTTTAGGGAATGGTGATCTGAGCCTAGATAAGATTAATTACTGGATGTCTGTGGGATTAGGTAGGAGCTCTGCACAGAGGTACATTTAGGGACTCTACCCCCGGGAACTACAACATATTAAACCCACAGGGCTGATCTTTGTACTTTGGCTCAAAATTACATTCTGAATTGCTGCATCTTGTTATACCAGAAGTGAGCTCAACAGATGTTTTTAATCCCACAAGTCACATCACTATCAGTGTTTTCCATTGTGGGGGCATGTAAACAGGAAGTGCACATGGTGTTTCGTGTAACCTAAGCATGTGATGAATTTATGGGAAATTCATTAGTGTAGTGTTTTACTTTTTCTAATGTTATAGTTGTTGTGTTGTAACATACTGGTATTTGGTCAGTCAAATAGGAGAAGATGAAATAGGTGGGGTAATATTGATGTACAACAATAGATGTAAAACGATAGTAAAATAACACACTGATTAAACAGTTCTGCTCGTTGATGTATTATAAGATGCAGTGGTTTTATAAATCCATTAGAACAACAAAAATCTTTGATGGCGAGATATATTTCATCAGCTGCTCTTCATAAAACCAAGAACTCTATATGGTAAATCTTCTTTTCATTGTGTGCAGCATTAAACTGTACAGCTTATGGATGTATTTTCAGATCAGCTGTTTCTATTTTAGCCCATCATGACATCTGAAGAGCAGAACTTATAGTTGTTGAAGGTCTTTTATAAGTCTCAGCTCTGATGTATCTAGGCAGGGTCTGGTAAAGGGTTTTTATTTGTGCCTTACTAATGAATATCTGAATACAGTTTAACTCAAACTCTGCTAACTTGTTGGTTTGTTTTACAAGCAGTTGTTGTAGATGAGTGATGCTACACTCGAAGTGAAGGCCTTTCCAAAATGAACACAAACACACAGGAACCAATGTGCTTCCTCCAAATCTTCGGTATGACACACTGACTGCAGTCACTGACAATGCATCCGTCTGTCTACGTCTATGAATATTCATTTCACTGGTGACACTGCGCCTGACTCTGACCACAGTCCTGATGACAAGCAGTGCCTCAATAGAGCTCTCATGAGTCAGGACAAAATGACGTAGCCCCTCATGACAGGTCAGCTTCATGAAAGACAGTTGTCTCCCCTGAATATTGAAACATACAAAAGAGGATGCATTTTATGTGAAACCCCACTTTCACTGCTCTCCATATCCTTCTACATATCACATAGTAATGAAGTGTACATTGTTGTTGTTGTAGTTAGTTTATTTTGGGCCTCATTGACAAAACGTGAATAAACATACAGTTAAGGCATCAATTAGAAAAGAGCACCGAAAAGGTGTAGGCTGAAGACGAAGCCTTTTTTGCCTACCCTGTTTACATGGGGGCTTGTGTTGGAGGTGCCATAGTCAGTTATTATGCATGCAGTCCTCGAGGTTTGTTTCCTCAAATTGCTGTTTGAATGTGTGCAGAACAAGTTGGAACATGACGCAAGAGGATTCAATTCTGAGGAGGTCTACTGGCATTTTTCCCCTCCACCTATGGCTCACTCATTACTCCGTCTTGCCCTCCTTTTCCCCGCCTCTCTCTCAGGTAGAGTACTAAAAGCCATGGTGGAAGTAGAGCGCAGGTCTGAGCGGGTGCGGGTGTGATCCCTCTGCAATAAGTCGACAGAGAGAACGACGGCGGGACAGATTGAGACTGACAGAGCAGAAGAGGAATGGCTCGAAACGTTAACTTTGATCTGAGCCACCCTCTCATGGAAGCTGGACTGGAGTAAGTGACAAAGTTCTCCTCTGTTCTTCCTGTTACCTGTTTAGTTTTGCTGTCAGGAGCTTAGTTAGCTCAGTTAGCACTTCTCCCCCATAAGAATGTGAAAGGAGCAGAGAAAGGAAATGCTTTGGCATACTACTTTGTACTTTCTGATAACCTGTGAAGACGATCAACAGGAAGACTGATCATAAAGCCAATGTTTGGTTAAACATATGTTTGGACTTTGCCTGTGCTACATTTGTAAAAGTGCTTAGTCAAAAGGGAACTGGACTTGTTTGTTTGTGTTTTCTTCTTGCTGTGAGAGAAAACAGTCAGTCCAGTTGGCTTTGATTTCAGTACATCTAGATAATGCAGGAAGAGGATCACACAGAAGGCAGTCCTAGCTATGCTGATCACAAATGAATGAGAATGACTTCATACACTCTTCTTGCGTTGTTTGGTTGTAGTTTCCTCCCCTGAGAGTACCAGTGACTTGAGTTTGAACCATGCTGTTGCCATCAGTCCCCAGAGCACTCTGTACTGAAGTGTGTCTTTGAATCTAGCCTACCCTCTATCTCACTCTTTTCTGTCCTTGTCCTCATGTCCGTGTGTCCCTCTGTCAGGAGTCCACTGGATGAGGAGGTGGTTCATGACTCATTCAACCAGCTGATAGCTGAGCAGAGTCAGAATGGGCTGTCTGACGCCATTGAGCTACAGCAGCTGCAGAGAGAACTGGACGAGGAGAGTCGAGGTACTGTCACTGTGTGTGTGTAATGTGAAGAACTGATTTTATGGTTGAGTTTTATGTGATTCCAATATTGATACAAGATATTAGGTGAGTCTACAATTCAATCAACCCTATACCTGCATAAGAAAATGCATTGTATGTGGGAATTTGTTTATCGTAAAGTGTATGTTTGTAATAATGTGATATGACTTGACTGTCATCTTCTGGTGTCAAGGGAGAAAAAATGTTGAATTACTGCATTACTGACTTTACTTATCTGTTCTTCCAGCTGATCAGTCATGACAGTCATTAGTCATCCTCAGTCAATGTCTTGTTTGAACACATCATTGTCTTTACGAGCAGATGCAGTATTTTTCATGTTTTTTTTATTCCCCAGACAATGTGGCCTGCCTGTCCAGCCCTGGACATAACTATAGAGAAAGGCAGTGGGGACAAGGAGATGATGAATGGGAGGATAATGGAAGAGAGACAGACCCCCTCGCAGGGGAACGCTGGTCCTCAGCGACCATGAAGATCCTGTCATCCATGCCCAGTCGCACCATCGGTGGGTCCTGTTGTGAAAGTGAAAATGCTGATGCTGAGAGGAAGACACAAGCACATACATCTGAAGCTCTATTGAGCAACAACAAGATAGTTTTAAAGGGAGTTTTACAGATGATTTGACATCATCAATGGCAATGACATCATCATTGATATCCCTGAAAAATGGAAGTATAAATCATTTTTACATTTTTACATGCCACACTACGAGAGTGAAAGTGAAACACTTATAGGTTTAAAGCTCATCTGCAGGTTAAAAAAATAGCGTCACCACTGGTTTAAACCCACTGAAACATTCACAGCTGCTTAGAGCAAGGCTGTGTATCATAGTGCATGTTCATGTTTACCACATAAAGTTTCACTGGTGCATAGATTGTTGAAAGTGCTTTATTTAAGTAGCACATTAAGTTACTGTCAGGATAGGGTTGTACTGTAGCTGCACTGCACATGTCGAGTTATAAAGATGAAAACAGACTTGTTTCAGTTGAGCAGTTAAGTTTCATGAGGAAGCAATTTGTATGTTATCTTTCTGCCAGAATGCACAGCAGCTTTGGTTTCTTCGTGAAGAAGGCTCTGCAGCAGTTATCTAATTTCTTAAGCTGTGCCACAGAATACAAACATGTTAGAATTTCAACATCAGAAACGTTGGTGAGAGATATTGATCTTTCAGCACTTACCTTTTGTTCACATGCAATCATTTAGATGTACATGGTACAGTGGGCTCCCTTGTGAACACAGTTTTGCTGTGCTTGCAGCATGACTTTGTTAATGTGCACATCTCTCTCTCTCTCTCTCCCTCATTGTGATTTTATTGCTAACAGAAATGTGGTATTTTTTGTGATGAAGTAGGTATTTCATTCAAATATATGTATAAAAGAGAGATGTCCAATCCTGAAGTCATAGAAGAAGCAGACAGACAGAAACAATCTCAGAACAGATAAATTGTCTTTGAGTTCAGCAAGAGGAAGAGCACTTCAAGAATTGTACCTGATAGGCTCTGACCAATCTGATCCTTCTTGCCTGTCAGGCCGCAACAGAGGAGCCATCATCTCTCAGTACTACAACAGGACCATGCAGCTTCGGAGACGCAGGCAGAGCAGACCCGCCATTCGGGACTTCTCTCGCTCTGCCAGACCAAGTATTCGGGGCTACGGCATGGAGGGAGACTGTACAGATGCAGAAGGTACAGAGGGAGGAAAATCACCTCCACTCACTGGGCTCCTCCGACATTAGAATACAAACTGATGTGGGATGACATGTTTGTCTCCGTCTGTGTGTTACAGTGACTAAAAGGGAGCGTTTGGTAAACAACCTGCAGAACCTCTCAGTGAGTGACAGAGTCAAGATGCTCCGAGCAATGCCCCTCAGTGTGGCTGAGAAGCGTGAACTCAGGTTCGTGTGCTCTTTGTTTACGTTATTCATATTCATTCATTCATATACTGTGTGTTTTCAATATCAGTCTGAACTCCTTGTGTTTTTCTGTCTGCAGAACGTTAGCGTTACAAAAGGAGAGACGCACACTTTCTGGTAGTCAGATCCCCTGTTGCAGTCAACTCAAATATTACATAATAATTGTAAGTCACGCCACCAGCAACATCAACACTGTCCTGTCCATTGTCCTGACTTGATACACAGAGTTTGAACCAAGATTACCAAGACCTCTAAAAGCCTGTCCAGATACTGTACAAGTTTCTAGTGACCCCCCACATGGATCACACAGACAGCAACTTAACTAGGCAGTTGATACTTAACACATGAAAGCTTAAGAATCACCTTTTTAGCTCGTTTGCTCATTTGCTCATTTTGCTCATTTTGCTCATTTTGCTCATTTGTGTGTGTTGCAGCCACCACTCTTCAAGGGATTTGCTGGAGTGTGATGTGTAACACGTAGCTTTTAACCTTTTCTAAGGACATATTAGACCAACTGTCAGGTTGTAAAATAAATCTTGAATTAACTTGAACCAATACTGCATTTAAGCTGCTTCAGCTGTGACATGTAAAAGGGCTTGCTGGAGGCGTGAAAGAGGAGCAAGATCAGATCAGAAGCCCATTTTTCTGTGATGAAAAATGATTCCTGCTTTCAAAGCATTCTTGATTAGATGTATACTTCCCCCCCTCTATCTGCCTGTATTTTGATAATTCATGTGCTATGTTTTATGTGCAAAGTGTGTATCCACAATTTCTCCCAGCTTTATGGTGTTCAGTCACTGTCTTGGTGGTAGAAGCAAATATTCAAATGAGAACTTTCAAAGCTGAAGTGGAGAAGGGTTCGGTGTAAATAGCAGCTGAACATGGGTCAGGCCTGACAACTGCTGTCAGGGGCCGGGGCCGTGCACAACTGAGAGGAGGGGCCCAAATTGAATGTTGTGTTTACAAACTGAAACGAACAAACCTTTTACGATGTGCTATAAATACTAAAAGGGACACAGGAACAAAATCACAGCTCAACTCATTCTTTTCCTGTAAATGTGTGTCAGAAGGTAGTTCCTCTCCATGTTACTATGTAAGCGGTATAAACTGTTGCCCAAGCATCAATGCCTCTGAGATCATGTGTCACAAAGTTCAAACCCAAAAAAGCTGAAGTGATTTTTAGGAAAAACTGGAAACTTCATTGTCTCTTCTTCAAAACCATTGTGTCATGAAGTATGAAATCATTGCTGATTGTGGTATTTGTGTTTTTTGTTTGTTTTCCCATGCTGACTTGATGCGGTTTCTTAGGCACTGAGACAGAGCTGGTACAGCTGGCTGTCATTCCTGCACTCCCTCCAGCTGTGGCAGGTGGCACTCAAGAGAGTGAGCGGCCGTTTCGGCTCTGGGGTCCTCTCATACTTCCTGTTTCTTAAGACCCTACTCTTCTTTAACCTTTTCCTGTTCCTGGTGATGGGTGCATTCTTGGTGCTGCCTCAGGCGGTGCACCCTCCAGTGTGGCCTACTGTGAGACACTCCTTTACTGGACTGGAGCTCCTCACCGGCGCAGTAAGTTGTATCCTGTTGTGACATGTTATTGCAACACATCCCAGTTTTTAGAAAACACTCACCACATACTTGTTGGTGTGCTCAGAAGCTATGAGTCCATGTGATGAGTTCCTGATAACAAACCCATCTTTTAACTGCTGTAACTAAAGCTCATCGCTGAAAAATGTCTTTTTCTCAGTGTTCTTTATCTGACGTACTGACTTCAAATGTAACAAAGTCACCACTGATGCAAATGTTCACTGTTGTGTGAAAGACTGTTTCTCCATCTCTTTTTGTCTCAGGGCTATTTCTCAGACACAGTGATGTACTATGGATACTACGGTAACTACACACTGCATAGGTGCAGGGATGATGATGAAGGGCGGAATATCTCTGTGTCAAATGGAACCAGACTGGACTGTGCATCGAAGCACCTGCCTTACAACATGCCACTTGCATACTTCTTCACAATTGGAATGGCCTTCTTCATCACATGTATCATCCTCGTGTACAGGTATGTGTGTGTGTTTTTTTTAATATACTTAAGGCTTGCTTCAACCTATAAATTAGTTATATATTTGTCATATATTGAGACTATAATGTGCGGTTTCTCTACAGCATGTCCAAATCATTTGGTCAGAGTTTCCGAATAAACAAATCTCACAGCATCCTGGCCATTAAAGTCTTCTGCTCCTGGGACTTCAAAGTCATCAAAAAAACTTCTGTCAAACTCATGTCTGAGAATATCTGCACCCAGCTCAAGGTACACATACACACACTCAGACACACAGACAAACCAAACACATCCTTCTTCTGTCTGTTTTCCTCTCTGTCACATATATTCATGTGACGATCCAATGCCGTCTTCTCTTTCTACATCCCTCTCTTTGCAATGACCTTTTTCTCTTTTCATACCTCATCCTTTCTCTCCCCCTCACCTCTCTCTCTGCTCGTCCACCTCCTTCTTTAGGAGCTGTTGGCAGAAGTGAACCATAAAGACATCAAGAACACTGGGTGCCAGAAGCTGTGGAAACTGACGGTCCATGGCATAGCATGGGCCATCTGCATAGGAAGTACCACTGCCTCTGTGATCGGCATATACTTCTTCTCTCATCACATGCACCAGGTGAGGCAGGACGGTTTTTCAGGATGCAAGGTTTCAAGGATCTGAAATTTTATAGGTGGATACCCAGACTTCTGGCTGTACATGATGCCCACAGTCTTTGGTCTTGTTCCTCTGCTGCCTAGCATGAAGGCATCTATAATTTCTGATACACAAATTGCTGATGAACGTCATGGTTGCACTATTTCATATAGGATCAACTAAACATCTCTTGCTGCTGTTTGATTTTAAATTGCCTACACTATACATTATGTAACTGTTGGAGTAAAAAATATAAGTCCAAAAAATGGGCCAGTTGTGATCAGGAGCATTTATTTTCCAACATTCAGTAATACCAAATCAAAGTTTCAATTGATGCTCAACAAGTTACAAAAAATGATCAGCAGAGTGTCTGGTAGCTTCTTCAGAAATGATCAGAAACAGTCAGAGCAAGGTGCAGAGGGGTCTATCCCTCAGAGAAATGAGTATAAACTCCAGCCTGTTCTAGACCAGACTGAGTTGTTTGTCTCTGGATCTCTATTTTATAATTTACAGAAAGCACTAGCTTTTTATTCAAATTAGGGGAGGTTTCCTCCCCCATTTCTCCTAAATCTATAATAATACGATTTGCGAAAAATAATGGTGTAATCTTTCTTCTATAATCCCTTCACCTATTAGATTGGGCCGTCTTGAGTATTAATTGTGTCACATTTCTTCTCCACCTGCAATGTTTCAAAATAAGTTTATCACATTTGTGGTTGATTCCATTATTTCTTAGTCAAGTACAAGTTTTAGTAAGTATTTTTAAAAAATATAGTTTTACATGATAATTTATTATATCACAGAGATTAAACATTGTTCTAGTGAGTGAACACAGTAATTCTTATGTCTTTATTATTTTATGATCTGCTACAGCTGCTACTATATTGTGTTACATTGTAGTCAGAGCATGTGTCAGGTGCTCTTTGTTTCTGGCCAGTGTTTTTAGGTCCTTTTCGCTGTCCTGCTTTTTCTCTCAACAGTTACATTTGTAGCCACGTTGGTTTCTTTACGTGTTCACACACACGCTCACCCTCCCTTCTCGGCCTTCTTTATTTTCTGAGCTTAGCATTATATTTTTCAACATAATTATTTTCAACATCATTTGCTGGTGACTCCTGGTGGTGGCATCAAAAAACACACACTGGCTCTGAGAAATGCTGCCAACAGTGAGAGGAGCAGACTCAATATAACTGTCAAGTACAGTATCGTGAAGGGGCATGTCATCTACTGGACCTGCACACTCAGCTTTCTCTCATTTCTTTCCTCACAGAAACAACAGATAATAGCTCGTAGTCCTGAAACCCACCAGAACGTGTTACAGAATGAAGCCAGCCTGTTGGCTCTGCCCGTGATGGTGTCGGTCATCAACCTGCTGCTGCCCGGCCTGTTTAACCTCACAGCCTGGATGGAGGACTACCATTCACCTACTATATGCACATATGTTGCCATTGGCAGGTACGAGCAGAGTTAACTGAGTTAACGTTTGAGGGTAAGAAGATGCAGAAGTGTCAAATGGTTGTTGCTAATACTTTGTTTGACGTCTGTGTTCTTCAGGAACTTGTTGTTAAAAGTGAGCATTCTTGCCGTCCTCTGTTACCACTGGCTGGGTCGGGTGGCTGCTGACCTTCAGTATGATCACTTTAGGGTAATACTAATGATGAGCTTTTATCTTTCACGTCACCAGACACCTCTTTCTTCATAGATGTGCTGAGGAATGCTTTTCTAATCTTCGTTTTTTGGGTCAATATTGCAGCGTCTTACCAACTATGTTCGATCTATTTTGACTATATTGCATTTAGTGCTGGGAGAGTTTTGTTGGCCAGGAGCTTTATCGCTTCTGCTAATGGACTTCATCTTTATACTTCTGGACACGTTGTTAGGAGAGTTTCTTTGGAGGTGGGTAACACACAGAACCATGAAAATTGCACTTCCATTTTGTCCTTTTTTCTCCTTTTGTTGATTTCTTTCTGTTCCTTGACTGATGTATTGAACCACCTCTTTTCTCCTCCTGCTCTCTGTAGGTTGTTTTCCAAGAGGGTGTTGAATAGGAGGAGGAACCCGGTGTTTGATATCGCCAGGAATGTCCTTGAACTCATTTATGGACAGACCTTAGCCTGGTACGAAACTTCCTGTTACTATGCCCACACAGTTATGTGTGAGTGATGGGTAGTGAATATTGCCTTTGTGTTTTTCAGGCTGGGAGTTCTCTTCACTCCTCTCCTGCCTGCTGTGCAGGTCATCAAGCTCCTCCTGCTTTTCTACATTAAGAAGGTACTTCAATGGAAAGATTATGATGCACAAAAATTAAGGCCTAAACTAAAATTTCCAAAAAGTATTCAGACAGCTAATTGTATGTAATGACAGCAATTTCCCCCGTTCTTTCTTCCATGTTGTGGTTAAAATTATCCTCTGCTGTGGTGTGCCTTTAGAAATTCCCAGTCTATTAGGCAGATACGCAGACGTCATTTTATTTTTCCATTTGACTTTTTGTTTATTATTATACAGTTTTAAACTCAGTGGTCCTCTGCTTTTGTCATGTTTTCGCTGTCTCAATCTCTCACTTCTGACAGTGGGGACAGAAGTAGTGACCTCTGACCTTTTATTGTGTTTCTCCACAGAGCAGTGTAATGATGAACTGTCAGGCTCCCAGGAAGCCATACAGAGTCAGCCAGATGACCACAATCTTCATCACTCTCCTCTGCTTCCCCTCCTTCCTCGGTGCCTCCGTGTGTGTCACATACACCATGTGGAGGTACTCACACAGTTGACCCTGTCACTGAAAAGATCACTGCATTAACTCATATTAATTGCCTTTGGGTTTACCCTGTTCTCAATTATAACCACTACACTGTGTTATTACATTGTGGTTGTGGGCTCAACCAAAAAAGTAGGTCAGAACCACTTCTACCACAATGAAATGCAGTGTAATCTGCAGGTTCATGACCATTTACCATTAGATCATTTTGTAACATTAACACTATATTTCTACATCATGATCATTGTTCCAGAGGATTCGGTGATTGTTACTGTGTGGCTTTACAGAAGTGGAAAATCATACCGATTGCACTATAAATTGCTGTGCTGTGTTTTGGCATCTGATAAGTCAAACTCATGGATCTCTTATTGAAACCGGTCTTCCTGGATTGTACTGAGAAAACACACCCTTACACTATTAACTTTAAAGTCGGTGCATTTTTCACTCTGAACTCAGTAACCTCAGTCAAGTCCTGAAATTGAATACTAACAGAAAAACCAACTTTTTGCCCTGTAAATGTGGCTATTTGAGACATGCATCCCAACAACATGTGAAATAATTGCACACACACATACACACTGTATTGTGGGTATTGTGGGTTTCATGTTCCTAACCCAAATTCTCTGTAATTTGGAGAATGGTTGTCTTTAATGACTTCTTGTGATAGCATTAAATAAAACACACACACACACAAACCAAAGGAAAAATGCAAATAGTTTAAGTAGTGTTAAATGTTCCCTCTGAAATCTCTGCCTTGTTATCTCACTGCTTCCTGTATGACACACTCGCACACAGTGACCAACAAGTTAAAGCAACACTATGTAGTTTCTCAACCTTGAAATGTTTCTTAACTCATTGAAGTGGTAGAAAAACACTTAATAGGATGAATCATGCTGCAGCTGCAGCCTGAGCGGGGTCGTGCTGAATTGTTGCCGTTGCTGGTACCGTTGCCATTGCCAGTGCCGATACCGCTGCTGGTACCAGGGCCGCTGGCGTTGCTGTTTCCGGTGCTGTTGCCAAACAAAGAGGGCTTTGTCTGTCACCGAAGCCCAGGAGCGAAGGCTGGTTGGCCGTGCCGCCCAGCATAGGGCACTTGTGTGTGGGTGAGAGGAGCAGAGAGACCGGGCTTGAGCTCGGTCTCTGGAGCTTAGCGGAGCTGCGGTGCACCAGCACCATGGTGGCGCTGTGTTCCTACCCGCACAGGAAAGTTACATAGTGCAGTTGCGGCTGGCGTGACCCCGCTCAGACTTCAGCGGTGGCACCATTCATCCTGTTAACCATTTTTCTACCACTTAAATGAGTTTAGAAACATTATTTTAAGGTCGAGAAACTACATAGTGTTGCTTTAAGCAACATCTCAGACACTTGCCGATACACATCTACTAAATATGGACCTTTCTGGTGTGGGACTGTTGGCACAAAGTAGTGTGTGTGCCACAGAGACTACTCTTCTTTCTCTAGTAGATTTTTTGGAGGGCGCTGTTATCCAGTGGGCACTTTTACACAGTGAAATGCAGTGGTGGACAGTAAATATGATGCTCTGGACAGCTGATGGGAGGACATTTCAGATACAGCAAAAGACATACAAGTGAAGATACAGTTTTCAGTTATACTCATGTCATTGCCACTTGCCACAGACTGAAAACTGGGCTGTGGCCTCACCATCATGTCTTTTTCTGTTTATGGTTTGGCTGTAGTCACTTTTCCTGCTCATGACATAATTCATCTGAATTGCAGCGGGTCAACTGAATAAACAGCTGTATGCCTGTTCAGCGAGCTGTTCTTTCTCTGGCCTCACAACAAAGAGACTCACACATACAAACTCAACATGTGTCTTCGGTCCTCAGTATCAAGCCGTCATCATCATGTGGTCCATTCCGTGGGCTCAAAACCATGTTCCAGGCAGGAAAACGCTGGATGGAACAACTGGAAAGGGATAATCCCAACCTGTCTGTGCTGGCCAGAGCTCACTCCTACCTGGTGGAAAACCCTTTCTTCCTCTTTGTGGGAGCAGGCATCTTTCTGTGAGTGCACAGAAACACAGCTGTAGCAGGGTGACTCACTGCCAGTGTGTTTCATATATAATCACTGTGCATTATTATCAACATCTTTGTTATTGAGTGAAGCACTGCTTGTACTGATCCAATGCACTTTCGTTGTTTCTTTCCATCAGGATAGTCATCTACTTCCACAGTCAGGTGGTGGACGGTCAAAGGAAGATCATCAATTTGTTACAGGAGCAGATAAAAAATGTAAGATAGAGGTCTCTGCTTCTCAATCTGTCTAAATTTGAGCATGGATATAAAATAGACTAAACGGTTCTGTTACCTTGCTTTCATCTCTTCCTCTCTCTGTTCAGGAGGGAGATGATAAAAAGTTTCTCATCACTCGCCTTCAGTCCATTCATGAACAAAAACGAACCCCCGCACGGAGACTCACAAGTCAGGTCTGTTCCTAATGCTTTTTTTTGCTTGTCTTAATCACAGCAGTTTCTTTTCAAGTTATGGTGCAAATCTGAACCCCCTATTAACATTTTTTTAACATTTTATTTCACTCGGTTCTGTTTTCCAGGACTCTTCCATCTGAGGCTGTCGAGTATCCAGTAGGCAAGCCTTCTCAATTCTCTGGGCACAGGTTGGGAGAAATCATAATCCAGGGGTGATATACCTAGAATACTGAGTGTGACCAAAATCACATGTATTATACATCTGTTAGAGTTAGAATTTGCTGAATTTTCATGACTGGACTTTTTGTAGAGAAGACGAGCAAATCATGTCGAATTATCAGGTAAAAAGCTTTGCTTTCTACAGCACTGTACAGTATACACAGTACATGAACTGTTTGAAACTCAGATGTTAGGAAGTCAAAGTGTAGCCTGACAGGAGCCAGTAGCTATGTTTGACTATTAATAGATAACATGACTGCTCAAGAGCTGAACAGAGAAAGACAGAGTTACAGGCAGCACAAAAGAGGAAGAACTGATTTTTAGTTTGAAAACTGAGCAGGAAGCAGGTGAATGTCTGCAAGGAACCAGAACGTGTAATGGAGAAATCTTAAAACTGGTGTCATCAGTTCAAAAAGATTTCAGTCATCTCTCATAGAAGCACTTTTTTTTATCAACTGTGAACAGTTTTTAATGCTTTTAATTTTTTAAAATGTTTTATCAGTGTGCATGTCGTAGGATGTTGAGGGTGTTACTGTAAATGATGACTTGTTTTTTTAATTTTGTGTTTTAAATAGTTCTTTTAGGGCGATAAACTACAACTGTGATGTCAAACTTTTGTAATTAAATTATGTTTTATCGTATTGGTGTGTATTTGTATTTATTAGTGCTTATGTATAGTGTGGGCACTACTACAGCACAGGAAAATCCTTGTTACAAATTCAACAGCCTAAAAAACAATACCAACATGACTGACACTGTTAGCATACAGGAATAGTTTACAAACATGCAAGTAACAAAAGTAAATGGAGACACAACTAAACTTATGTGTGTATAAGACATATATAAAAGATATCTTCAGTAGAAAAATAAATACACAAGCACTTTTAAGTTGCCTGAAGAATGGTAATAAAGTAATAATCTTAATCTTTGTTCCTTTATTAGTAAATATTACCCATTAAATTATTTTTCCAAAATGAGAAAAAGCAGCATATTTGGTGGAGGGTAGAAACAGCAGCACCATAGATGGATTTCTGAATGTGATTTTTAGAGTTGACACAAGAGAGCACCAAATCCCCACAAAACAAACCAGGAGCTGTTTCAGTCCAGCGCTTTCCCATCACAACTCTAAGTGACTCAACTATTTTAGACTACCACCATGACAGTCTCAACTGCATATACACATTATACAGTATGTATTTACACTAGATTTGTAGAAGTATATATACACACTGTAACCAGTTCATTGCACTTTTGTGCACCTCACAATTATAGAGTATGTGTGCATCAGTCTACATGTTAGAAAAAGGAACAGGTGATCCCGTATGTTGCATTTAAACTGCTCAAACATTGTGGTTCAGTTGTTTTTCACTCAGTAACAGCTTTAAGGCTTCAGGCACTTGTGAGTATTTCAGTCATTCAGTTTATCAGATGCAGAGTTAGTTGTGTTTGTTGTCTTGAGGCACTGACAGCTCCCATGTTGCTGTTGTCTTTGATTTGTGTTCAGCACTTGTTTCGTCAGTGCTGAATGGCTTACTGGCTAAAATGTGACTCAGCTGCCGTTATTGAGCATGCCCAGCAGCTTCCTGGGGTCCATCCCCTGCTGCTGAGCCATCTTCTGCACATCAAAACCCATGTGCTTCAGGAACTGGATCACGCTCATCTCCTGTCCCGTCAGCTGGTCGCGAATAGTCGGGCAAGAGGGGTTACAGTGAGGCCACGGGCAGCTGTCAATCAGATGTAGAGGACAACCCCTTACAGGTGGGCTCTTGTGCTTTTGGTGACTGTGGTTGCCATGACTGCTGTTGATGTGGAGGTTGTCTTGGAGGCTGCGGTCCCAACAGTGAAGGGCTCTGGGCAGGGAGGTGCCTTTCACCTGAATGTCCATCCAGTAACTGCAGGGACAGCAGGAGTTGTGAGGGTCAACAGCTCACAATGCTCTAAGAACCATATCATGTGACCTGTGCTATCTGTTAACAGTGTATGTCGTGCTGTACACGGTCATGGGCGCTGTCAAGAGGATTGAAAACTAATTACATTTCGGTTTGGTTGTCCTGTAAACTGAAACAATTACTTTGCTGACATAGTTCATGTTGTGGGATCTATCTGGTTGATTTTTGAAGCAAATACTAGAAGCTGGGGACTTAGCTCTCTGCAATAAAGGCACAAAAGGCTTGTAAATGTCTTCAAAATACTTAAAAAGGTCCTCAACATGTCATCTCCTACCACATTTTTATGTAATTTACACCACATAGCGACCAGTAACAGTATATTTGTGACAAGCTGAAATCTTAGCCTGTTTCATTGATTGGTTTATGTCTTGTAGTATTTTTGGACATTTTTACAGATGCTATAAAGTAGTACATTGAATGTGAGTACTGAATACAACATACAAACTCTATACAAACATATAGAGAAAATACAAATTATTTAATTAAAGTTAAATTAAGGCAAAAAAAAAAAAATCTGTTTATTCCAGTTCCCTGTTCGGTTCCATCTAAAATGCTGTGAACAGTCATTAGCAGGCAAGCTCTACAATTTAATAAGTTAATTCACTCACGTTCTGGTGATGAGCTCATGAGACAAGCAGGCCGGAGCAAACAGCGCCCTGTCATTCAAACCAGAGAATCACACAGTCAGTTATATGGCTTTTCTATTTTATCTTGTGTGTGTACGTGTGTGTGTGTGTGTGATTGTGAGTCTTACGGTACGTCATGAAGCGTCCCCCTCAGCTCCTGCCCCAGGTTCTGTATGTACCTCCACTGGCCCTCGTGGACAGGCTGCCCTGTCAGGTGGATGTTGTCAACTGTGAGCTGGGCCTCGTCAAACAGCCACTGCACTACAAACACTGGGCCTAGACAGGACAGAGGACATCCTTCAGGTCAGACTTTGACTGACATGACAGCCTGTGCATGAAGTGGGTGTTTAGAGTGTGTTTATCCACTCACTTTTTAACGTGGGGTAGACTTTATATCCAAAGAAACAGTTCCACTCCTCTCCAACGTGGGCCTGTCTGCAGCTTTCTGGCACCTGTCCGCCCCAGTATCTGCACAACAGCAAAGTGTCACCACTTCATTAAGTCTGTAACCTTCGTCCTCACGTCGCTCAGTACATCGTCCCTTCCCTCTATCTTGCCCTTACCTGATGCCTCTCTTTATGGCCTCAGTGGGGGCACAGCTGATGGTATCAAGGCAGTCTGTGAATTTGTACTGTTTGTTGTCCAGGAACCATCCAGAGTCAGCCAGGCCCCTGACCTGCACCCCTGTGTAGCCCTGTGAGGCCAGCTGCTCAGCAACTTGGTCCACGTTCAGCAAAGCCCCTGTACCACCCGCACTGAAGACAGGAGGAGCAGGGTCAGAGTGGAGTCACAGGTGCTACTGAGTCATTATCTGTGGTACAACACACAGGAGAGACACAAATACTGACCTGCTTCCTGCAAGAAGAAGAACCTTGGCGTTGTCCAGACCTTTAGTCAGCAGCTCGTTTACCACCTCCTTAATGATCAGAGATCCCATGAACGCATAGTCACCTGACAGCAAACATATTACATATATATAAATTAGCGTAGATTCACATATAATAGTGATTATGATAATGATGATCGCTCCAGCTGTAAGAGTGACTGTAAAATAAACAATCAACTGTGTGGTAACAACACAAAGACTTGAAAATTCATTGATCCAAAACCCAAATGGCACCTGGGTGATCACACTGATTTACACTCAGCTCCCTCTTTGTTTTAAGTTAAGAAATGACGAATCTTGTTTTAGTACTTTTAATCTCTATATTGTGATACCTGCACTTTAAGTGTATGGTGTAATTCAATAGTTTTTCCATGTATCTAAAATCAGCATAGGACTTGAAGGGGTTTCATTAATTCAGTCAAGTCAATGAAGTAAAAGTGACTGCTGATATTAAGATGTTTTTATCTGGAGCTCCATCCAGTTACCCTCTCACTCTTCCTTTAATATCTACTGCAATGGTCATGTCTTTATACAGTGTATACTTTATCAAGTCAGAGCCACAAGTTCACACACTGAGTGGTCTCATTCATTGCATCTTACTGTGATCTGTCTTCGGGGTGGCTCCGCTCCACACGTCACTGGAGCAGTACGGGATGAAGCTGCAGGAGAGAGAAACAGCAGCACTGAGGACGTAGAATCTACTTAAGAATCAGAGCAGCTTTGATGTTACTGCAGCTGATGATAAGTGTCCAGCCTGAATGTGTGTGCTGTGGGATGTCAGTGTGTGCCTTCGCTGTCAATGTAAATAAGATATTTTTTCATTTTTATACATGAAAGGATGATAAACGGCAAAAACAAAAGCAGGAGACAAAAGTTCTTATGTCTTATATGTGTTTTGCAGCCTCTTGATACTTAAACAATATCATAACTTTTGCATGTTGAAGCTTGCAGTGTGATGCAGTGAACATCATGAAGTTTATGTCTGAGCTTCACTAAGGAGAAATAAACATCAAAAGCACCAGGATGTGGGGAAAATTACATAACATGATAACCTACACACTTTTTCATCATCATCATCATTTTATGTAGAGGTGTGTGTACCCATATATTCATACAAAAAAACACACAAGTGTATGAACTATGAAGTGAAGGAGAGACATAAGCTCTTACACCATGTTGGCGTTCCACCAGTATGGGTTTTCCTCCGGCTGAGGAGACAGGATTCCTGTTCCTGTGAAATGCAGAGGGTGAGATCTCACATTCATTTCACTCTCTGCACAGATATCATCTAAAGGTAAAATGCTTTGGGCTACTTGTCAGAACTCACAAACCTTAATGTGTGTGTGTGTGTGTTTCCATGTGGTAAATAAGTCATTAAGTTTCCCTGCTTTGGTCAGCAATTACACGCAGGCATTGAAGAGCTCTGCAGCTGCTGCACTGGCCACCAGTGTAAAGCATACACAGAGAAGGTGGTGCAGGCAGCGAGTCATAAACAAACAAGGGGTTCCCTGATGGCTAAAGGAAACGAACCAGAGTTTGACTTTTAAAAATTAATGCAAACTCAGCTAAAGAGGAAACACAAACAGCCCAATGAATCTCATTCATTCAGGGCAGGATTTTTCCCTGCAGATGAAAGCAAGAGCTCTGTGGAGGCAGTGAGGACATAAGCTGCACAAATGTAGGACACTTCTGGTGCCAGTTTGCTTTCTTGCTTTGTTACCTGTTCTGGTTTGTGGCCACTTGGTGGAGCTCATCAGTCTCCTCATTGTCTCGTACCTGCTGTCACAGGTCTGCCTGTTGAAACAGTACCATCCACCTGAACAACACACGCACAAGCTTGTTAACAGGTTACCTACAGCTGACTTCACTGTGTTGAGTTCATTGTCTGTGTTTGTTTTTTTGTTGTTGTTGTTGTTGTTTTCTTCCACTGGTTCTCTCTCACCTTCCAAGAACAGCAGCCACCTCTTGCTGCCCTTGGACTCCTTGATGTAGTACCTGCACGAGAACACCAAAACAAATCAGTAAATGTGTTTGTGTGTGTCATGCACACACACATGCACATGCGAACACAAGCTTTTGGGATGCTACCTTTGATGCTGACATGAAAGATTTGGCTCTGATCCTACCTCTAAAAATCTCTGCAGGAGCCTGTTTAGAGGCATTCAGAGCTCTAATTGCTTCTTTAAAAAAAAGAAAACATGAGTAGAGGAAACTCGTCACGCTGTTGGCAGAACACACACACCCTCTCTCTTTCTCTCTCGCTCACACACACACACACACACACACACACACAGGTTTGACAGCATGGGTGGGATATGCAAAGCCCCCTCTTACCCACACAGTCACTGTGTTTTATTCAGTTGGTGTTTTAAATGAATGAGAGTTCTGATATGATTGGCTGCTTGGATTCATGGTTGTCTCTTTATTCAGTATTTAAATAACACTGATGCACAATGATCCATTGGACTGGACCATTGGCACAACATTTGGCACTCTACTTCACTCACAACGTTCACAACATATATTAAAACTGGGAATTTTCAGTCATGCAAAGGAGAAGCAAGTGAGGCATGTGAGGAAAACGCTTTTATTTTGAAGGAGTTACTCTGATTTGTATTGTAGCTGTTAAACAAAGGATATTTAGACAAGAACTCACTCCTTGTTCTTCTAAGCCATGAACTGTCAAGTCAAAACACATCACTGCGTAATCCATCTATATCAGGCGACTTTTATTTTGGAAATAATAGAACCAACAACTTTGCTCCATCCGACTTCAGCGGAGACATCAGTGCAGAGATGAACATGTTTGCCTCAGTCAGTTGTGCGCATGGTCTCTCTCACCAATCGAGCATTGCGCTCTGTCTGGTCTGGACCTTTAATCCAATTTGGAACAGGAGGATGTTTGGATGTTTGGTGCAAAAGAACGCAAGCAACCAATATCTCCCACACAGAAAATAAAAACGACGATAGGCTGATGTTTTAGGTCAGTCTCAAACACTTAAGAGCCAAGAAGCCCCCTCACTTACCCTGCAGGTGACCCGTCATTGCATGTCACAGACACATTCTTCAAAAAGTGCAGCTTCATGTCTTGGTCCAGCTTCTGCGCAGAGCACGGGTACAGCGACTGCGCCAAGTTCTTAATCTGCACCATGAAGTTGTTCATGTTGCCCTCCACGGCTGTGAAGTCTAAAGGGAAGCTCTCTGGTCCGTCCACCCGCTCCCTGTACACCGGAGCCTGCTGCTGCTGCTGCTGCTGCACCCTCCGAGTCTGCGCCCGACCTCCGCGCACTCTCCTCGCCTCCACCGGTGCGCTCAGATGGATGAAGAGTAGCAGCAGGCAGGAGCGCACCGCGGACACACCGGCCGAGCTTCTCGCCACACAACGACTCTGCATTTCTGTTTCTTACTGGAAAACGACTCTCAAGTGTGCGCGAGGGGTCTGAATAAAACACAGCATGTCCTAAGAGTCGACAGGGAGGTGGGATGTTCTTTGAGAACGCACGGACACCTCTTGGAAACAAGGTGTGCTGAATGAACGCAGGGTGATGATCTCCATGGTGAACAGCTGGTTTAAAATTCAGCCCAAATGCACGTGCAGATCCTTCGTCATTTCAGTCGTAACACTGCGTGTAGTTCATCCAGTAAATGCGTCATTACACGCGTAAAAAGCCGTCGTCCAGCCCAGGGTCGGCGGACTAGTATTTGACCTGCTGGCTCTGGGTTCTGGTCTTCATGAGCCTTGGACGAAGGGGGTTTTTATTCGACCCCCCCACCCCCCCACCCCCTTCGCCCTGCCCCGTGCTTCTCACCGCCGCGGGCCAGTAATTATTATCGTTGGCTGATGCTCCTCGCGGGGCGTCGCTCTCACACCAAGAGCGCGCGCATATGCCTGGCACGCCCCTTTGGTCTGTTCACTCATACACTCGCTCCCTTTGATGTTGGGTCATCTTGTGACCACGCTGCCTTTGAAGTGTCTTTGATTGAATACGGTGTGTGAGGCAACATCGCAGTTGGACAGGCCAGCGGCTCCAGCGGATCACCGAGGCGCACGTCTCATGGCTGGGCTTCTTTTCCCTTGGAATGCGCTGGGAAAGGTCACGCGCATTATCGATCTGTTTGTGTTTGATGAAGATAATCTCACATAGACGAGATGCTTCTTCTTTTGAGGTAACTTAGAAAAGTTATGGATGAGATAGAATCATAGGAAGGTGTCAAATCATGACTGTGGTGTGTGCAGATAATGCAGCCTATAGATGATCTAGGCTATCAATCACCAGTTCACATAGTCTATGCATTTAACTCTCATCACCAAGACTAATAGCATCAGCGTCAGTAGCCAAATAAATGCTACTCTGTCCACTATTACACATATGACTCCTATCAGATTCTTGTAGCTATAGGCCACACATTCTTCAACTCTTCCCTGATATAAGCACCATGGTATTACCACAGGGATTATCCATAAAGGCTACCTCAGGATTTGATTTGACATTTACTAAATGTATTGTAACAGCTGGATTCAATTAGAATCAATGGAGTTTCCTTTCAAAACCGTAATTATCTTGCAATGACTTGATTTAATCAGTGAGTCTTCTGTGGATCCTAAGAGGATAATAAAGGACAATAGTGTTTTCATGGGTCTGTCCCTACACTAGGGTCTGGATAGCTGCTGCTGTTTGGTAAGTTTCCAGGTATGTACAGCAGTGGTTCTGCAGCCTTACGACAAGAAGGACCCAAATAGGACACAGACGACCATTACATAAGATTTTGTCCCAGACTCTAACACAACATTTCTGATTTTAGACCTTTTGTTTCACAAAGTGTGTGAAAGCCACAGCCAGAACAGTCATACATACTGGTATTGTGTTCCTTGTGGAGTGACAGTGAAAATAAATTATTCCTCTTCTTGCTGGGAATTCCCAGGAACCCCCTCAAGGTCCCCAGGGGATCCCCAGACCCCACTTTAAGAACCACTGACCTACAGAGTGTCTTTTTAAAGTTAATTGGCCTCATCAGTATGTAAAGACCTTTTTGTTGTTTTCAAAGCAACAAAATACGTTATGAATAAGACTTTGAATAAAAGATGTAAACCACATCCATTGTTCATTTTAACAATGCCACTCAGCAACATACTGCCATTGAATTTTAGTTTCTGACTGGGATAGGTTTTACAGGACAAGAAACCCAGTGTTTATTATGTGTATCTTTTTACCATTCTGATTTAAAGTGTTTTTGGAAAATTGTGTACTTCACAAACTCCTTGCACAGACATCTTCATGTGCTTGCACTCCATTCGAGCATAGTTTTGAAGTCTCTATCCTGCTGAGTGAGGAAGGAAACTGATTGTTTGTTTGTTTATTCAGACGGCGGCAATTTCCCCCCAGAACTGAGGAGCTGTATTCACCTCCCTCTCTCTCTCCCAGGTGGACTCTGACTTGTATCTGAAGTGGTCTGTCAGTCAGTTGCATGCGCTCTGAAGCTGTGGCCTCACACCTCTCCATCTGTTGCCACCATGTGTCATGGTGTCTGTCCTGTCTGATTCCAGCTTTGATCCAGTTTGATTCTTGCTGAGAGAAAACGGCCTCCATTCTCTACATCTCACCAAAGGTCATCTGTCAAACTGCACATGGTACATAGCCTATATGAAGTTGTCCATATGGGGAGCAGATTGGAGATTTAGGCTCAGAGATGTGATCTGCTCTTCTGAGGATAAGCACTGTTCTTGTAGTATGCAGTATAGATTTTGGATGCTGTAGCCTAGTCTTGTGTTTTTGCATAAGCTTTATTAAAGGTCAAAACAGAATATATACTTTTTGGACTGCAAATTGTTTAAAGATTTCAGGTTCTAAGATTATGATGAAATTAATATGTCAATATCAGCTTTTGATTCAAGTCTGTCTGAGTTTTCAATAACTGATTTGGACATTGTATATCTACAAGCAGGATGAACAGTAAGGGATTAACACATAGTTCTGCCCACTATAGTCCTACCAGAGAGATGCGTCATGCAGGAGACCTGACTAAACCTACAGCTCCTTCAGTGTATGATGATTTAGCAAAGGTTCAGGTCTGAGTGTCTCATTAAACTCTGACAGTGAGCCTCCATGCCCACAAACAAAGCTGTGGAACTGGCACACCTGTGTGGAATTCAGATGTCTATTTTAATTACTTTATTTGTTTACACCTATGCTTTTTCCACTGTTACATAGCCCATACGTAGGCTACATATACCCACCCATTTGATGTAGTGTATGTATTATTTATTTGTAAAACATGTTTATTTATGTGCTTTGGACACTAAAAGATGTCAAAAACGAATGTAATGCACCACAAACAAAATGTCATCAACTTTTCTTAAACTTTGGGTGAACTGACCCTTTAAATCTTTTTTTTTTTCTAGGCGCAGTCAATAAAGTTTATTCAAACAAACACCGTGACGTCACTACACACAATGGCAGCCAGCGGTACAGCTGTAACGGTTCTCACTCCTAATGGGAGAAGACAAACAATTAAAGTGTCTCCAAACACACCGTTATTACAGGTAACTTGTGTTGTAAGGACGCTTCATGTTATTTGATATGTTAGTCGTTTCATTCTGTTCCTTTGTTTTCAGAGCAGCGCAAACTAGTTTCCTGTGAGTTAGCTTGTTTGGCTAATAGCAGTTAGCCAGTGACAGATCAGTTTCTGGGTTGGAGCGGCTGAAGTCCTGGTGTATTTGTTCATTTTGTGGTACAAGTCCATTTGTGACATTCCCGCTTATATTCGCCATCCGCAGGTGCTGGAGGACGTCTGCAAAAAGCACGGATTTAACCCGGACGATCACGGGTTGAAGTGAGTAAACTAGCAGACTAGCAAACTATCAGCTGGCTCATGTATCTGTCACAACACTGACACGTAAAATGAGTCAGTGGGTCTGCTTTTAATGTCCAGCAGGAGACGTTCAATAACTTGTCCTGAGATCAGGCTGCATCTAAATGCACATGGATAGGTGGAAAAGCTACATGTGCAGACTCTGTCCTGTGTCTGAGATACGAAGTGTGACAAGTTAACAGTAGTAAACAATGGCGTATATACACACACTTAATCTGTTCACTGAAGAAAGGTTTGCTGTTATTGTGAACACCTGGCCACTCCCAATTTTATTTTGTTAATTTAATACTTGGTTTTATATGTTAAAGTGTGTAAGTGTATGTAGGCAACCAATGTTGAGCAACATGAAATATAAAAGCATCAATCTACATTACTTGAAAGGATGATATAAAGTTCACGTTAATAGACATAACTTCCTGTAAAGCACAAGAGAAAGATCACAGTGAGTGTCCCTCAGTGATTGCACCCTTTTCTGCATTTCTTATTTTTAATGGCATGAGAAGCCAGCAGTTCTAGACAGGAGATATCTTGTCAAATTACATTATTTTTTTAATTACATAGGAATACTCATTTACTTCTCCTTTGTAATCACTCTTTGACAGGTTTCAGAGGACTGTTGTTGACCTTACGGTGCCATGGAGGTTTGCCAACCTGCCCAACAATGCCAAACTGGAAATGGTGACAAGTACAAGAAAACAGGCGGTTGTGGCTGACAGCCAGGTTAGTTGAAATAACATATTATGTTTGTGTTTGTCTGTGAGGGAGGGGTTAGGGCTAGGGCTAGGGTTAGGTTTAAACTGTATTGGCTGACCACAAATTAAATATTCATAAAAATATACCTATATAAACATGGATGTATATATATTGTCTTAGTATGTAAGGATATGTATGATGATTTTCTTTATTAGTCATTATCAAACAAATGACAAGCTTATCACATAAATATTGTTTTAAAACATGAAAGACATGTAAAAAAAACCAAAACAAAACAAACTATAATATCTACTGTTTACGTGAAGGCAGAATTGAATGGCACTGACAGATAGTGATGTGGATAGTGTGGCCAAACTGATGTAGGCTTTTATTCAAGTAGAATAGTCAAATATCAGTTGTTGTACTTGTTACCTGTCAGCTAGTCTGGACCAAACCAAACGCTAGGTGTTGATGATGGTGATGGAGGGCAGCGTCCTTCACGATGGCCAACATCTCCTGTTGGTTGTTGAGTTGAATTGAGATCTGATGACCACAGTCCACAGTATGTGCTTCATGTCATTTTCATACTCGTCACACAATTCAGTCACTCCTCGTGTACTGTCTGGAAGCTTCTATGTACCTTCGATATCTCCACTCATTTATTCAGGTCAGAGATGTACCTCACTAGATGATGCTTTCACTTTCAGAGTTAATACAGACAGGTGTGAGGAAACCCTGTGACAACAGGCAGAACATCTGTGCCACACATGAATACAGATGCCATGATTGCAGTGTCAGAAAGTCCTATTATCATTGTTTTATTATCACTGGCAAGAGTTATAACAAATAGTTCAAAGAGAAGATATCAGCAGCATTGAAAGAAAGTACCTCTGCTTTAATAAAGCACTGCAAAGTACAGTGATACTTGTGTCAGTGTCAATATTTTGTTGTGTGAAACCAAGATCAGGAATCAAGATATTTATCATGTGTCCCACCCACCATTATTTATTGCACAGGAGAGAAAAAACAAAGATATGTAGCTTAATAATAAAGAATCTATATTATTTCATTAGTGTGGTCGGCTATAGATGTGGGTTTTATTGTCGGTACCTGAAAATGGATAAATCCTCAGTCAGTGTTTTCTCTCTGATTTGTGTCCAAAAAAACACTTTGTTGTAGCTGAGCTGTAGTTTCCTATGACCTCATAGCATCATAATCTAAGCAGTAAAATCATGGCTGGGTTTGATCTGTTTTCCTTGTTCATTTGATGGATGGTTGACTGTTGATACCTCACAGATTTTATATACTTGCACACTCTTTCACCCACATTCACACACACGCATGAACGAACACACGGGCAGTCTCTCCCAACATTCACGTCAGCCAAACTGGTGTGTGAGAGTGTTTCATGTTTGGCCGTTGACAGCCAAGTTGCTCTTTTCATCTCTCCTGGTGTGCTGACGTGCTGCATGCTGTCTGTGCCCTACAACACGGTTGTTGAGTAAACATAAACAACTCGTAGAATGACTCAGAGGGAGAAAGAACAACACAGACTTGCACTGATGCCTGGTGTTACTCATTTTCAGACTGAGGTAGGCCCAGATGTGCGGCCTAATCAAGTTTGGTTATCAAACATTTTTCATCCTGCGAAATGGCCCAAGAGTCCTGAGCCAAGAACTTACAAACGGCCACCTAGGGAGATGATGCTGAATGTCGTGTGTTTCCTTTTCTGCTTTTAAGGAAAGCTTTTGGCACGTATTCCTGAAGTGTAAAAGGCTTGAGCCTAATGCGCACTTGCACCCACCTCTTATGTATGCTACAGCAACAAGAACAAAAAAAGCCACATGTTTAATATGCACGTTCCAGCAGTTGCAACAGTTTACATGGTTTGTTGTCTAGTCATAGATTTTATCCTGGTGGTCTGGGCACCCAGCTCCAAAGTTGTAGGTGGACAGAGGCATGCTGTTTATTCTGGGATCTGGTGTGCTCCTGTATTCAGATGTAAAGTGTCTTTTTGACCTTTGACATGCACCTCAACTACAGCTGTGTGTTACTCTGACACGTTCCATCAGGTGCGAATCGCACTTCAGATGGAGGATGGCTCTCGGCTCCAGGGTTCCTTCTCCTGTGGACAGAGTCTGTGGGAGCTGCTTACAAACTTCCCTCAGATCAGGTGTGTGTATATGCATGTACAAAGTTTGTGTGTGTGTGCATGCTATGTGAAATATGTAAAAATGTGTACGTTCCAATCTCAGTATGGTGTGTGTGTGTGTGTGTTTGCCTTTACTTTCCATTAGACAGGAAAGTTGAAGGTAGTCATTGTGCAGGAATGAATGTAGGCCAACTGTGTTAGATAACATGCTTTCTTCTCACCACTCCTCTGCTGAAGTTGAAGCTTTCCCACACATCACCACCACTCTCTCAAACACACACATGCAGCTGTTACTCAGTAGTTCCAGCTGTGAGGTCCCAGGTGCTCATGCGTCCGTCCAGTCCTCATCTCATCTCTATTATATGACATCACTCCATATCCTAATCCTTTTCCTCTTCCGTGAAATGAATATTAGCTCCACGCCAATGTCAAAGCTCTGGGAATGTTGTGAAGCAGAGGGGGGATGCTTTGATTTTCACTATTGAGGAGAACAATAGTAAAACATTTACGGTTCAGTTACTTTCTACACGGGATTGTGCACACATGGTTTACACATGCAGACAGCGTGCCACTGCATCGCATGAGGTTTTGTTGTAAAATCACAGAGCTGATTTCCCTCAACAAGAAAGAGTCACTTCTGGGTTTTGTTTTGTCACAGCTTAAACAAATAAAAATCATTCGCCCTGAATTTTTAAATCTGTGTTTCTCACTGTCACCACCTTCCTGCAGAGTGTCAGAGCTGTCTGAGTCAGGATCCACTCCTGTGTGTGTTTACATGAGAGACGAGGTATGTGATGTTCTTTCAACTCTCCCTTTTTTTTAAGAGATGAAAGTGGTGGGTTTATGGTAAAGCAGATGTGTGTGTGTGTGTGTGTGTAGGTTTGTGGGGAAGAAGCACTAAAGAAGGCCACTCTGAAGTCTCTGGGTCTCACAGGAGGAAGTGCCATTGTCAGGTAGAGTCCATGTTTTAAAGCTTCCACAAGTTTTTGTGTGATTTTAATGATGGTTCAGAAAAACCCATTTAATCCACAGATACTGTTGAGTCTGTTCATACAATGTAAACTGTAAAATGCTGGAAATCACAACTCTTGTTGTTCATGCCTGTGATAAAGTTATTAATAAACTGTCTTTGAAGGTTTTTACTCAAAAAGAACAAACCACCTGGAGAGGAAGATGGCAGAGAAGCCACTGAAACAGCTGTTGTGCCAACAACTCCTGTTGCCAAGGAAACGACACCTAGCCCATCACCTCAGCCCGATCCCGCTCCATCACATCCAGAGACACAAACAGACGTGCCAGTTAAAAACTCAAGCCCCGGAAGTCCAATGGAAACCCTGTGTGCGCTAAGTCCTGCCTCTGCCACAGGCACACATACACTCACTGCAACTCAACTGGAAGAGGTTTCGATCCCCCAGGATGCAGTTCGGCCAAAGGTCCCCCCTGTTGAGAGAGGAGCGCCAGAGGAAGATGGTGAGGAAGCAGGACCATCAGGACTAAGCTCTCATCAGTCGTCTTCCTCCTCTGCCGCTCCATCGGCCCCATTCATTCCCTTCTCTGGAGGTGGTCAGCGCCTCGGGGGCCCAGGGGGAGGAGCACTGGGACGCTCACTATCTTCATCCTCATCTCTGTCAGCCCTGACTGCTTCAGTAGAGTCACCCAAAGCCAAGAAAGCCAAATCCAGCCACGGCTCAAACGCCAAAGTGAGTAATATCGCTACAAAAAGTGCAAATAAAGAAAGCCTGAACATCTTATAATGATTAATTGTTTTTTTCTCATCTGAGATAAATAGTAACAAAGCACTGTTTGATTTTAATATTATTATATTACTTACATGTTCTAAGTGTCATTTCCAGTTTATTTTTCAGTCAAAGCAGAGAAAATTGTATGGTTGCTACACAAATGGTTCAGACATCTAATTAGAGCCACTGGTAGATTTCACTCAGTTACTCACCATGTTGTTTGACATGGAAAGGTCACTCTTGACCTGTGAAGCTATAGTTAACACAATACCCTGTTCAAAACTAACACTGTAAAACTGGGAGCCTCTTGTGTTCTTTTCTCAGCGTCAGGCTCCCTCCAATCAGCCAGATGAGGACATGGATCATGGGGGGGAGTTTTTGGAGGTAAACCCATTTGTATCCTGTTGTAGGCTTCTGCCCTTTAACCCGTTTATGTCAATTCACCCCCTTCCCTTGTTTTCGATTTTCAACTCTAATGGACACAAAATGATCTCTGTGACTCACCATTTAAGTGCTTACGTCCCATTCAGGCCACTAAATATAATTAGAGACAGAACCATGACGTTTCAGAGTGCTTTCGATGAAAACATTGGTGTTGACACTTTTATGCCTCTTGAATTTATACTCTCACTTTCTCTCTGCAGCCAGTGGAGAGGGAGCCTCTTATCTACCACCTGGACTCCAGGTCCCATCAGTCTAAAGACCATGGGGATCTGCCCGATGAGTTCTTTGAAATAACAGTGGATGATGTGCGGAAGCGCTTTGCCCAGCTGAAGAGCGAGAGGTGGGAGTCAGGGACGACTAGAGGTGGCTGATGTGGGTCAGAGGGCTGTGTGTGATATTCAGTCTGAATCCTTAGTCACTGCAGAAACACGTCTGGATCAGATGTGTTCCTGCACTGTTTGTAACAGATAATTAGTTAGTTTGGCATTTGGTCCTGTGGTGTTTTGTCAATGTATAACCCTTAATTGCAGAATACCATAGAGGTGATGAGAGGCCATAGGCAGGGAGGATGCCCGGCATCACTGCATGTGTTTTGAAGTTTTTATTTATTGTGAGTTTGAAGTTTTTATTTATTTATGAGTGCTTCTTCAAAACAGATGCGGACGAGTTTACTCTGCACTCTCTGGATGTGGCCGCAAAAGACCACAGATGCTGAGACACTGTGTGTGTTTGCAAACATGTTCTCATTTATAACACACCACGCACACTACAAAAGCTTCTAAATATGGCACACAGAGAGCAATTTGTGAGCCTGCTTTGTGTAGATGTTTATCATCCACACCGTCAGGTTGAGACCTCACCATGTTCCTCCTTTAATCTCCCACTACATTGACTGGCTGCCTCGTGGCTGCGCTACTACCGTGTCAGTGACTGCAATTACCAAGGGTGGAATTAAGCTGACCACAGCAATTCGTCTCTACCTCCGACACGCATGCACGGCCACACGCGAGTAAAGGCAGAAGAGGAAGCATTGCTCTTTTTCTTCCCTGCTCATCTTCCCCATTATCAACACCGAAGCATGCTTTTTACTTCACAGCTCATTTCACTTCACTTCTGTCTCTTGGTCCCTCATCGCTTTAGAAAGCTGCTGGAGGAGGCTCCGCTGATGACTAAATCACTGAGAGAGGCCCAGATGAGGGAGAAGATGGACAGATATCCCAAAGTGAGTACAAGTCGCAAACACATAATCACAATGCTGTTTTTTTTCTACTGGTTTTGAAATAAGTGACTACCCCTGTGTGTCTCCAGGTGGTCCTGAGGGTCCAGTTTCCAGACAGACATATTCTACAAGGCTTCTTCAGGCCCCTGGAGACAGGTTCTGTGTGTGTGTGCCTGTGTGTGTGTGTGTACACGCAGTGTAGAGAGTGTTCATTTCAGCTGGCTAGCCACAGGTATGGCTGCAATGTTAAAGCTACTTGCGGCTCCCTCACCACATTTATGAGTGTAGCCACACCACAGTGACAGAGAGACAGAAAGAATGAGACAGGTCTGTAATTCCAGGGATTAGATCCACCTCAGCCCAACAGCAACACGATGAGCATCAGAACAACAAATTGGAGGGAAATTCCATCTGAAAATTGATTGAGCTGCACACAGATCAGCTTGTTTGATGTTCTCTCTGTGTTTTGTGTCCAGTTGGGGCTGTGAGGCAGTTTGTGCGGAGTCACTTGGAGGATCCTCAGCTCAGTTTCTACCTGTGTAAGTGTCATTTACATTCCTACTGATTAATCACAACATCATCTAGCATCAACACCCACAGTCTGGTTGCTTGATTAAAGGGTAATGATGGTTTATTGCAGCTCAGGTCTTATAATTATCACTTTTGTAGCCATTATTTCAGTTATGATAACAGAGCGCCAGAGTAACTGCTGAGATCTTTAGGCCTGCAACAAAGTCCGCCGGGACTCGTCCAAACACTTTTACCTTTTGAAGGTAAATACGTCAAAAAACTTCAGTTTTAATACAGATATAGGTGGTCAAATCACAACCAAGAAGATGGTGTGTAAACTATGATGGATATTCATCATGCATGGATACATGCATGTGAAAAAATTAGGACACTCTCATTTGGTTTCCGCCAAACATGTCCTCTGTTCTGGTGTCCAAAGACTCATCTGTCCAAAGAACATTATTCCAGTAGTCCTGGTCTTTGTCTACGTTCTCTCTGGCAAACTTCAGTCTGGCCTTTGTGTTTCTCTTACACAGCAACGGTTTCCTCCTTACACACCTCCCATGCAAGTTACACTTGTGCAGTCTCTTTCTGATTGTAGAGACAAACACTTTCACATCAACAGTAGCAAGAGCCTGCTCTAGGTCCTGTGATGACATTTTAGGATTTTTATAGACTTCTTGTAGCGTCTTGCGGTCTGCTCTCGGGGTGAACTTGCTCGGGCAGCCAGACCTTGGCATGTGGGCAGTTGTTCTGAATGTCCTCCATTTGTAGACTATTTCCTGGACAGTGGAACGGCTGATTTCAAATAGATTTGAGGTCTTTTTAAACACCTTACCAGACTCATAAGCTGCTACAGTTTTTTTCTGAAGGCCTCAGACAGCTCTTTCAATCTCACCATGGTGTTCAGTCTCACTTCAACAGTCAGGAGCACATCAGACTAAATGTCTGAAGTTTAAATAAGGCAAGCCTCTTCAAAAAGCTGAGTATCAATGTCCAGATCATGTGCACCTGATGTGATTCACCTGTATGTAAGTTTAGCCACGGAGGTGTCCTAACTTATTCCTCACCAAATTGCATTTTTTGACAATTACATTTTACAGAAAAGTTTTTCTTCTTTTCTTCAGTTAGTTAGTAATTGTTTAGTTATATTACTTGAATCTCCCAGTATTGTTAAAATTGATATTAAATATCCATATGTCCATATATGTTAAAAACATGTGAGGACACTATGACAGCGTGTCAGCGTGATAACACCTCCACCGATCAACCGTACAGGTTTGGCCGACCTGGAAGTTAGTTTAAATTTGATGTGATTTCCTGGCTGGCCATACCTGTCTGACTCAGTGTGGGGCCACATTCTCACATGGCAGATATTTACCTGATCAGTACTGTGTTCTTGAGATCAAGCTGGCAGAACAACAAAGCCATGTTCTGAACCAATCGTCCTGGTTTGTTGCTGACTGGGGACCTGTGTCATCTATTATATCTGCCCCTGTGTCTTTTTCTCCTGTCAGCTACTGAATAAATGTCCAGTTAAACTATGAAAATGAGTTGATGAACTGACAGTTTGACAGCATTTCTCTCTTACATTTTACAGACTAGAATATAGTTTTAGTTGATCTCTTGGCCTCTCGGGGCGTAAGAGCCAGTTTGATGGCAAAAGCCAAACCTATTGTCATAGTGGTCAAATTCTCCACACATACCTCACAAGTCTATTTTGACTTTGTTGGACTTTGTGTACAAAAATGTTTTGAGTGTTTCCACAGCTGACTTGCTGTTATTCATAATTTCCTGAAAAGCAGTGAAATTGATTTGGTCTTTGTCTCTTGATGTGGACAAGACATTGTTACGCAGCAGCATCAGTTTTACATGAAAATGGATCTTATTAGAAAAGCTTGGATCACCAAATGACATATTTATAATCAACGTGATGTCACCTTTTTTCTGCATCTCTTTCCACTAGTGACTCTTTTTTATTTTCTCACAACTTTCTTTCAGTCATCACTCCCCCAAAAACCATTCTGGATGACCCGACAGCGACGCTTTTCCAGGTAAGAGTCCTCACATTTCTATTTTAGCATATTGTTGCACTTAATCTGAAGCACAGTAACCAACACAATGATTCGACTCAAACAAACCACATCAGACTCAAAGTCCAGAAAACAGTTACAAAAGTTGGACTTACCATCTTTAAAAAGTCTCTCTCATACACACACACACACACACAGAGACAGACTGACTGTAAAATGTATCGGCTGGTCCCTCTCTCCTCTTCAAAGCCCCACCACATTCCCGTACTCCCCCTCTTCTCTCGCCCCTACACACTCTCACACTTGTTCCCCCTCTCCACTGTCCTTGACCCCAGCTGGGCTTGATTTTTCCCAGACTGGCACATGGGGTTAATACAGGCCCCGCTTTGATCTTGACACACATGCACACACACATACACATACACATACATGGAGCAATGGGCAGCCTTGATGTTTTGTTGCCTTAGAGTTCAGAGTGATCCGTATAGTGAGCGTAGAGATATAAATGAAAACCAAAAAAGTTGTCCTCTGCTCCTCACACGCTCTCAGCTCTCCTTGTTCTTTTATTTTTAGATACATTATTTTAGATTAACTAGAATATTTTTGTCATCACTGAGTGCCATGCTCCCGTTTTTTTCACACTTTGACTCAATCTGAGGCAGAAGAAGGAAGAAGTGGAGGAACGAAGGGGAGGAAGAGAAAGTTGTTTGAAGTGATATCGTGTTGTGATGATGAACAAGATTCAGGTCCTCCGAGGGACCGCTACAAAAGATAACCATCCTCAAAAGCACGCTTTGAAATGTGCGTGCATGAGTGAGTGTGTGTGTGTGTGTGTGTGTGTGTGTGTGTGTGTATGTCCTTGTGGTGCTACGATCTCTCTGAATCAGATCTGATGTTCTTAAGTCGCCTGTGTTTCTTTGTTTTTTATCTTTTTGTCCCTTTCTGAACTCTCCCCCTCTCCTTTTCTCAACACGTCCCTCTCCTGTACCCCAACTCTGGCTTTCTCTCTTCTGCCCACCCCCCCTCCACTTCAGCTACCACTACTATCCCTCTCTCCGACCCTCTCTTGTGCCTCAGCCCCCCCACCCCCACCCCCATGTCTCTATCCATTAGGGACTTAAAAGCATTAAAGTGCACAAAAACAAAATCTTTAATCCCCTTGGTGTCATGTCACACACATACACTACAACTGGCTCCGTCTCTCTTTCTATACATCAATCTTCAACACACAAAAAGATTCTTTAATCTTTTTTTGTCATGAGTGCACACGCATTACTATGTCTCTCTCTCACATACACTCACTCATGCACACACACACACACACACACACACACACACAGACACACACTTTAATCACTTTGTGTCATGTCAGCAAAGGAATGTTTCCCAACCCAGAAGCCCTTTGATACCAGGCATCCCCTCCCTCATTGGTCTCTCTCTCTTTCTCTGTCTTCCATCAGGATCTATTCTGCCTCTTTTTCTCTCTCTCTCTCTCTCTCCATTCCTCTCTTATATGTTTTTCATACTGTCTCTCTCAATCTCTGTCTTTCCCTCATACACAAACACACACACAGATCTTGTCCCGTTGCCCTGTTGAATCCCTAGTGGAAGTGTGGCTGCCAGAGGGAGCAGGATACCAGGAATGCCCGTTGTTCCACTGTAACACATTGTTTCCTCCTCACAGGGCTGTGATAATAGCAATTAGGCCAGCGTGTCCCAATTTAGCAACCAGTTAGAGAGGGTGGGAGAGAGAGAAAGACAGTGTGTGTAAGATGGACTGTAGTGATGCTCTCTGTGTTTTAACACAACACTATGAAAAGGCAGAGGATGACTGTACCTGGTGGCCGTTGAAAAATGTGGGTTTTCTTGATATTCTCTACAACAACATCTTCATCTTCAACAACACACAGCATCTGTGACCGGTATCATTCCGCCTGTATTGATACTGAGCAACAGGAAGAAAAAGACTCTTCAGTCAAAGCGAAACTCAAAATGTTAATTCTCAAAGAACTGATCCTCATTAATTACAAACAAACCTCATAAGTTTCGGTTTTCACAGCTCTCACTCCGACATCAGTTCATGATCACTGCTGCTTATCTGACCTGTTTTCACAGCAGATTTTACCTGTGCAGGAGAAGCACAGCTGAGATAAATAATATCAATGAGGCAGCCAGGCTCAGGGTACAGGTGTGATGGCATTCATTTCACCTCCTCTCCTTCTATGTTCTTCTATGTTCTATATATATAAGTCCAAATATCTGCAGTGGAAAAGAAGTAAGTCATAGACCTGCCAGGTGTGACAAGTCATTTTAGAGTAAAAACACAGGCAAGGTAAATTTCTGCACAAAACTGCAAATTTAACAAATAAAATAAACAAATCTATGACAGGGCTTGTTGAAGTACCACAGGCAGGATAGAGCATAAAACACACGCTGGATCATAAATCTGCCTCCTGACGTGTTCATGTGCAAAGGGAATAAGCGATGGAGGTCACCACGAGAGCTCTGGACGCTCTCTGAGAGCTGTGGTGATTTATGGTCCAAGTGTTGGACATAGTTCATACCACTGCCTGTAAAACTGTTCAATATCCTGCATATATCATGCACTCATAATTAGAGCTGGAGACATAAGTCAGTTCATCAGTCGATGGCAAATAAATCTTCAACTGTTTTGGTGTTTGATTGATTATTCAGGACATTTTATGAGCAGAAATAACTTGTGATGGTATGATCAGATGAATGTCGGCGCTGCCTTTGAATTCAATAAAATGTGACAGGATTTTTCTCTGCTCGTTTACACATGATAGAAAAAAAGTCGATTGAGAAACTAGTCAGCAGTTAATGATCTTAACATACTGACCCATCATGTCTGTATGTGATAATAGATCTGTAGTTACCAAACTGTAAATCAAGATACGAAGTGTCATATGTAAATGTGCGTCATGCAGCCACACAGACACTCACATATATATAGATTTATCTTTAAATGTTATGAATCCATCTCCTCCGGCCCCACTGTAAACATCCCTGGTGATGCATTGAGTAATAAAGACTTTATTTACTTGTGCTTACATAAGAAAGTTAATGTGAACAAGAGCGGGAGAAGTTTTTTTGATTTGTTTGTCTCTTTTCTATTAGAGTCAGACGTGTGCCCTGCCTGCCTGCCTGCCTGCCTGCCTGTCTGTGTTTCTACCTCATAATTGTACGGTTGATAATATCTGCCTGCGACTGGTCCATTATAACCATTAAGACTATCACAGCAGAGGAGTGTTGTGCTTGAGGGGTGAAAGTGTTTTCACTAACCATTTGATTGGTGCTCATTTTGTGGTCTGCTTCAAAGTACCACAGTTACTGGTTCAGATCCCCAAGCAATGAATCATGTTCAAAAATGAACTTGACTTTGGCTTGGATGTGGCGACAACACTTGGTTTGCGTGTAGCAGGAGACGGTTTTGTTTGGATTTTTCCATGTTTTGCAGAAATTGACTTGTGTGCCAAACATTTTTGAAGGCTTCTGTTCATTTCTCCTCGTCTCTCCATGTCTGCAGGCTGACTTGTTTCCTGGTGCGCTGGTGTACTTCGGCTCTGACGTTAAGACAGGTTTTTGTCTTCTCTGTCCTCTGCTTTCATATTCTGACTTGAATTAGATACTGGTGCATTAGTGAGGAATGTAATATAACAGAACAATAGTTAACATTGTGTTTGTGTGTTTCCGCCTCAGATTTTTACATAAAGAGGGAACTCCTTCAGTCCTCCGTCTCCGCCGTGCAAGCAAATGAGTCCATTGCAAGGTATGTGTGTGTGCGTGCATGCATGCGCGCATGTGTGTGTGTGTTTAAATGAGAGCCTGGTCGTGCATGTATTTGGGTGTGTACATATGCACTTGTATCCCGCGGCAACCAGCCTATTTTCCTGTCACAAAGCTGTCATCATTGGAATCCCTTTGAGGTTCTGCCTAAACAGCAGGTGCCCCTCATTTCCTCCACACACACATGCAAACACACACACACACATGCAGACACTCATCGTTTTCCACTCCTTCTAAAGATAGAGCCCATTTCCCAAAAGTGACCCCCCACCTGTTGTCCTTTTGCTTCTTTAACAAGGTCATTACTCCTCCTCTGTTTTAGATCTTTATGTCACTCAGTTATTTTGTTTCTGGTTCAGCTCTGCCGCCACAAGACAGTGCTGCTTAAAGTAGACACACATGAATTCCTCAAGAAAGTAAAAAAAAAACAAAAAACAAAAAAACATCTTGATCTCCTCCAAACTACCTTTCCTCATGACCCATTTAAATTGTCCACCTTTTCTCCTCATCCCTTCTGTCTGCCTCAGCTGCATGCCCTGGTCCTCCACACCCTCCTCCAGCTCTGTGGCCTCAGAGGAGCCGCTGCCTCCTCCAGAGCAGACGGCAGACACCAGCGGGTCCACACAGGATGAGCAAGACCCGTCTGCACGCACCCAGGCTGCTAAACCCACCAAATCTGAACCGGGCAAGGTGCCCAAGTGGCTCAAGCTTCCAGGTGAGGACGAGAAGCATCTCTTGTTTTTACAACCCAGTTTGGAATAAACACCGTCCACTTCTGTTTGACCACCACCTGCAGGCATAGAGGAGTCCACATTCTGTTGTCTAGAGCACACACAACCACCAGCTACTGTGGCTGTATCAAAGCCCTTATTAAGCCTCCAGTTGTACTTTATGGGACCCCTGTTACTGCGGTTTCCATGGAAATGCAGCTATTGAAACTCCAGTTGGTTCATCAAGGAATCTATCATACAGAAGGGAAAAGTGTTTCACCTGAACTGGGTTGGAAAAATGATGATGCCACAGGTCAGATCAGACATCTCCAAACTGTTCCACAAAGGGCCGGTGTGGCTGCAGTTTTTGTTCCAACCAATCAAGAGCACACAGTTCAACCAATCAACTGTCTGAAGACTGAGATCAGTTGATTAAATGAGTCCAGTCTGGTGTGCTGCTGCTTGGTTGGAACAAAAACCTGCAGCCACTCGGCCCTTTGTGGAACAGTTTGGAGATGCCTGGGTCAGATGATGATTGTCTTTTGGTTCTGATCCTGCTTGTGTTCACACTGTATCATCAGCCTTAAATGCACCCACATGTTGAAATCAGTGTGTCAAGTGATGTGAAGAGCACGTCATATAGCAACTACCTGAAACTGATCATTTTATTTTTCCTGGTTCCTGGAGCTTAACAAGCAGTCGAGCTCGTGACAGAGAGGTTGTTACTGTGTGGCTGCCATGTTTTATCCACTACATCTGAGGAACTAAGTCCTTTTGGGAAAGCTTCACCACAGAAACACTGGTCAGTCCAGATTCAGCCTGTCAGCTTTTTAGCATTTAAAGTGAAACATGCATCGATTAAACCATAATGTCACACTTTTTACAGCTTATCTATAAGTCACATACTCGACTTCTCCTGTCTGGCTTTTGGACGTGCCAGAATAACTTTAACTGGTTGTTTAGCTTTGTTCAGTCTTTTTGATCTCATCATCATGACATGCTCTGCTAATACACAGCTATGTGACAGATGTGTCTGTCCCAAAATTGCTGTCCTCCATGGCTGTAAAGCATGTTACTGAGCTGAGCTGCAGAGTCTTTTAAAGTTGCTCACAACAGTAAGTCTACAATCAAGTAGTGGTGTTGCACTGCTCTTTTCAGCAGGTAATAAAAGTCAGTGGATTGGCTGATGGAGGTCGCTTCCTTGATGGCTCACCATCAGAAGATGAATTCAATAGAAGCTCATCTGGTTTCTTTGCTTTGCTTTCTACCACAAACAAGCTGTGCCAGAGTCCATTCGGATGAACCACCTTTTCAGATGCGGTCTCGGTCTGGTTGTTTATTCTGATTTTGATTGACAGCTCTAACAGCAGTCCAAACAAACCAGACCAGACGAGCAAACACACGGGAGTCCATGTGAACCGCACAACGGGTTAGGTGTGAAAACACTCGAACACAGTCAACACAGAAATAAATATTCCACTGCTCCAGCCTCACTCCTCAGAGATGGCTTCTTTTTTTCTGCAGAGGAAAAACAGAAGGCTTTGAACCACATGATTCTTGTCGTGGTAGAAACACACACACAAACCCCAAAACCACAGTCAATAGGAAATGGCCTTTTGAAAGCAGAATTCCTCATGACTCAGAAGATAAGGATGCATGTTAGGATGAACCAATTAGTTCAGGATGGTCACCCCCTCTGGCCCAGGAGACCACTACAGACACTCCGGGCCCAGAGAAAGAGCCCTCTACTCGGCCACATCACACAGCTCAAGCCCATGTGGTCGGTCCAGGCACGGCACTGCTCTGTTGTTCTATTGTGGTGTTTCTGGTGGTCACCGTATTGATGTTTTTGTTTCCTTTTCTCTCTCTGTGTCTTGTTTGTGTTTTCGTGCGCATTTTATTTCTGGCTGATCTTTGTGTGTGTCCATGTGTGTCTCTCAAGAAAGTTGTGGCTGCTTTTTCTTTCATGAGGAAAGTTAAAAGACAAAGGCCGAGGGGAGGGGGCTGAATCTGGGATTACAGACCTCATGTGTGGAAGCCTGTGGAGGACACACACAGACACTGTCGACTGCCAAACACACTTTTTGTCCTGTAGTTTAGCCTGTTTTCAATGATATGCCCGAGCGGGTTGGTGCATCCTCAGCCATGTGTATGTGTGACAGTATGAGATTTATTTGGTTGTGATAGTTGAGAAAAGCCATTGATTTTGAAATACATAACTCCTGTAGATACCAGATATAGATGGATGGAGTTGGGCTCACATGTAGAGACGAGCAACACAGAACCTTCTCTCTGTGAGGCGACAGAACTAACACGGGGCCACTGTGCCATCCAGTTAAATACCAGAAGAACTTATTGATTAATCAAAACCACAGAGAACAAATGAGTTGGATACAATAGTAAAGTTCAGAAATCACACAGTTAACTCCAGCAGAACATCTGGCCATTGTCCGTGCAGTGATCTCTGGTTTCTCTGTTCTCTGTTAACTAGAAAGACGTCACAGTCTGTGACTGTGATACAGTTCATCTGTAATGTTTGTTGATTGGCAAAACTATTGAACTGCAGTTTTTTGTTTTCTGCACAGGTAAGAAATAAAGAGGACTGACCCAGAGGACTGGGTAGAGCACTTAAACCTCTGCTGACCTGTGACAACGGCTCTGCATCGTGACCACAGTGGACTTAACCCCTCGTGTAGGATGCCCGCACTCAACTAGGTTTTCAAACAGTCAAATTAATGAGCTGAATTCCACTGTAAATAATGAATGTTTCATTGCCATGAAGATTGATGTGTTTTATGCTGGCTGATCTGTGGGAGGAGAGAGAGCGCTGAACTGACTGCTTTTACTCAGCAGGTGAAAAAGTTATAAAAATTGAATAAAGGTTGTTGTAGTAAAATGGGTCTTACTTTGTTATGTGCTGAAGCTTAAAATTACCTCAGTTACTCCATATGATGAAACGACATCACCTCACTTAGCTGCTGTGAAAGTCTTCATCAGCAGTGTCAGAGTATTCAGATTTTGACTTCATATATCAGTATGTAATGTATCAGCCCAGCCTTTTAGACATCCTCAACCATTTACATCATATTTCATGGTTTAACTGATTCTGTTGGTTTATACTGTAGTGTATTTTTAACTGGTTCCTCTATTGAGAAACAGTCACAACTCCAACTACCTGTTCACATATGTACAGTATCTGTAGACAGATAAAGACTTTGAGCTCATTTCTGCTCTGTGATAATACTAATATACAAAATAAGCAGGATAAAATTAGGACATTCGAACTAGTCCTAAATGTCCTCTGTAGTATGTCCAGGTGTGGTAAATCTGGGGAAAAGTTACACACAAAATTTGTTTGTATTTCCATTATGAGAAAAGATCATAGGAAAGAATTATGGAATGTGTTTGTGGAATGAGTTTCACCTGAAACAAGTGGGCTAATCACAACCATGACAGAGGCACAGAGTGTGTGTGTGTGTGCACGTGTGTGCGTGTGTGCGTGTGCGAGTTTGCATGTAAGGGAATGTTAAAGAGCTGCTCAACATTTTTCAGGTGCCTCTCTGGATCCATGGAGACCACAGCTTTGATCTAACAGGGCAGACCTCAAGATAACACAAATGCATGCTTTCTCTCGCGTGTCCTGACTTATCGGACCATCTACAGGTAACGGTAAACAAGCAACATGTGGTCGTATTTTCACATGCTGTCACCATCAGGCTCTCACTCTCAACACACTCCTCAGCCCTCTCCCCAGCTGCCCCCTCATTCACTCTTTAGCTGCAGGAGGAACTTCAAAAAGAGGCCGAACACAGAGGGGAGCCGTGTGTGGTGGGAGTATGAGGGAGGAGTATAAGCCATCCACTTGTCACACACACACACACACACACACACTCTGTCTCCTTGCAAATTAATTACTTCCAACTGCCCCTGCAGCCTTTGATGCTGAATAAAGCCATGGCCACTTACACAGGCCATTTATAGAGTTTGTGCTCCTAGCGAGGAGAGCTTCACTCACACTTCACCATCATTCCTGTTTGTCTATGGTTTATTTGAAGTAAAAAACAAACAACAACAAAAAAAAGCATTAAAAAGTCACTTGTTGCTCATAGTTGTCAGTTTGATTACTACATAAATTTGAAAGGCTGCAGAGAAAAGCTGTGGTGTCAGCACATGGCCTCAGTGTGTTTCCAGCTGCAGTGCTGCTGCATTGTAACAATGGCGCTCCCTGGTGACTCCTGTAGCAATGACAAAGTCACAAGCCCAGACCCATCTTTATGTATTACTAGCTCATGATTACTGTGTAGCCGGTTGTAGAACTTAACAAACTAAAATTAACATAATTATCTACTTCATCTATGAAATTTATCCAGTTCAAATACATCAGGTACATGATGTACATCACAAGTTCATATACCTTAGGGTACAAAGTAACTGATACTACTGTTGGATTGAAATGTTTTATCCCCTGAGACATTATAAAACATAAAGTTTACATAAACATAAACATAACATAAAGCAGAACTAAATAGACATGAAGTACAATACAAGTAAAACACAGGCACTCCATATGCAGAGGCTACAGTCCTGGCTGCAGCTGGCCCTGGTTTGAATCCCAAACCCAGTGGCCCTTTGCTGCATGTCATTCCCCCTCTCTCTGCCTCCTCATTTCCTGTCTCTCTCAACTATCCTGTCAATTAAAGGCAAAAAGCCTGACAGAATACTTCAAAAAATTACAATACTTTCTTTTTTCCCACAGTTCATACCAATCTGAGTTTCTAACTGGATTAGTGGATTTTTAAACTATAACATAACTTTAATAACAATAGCATCCATGTGATTCAGTCCTTCTCTCACAGCTGTTTTTGACACTGTTGATCATTCGTTACTACAGACAGAACTACAGACAGACTGAACTCTGACTGAGCTCTCCCTGACTCCCTGACCCAGGTCCTGTCTGCAAGACCTCAGACTGGCTAAAATTCATTCAGCTGTGTGAATATGTTGTAAAGATGAAAGACCCCAGTCTTTTCAAACAAAGTTAGGATGGGACTGTATTTTTACCTGGTGCATGTGCTGCATTAATGTCAGTCATCTGAACAAGTGCAGCTCTAGTAAGATGACAAGGTCTTCTTGGCACAAAGAGGCAAAATGAAGATCAGACTACAGAAACTACTGTTTCTGACAGCGCAGGCAACCAGCAAGGACATCAGCTGAGAGGCAGGAAAAAGGTGCTGCTGGATGAGAAGGAGTCTGTGGTTTCAACTATGCCCGTCATGGCCTGAAATGACTGGATCAGCCTGGTGAAGACTGTGGAGCCTGAAAGAGCCACTTTGACACAAACATTGTCCAGTTCACTGCAGCATGGAAGATCTGGCTGACTGCCAGGGAGGAAAAGGCAGTCAGTGAGCTCAAGGCTGCGCAGGAGAGCAGAGCACATCACCCAGAAATGAGGTGAGGAGCTCATCAGGGCTGGAGCCAGGGCTCAGAGAAGAGATGGCTCCATAAGCAAGAGGACAGGGTCAATAAGCAATAAACTCTACTCTACTCTACTCTGCTCTGCTCTACTCTACTCAGCTCAGCTCAACTCTACTCTATTCTACTCTGCTCTACTCTGCTCAGATAATGTGTTTTATTTTGAGGCCTTCTTTGGCTGCACTCTCATAAATGTTGTCTTTTTCTCCTCTGTGAGTAAAACTCTCATTACTTACCATGATCCTCATAGTGGCTGTCATCTAACTCATCTCCCTCTGACCTCATAACTCTCTTCATCATCTATTGACATATTTCCACTCTCTCTCCCATTTGTGCATCTCATCTAATCTTTCTTTAATTCTTGAATATCTTTTTGAAATATCAGAGCATACACACAGTGCAAACCTCCCCATCATGTTACCTCACATAATGACACCCTTGTGACATCATTTAGACGCAGCTGTTGTGCACATTATTACTTATAGGTCTATCAGGTTAGAAACCGTACCAGCAGGTGGAGACAGAGACTGGTGGACAGATCAAATATTAAACCAGAGAGCAGAGGCCTGCTTACCCTCATGTGAACACCAGGAGGACAATTAATGTGCATGGACATGGAGCTAAGAGCTGACTGTTGAGAATGTCCCTGCTGCTGAGACCGTACATCCACATCAGGTGAATGAGGTTCAACTGATGTCATCTGAGGCCGTAGTTTGCAGGCAGAGGTGCAACTCATATCATCTGCCTTCATAACCAAAGGGATGTCACTTATGTTAAGAATAGTTTTTGGGACATGCAAAGGGGAAAAACATATGATTCAGTGGAGAAGAGGACTGAAGCTTGCGGAGCATGAAGACTGGAAATCCAGTGAGCCACAAGTTTGTGTTTATTTTTATCACAGTGATTCGTGCTGACTGTACAGATCATCCTGTACTTCCAACAGCATCATCACATCATAACAATGTAACTTTGACAACAGGAAAAACAAACAGGTTGTTCAGTTTAGTGAAAGTTGCATTATGTGCAACAGTTGAAGCTGCATTAATCATTAATTTTAATAATCTTATTTCTCATGTTAAAAAGAGACTGTGGCTGTGAGGTAATGGATTGAATTGTAGCGGATGATAACAAACCTACAGTGAAGTTATCAGTCAGCTGATACAAAGCAAAAGCAAACAAAGCTTTAATAAACCCATAGTCCACTCCCTGCTCAGCAGAGAGTCCGTCACAGGCTGCTGAACTTCTCTGTCACCTTTGCCTCATCAGTCAGTTAATCCTCTGTCTGTATATATACACAGTACTTAGTCCAGTCTCTCCACCTGTCAGTTACCACACTGTCGAGGTTACCAGTCGTCCCTGTGTCTTGCTGCATTCTCTATGTGTGTGATTTGTCTGACTCTCCTTCTCTGTATCGTTTACTTCACTGACTGACTTCTGTCGGCTTTTAAGTCAGGACTTAGATTTTTGAGCTCTTATCTACTTCTCCTCTGTGATTGCTGCACCTGAGGCCCCACCACCCACCACCCACCACCCACCTCACCCCCCGCTGGTTGAAGATTGTTTCAAATGTATTATTTCTTTCACAATCTTGTGTTCTCTTATTTGATATTAAACAGGCCTGTACAGTTTAGTGTAGCTGCAATGTTGTTGTTGTTGTTTTGTTTGTGTTTTGAGAAAGTAAATCACTGTCACAACATTGCTGTGCATTGGTGCCACCTTAAGTATCAGCTCAGCCCACAAATCTTCTTCTAAAAACCTTTTCACTGGAAATCAAATGCAAATGTGACCACTGACAGTGAAACAGTAATATCTCCCAAATAATCACAATATTATATATATATATGTATATATCATTTATTATCTTTTTTTTTCCTAACCCCTAATATTAAACACTCCATAGGCTCCAGAGATGAGACTCGTGAATTACTGCCTCCTGTGTAGCTTATTGATACGTATCAGCATGTGGAGGTAACAGGATGGATGCAGCATTGAAAATCTCTCAGGGGTGATGAAAAGATGAAAAAAACAACTCCATGCTGTTTGTTATTGCACACATCTAACACACCTCCGCTCTCACAGTTGAAAATGAAGTATCTATATAATGACTTCATAAAGTGGATCATCTCTGTCTTGTATTGATCGTAATGTGAGCAGCCACTCTGTCCTGTACAGGCTGCTTTTCTCAGTGTGGGGTCAGTCATCTCACCTCGTTCCACAGGGTCTTCAGTGTGTCTGCATGCCTCCACTCCACACCCAAGCACATGTACACATCCCCCCAACACTGGTGGTGATGGCCCAACCCTAAATAACTTCCATTCTGGTCTGACGGACCAGCAGCACCCCCTCTACACTACCCCCCATACACACACACACACACACACACCCTCCTCACAGCTCAGGGAGGGACACTGAAGGAGAAAGTGTGTGGAGAAGAGTGTGTGACAGAGAGAGAGTGAGAGGATGAGAGTTGATATTTGAGGAGAGCTGATGGTCCATGTGGCCACATGGATTCACACTACTTCTGGATTCACCAGACACATGTGGTGAAATGATCCATGAAGATTCACAAGGAGATCTTGACTCTTTTCAGCTGAAGGGTTTGGACCAAAGCCAGAGGTGGCTTTGTAAGATTCGGCTCGACCGACAACCTCTGGACAGACATCCTGGACAGATCAATGCATTCTGGTCGATGACGCAATAACTTATTTTGTCAAAACTGCAGTCAGACTGGAGTGTCAGTTCATCTCTCGTGGCTTCCCTGGACCCACAGCACTAAGTGTGGATATTTGTGAACGATGAGTCAGTGTGATCTCTTGGCTACCAGGTGAGTGTGTGTGCCTGCCTGGGCAGCTCCAGCTCTTACCACAGATCTCATACTGGGGTCTCTCCCTGTGTTTGACATACTTTGTTACATGCTCTGATTCAACAACACAGAAATAGAGTTTCAGAAAGTCCCCAGTGTGTCTATAAACGCGCAGAGAGAGAGAGAGAGAGGAGGGGGACCCCACTGGATCCTCTGTGTGACAGTGCACTGAAAACACCACCTACTCACAGTGGGTATCTTGAACACCACCTGAGCATCCAGATATTCTTCCACGTGTTCATCAAGGAGTTCCAGCATCATTTGAAAAGAGCAGAGGAGAGAGGCTGCTTCATGTGAGAGGTGAGGGAAATGACCACACGGCTACTTTTGACATGTGTTAGTTCTTTTGATCAATCAGTGTAATTATACTGTTTGTTTTTGTTTGATAGATGTTGTCAAGATGCTGGATGACGTCACAGGGCTTGAGCTAAACCTTGAAACCTGAGCTGGTTAGACTTTAAACTCCACATCATCCTCTGTTGTGAAACTACTGCACATCCAACATCTCAGTGAGGCCCTGAAGGACCCAGTCATGGATTCACAGGGTGGTCCATACCTCAACAAGAAGGCACTCTGCTCACCTCTGGGTGCTGCCCGCCTCTGTCAGTTAGCTATGGGCTGTGCCGTGATTGCCATGGTAACGCACAGCGCCGGATACAGTGGATCACATGGCGTGTTCTGCATGGCGGCATGGTGCTCCTGCTTTGCCATGTCGGTGGTGGTCTTCTTCCTGGATGCTACCCGTCTCTACAGCTGCCTCCCTGTGTCCTGGGACAACCTGACAGTCACATGCGCGGCCTTTGCAACACTCATGTGAGTCACATGATAATGATGCTCATTTGGGTCTTTGGGTTGGTGGTGTTACACTGGGAGGGCTATCACTGTCACCACATCCTGTAAGACCTCCATGTTTCCATGTAAACCTAATTTTTTGTCAACCCATCCACATCTCACACACCTCAGAGGTTCATAAAACACTTATTATCACTAATTACACTAATTATCATCTTCTAATCTGTACAGTTCCACTCATGGTAAATAAGTGGGAAAATACTGAAATACAGCACCACAGTTATAACAATGGAGCCTGTCTACCGAAAATAATACACAGCCTCACTGTGTCAGAAAGGTTTACATTAATCCTCTCAGTTTAGATGAATAGCCTCGTAATCAGCTGTTTTTATCCTTCTCTGCTCAGAAAGTGATTAAAGGTGCTCTATGATTAATATATTGATGTGGTGTTTACATGCTGCCCCACCTGCGTTACACATTATCATTCATTCCCCCCAGAACAAATGATAATATGTAATGTGAAAGGGTTGCACATAATGATGAACCAACTGAGAATTATCGTTCGACTTCCCCTCAGCTCTGCAAAAATATTTTAGCACCTTTCAGCATTTTACTTTTTTGCTCTGCAACATTTTTTCACTCTCTCACAGTATAACTTACAGCAGCAGCAAGTAGCTGTTTACAGCAAAAACAAAGCTCTGATAAAGCCGACTCCACACGGCCTTACAACAACCAGACAGGAAACAGACATAGTTAGCAGCTAATTGGTGCTCAGCAGTTTAAAGAACCAGATAGTGAAGTGCTGGAGCTCTGGACTCAGTGGCTTCATGATGCGCTTTTGGTCTGAGCATACAGATGTTTGCCAACACATCTGCCATATGAAATCTATATGTTGATGAAGTCACTGTCTGGTTTACAGCTTAATATAATGCTAGTACCTGGACAAACTATCAATCAATGCAGATTTGAGCACAAAATGATCTCAGGGTCCACTAACAAGCTTTGACCTTTCAGCCACATCTCATGGTCTTCATCAGTTAATGGAACTATATGGATGTTATCACGAGACCCAGGACACATGAGAACAAGTGGTTATGAGTGGGACAAGTAGTTGTGGCCATCTTTGAACCTCACTTGAACTTTATGTCCCTACTTCTTCTCCATGCACTGATTGGTGGAGAGATCCAATGAGCAGTAACTGGACAGGGAGGTGGACCCATACAATCTAAACACATAAGGAGCCAACTTTGACACTCAGGGCATCTTTGTCCCTGGTTTGATGACATCATATCTAAACCTATGTTTTTCTGTCCTCTGCAGGTTTGTGACAGCCTCTGTGGTCTACCCACTCTTCTTTGTTCGAGCTGAGTGCCCGTACGCCGGTTGTGCTGTCCGAAACTTCCGCATTGCCGTCACCGTCTGCTCCATCCTGGGCACTCTGGCCTACGGAGCTGAAGTGGCTTGGTGCCGCGCCAGGCCAGGCCAGGCTGTTGTGGGCTACATGGCCACCGTCTCTGGCCTCCTCAAAGTTGTCCAAGGTTTTGTCGCCTGCATCATCTTTGGAGCTTTGGCCAATGGGAGCGAGTACTCCCGTTATACCGCCACAATCTACTGCGTTGTGGTGTATGCTTTCTGCTTCGTCCTGACCGCAGTGGTGGTCATGATGACCGTATGTGGACGGACCAAAGCTGTACGCTGCATGCCCTTTGACCGCTTTGTTGTGGTGTGCACTCTCCTGGAAGTTCTGCTCTACCTGAGTGCGTCAGTGGTGTGGCCGGTGTTCAGCTTTGACTCTAAATACGGTTCCCCCTGGAGACCATCATCATGTCCACGAGGAAAGTGTCCATGGGACAGTAAGCTTGTGGTGACGGTGTTCTCTTTCGTCAACTTTATACTGTATGTTGTGGACCTGATCTACTCCCAGAGGATACGGTTTGTCTCCTCACATTTGCCCTCTAACTCTCGGGTGTAGCATAACACTCATTTAACATCACTTGCTTGTTCTTATTTACCTCTCAGTTTAGGAGTTTGCTAGTGCATTTATTTGATAATGAAAGACACAGAAACATTTGAGGGGGAGGAATGGATATGAGGCCCAGAACATCACTGGTGGTGCACATGAGGCAGCAGATACCTCAAATTCAATCTGTGGAATGTGAACAATGAATTTTACAACTACAACCCCTCCACCACACCCCACTGATGTGACACCCCCACCTCCCTCTACTTCAAACCCTCTGCCCTCGGAGAGATTTAGCAAGCAGCCAGGACCCTCTGTTCAGCCAAGTCTTCATAAAGCAACACGCTCCCACTGTTCGTGACCTGACAACACTCACAAACACTCACTTGCTTCTTGTGTTTTTGTTCCAAAAACACACAAAAAGAGTCTTGAATATAAATAGTAAATCTGACACTGGAATCTGTGGTATCTTTGTCATCTGCGAACCCCACACCAGCGATCAACGGACATTACCCAGGCTGCCAAAAATAAACACGAGCCGTCTGCATTCGTATCTAAGCTGTGAGACAGCATTTAGAAGCCTTGTGTCTCTGTGAAATGGCTCCCCCAGTCTATGAGTAAGAAGTAAAACCTATTTCAGTTACCAGGAATCTCTCAGCATCAAAGGTTGCAGTGATGTGACCTTAAACATGTCCTTAAATAATAGAGCTAGTGCCAAAAGCCCAGTTACTTCACACTGACAGATGATAATGATATGTATGGTTTGATGGTTTTTGTGTAGTCTAGACATGAAATGATTTTACACACTGTATTCTAATATTATCAATGGGTCAAATGATATGATGCAATATTAAAAGTGTCATTCTCAGTGACGACTCTACAGAGAATCATCGCCGGTCTGTGCAGATGCTCTCAGCTTTTTGCCTTCACTGAGCTCATTGTTCATCAGCGTTACTCCACAGTCTCTCATAAGCAGAGTGTACACATCCTGCCCAGCACCAAACACACAAGCTCAAAGAGCAGAACATAATGAAACATTTAGCAGCTTCAACTAATGAGCAAAGATCGACTGGGTTGGACAGAGATTTTATCTCTGAAGTCTGCAGACATAATATCATTGATGATGACAGGTGGAGGTCTGCAGATAACTTTCTTCAGTGATCTGGGTGGATGAGTAATACACGATTTAGCTCATAATGGCTCTTGTATATGGTTATCCTATGCCCTTTCTATCATTTCTTCTAACGAATGTGAGTTTAGTGTGTGGTTTCAGTCTGTCTGGATGCATGAGCACACACACCATCATACACAGTCCATAACTTTGAGCTCAGACCAGTCATCGGTCATTAATTTGTTAGACAGTGTGTCTTCCTACCCTGTCATCCGTGCACCCTCCTGGCTTACAGGAGGGAGGACAGAGGCCTCTCCTCTCTGCCTGCCACCTTCTGTGTCAGCAGTGTCACAGTGTTACCTATAGGACAGGAATAAAATAACAGAAGAGCTCAGTGTCTCTTTTTCCTTGATTATTCTCTCTCTTTAATTCCGTCTCTGCAGAAACCTCCTCTCTCCATATCTGTCTCACCTCCTCCTCCTCTGCCTCTCCATCCTTCACTCCTCTCTGCTTTGGTCACCTCAGTGAATCTCATCTCTCTAATCCAGGATCAATGAATTCCCCTGTCACATCTGTGAGCGCTATGGATGTATTATATTAAGTCTTTGGGAAGCCACTGTGCCACAGCATACGTCTAGTGAAACTGTCTCGGTGCTCAACAGCTAATCCAACACCAGTTGGTTGCTTTTGTATCCAAATCTGTATTAATACCAGAGAAAACATCACTGGATGTGGATTCATGTCAAACTGGTGGTGGTTTTTCTTTGCAGCCATAAATAACTTTGTGTTGTTGAAGTTACATTTTTACATATTGTGTGTGTTTCTTGCTGAGGAGCATTTTTGATCCCTTGATAAATCCTACAGAATTATTCCTGTTGACAGGCCCTCTGGAGGCAGCGTCCCTTCACTCACACTCCAGAGTGAGATGTAACGCCAGTGTGATGTGACAGAGCCCATAGAAAGCCACCACTGAAAGTGATGGACAGTGTTGCTGCAGAGCAATCTGTAGCCCCATTAAGGCCTGTGTACTCCCTGCTCCTCTGCAGATCCTCATTTAGCAGCTGTTCCATGTGTGCCACTCATTTTACTTCTCACTCCCTGTGAGCTCTGTCTTAAACATAGCTGGGCACACACACAAACACACAGCACAGCTCACAGTACGTGAACTCTTCTGACAGAGATGAGCTGCGACAGGTGTCCATCATGACCAACCCTTCCTGGTTGTCCAGCTGGGGGACATGGAGAGACAGGGGACTGCTGGCTCTCTGTCATGACTAATCTCTGATGGCGCGCGTTGCTGATGTCAGCTTTGCCCTGTAGCTCTGGGCCCGTGTTTTGCCAAATCTTGTGTGGAACACTGTCAAAGGATGAGTCTTTCATCCCAGAGGATCTGAATCTGTGCCAGATCTCCAAGTCTGGCGTCTTGCAGAAAGCTACTGTACAAAGCACAGCGTTGGTGGTCTGTTTGAAAACACATGGAAATCAAAACTGAGCAACTGACAAGTGGTTTCAATTTCAACAGTTTCAGTGAGCAAAGCAAAGGTCTAGTAATAAATATGAAGGACAGTTTTCAGTGTCCCCTGTAAGTGAACCTGTCAGAAAACAGTGAATTAGACCCAGCTCACTAAACCTTTTGTTTCCTGTTTGCTGCACTGTTCATAAATTCAGTGTTGTTTATTGTCACAAATCCACATGGTAACAGTGGGTGTACGCTTGTGTCTGTCGTTCCACAGCCCTCAATAATGGTCTGATTATTTATAGATTATTATGTGTTGTGCTTATTGATGCTTTCACACAAATTAAGCTCCTAAAGGAAAAGAATATTATTTGTTTGAGCTCAAATTGAGATTATGTAAAGCCATCTTGAAGCACTGGGGGGAGTTTTTGTTAGCATGGCTTTATTTGATTTTAGGTAGGCCTATTATATCAGTTTAATTTTTTCCAACTGAAAACTTGAGCACTAATTGTGACCACCATCTTTGACCTGTTTAAGCTGCCTCTGAAAACCCAGAGTGCTGTTTAAGATCAGTTCTCTAAACATCATCAGACCCTCAGAGATATCACCTGATCCACTGAAAATGTGGTCCAGTAAAAGGGGGGCAGTAGCCAAAACAAGCATTTCATTTCATTTCATGCATAGGTTTTCTTGACATCTGTACAAGACTAATAAGTTTTTGGAGCTGAAAATCATCAGAACTACTGACTACTACTGTCAAACTCATTTTAGCTCAGTGGCCACATACAGCACAATTTGATCACAAGTGAGCCAGACCAGTGAAATAAAAGCATAATAACCTGTAAATAACAAGAAATCAATTTTCACTTTGTTTTAGTGCAAAGAAGTACATTATTAAGATGTTTACAGTTAACTCTCCTTTTGAACAACCTGAAATCTCTGGAGAAAAATATGTGACATTTCAACAATATTATGCGTCTTCTGTCTTCTACATAAATTTCACAGTTGGTAAATTCATTCCACGGGCCAGATTGGACCCTCTGGCAGGCTGGATTTGGCCCACGGGCCGCATGTTTGACACCCCTGCTGTAGGTTTTCAAAACTGACACAATGGTTAGCAAAAAGCGGTAAAATATGCATAATATGTCTCCTTTAAGACCCAGAGAGTGATTGGCATTTTTCTCTCATGGTCATTTTTACACTATTGTTAAACCCATTTCTTCCCCCTTTTCTGTTTGTATCAGTTCAAAGTTTAAGTTGAGTAAAGACTGGTGTTTTGTTGAAGGCTAAAAGCCGATGAATAGATTTAGAACAGTACGTGACGCAAAGTTCAATCGTTTACTCTGAGGCTTTTATTTCCATTTGACAAACACATCCTCCCTTCACATGAATTTCCACTAGAAGGTCAAAGTACACAGATGACCAGCCTGACAACCTTTTAGTACTTAGTTACCGCGTTGATGGACACCAGTGACTCATCAGAGAGGTGTTCAGTCAACAAATGCTTTTCAGTGACCTCTTCTACCTTCTGGCTACATCCACACCTGTGGAGCTGAGGACGGTGTTTGTGTTCTCTGACTAAATAGGATCATTTCATCATCGCTGTATGCTGAGGAGAAGACAGGGATACAGAGGAACTGTTACTTATTGCACATGCGGCTTCTTTCCTGCTCCAGGTCCTTTTGGGATTTCAATCTGAGTTGTCTGTGAGATTTTGTGATATGCTGTGGGGAAATCTTTTATTAGTTTGGTGTTTGACATAAAATTGAAAGCTGACACTACACTGGATGCTTTAACGTCTTTGCTGTCATGTCTTTTGTATTCATGCCTTTGCCACTCACTCCTGTCTCAGGCTGCAGGAGGGAGACGTATGAACACTGGGGAAAGATTTTCGGTCTGTGATATTAAATATGCACATCTTCTCTCACACTGTCTCTCTCTCTTGGATTTTCACAAGTGCTCTCTTGTTACTACACATACAGACACAAAAATGCACCTCTGGGCCCTTATCAACGCAAAGCAACAAATTGTTGTGGATGCTTCACCTAGATCTGCTTGTCGCTGTGAGCTGTGTGTAAAAAAAAAGGCAAAAAAAAACCCCAGATTTGTGAGTTCTGGTATTTTTAATAAACCTCTTAGGGTTTTGTCAAAAAAAGAAAGAGGGAATGAGTGTTGTCACGCCTCAGCACACATGCCGAGTCTGAGTGATAGATAGAACAGAGGCAGGCAGTGGTAAATTGACTTTGTGTGTGTGTGTGTGTGTGTGTGTGTGTGTCTGACTGAGACGCGGAGTTGCAAGGATACATCAGTGAAATTTTCAGCTTGTTTAAGATTAGGTTTGGAGAACAGTTTTGTGGGTAATTTCCACACACCAGTTGAACAAGGGGAAGTGAACGCTGTGCCTCCTCATACGCTAATCCATCTGCTGCCTCCTGTCACATCAGAAGGGAAACAATCATCACACCGTTCCTTAATTCCATAACATTGTCTGTTTAATTATGAGACAGGACAAACGAGTGACGAGACAACCTACTCTTTTTACTTCAGACCTTTTCTCCTGACAAAGAAGAATGAGGCAACATTGGGGCGGAGCTACACTCAAGGTCACTCATGTTATGTCCGTGAGGTTTTTTTGCATGCATAAGTGCAACGCCAATTGATGCAACATCAACATCGCATCATCAGGGTCATTTTGTCAGACTTTACAACAGTCACTGCAGACATTACATATCTGATTCAGCACAGCAGGTTTTGCATTCATCCTTATTGATGGATCGATCATGTACAGGAACTGAACATTTGACTAATCATGCAACTATTTTAGAGGTCTTGGCAGTGGCCCTGGGAAAAATGAACGTCTACACCTGTAGAGACTTAACTGATGATATGTATCACTTTACCCAGCTGACTAAAGAGGAAGAGTGTCCTAACAGCTGGTGCTGTTAGAGCACAACCTCAGGCCATGCATTCTGCTTTATATATAGACAGGAGCATACGCAATCCCTCAGTCTGAATTCCTGTCCAGCGGCACTGTGAGAAAATAAATGGAATGTGGTCCCTCTGAGGAGACATACAGTACCTCTTGTGGCGTGTAAATTTAGTCTGGTATGGCATGAGAAATATGAAAGGAAGAGGCAGGCAGATAGACAAGAGGAGGGTCGGTCCTATTAACGTGCAGAGGGAGATTTTAGCATCAAACTGACAGTTACAGGCCAGTTCAGGGCTAATATGGGAATATGCATTGGTGAGCTACCATGGGATAGGAAGCCAAACTGTATTCAAATGCCACAGCTCATTAGTGCACTTGCTCTTCAACTCTGCTTTATTTCAGATTCTGTCAAATCTAAGGGGGAGAGGAAAAAGCACTTGTCTACAGTCTCCTGTTAGAATAACAATCCTTCATTCAAATTCAGCCTGTTTCCCCTCAGATATCACAAGCCACCTCCGGCCCCATGAAATGTTGTGATTCAGGTTCAACTCTTACTGCATTTCCATTCAAAATGATTAACTCTGAACATGGCCCCAGATTGTTTCAGTTTGTTTTGTAGGGATGATGTTTCCTGTCCACAATCACAAGGAAGGTTGACAAATCCTGCGCCTGTGTAGACCATTGTATTGCACCTCTATATATATATGAGCTGCATGTTTTTTACACAGCTTCACAAGAAAAGTAACACACCAACAGTATATTAAATGGTAAATGCTCTGACAAACCCTCTTATTCATTTTATTCAACATTGTGGCATAACACACAGGCTAAAGGCAGTGTTAAATGCAGACTTTTTACACAATCTGTCTGTTACAGATACATCTCTCATCATCCTCACATCTTCATCAGGACATTCCTCTTCAAATCTGTAAGGAGGAAGGTCTGGAGGAAGTTCACATATTCTTTACTTACAGCTAAAATGATCATTAGTAAGAATACACTGTCACATGTAAGAGACCTGCATTTATTTTTTCACTCAAATATAAGTAAGAGAAACTTTTGTTTTATACAACATGCTTGAAGTCTTCAGAGTGTTGTAATACATGCACAGTAGGTCATACTGTAGCTAACATGACTGATTCATGAGCATATGAAAAACATTATGAAGTGGAACTAACTGAAAATACTCTATAAACTGCTGATTTGTTGTGATAAGTGTCCTAAATGAATCATGTGAGGAATGTAATACAAGGTGGAGTAAAAATGATTATATTTCCCTCTGAAGTGTGAACTAGACATATAAAATTAAACATTTCAATGTAATGAAATATTTTCTCTTATTAATTACTACTATGTAGAAGGTCTGATATTTCATATTTCATTGTATGAATATTGCAGCTTTATCAAAGGTGATTTTAAGAGCCAGACCAACAGCGTCAGGAATTTTCCACATATTTGTGATCTTCTGCTTTCCCAGTGTTTATGGTATCAGATTAGCTCTCTGTAAAGGTGCAGTGTCTGTGTTGAATCAGTCAGATGTGCCCTGAATAGATGCTGTCATTACGGCCTCGGACCAATAAAAACATAACCTACATTTTAGCCCACGGTTCATATATTTGACCTACTTTTATCTTCTCCTCAACAGAACTGATGCAACCGGGAGTGACGGGCTGAAAACCCCGCCCATTTTTTTACGATCTAGTCCATCATTGGGCAGACGCTCTAGTTGTGTGAGTCGTGATTGGTCAGTGTCGCTGTTCGTTACCGTAATGGACCGCGCAGGGGCTGAGTAAAAAGGGAAGCCACGTTGACACAAATAGTGGAGTTTTATGTTATTTTTCTGACGCCGACAAGTGACAGACACGTTGTCCGCGCACAGCTGGCAGTTCGGGAACCTCAACGGGAACATTTAGGGAACGGTAACTATTTTCGTGTTGTTTGAATTCGCTGCATTTGTTATTGGTTTCTGGCTGTGAAGTGAGGCTAGCATAGCAGTTAGCCGAGGGCAGGTGGTCGCCAGCTAGCAATGAAATGCTATTATAGCATCAATGGGGCGCTAAGGCTAACACTCAATGTACCTACTGACAGCTCTCAAACATAAGACACAGTAAATAAGTGAACTTAACACTGAAACACAATTTAAATTGTAATATCATAGTGGCCAGTTATGAATCGTACAAGCTAATTCAGTCTCAATAAGACACAAGTCAACCTGATCTTTGTTGAAAGATGTGACATGGGTTTTATCAGAATAAAAACTGAGGCGCCCATATCCTGGTAAAATCACCCATGGGTGCTGCCAGAGTGTCAAAGGAGACGTTTCATCATCATTCAGTGTCTATGGACATGATCCAGGATTTTCTCTACATTGCATCATTATCAAAGACTGTCTCTTTGCTTTTGAGAAGTTGAAACTGGCTCCACTATTCGTCAGAAGTCAAATGTGAGAGGTGTATTGTGTATAGAGAGGTGTTTCACTTACAAGCTTTCTGTAACAACTTTCTGACCTGTGTTTTACAGAACAGAGAAGCCACATCATCTGACAGGATGAGCGTAGGATTCATTGGAGCAGGCCAGCTGGCTCATGCATTGGTGAAAGGGTTCACAGCTGCAGGTAAGACCACTGTCTTTGTTGTGCAAACTTTCCCATGCACTGAATCTAACTTGACTTGAACCCACATCAGCTGTCTTTGGCAAGGATAACAAGGCAGTTACATCGACACATAATAAGGGTTGGAGAGCTGCACTACTAGACCCACTCAGTATATTTATACTTGAACAATGCATATGGCTGTAGTTTTGTGATGTGTAATAGCTGTTCATGACTTTACTCTCATTTACTTTAGGTGGTTCTTTAAGTTTTCCTTAACTTTATAAAGTATTGGTTTATAATACTGCAAAATGTGAATTCCCCTCTTGGCATCAGGAAAGTTTTATGTTACAGTTGTCACTTTGCATCTCAGTGTACATCCTCATACCTCCCTCATCACCTCCTCCCGTGTCTTGTCCCAGGTGTGATTGCTACACACAGGATCACAGCCAGCTCCCCAGACACAGACCTGCCGACTGTGTCAGGGCTCAGGGTGAGAAGACAAGTTTATGCTTGGATGTACAGTGATGTCTGACAAATTGGAAGTGGTGGAAACATTGCTGTGAGCATGCATGTGTGCAAGTGTGGGCTTGTCTGAGGGGTTATAATGTGTGTGTGTGTGTTAGTGTAATAACACCCGTTTTCCTCAGCAGCTGACTGTTAACATCCTCTCTAATTACCAATTTCTCCTGTTTCTTCTACTGCAGAAAATGGGGGTGAACTTGACAACAAGCAATAAAGAGACTGTCAGTAAGAGTGATGTGCTCTTCCTGGCTGTGAAACCCCACATCATCCCCTTTGTTCTGGATGAGATTGGGCCAGACATCGAGGACCGTCATCTCATAGTGTCCTGTGCTGCAGGTGTCACCATCAGCTCCATAGAGAAGGTCTGCTTCCTCCTCCATTTCTGTTCCCTGTGTTATTAATACTCTGAAGTTCTTAGTCACCTGTTTTGAATTACATCTAATGAAGTTGTTTTGACATTGACTCTAAAATATAAAATGATTTGTCTACACATGTGCACTCTGTTCTCATTCTTGTCACGTTAACAGAAGCTGCTTCAGTACCGTTCAGCCCCTAAAGTCATGAGGTGTATGACAAATACTCCAGTGGTGGTGAAAGAGGGAGCTACAGTGTATGCCACTGGGACACATGCCGAGGTAAGTTTGGATGGATGAAGCCATGTAGCTAGAATAGTTAATGATTAAGAATGCTTTAATTCAAAGGAAGGAAGTTACATATGTATCGAAAACTGCCATTTTTTTTCTATACACGTAACTCTCCCCGTGTATCACAGGGCTGCACAGGAAGAGTGGTGTGAAACGTCTGTTATCCCATATTTATTTTTTGATTTTTTTCGGCATCTAGTTAATAAGCATGTCCTTTCAGGTGGAGGATGGCAAGTTACTGGAGCAGCTGATGGCCAGTGTAGGTTATTGCACTGAAGTGGAGGAGGACCTCATTGATGCCGTCACTGGGCTAAGTGGCAGTGGACCAGCCTATGTAAGTGACTGATAGCTGTGTGTTTGTTACAGTATGTGAAGCAGAACTGGAAGAAATGCTGTCAAAGAGAGAGCTTTTGGCTTTTACAGTGGGTGATTACAACATGGTGTGAACAACCACAGGATTCATTGACATGATGTACAACTCACTCTTCTCGGAACTTGTTTATCATCCTTTCAAACATCTTTCTACAGTAAGACGGCATGTTGTTTTAGTAATGATCTGATGTGTTGTGTTTCAGGAAGACACAACACATGGTTTTAAGTGTGTCATCACTTATATTTTCACCCTTCAGGCTTTACAGCCACAACCCCAAAGATTACTTATCTATCACTTTTTAATATTCATAATTTACTATAAGATAAGGCTTGAGCCCAAGACATTGGACAAACAGTGGCAGGGAGAGGAGGCTGAAGGAGAGCCAGTGTTTTTCTGCATCAGGACATGGAGCAGGTTCCTCTCTGATGAATGTTTCCGTTAGAAAACGTATAAGGATGCTCAGCTGAGGTAATGACTTGTATTGCAGCGCGTGTATTTCCAAATCTCAATCCTTCCTGCTTTCTAAAACAGTCACGTCAAATGTACTGTGTAGCAGACAGAGGTGTGCGGTGGTTGAACAAATTAAAAATAATTGTGTCCGTCGGGTTTTATCTGCTTTCTGCAAAGAGCTCGAGTTTCAGACAGGTGTTTTTAAATACAGTTGAAAGACTGAGGGTTTTTTTTCACTGACTGAGGCAGCAAGGTTAAATCAGGTGGATGTCAATGTTAGAGAGTGAACTTATTGTTCCACCCTTCATTATGTAGAAAGCATGGTGAGTAGTCAGTAAAGGAGAAGCAAAAAGCAGACTTTTCTAAGATGAATTTATATAGTGACTGTATTGTATGTGTTGTGAGTATGTGGTGGCATTGTTGCTTTAACAGGAAACATGTTATGTTTTAACAGGCTTTCACAGCGGTGGATGCTCTCGCAGATGGAGGAGTGAAGATGGGTCTGCCCAGGAGACTAGCTGTCAGACTTGGAGCTCAGGCCCTATTGGTTAGATGTGTGTGTGTGTGTGTTTGTGTGTGTGTGTGTGTGTGTTGTCGTCATGTTCTGTAACACTATGTTGATTCTCCTTGATCCACTGGTGGTCTGTGTATCTCAAGGCAGACAACACATCAGGATTAAATTACTTCTTTCGGTGCACCCGACACTTCTACTGTCTTATTACTGTTGAATTTAATTCACTAAAATCATGAAACTGTAGAAAAATAAATATTTACATGTTGCTCTGATTCAACAAAAATAGAGAAAGACAGAAAAAATTCAGAAGACAGATTTTCATCCCACAGTTGTTTTCTACAAGATCTTTGCAGATGATGAATACAGCTTTTAAAAAGGTAAAGCCAAACAGATTCTCCACCTAGTAGCAACAAGCTATTAAACATTGTATAACTGTTAATGCAGCCTCTGATGTGATCACATCATCATCATCGTGTGATTAGTCAAAATAGATGACAGAGATTGACTTGAGACTGTTTTTAATCATGACAGCTGCTTCAGGCTCAGTTAACCGAGCTTCTTTCTGCATTTTCAACGGCACTTTTCTCTCTTTTTCCTTCTCTTTTCCTATAAAAGCCTTTTCAGATGTTGTTACGTGATGTAAAGAAAAAGTATCCTTGGTTTGAATGTGTCTTCATGTTTGTGCATTTGACTGTGGAGGACGCTCGCTCAAGGCACTATACTAGTATAGTGCCTTGAAAATCTTCACATTAGCTGAGATTTAATTACCAAGGGAAACTTTATAAGACATTACTTTGTGATTGCACAAGGATTTCTGCTGCTGCGTTAGCATCCCGTGGCTGTGTAGGAGAAAACAATACATTGACCTTCTTACACATCAGGTCTTATGCCATTTCTCCTTGTGCTCCTGTCTCTTTTGAGGGAGCAGCTAAGATGTTGTTGGACTCGGAGCAGCACCCAGGCCAGCTGAAGGACAATGTGTGCTCACCAGGGGGTGCCACCATCCACGCACTGCATGTCCTGGAGAGCGGTGGCTTCCGCAGCCTCTTGATCAATGCGGTGGAAGCTTCATGTATCAGGACACGGTGAGACACATAACATCACACATCATTCAATAGATGGTTTCTCAACTTTTTAAAATCTCTATTCGATATATATTAAACTTACATCATATATACACACATATACTGTATATGAAATCCTAATCTGGTGTTTTATCACTAAATTTACACCAAATGAATGTAAATGTCTCAGACATACAATTCTCTCTTAATCTTCCTTCTCTGTTGAGTGAAGCCGGTAGCTGTAGCTTGTGACGTGCAGGGTCGGTGCTGTCTTCATGCTTTTCATTGGTAAATTTGAAGGAAATGTGACTGACAGCTACATTTGTACAAAAAAAATCTGAGGCTTGCTTTCCCTTCCTTTCACAGGGAGCTGCAGTACCTTGCAGACCAAGAGCGTATCTCTCCAGCAGCCATTAAGAAAACCACATTGGATAAGGTGCTCCAGCAACCAGGGGTCACAGTCAGCGGGGTGGCTAACGGGAACGGCCGATCGGGGCTCAACCTGTTCAACAATCGCAGCCCAGGGATCAAGAAGAAGAACTGAGGACGCAGCGGGGCAGGCACACACACACACACACACACACACACACACACACACACACACACACACGTTACACGTTCAAGTGTACCATGTACACACTATACAGACATACATCTTAAACTATTCAGTTGCAGAAATCTAAATAATGGACTCAGGACAGGTCTGATATCACATCCAAATTACTTTGCCAAATTATTTATTGCCACTGGAATGACAGCAGACAGTGGACAGTGATGGTGTCACCATCACTTGGACTCAAGCACACGTGTGTTCTGGGTGTATTTCTCAGAGTTATAGCCTTACATTGCAGCGCTGGATTACTGTCTACAAACACACACATCCGGATACACACTGAAGAGCAAGAGTACATTTACAATCTGTTGTCTGTCTTTCTGGGCTCTAGACTATATAGAGCTGCTGAGCAGTAATGACTGAGTGGGTCATGATAGGATCCTGGCACAGGCAGCAGATGGCTGCTGGGATACCATCACGCTGTTAGTGTACGTCTTAAATGTCTTTCTTTAAAAACAAATGAAGGCACGTTGTGAAGGCAGATCATCAAGTACCATCATTTTGTTTGTAAACAAATAATTATCTTTGTGTTGGCCAGCAGTGTTATGCTGTTAATGACTGAATATGGACTGAACAAAATTCCAATAACTTTTTATTTAGTTGTTTTGATTGCCATATGTAAACATTATGGTTGTCATGGATAAAGTACCTCCACAGTGTTTTACAATGGGGTTTTTAGCACATCAGTGACATTGTGCCTTTGACTCTTTGACTATTTTTTTTTCTCAAACATTAAGGTCATTCCGAGCTTTAACACACCTGATGTCAACAGCTTTCCACAGATCCCTCTGGTCACTTTCTCTGGGCGAGTGGGTCTTAAACACCAAATCCTGTTACCTTGATTTTTTTTTTTTTTTTTTTTTTTTTAGATGTTTTACAACATAGACAATTTTGTATTTGCTATGTGGGAATGCAATGCTGTTACCTGACAGTGCTACAGGAACACTAACTTATCCGAAAACCTTGAAGAATATGTTCACATGGTCATGAAGGCATAACATCTGCCAGCAATCCGTCCTAATTTTGTATTTTATATCATTCTGTATATTTTTATCTCCATAATGTTACATGTACATGTCTTGTTTTGTTTGGCTTATCAACAGCTAAGTTGGTGTGCCAGTCTAACAGACAATATTAAAGAAGCAGAGACAGACACTGTTGTGCTGAAGCTCTCTGGGACTCGATTGTATACGAGATGGGTTTTGATTTTTAATTTGCTTTTCACTGACTCCTCACTTTCGGATTTCCACCTTTTGTCTAGCAAAGTTGTTCCTTTCCTAGTGTCCGACCTTTCCGCCAGGTCACAGCAGACTGTTCCTTAGTGAGTCATAGAGATGCACCCTGGCCTGCAGATGGCGCTGCATGATCAATGTGACCCATTTGCACATTTTCAAGAAGATCAAGTTGCACTCTTGACACAACTTCCAGTTGAGAGGGATTTAAATTGGCCGTGGTCTTTACAGCAAATATATCTGCACCACTCTGACTGTTAATTGGTGAAGGGCATTAACTGTAGCGCTACAGTTACATGCTCCACCCGCTCATCATCTACAACCTCACTCGTGTCTTATTTTATCTCCCCTCGTAGGTCACTGCCTCTTGAGTACTTCCCCAAACAGATTCCTCCTCTATCAAACTCAACTGTGCATGTGTCATAAATAATGAGAGTGAAGACTTTTTTCCTCACTGGCCGGGTGATGCATTGTGATTGGCTGTTGTAAGAGGAAACACAGTCCAATTTTAGAAACATTCTGTCAGCAGGACATATGACCAGTGTGTGGGATCCTGGATTTCCCTCTAGATCCAGCCCTCTCCTCTTCCCTCCAAGGGGTCTTCACATTGTCATTACCTAACCAGTTTAGGAACAAACGTAGTAAAAGAGTCTTTACTTCAATGAAAGCCCTGCATGAGATATCCAAAGTTGTATCAGATTAATGTACTTCACGTGTCAAAAGTAAAAGTACTGTTGTTCTGCAGAAAATATCCCATGTGACTGATATTTATTTGAAGGATATTAGTCACCAAATGGTTTACAAGACAAGTCTGACTGGTTGTAAGATGACTAATAAGTAAGGAGACCTTGAACAAACCACAAGTCAGAAAGGTTGGCTCCTCTGATTTTTTTTTTTTTTTTAATTTTCAATTATTTATATGTACAGTATATATTTATGTAAATCATAACCTGAAAATCAGAAAAGTTAACTACAGCTATCAGATGAATTAGAAAGTGAGAGGCAGAAGAAGAAGAAGTGGCGTTGAATGGAAATACCTGTACCTTACCTGTATTGAAGTACCAGACTTGAGTAAATCTTACTTTCTATGACCAGGTGCTGTGAGCCTGCGAACTAAATATCAATGAGTTCTGAATTAGTGTGATAGCAGAGCACCCAAGTGCGGCTGCATGTGGGTATATTAAGAGACAGTAGCTACAACAGACTCGAAGCCTGTTAAATGCTTTTTACATATTTGGTCCAGTTCCTGTGCTCCAGGCTGCCACATTTTGGATTAACAGATGCCACTTTGTGCTGGAATGAGATAGGCCTGTGGGTCTATTCAGGCAATACACAGGTGCATAATGGTGAAGTAAAATTGATGGGAGAAAAGTGATGGTTTGTGAAGAGCCATGTCCTCATTATAATTGAGCAATTTATAGCTGTTGTAGGATTAGTTTATTTTTCTTAAACTAATACACACACCAGTGTCCCTTGATTAAATTGCAACCCACATGCTCTCAGGCTGTTTATTTGTGCGTGCAATGGTTTTTCCTCCGCCACTGAAGTGTCTCGGTAATCCCTCTTTTATGCCGAAAGGTTATTCTCCGCTTGCTCCTGCCGCTCTCCGTTAAGATTAGCCATTCCTGGAGAGACTTCCATTTGCCTCTCATTATTAGACTTCTGTTACCTTTGGTTGGTCGCGCGGCTTTGAGCGCTTCTCTTCCACCCAAGGTGAAGAGGATGTGCTCTGTGTCAATCATCTTGACACCAGCAGAGGGTCTAAGATGGCAGTTCAGTGGCAGATAATCCTAGAGTGGAAAGTTTGGACTCTGTGTGTGTGTGTGTGTGTGTGTGTGTGTGCGTGTATGCGTGTGTGTGCATGTGTGCGTGTGTGTGTGTGCACGCTCCAGCCCAGCATGGGATTTCTGTCCACAGGTAGGCCAGATGCTACCTGTCATCTCCATTCAATCAATGTAATCACTGACCTTTGCAGTAACATGGTTGTTTGCATATCGTATCACGGCCAGGAGGAGAGCCAGAAACCAAGATGAGTGACTAGACGAAAGAGCTTTTACTTTCTTTATGTTTCCCTCCCCCATCACCTCCACCACACATCCACCTGATCCTCTCTACATTAAAAAAAAAAAAAACTTTCAGAAACGAGCAAGAAAGTAGGTGTTTGTTTGCGGCGAGTCAGTCTTCCATGTTCCTGTTTCGCTGTGTGTGATGTTGTCAGTAATGCTCATGTTTGTTTCATTCTTGTGCACAACTGTGATCTCTGGGCTGATACAGTATCAGGTTGATGCAGCTGTCTGGTGAAACAGTTGCAGAAAAGAGGAAGCTCTGATGGTTACCACACAGTCAGTGAATCTGCACTATGGGCTGCTCTCTAATGCCAACCTGCAGCGTGCAGGTCTGGAGCACTCAGGTGAACGCACACCTGTGCTCCACTGATGCCTGTTAAGGGATGACACATCCACAGTGGAGAGTATTCAGACCACTTCCACTCATGCAAACATTATTTGGTTTTAATGAGTGATAACTGATGGAAAATGTAATTGTATTTAAATTCATCAATAACCCAGAATGACAACATTTACAAACATGTGCAGATCCTTTGTTAATTATTTTGTAGAAGCCAGGTTGGCAGAAGTCTTCCTGGATAAATCTCTATGAATGTTACTTGCCTGGATTTGGGCAGTGTGTCCCTTCCTTCCTGGCAGATCCTCTCGAGCTCCGTCACATTAGATGGGAAGATGTTATATGGAGCTCAAGTCTGAGCTTCAAATGGACCACTCGACAGTCAGAATTGGAGGCCACTCCAGTGTTTCCCTGTCTGTATGCTTCCGGTCATTGTCGTGCTGTAAGGTGAACACTTGTGTCAGGTCTGGTGCAGTCTGGAGCAGGGTTTTCTTCAAGGACCTCTCTAATTTGCTGCTTCCTGACTCATCTCCCCGTCCCTGGCACTGAGAAGCCAATCATAGCATGATGCCATCACCACCATGCTTCACTGTGGTGATAGTGTTGGCAGGTTGATGGGCAGTGCTCAGTGTTCTCCAGACATAGTCTTTGGACTTCTGTTTGCAGTTGATTTTTTTGTCTTATTAGACCAGATCAGAGTCCTTTAAACACCATTTGGCAAACCCCAAGTGCACTCTGATATGCCCTCTCCCAGAGTGGCCTCACTCTTCAAAGAAAAGCTTAGAGCTGGCAAAAATGGCAGCTCTATCTATTCGCATTTAAATGACCAACATCACAACCAATGTAATGAGGCAAGTTCACACTCCCTCCTCAAAACTGCAAATTAACTTCTAATTAGACAAGTGAGTAAAATGTACATTACTTCCCTCAGAGACATGGTGGAGTTTAATGTAATGTAGAAAGATATTTAAAGACTGAGTTGAAAATACTCAGAAGGACCAACTTGGTTATTTTCTATTACACATTACACATAAGTCACTTCATTTACTTGTTATTTGCTGCCTTCATGTGTGAATAATCAGAGCTCTTACAACAGCTGATTGTGTCAGATAAGTGTTGTAGAGTAAAAATCACAGTCTTTGCCTGTGAAACATAGTGGCCTTATACAATTAAATGCAAAATATTGGACGCAAAGTGGTACAATATGTACAAAAGCCACAAAATTGTACTTCAGTAGAGTGTTTGAATAAGTGTTGTTATACTCAATCACTACAAACTACAGTTTATGGATCATTTACTGTACAGTGTTCTGTACATATTCCCCCAGCAAAAGCAGGATGTGACCCATCCTTTACTTGCACTCATAAACTCAGTTTATGCTGCTAATATGTCTGGAGCTCTTTCTGATTGGACAATTATTCCATTAAATAGATGCTTTTCAGGGGCAATTTCAATTAATTTAACCTGGAAACACTATTTTAAATCTAATACTAAAGGGACCAAACATGCTGTATGATGTTTAGTCATTCTGTGGGGGGTGGGTGGGGGGAAACAGGCCAAGTTCAAGTGATATTTCAAAATGAATCTTTACTTTCAGCAGCCTGGCAGAAATTTACTGTGACTCCTCAAAGGCCAGTGGACGTCCAAGAGGAAATATCAGTCACTGAATATGTAAAACCACCTGTTTCTATAAACAGTGTGGCATTATCTGTGAACAGGCAGCTAATATCAGCTGAGTGCTTTTCTTATCTTGAATGGAAAGTGATTAGTTTTACAGCAGTGGAAATGGAATATTGATTAACAGGGGTTAGATGTTTAAAATCTAACAGTCTAGTATGGATGGTGTTTGATTTTTGATCAGTTTCTCAACATTAATGGTGCTACATTCATTTTGTTTTTCCATAAAGATGCCCGGCAGCTAATCAGACAAAAATAGCCAGAGCTGGCTGCAAAAACGTATACGGTTAACAAAGAATGAATATGTTCATTGCAAATATTAAAACGATGAAAAATCTTAACCTCTTGATGGGGAATGTCAAAATTTTGTGGGGCAATTTTTGTGACCCGACAAGTGACGGTTTGTTCTGTGGAACCTGAGTCAGGAACTCATGGTTTTTGCCATTTCATGTCCTTCTTTTAGGGGAAGTGATACAGTGATAGAAATCTACGTGTCAGTTGCATGTTTTCTGCAGTGTGGGTAAACAGCCTAAAAAACAGGACCTGCAAGTATATGCCCTTTCTTCTGTCTTGGTGTCTGTTCTTCCACTTTCATAGAGCATCTACCCAATTTTATAGACAAGTGCAGTCCCATCACAAAAAACTTCAGATGTGGAGACATGCATACCACATCATTATTAAACTTTGATATCATCACAAACAAAACTGTGAAACTTCCCACTGATAGTCTTCTGTAAAATTGGCAGCATCACATGTTTTCCTTTTTACTTGTTTATACCTTTTTTCAACTTTTATTTACTTCACTGTGTACAGTTGTTGGAGCCAATCAGTGCTTCAAATGTTCGCTCTAAGTATAGACACTTGCACAGAGGTGGGGCTGCCTTGTCACACTTTCCACTCTGTTGTGAGAACAGTCCATCACACAGTAGTAGTGTCTCATGTCTCTTTAAATGCGGGTTGCGTAGATCCTTCATGAATGAAACCATGTGATCCAAACATCATTTGACGTCTGGCGCCTCCGACCATAAAGGAGTGGATATATGTAGAGACCTGCGAGAAGGCGTGAGCGGAAAAAAAAACATTTCTCCAACTGTCTCTCCTCCACACCGGGTCGACCAACCATCGGCGAACCCAAACCTTCCGAAGGTGCGGTGGGCGAAAGGCGCGCCGGTTTGACTTCTGGTGAGTCAGCTTTGTCAAAATAAAAACTGAAATTCTTTCTTTAAAACTGCTGAATATAGGCGTGCTGTTTTGCTGAGTGTGCACGACCACCGCTGCTGCCATGCTGTTGTCGCCGCCAAGTGTGGTCGCACTTATTTTGCCGCTTGTCCAGGTGCGTTGCCGCCGCCGCCGCTGCCGCCGCAGCGCTGTCCCGTTCAGCCGAACTCGCAGCAGTGCCGCTGCCGTTTAAAGGGCAGCAGCCTGGTAGTGCTGAATCATCACGAACCGGTCGTCATCCAGCTCCGTATTGCTCTACCGACACCGGGTCGGTCGCTCGACCGCCACGCCGACCGATCAGCCGGTGATTTCATAACAACACAGACAAAGGGGGTGTACGTTACGTAGGGCTGTCAAGCTTAAAAAGAAGCCATGTGTCGGAATTAGAAGACCGTGCGGGGAGTTCGAGAGCTGCAAGTACGCTTTCTGTGCCGCTGGTACGCCGGGGATTCCCTGGTTTTCAACCTACTAAATAACTAAATGTTTAGAAAGGTGAAAGAGAGAGGAGCAAGGGGACTAATGTCAACGTAGAGTAACAACTTAAGACAGCGGAAACCTTCGAAAACAACACATAAGCTCAACGTTAGCTTCTCTGACTGTCCTCTCCTCGGGGTGCTGAAGCGGCAGCGGTGGACACAAACTGAAGCGACCCGCTGTCGCTCCACAAACTGACTCTGTTGTCTGTTGCTGCTGCACAGGTAAGATGGCCAGTCAGCTGTTCTTAGGTTTGCTTGGATTTTTTTTATCTGTTTTTTGTTTGCGGGTGTTCTGACTCCCGGGGTAACCTTTCGTCTACTCGCTGTTTGCTTAGTTGGCCGTTTGACATTAGTAAAATGTGGTGAAACGGGGGCAGCGACAACAACAAACAGCCTGGACTGTCATTGTGTTGTAACTGTCAAACGTCCGGCGGTTAGCTACTGAATACGTCCTGGCTGTTAGTGAGAGGACACCGGTACTCCGCCGGAGCCACTGTTTTGACATTTGCTTTGTGTCAGACGCTGTTCTTCCGACAGGCCTCCAGTTCATGTGCATCTACTGACATTAGGTTGTACATTTTTATGTGTGAGGGAGTTGTGCTGTCGTGTGTAAACGGAGAGATTCGGTCTATTTCCTGGCGTGCCTGGTTGTACACCGGCTGCGCTCGCGACAGAGATGCTGATTCATCACAACGTTGTTATTTCTCAACGTTTGCGCGAGCAGAGCGGAGGCATGAGGGAGCCATGGCAACATGGCACCGGCGGCAGGCAGGCGGACAAAGGTCTGGCGCGAGGGAAGGAAGAGCTCGGTTTATATTGGGGGCTTGGCTCTGAAATTAATAGGCCTGGTCATGTAGTGGATGTTGACGTGTCTCTTGGATAATTAGAGCTCATGTGGGTTGAGAAATGAGTGTTTAAAATGTGACTAATGATAAATATGCTCGTTTTTTCCGTGAGGTTTGGTTATTCAAATTCATTTTCAGTCCGTGGATTCAAAGCACATGGGAACAATGTGCACACAGGCATGATGAATAACGCGCGCGCTAAATTATTTAGTTGCTTAACCTGTTTCTACTTTTGTGGTATGACTGGAACAAAACAATCTCACAGTCACAAACAGACAACCAGTGATACCTGCTGCCCCATGATGCTGTGCGGTGACCTCGCTCACTTTTATTTATTTAGTTCGCACGTGAAAAGTTCGCTGTGTGTGTGTGTGTGTGTGTGTGTGTGTGTGAATATAATTAAGTAAATGTGGTCAAAAACAAGTGGAGGCTGGAGGGAAGGACACATTCACATGGCAGTTAATGTTGGACATTGACTGCTCCTGAACCCACACAGGCTTGAGCTAAAAAAAGAAAGCACCTCAATGAACTATAATGCCTTGCAAAAGAATCTCCTCTGATTGATCTCTTGAAGATGGGCGATTATCAGCTGCCTGGTAGCAACCTATGAGCATTGCAACTCTTAAACACAGAAGAGTAATAGGGAAGCTCTGTGGGCACAAGAAAAACAGAAACTTCACCCCCTAATGACTCCATAACAGCAGCTTTAGTTAGAGTCAGCACTCTGCGGAGTGTATCAAAAGTATGTAGTAAGCAAGTTGGCAAGTACTGTAATAGAGGGTCATAATGATGAAACAGTTGTATCAGTATTGGAGAGAAGAGCACCCCAACCCCCCTTACTGTCTTTCTCTCTCTCTCTCACACACACACACACACACACACACATTTTTCCCATTTCCTTTTCTCATTGCGTGTATGCACACACACAACCTAGGGGCTAAGCTTTTTATACTTGGTATCAGTATTTAATCAGTGCTTGAAGTGCATTTCTCTGTCAAGTACTTTCCCCACTTCCCTGGTGTTCATGGTAATTGAACGCTGACCAATGCTTATGTGTGCAACTTTGCTGATGGTGGCGGAGCGGCAAGGCGCGCAGAGCAAGGGGGATGAAGGAAGAGGGAGGAAGAATGAGAGATGGGATTTGCGGAGAGATTGAGAACAAGGACCTTTTTGTCTTCAAGGCATTCCCCTGAAAATGCTGAGGCGAAGCAAATGCGCTCTCGCTTGACAGATGGCGTTTTCACTTGTTACTTACCACAGCTAGTTTCTCTGCCTTGTCGTGTGCATGTGTGTGTGTCTGTGTGGTATGTGAGAGTGTGTGCAAAGGGAGTAGGAGATATAAAACACCTATAAGATGCTAAGATCTAGTTGCTGTAGGGGTTATGTGTGTGTGTTTGTGTGGAAAAAATGGTGTGTGTGAGTTCTTTGAATGTGGGAGATACAGAAAGTAGCAATGGGAAGTGGTATTACTACCAGTTGGCCATTACAACATTATGCACTTGGCAGTTGATTTGTTTCCATCCCCTCACAGTTTTGACCTGAGGCTTCTCTCTTCAGGAGTGTGTGTGTGTGTGTGTGTGTGTGTGTGTGTGCTCATATAAACTTGTTTGATACCCTGCCTGTGCATGGCTCAAGTTGATGAAACACTGTGTAAAACTTCCTCTGGCTATGTGCGGAAGGAACGAGGGGACAGGAGCTCATGAGCTTTAAGACAGGTGTTTATTCCGGATGACTTACATTGACAGTTAAATGATTAGTTGGTTAATTGATTAGTAAATCAGCTGGCCATAGTTCTCATTGATGAGCCATTTAAGGTTTTTTATATTTCCAAATATTACAAGTTCCATCCACCAATCTGTGCACATTCGTTTGTGTTCCACGATATTAAAGTAAATCTGTCTCTGTTTAGACGCTTGCCCAGATGACGTGATCATCTGATTTGACTTCAGGAAGTAGTAAAGGGCATTTTTCACATTTTTTGACATTTATGGAAAGTAATCTTAAGATTTATCACAAACGAAAATAATCATTAGTTGCAGTCCTGTTCATGTTATCGATGTTAAAAACCTTTCGTGTAAAAGATTTGAGGTTTACAAGGAAAGATGATGGTAATAATGATCTCGTTTGCCGCTAAGGCAGAGTTATGTTTTAACACCAATAAGATACTTGAGTGATGTTACTTCTACACATATTATATTTTATTTGACATCTTAAATTAAGACATATAAAAATATAATTCTCCTAAATACACCAGCGTGGATTTTGTCTTGAAGCAGTCCACTCATACAAAAAGAAGACACAGTCTAATATGAGAAAAATTCTAATCTAATCAAGGGAATGTCTCATTAAGACATAAACAACATGAAGAAACTGAACATGCATTTACTGCAAACTGACGCTGGGGTTTGCAGCAAAAATATAAGGTCCAGTACACAGCCCGAAGTGTCAGTGATGTGTTTATTCAAGTCTATAATCCTCAGGTGGAGGTTAACAGTTAGTCACGTTTTGGTGTTGTACACCATTATATCATAATATGTTGTTGTGTTGTTTCAAAATCCTCTCCAGCTCTCGGATTATATTAAATAAGAAGCTTCTGAATGGCGGCGTTTATTGCACGGCCATAGCACTGGATTGCATTTGATTGCACAGGTGTTCACAATATTGTGTCCGTCTCGTGTGTGTGTGTGTTTGTGTGTATGTGTGAGAGAGCTCATGTTTGGGAGATCATTCCTAAGTGGTGTCTGCGTGTTTATGATCTTGTTTACTACTGGGATCCATTTCAGCAGAAGTCTTGTTATGCTTGCAAATTTCTGAGAGAGAGAGAGAAGTAAAAAGAGGGAAGTAAAGGCAGGAATAAAAGATGGAATTAGAGAGTGGGTGAGAGAGAGGGAGAAAGAGAGAGAGAGAGAGAGAGGCAGAGAGAAAAGGAAGCACTGGGGCAGATCAATAGTTGAGTGTTTTTTCTCCACAGTAATGATGAAATATGGTGTAAGCAGATCTGGTGCATAATCATTGCTGTGCTCCACTGTTTTTTTCTGCTTCTGTGTGAGTGTGCTGCTTGTCCTTGTGTTATTTTGAGTTTGTGTGTGCGTGTGTGCGCGCGCATGTGTGTGTGTCTGTGTGTATGCTTGTTCAACGTACCACCCTTCCACAAGTGTCTTGACTCCTTATTTACATAACCTCCCTGAGAACCGGAAAATGTATGAAATCAAGATAAATCTCATTGCAACATGCACAAGAAGTCAAAAGGATTAGCAAATAGAAAACAAGTTGAAGTTCAGTCGAAGTGCCTCACATTAGGGATCTGAGCGTCTGTCCTGTAACGGCTGAGGTGTGTTCAAATACCGAGCTGATCCTCTCTGTCAGTGGCCACTGTTTGAATCAAACTCTCATGTTTTCCCTCCAAGGACCAGTGGGTTTATTGCGGAGCTTTTTGAGAAGACTCCAGTTAAAGGAGACCACTCGGTGCACACACACACACACACACACACACACACACAGAGCTCACATACCATAGCCAGGATTTTGTTTTGCATGCAGGGCTGAGATATTGAGAATGGCGTGTAGCTGTGGAGATGCAAGGCCCTGGTAACAGGAACATCCGTACCAGCGGTTGTCTACCAGTTGCATCATTTTATGCGCCAACTTGCCGCATTTTTTAACTGCAGTGTGACGATCCCAGGATTGTGGTATGAGTTTCTGAACCTTTAAAAAAAAACACACACACACACACAAAGTGTGGATCAATGCCAAAGAGTAAAGAGGGGGAACAAAGATATGAGTGGGCCTCAAATGTAGCACCAGCTCTTTGCTTTCACCTGTGGCATAAAATTATGTCTGTGCAATGACAGGTCTCCACAGAGTTTTAATTTCTGTGTTCACATGAAAGTCTACTTTGGAAAGTACACATCAGACCTGCTCTGAACTGATGTGTGGGGATATTACATGTGCTGTCAGGTTTAACTTATTAACCCTTTTCAACAATGACCCCTGATGAGGTTTAGTTGTGTAGCACCACATGTTGCTCTGCTTCTTCTTCTTTTATATTACCATCTAAAAGGAGCATTTTTATTCACTCATGCTATGTCTGTGTTTGTGCAAAGTTTACAACTAACAATTATTTTCTTTGTTGATTAATTGCAGATTAATTTTTGATTGTATTGTTACATCATTTTGTGAAAATGCCACAAAGCGCAATAAAAAATTCACATCTAATTTAACATCGTCATCGTCTTTAACAACGTCTTGTTTTGCCTGGCCAACAGTCCAAAGCCCTCACAGATCCAAATTACCATCCGAGACAACAAAGAAAACATTCACTCTATCAAAGCTGTAATCAGTGAATTTTGGGCCTTTTGGATTAAATAATTACTTTAATGATGAACTGATTATCAAAAGCTGCTCAATGCACCATCCGAGTGACACAGGAAATGAGTTACATTCTGATTTCCACTGCGTTGCTTTTGCGTTGTACGGTCAAGAAGAAACATCTGGATGATGCTAAGCGAACTGTTGAAGGTGTTTGGGGAAAGTCGTGCTCACAGTATAAATTTAGGTTTGCAGCCTGGGACATAGATTGTATGAAAATGTCCACATGAACATATAAGACCATGGCAGACACATGCACATGCACACTATACTTCGTGTGTGTTTGAGTGTGAGGCACAGTGTCTGTTATACCGTGTGAAATGAGTGATGCCAAACAGGAAACCTTAAAAGGTCCATCAGGAGCATCCCGGTGCAAAATGCCACTGCTCTCCATGAGCTGCAAACCAAACACATCACCCGGCGCACGTTCCCCCCTGCTGTTATATATTGGCTACGCAGCCTCCGTTGACACGTCCTCATTAATGTGACTGGTAATGATGAATGCAACCCCACAGTCACACCATGCTTACCTTGCTGTTGCACTCAAACTTTCTCTTTGTCTCAGGTTAGTACTGCTGACCGGGGATGTGCTGCGTCTGGGGGAAATAAACTTAACATGTCGTTTAACTTATTCCTGTCTCCCTCGCAGCCCTCTGTTTGTTATCCGCACGCACGCACGTACACACAAAGAGAGAACCAACTTAACCTACGGTACATGCATTCCCTCCTCTTCAAAAGAAGAAAAAAAAACACTATGAAAAAAAAAGGAGCCAGAGCTCAATTGCCTGACAGTGCAGTTTTTTTGCTTGTGTTGGGAAATTTGTCATCACACTCCGACTTACTACCTGGAATGGGAAAAACGTGTCGACGCCAGGACTTTTTCTCGCCTTTAATAACATACTTGCACAAACACTGTCTCGCGCACACTTAAGCAGCATACACACACACACACAGATACACACAATACCCTTTTTGAACTCTCCGAAAAGTGTGAAAGTGATCGCTCTTCCCTCTCCATATATTATAATATGTATATGAGGCAGCAGACTCGTCCTCTCCTTCACTTTTCCCTGTGTTTTCATCGTCTCCTCTGCTCTCCTCTGTGTTATCATGCTTATTTCACGCTCTGCATACCTCCCAGTTAATAGCTTCCTGCTCTCTCTCCACACACACATGTGCGCGCACAGCTCAGACTGGTGTGTTCTCTCACCCTTCAGTTTCTCACCCTCTCTCCATGGTCCTGTATCTCTGCTGTGAGCCCGCTCCCCCTCTCTCCATACACAGGTTGCCATTATCGCTGATCTGATTCCTAATTCTCAATTAGCCTCCACACAGTGCTCATTGTTAATTATTTACCAACTCCCTCAGCACCCTGGGCCCACAGTAGATCAATGAGTTCAGGCACTGCTGCCTTCTTCTTCTTCTTTTTTTTTTTTTTTTTGGAAAACAAAGGCGAGGTGGACAGCAGCCAGCAGCTGAGTTTTGTGGCTCTCTCTGAGGTTTTAATTCACACTCCTTACATTCTGCTCTCTTTGTGCCTTTCCATCATGTCTGCTCTGTCCTAACATGTGTCTTCGCTGCCTCACTCTCTCTCGCTGCCATCCTTTGTGTTCTTCATTATTGCTCAGAGAGTTGCCTGAGGGAGGAGGCACAGTTAAGGCAGTTGTTATGGTAGGATTATTCAATAAAGACAGACTTGCCACTGCATCACAAATGACTTGTGACTCTTACAATCTATTCTTGATCATCCACTGTATGCTGCCTTGTTTATGCTTGCGTACACCCACACACAGCAGCCCCCGGGTCATTTTTGAAGCGCCTAATCTGGCTATTTATTTTCCTTTGTGTGTGTGTCTGTGCAGCATGTCACCAGCTTTTAAGTAGGAAGTCTCTTTCTAAGAAATTCCTGTCTGTGTGGCGGTAGTGACCGGAGCAAAAGGTTCTCTCAAACAGGATTAATTAGAGCTCTGTCTGAGGCCACACACACACACACGCACACACACATGCACACACGCACGCATGTGACACACACAGTCTGTCATCCTGTTTGCCTGCACTGAATGAAGAGAAAGGAGTCCTGCTCTGTGTCTTGTGTTGTTTCCTGTGCTCTTTAATCTATCTTCATAAGTCCTATGATCACCGAGCTCACCTTCTGCCCCACTATTACTCTTGGTTTCATCTCTTCTCCAGGACTTGATTTGTCAACAAGACAGGATGTGAAGCTTTTCTTGTGCTTGTGTTTGTGTGTGTGTGTGTTAGAGAGCAGAAGGTTGCGGGGCAGAGAGAGAGGGATGGTCAGCAGTAGTTTCATTGCACTGGATCAGCTTCAGAACTTTTCTAATTGGAGGTTTTAGTCGTGGTCGTTGCTGAGTTCAGGGTTTTTTTTTTCAGCCCCAATCCCCCTCCATCCATTCCTCCCTCCTTGGTCCCCCCCCCCACCACCCTTCCTCCTCCACCCCCCACCCAACAGCTAAGCTCTTACAAATGTGTTGAGGATGCATTTTCACTCAAACACTTTCCCACCCCCTCCTCCTCTGTCTCTGCCCTCCCCCCTCGTCCTGTTCCTCCTCATCGGTGTACCTCCCTCCATCCCCACCTCTCCTCCTCCTCCTCCTCCTCGTTCCCCCTACTCACTTGCCTCTCTTTTTCTTCTCTTCTTCCTCCCTTGTCATTTGCACTCCCCACCCCGTCCTCCCTCCATACTCAGCATTTTTCTCGGCTGTGGGTGTGATGTCTCCGCTGTAACGCTAATCAGCTCTGGAGACGTCAGCATTCTTTCAGTCCTCCTTCACCACCACAAGCACTCCCACCCCCCTTTCTCCACCTTTCTTACCTAGTCTTTCTTCACTTTGCTATCTTACCAACTCCTCACCCTCTTTTCTTATCTTTTCTTCTCCTTTAGCTATATTTTACTCATTTCCACTGCTTATCACCTCCTCTTCCATCCCTGTCTCCGTGTCCCATCCCCTCTGTGTTTGTGTGTGTATGTGTGTGTTGTTTCTCCACTGTAACCGTAAGCAGCTCTGCTCTTGAGTCGTCAGCGTTCTTTCGGTTGCTCCATAAAAATACAGCCTGCCACAGCAAAAAAGCTGTCTGTTGTAGCAACAGTGGCTGTGGCATTGACCACACTGCAACGACCACCCCGCAAGCATTATGGGAAGGACACCTCTGGCACTTTGCTTGCGTGTGTGTGTCTGCCTGTGTACGCCCCCAAGATGAATGGCGATGCCTTTGCTCAGCAGATGATCCTTAACCTGGGTGACTTACACATGGCCCGAGCTCTCAGAGAACACACAACACACACACACAGACTAGTTTACTGCAGTTTCACGCTGTGGTGTAAGTCAAGTCTTTTGTCACCTAACCTTGATGAAGTAGGACCTCAATGTAATACACAACCCTGTTCTCCAAGTGTACACAACTAATACTACCCGTGAGGCCACTGCAGATGCACTGATTTGTGCATCTATAGATGGAGAGGCAAATATCCAGGGTGTCCTGTAGAGTTTTCTTGTAGTAAAGAAAAAAAAAGTTTATATTCAGTGTTTCTCATCAGAATGCATTACGTGGATCGTTGAGGTCTAACAAAGTGTTAAACGTGATTCCTCTTAAAAGATACATTTTGAATCCAATGATACTGTGTTAACTAGCATAAAGTCTTCCTCTCTTCTCCTCTTCCTCCACATTGGTGAGTTTCATGCCATGCTTCCTTCAGCTACCTGTCAGCAGAATAATGTGACACAGCTGGCAGGACTGTAATGGCATCACCCACGCTCACATACGTTGGGGCTTAGCACAGTGAGAGGTCAGAAACTCCACAGGATGCCTTTAACTCACAGGAATTTTGATGACATGTCAATCAGCTAAGTCAGTTTCTTTGATCAAAAATGCCAAATGTTCACTGCTTCCAGTCCTCAGAAAGTGACTCTGAGCTGCTTTTCTCAGTCACATTTGATAGTTAACGTGTACCACACTTTTTGCCTTTAGGTTTGGATGTTACCTTTGTCTCTGGCAAACTGTGATGGACATATCGTTAGTGGGTGCATAGAAACTGAAATTATTATGGCCTTTCTGTGTTTATTGGACAAATGGTAAAGAGATAGTCACAAGACAAGGGAAGTGACACAAGACAAGGACATGCACCAAATGTCCAAAACTGAACCGGGGATGTTGCCGTTCTGTTTCCTGAACATTTGCCACCCAGATGGCAAATTAACTGATAATGACAATAAACATTTGTTGTAGATAAAGCACTGATATCTTTTCCTTAAACGCTCATTGTGGCTTGGATGGATGAAATGCCCAATCAAGCCAGATCCAGTTACTGTCTGTTCGTAGCCAAATCTGGTGCATCGTGCTTTATCCAACAAATTTACTAGTAATGAATTTGGAGATACCAAAATGACTACAAAGGAGCCGCAGCAGCAGATATAGATACTTTTTGCACGCCTGCAACAATGCTTTTATGCTGGTTGCTTTTATCTGAGCCAACAACAACAAAAAAAAAATCCCCTAAAATTTTAATTGTGTTGTCAAATATGGACTCAAACCTCTGAGCAGGGCATGCATTACATCCTGTATGTATCATGTGTTGTTTAGCACTTTAAACACAACTACATTTGCACATTTGTGTGTTTGCAGTCGACCGTTTTGCGTGTGTGTTTAATCGTGCCCCACTGGCATGGCAGCAGGGGAATGTATGGATGTGTGTGCATGTGCTTGCCGATATGCTTTTTGTTTGTATGCAGATGGGGTTGGGGGGGGGGGGGGTTTGGGCACTTGGGAAATAAACCAGTGCCTGGCAGGAAAACAACCTCCTTTTGCCCCCTCTGTTTTCACTGTCCCCCCCCTCTCTACTCTATCCCCCACCCCCAACATCCACCCTCACTCTTCGTGTCTTTGATCCATCTATTGTGCGAAGATGCACCTCCAGCTGTGGGAGGCTGCATCCCAACAAAACCAGAGTGCAGTGGTACGCAAGGATGGAAGACACTTAGAAGAAGCTCTTTATAGACACGGTTAAATGAAGAGTGTTTATAATTGACCGACCCAAAGCCATTAAGCTGTGCTTGAGGTACTGAAGTTAAATGCTCTGAATTAGGCAGTGCCTCTGCTCTATCATAGAAAACCTCAAACCGTAGCACTGCTCCTTTTCACACATTCTTCGTCATTTCACTGAATTTTTAACAGAATTTTTAAGTTGTGCACTTGATGTGTTTTGCGCGCATGCAAGATTACTTGTATGTGCTTGTCGGTACGGTTTTCTTTGATCTACAGCTATTTATAACTGTAGGATTTGTGGCAGTGCACGTACAAACACTCACGCACCCTCACAGACAGACAGAGGTGCATTGTGGGGGAGGCTCACTGGCACACTCGGTGCCTTTTGACAGGGAGGAATAAGAATGAACAAGAACAGACACATTACCTCATGTCACTTCAATGTCATCCCCTCCCCAAACAAGGAGCTTTTTCTAAATTGCACATCTTGCGAATGAATGTAGAAATATAAGTCAAAATGAAAATCTGCCTCTTACTTTTTTAAACTTGCCCTGGTATGAAATTAGAGTTTAAATATATACGGGGAGAGAACAGACTGTCTTTAATCAGCAGGTCAGTTGAACTAAACTTCTGATTCAGCAGTATCAGGTGTAGCAGTTTGGCCAGAGAGCAGCGTTTGTTTGTTGTTGTTTTTTTCATGTTTTAAGGACAAACACATTTCACCAATCACATGCAAGCACATTCTCATCATGTTAACCCCCCCCCCCTCCCACTTGGGCACACCCTCAAATAGAAAGTGACAGAGGAGGGCAGAAATTTGCGTGGCAGGAGAGAGAAGGGGGGGGGGGGGGGGTCAGGAATCTGCTGAGTCATCATGACTGGTCTCATGATGATCACTCAGCAACAGCAACAATAGCTGTCCTTTATCGAACACACACACACACACACACACACACATACACACACACAGGTCTGAGAGATGAGAGCCAGACCAATGCACCACACAAAGCATCTCATTGAGCGCTTGTGGAGATGCTCATCTGTGGAGCTGTGTGCTCTAAGGACTGATCTCATCTTTTGCACTTCCACGCTCCCTCTTTGTTGACTTCTGATTCACACTGCTGTGTCTCCATCCTTTTGTCTCTTGTTAACACGTTGATGCAAATGCGTATACATCATATTATCTGTCATTCTCCCTTATTAAATATTCATTCTTTTGTCTAAAGTGGGGGGTAGGCGTCTGTATCTGTCTCTCTGCTTCCCTCCTGTCTCTATGCTGCAGTCTGAGGTGTGTATGTGAGTGTGTCAGGCCTCTAACTGTTGGTTTTCCCCTGGAGTTCTTCCCACAGATTTTACCACTTCCTCTTCTTTCACGCTCATTTCATTACTATTGGCCTGAAGCCAGCCAATAAGAGTTCAACAACACAAAGGTAGTGGGCACTGTCAGTGTAACCACCAGGAAACAGGAAGTCAGGGAAATTCTAAGAAAAGTTTGTGAGTCACTTTCACTCATACACTCTGATACATACTAACTACTGATGCATAATACTGTAACATGCTCACACAACAGTGCTCCAACAGCAGATCTTGATTTGGAATGTTTCCACTGGTCCAGGTATTGATCTGTGATTAATAAGTTTTTATTGATTACAGGGAGCTATGGTTGTTCTTAGACAGACGGAGGGTTGTTTTTAATGTAATTACCCTGTTATGTTCTTTGCTTATGTTTGGCTCTCTCCTGTGTCTCTGTAGGTCTGTTCAGAAGAGCAAGGCTCTTGTGGCATGACGACGCCTAACAAAGGAAATAAAGCCCTGAAGGTGAGAGAGTGCACATTTAAAACTGAGTTATCAGTGTCTGACATATTGCCTCGTCTCTGCCTCACTCCCCCCCCCCTTCCTCCTGTGCCCCTATAGGTGAAGCGTGAGCCGGGGGAGAATGGCACTAGTCTCACAGACGAGGAGCTGGTGACCATGTCAGTGCGGGAGCTGAACCAGCACCTCCGAGGGCTCTCCAAAGAGGAGATCCTGCAACTGAAACAGCGGCGGCGCACCCTGAAGAACAGGGGCTATGCTGCCAGCTGCCGGGTGAAGCGTGTCACCCAGAAGGAGGAGCTGGAGAAGCAGAAGGCCCAGCTGCAGCAGGAGGTGGACAAACTGGCCAATGAGAATGCTTCGATGCGCGTTGAGCTGGACGCTCTGAGGTCTAAGTACGAAGCGTTACAGACCTTCGCCAGGACTGTGGCACGGAGCCCCACTGTTGGGGTCGGGGTCAGGGCTGGAGGGGGTGGAGGAGGGGTGGCATCATCAGTCATCGGTCCGCTCATACCAGGGAAAGTGGCAACAGCGACGAGTGTGATTACAATAGTGAAGTCAAAAACAGATGCACGGTCTTGAGGGAGGGGAAGATAGATGAGGATGGAGTTCAGCTGAATCAGAGTCATTCTTCTTCTCTACTGCTCTCCTGTCCTCCACCTGCACTGGCTTCAAACAGCTGAGTAGTCTTGATCTCTTTGTCTCAGCATGTTCCTGTCACCTGTCTCAGGTCAGTGCAGATGAAGGGAAGGATGGAAGCAGAGGACAGTTATTGAGACTAAAAGATGCACATCCTGCTCAGTGCGTGATCATTTAGCACAGCACAGACAGACAGACAGGGTTCCGTATGGTCACTCAGAGCCTGGATAAGTCAGAGAATTTGAGAATTGGTTTACTCCAAGCAAAGGAAAACGATTCTAAAAAAAAAAAAAAAGAACAACAACAACAGAAACACACAAATTCTTTGTACCAGTCATCTGATTTTGTTCAGTTGCCATTTAAAACAGTCAAATATTCTGCATCAGGTTTTATTATTGGTTGATTTACAGATCTGTACACCCAAAATAATCCTGTCAACATTTGGACATTAGATCTGAAGTGGCCATTTGCCTGAACCAAGATGTCTAACATTAATTAGATAGCTCCACCTACAAACCATTATAAAACACAGATGACATATGGTCCCCGGGTTCCAAAAGAATACACCAAGATTTCATGTGACCTGCTGATTTCCGTGGCTGCAGTCCCATCTTGCTCCACCTAGCCAAGAACTTTTTCAGAAAGTACTATAGAAAAATATATATTACACAATGGTGGTAACTGTATTTCTACTGTTTTGTACTGTGTTGTCATTCACATGAGGTCCAAAGTGTATTCTCTGTGTGTGAATTGTTATATATCAGGAATTCTGTGAAATTCTGTGGCGCGTGTTCGTTTTGGTATTGCTATATTTAGTTAGCTGTATTTTTTTCTACGGTCTCTTCACTTTCTATGTCCGACTCGCTCTCTCGCTTTCTCTTATCTATTATTTCTCTGTCCTTCCATTTTTTCAATTCCAACTGGCTTCCATTATTACATACAGTACTTCCTGGATCAGGAGAGAAAAGGACAATTGATATTTACCAAAAAAAAAAAAACAAACAAAAAAACAATTGAAGCATACAATAGTAAAAAGAGACAATGTTACTGAAAGTCAGTGACCTTATCTCAGCTGGTGGGAATTTTCAGGGAAATGGTCGTTTGAACACTCGAGCTGGGTTAAGATACAGTTGTCTTCTGTCTGCTGAGTTCCTCTCTAAAGTATATATTTTAGAAATTTGGACGGGCAAGTGCCTTGGTCTCCTAAAGTTATGCATCAAGAAGAAGTCAAGAGGACATGAGGAATTGTGGAAGGACGGTGGACATTCAGTGGAGCTGTTTGCTTATACCTGTGCTTATTGGGACACACTGACCTATCAGGAATCGACAGCATTTAACTCTCGCTGTGCATTGTTGTATGAGCTGTGTAGTAGCCAGCAGGATTAATAACAATACTAATAACACCCATTTATGTGACTTGGCAGTTCATTTGCTGAAAAAATAAACAAACGGGAGCCCACATTCATCCTCTTTTTTCTTGCACAGACTATTTTTTGGAAAAGTAATTCTCTTTAATGAGGAAAAGTCCATGATGTCTGTTTTATAGAATTTACTCGTTTCATCTCTTTATGAATTTGACCGACTTGGAAATCTAGGTTATTACACCTACAGCAACATTTTTGCTCCAAAACAAAGTGGTTTATGTTGCATTCCTCTTGCTTTCAACCACAAAGCTCACTTTGCAAGAGCAAATGCGAACAGTGGCAGTGCAGCCAACTAGCAAGGATAACACACACATTTCTCTGAATTTCCAGTCACACAAATGGGCTGTCATCTCACATGAGCTTTACCATAAAAGTAGTCTTATGTGGTGTTCTATACTCAAAGAATCTTTGTCTATGTATGGTAGAGAGTTTTATAAAGACAATTATCTTTGCATTGTTTGTAACGACCTGTAAAAAAAAAAAAAAAAAAAAGGTATAGCGAAATCTGTTTGATATACAGTATCTCTCTATTTTGCAATTGTACCAAAAGTGGCTTAACTACTGAATAGCTTTGTTTTTTCTCTAGTGACTAGGCACGTGTGTAACCGTGAACTAGCGTGTGGTGTGCTGTGTAGGTATGTGACGAGGTAACTATAATGTTCACTATTTCATGGATATGACTTTGATTCTTGTTTGATTTCAGGCCGAAGCGGGGGATTACACCGTTGGTGACTGCACTCTTTCTCTAATCCTAAAATCTTTGTCCTCCTGGCCCCATTATTCAGCTCCAGCACTGCAGACATGTTAGATCATTTGTTAATCTGCTCGTAATCTGCACTAATTATTTGTAAATTTTCGGGAGTTCTTGTATGGCAGAGCCATTTACTGTGCTTCTGATCAGGCCTCTGTGGCTGTGTTCTGGTTTGTGCAGTGTTCAGAAATCATTATTGCAGATAACATGACCAATGAGATGAGGAAATATTATGGTTAACCTCACAAGCTTCATATTAGTGTATTCATCTGGTAACAGAGATGTCATGATGTGAAACTCAGCAATGGGCCTGTATCACCCCTACTCCTTCAGTAAGTTATCTTTTGTAGTGTGTGATAAATTTGTTTTTGCTGTGTACATTTTATATAGTTCTGTATATTTAATGTTGTTCCTGTTTTATTTGCTTTTGAACTGTAAGTGTCAGGGAAGTGAATTCACATTTGTTATTGTATTCGGTGTTTTCTGAAGTGAAGAAAATCTGTTCTGCTATTTAATGGCTTGTCTGTCAAAGAGTGAGGTTTACCATTATTAAGTACGATTGCCTCAAACTTTTTTTTAAACAAGGAAAACGTGATTTAAATTGAGTCATTTATTGAACTAGAAGCAATTTACAATGTTAAAAACATTACAAACAAGCAGCCTTTTACCTGGACCGCTACTTTTCCACTGTGAAGACAAAGGGGTTATCTAGCCTACTGCTGTGCAGTTCTTAAGATTAGTAAGGTGTGTCCTTGTCTGTACAGTATACATTAATATAAAACAGGATCCGAACAGGTGAACAGTGAGCAAAGGCATAGGAAAGGAATGGCTTTGAGATTTTTGATATTATTTCTCTATAATCTTTACTACGATAACCATTAGCATGTTCAGTCAGCCGTGAAACCAGAGAACTACAGATGTCAAATCAAATGTCCAATACATTACTTAAATGTCTTATCACAGCAATATTCTCTGTGATATTCAGCTACAAACATACAGGTGTCATGCCCATTGTGTTTATGTATTTCTTTACATTTTAAAAGATTTGTCCTGTTTTTATGGGCAGAATGCTCTTATCTGATTTCATACTGGATATGTTTTGTCATCTATTCTTTCTCTCTGTTGCTTCCTATCTGTCTTTACATTTACTTGTTGAATGTTGTTTTTGTTTTTTTGTTTTTCTTTTTTTTACCAGCAAGTCCTGTGCTGTGCGTGTGTGTGGTCGTGGTGTGAAACAGCAAGAAGCATTATGTGCTAAGATTAGGTCTCTGTCAATCTGAAGCAAAATATGAAACCTGGGACTTGTCAAACTCTGCGTACTGTATGTGCCACTGTCAGACGATATGTTTTCACCGACTTTGTATTTTTATGCTTCTAGTTTAAAAAGGATGCATATTGTGTAAACATAAGTGTGTCAACATGGTGGCTGCTGTTAAATAGACATCTCTAATTATGCAAACTGTGTAAGGCAAAATTAGAACTCCTGCCACACAGGGGGAGCGATGCTATCGTAGTCGTGTCAAGTTGTCTTCTTTTATAATCGCAGGTACAGTGTGATGTGACAAGGTTAAAGAGCTTATATGCAGAATGTTTAGCATTTTATTCTCAGTTATAAATGCTGGTGTCAGTTTGTCTCTGTTAAATCAGGCTTAAGTGTTGTGGCTTACCTTGCTTTTTTCCTGGTGTCACTTAATAATTAACTGTGAAAACATGAGATCTTTTTTTTTATTATTATTATTTATTGCCAATTCAGAGGAAATCAGGATGCAAAATATACTGTAGCTGTCATGCAAAGCCTCCAGTCAGACCTACAATATGATTATTTTTGTCTTCCAGATTCAAATGTCTTTGGGTTTATTGTATTTCTCCTATGTGAAGCAGCGTGGTGGGTCTCTAAAGAAATGAGGTGAAACATTACAGAAGTTTACTCCTAATTTTCACGCGACAGACGTGATCAGATGACAATAGTGACCTTTAGTGATCCTCAGACAGGGCAGCGTGGTGGCTCTTCATAACAGAGTTTATGAGCTTGTAAGGCACGCTGACCTTATTTTTCCGCTGCCTGTACAGAGGTCAGACCCTCCTTATGAAAAGACATTTCATCACAAACCCAAGCAACCACTCCTAAACCGCATCTATTAATATTTTACAGAGGCAGAGAGGAGTGGTAGAGACACATCAGATAAAACTCTTCCCCATTTCCCACCCCACTGATCCTCTCTCTTTTTACAAAGTGTCTGAACTCAGCAAGCCCTTCTTCAAAACATCTGATTCTTCTGGAAGATGCAAATCATTAACTCCTTATCTTGCTGCGGGGCCAATCGGTATGCAGCCGTTCAGTTGTTTTCCTGTCTAGTGAATCACACCACTGGACTCTAAAAGTCCTTTAACCCACCTTCGCTGCTGATCGATGAGAGTGAATGAAGCGAGGATTCTTTTGATCTTTTTTTTTTTAACCAATAATAGTGTTTGTTTTGTCATCCCCTGCCCCTGTCCTGCCCCTGTTTTAAATCTCTAACATAAAATCATACCCACAGTTCAGGTATCACTAACCCTAACCCTCTTTTCTTCTCCCTCTCTAATCTCACTTTAATTTTATTCAGTTTATTCATCTAGGGACAATGCACGTTAATCAACATTACTGTAAATGTGCCAGTGTTAGCCAGCTGGCTTATTCAACATTTTTTCCCATCACACCACACGCGTCTGCTGGTGAGCATTTGGCCAGGTTGCTCTGAGGAGCTGGGATATTTTTGTGTTTCTAAAAGTATATAACGGTCAGTTTAAAGCTATAGAAGAGAAGCCCTTGTAATAGGAAAATCTGTGTTTTGTAATATTTCTGTATGGGGTGTAATAAATTATTCTACGACAGTACTTTCTATGGGAAAATACTTAAAATGTGACGGTCTTTGTAAGTATTTATCTTCAACTAAATTATTGTACTTTTTTGCAATTTGTAGATATGTAAGTGATGATGACAAGGTACTGGTAATCATGAAATTAACTGTTTCATCATCGGTCTGATGCATCTTTTAATTTATTGATGTATATACTGTATGTTTGTTGATAAACAGCTTACTTTATTTTGTATATGACCAATAAACATGTTTTAAAATGCAACATAATTATAATGTCTTTAATTAGTAATTAATTAGGAAAATGGAAATTCTGTAGTTTTTCACCATCATTATTGAGCTGAAAATATTCGTTCTGTAGTATGTCACTCAGATATACAGTGCATGTAACATTCAGTAGGATGCTTGGTATAACTCCTAGCAGCTAATAATCCACAATCCTATTGACATTATATGATCTTACTGATGTTATAATAGCCATTCAAAGTTTTTATTCTTTTTTTTTTCATGAGAAATCTCAGCAATGCAAAATGTAGAGACAACAAACATTAAACCCCAACAGCAGTAGATGTGTCCTGTTCACTAAATCATAACTCATAACAGATCATCATGATGATCCTAACAGATATGAATCACTCACATTCAGCAAAACGTATCCTCATTTCCTATGCACAAAAAGTGTCAATTACTAGCCTACAGCCTTTGTTCAGATGCCACACAAACCATTTGTCTGCTGCTGTGTACCAAAGAGTGTTAAGAGAATAGAGGAAGATGAAAAATGACTGTATAATACTCAGGAGACAGAGTGATTCATATGTATTTACACAGCAGGCCTGGTAATGTTTTGAAGTCTGTGTCACAGTTTAGACCTTTCACAGCAGATACTGATTAGTCCAACACCGGGGAAACCAATAACACTGTTAATGTCTGCCTTGCATTGCTACAGCTGCTGGAGGAGTGTCATGGTTGACTGCAGAAGTTTCACCTGTGCTTTGCCTGCTGCGACAACAAAGTGGCTGATCTAAAGAAAGGTGTATGAGCTCGCAGGGCACACAGCCCTGTTAAACATGAACTGATTATGGCTGCTTCAATCAACTGAAAACCAAGTATGTCACCTACCCCACCTCACTGTGCTCCTCCCTTTGTGTGGCCAGTCCGGTCTGTAGGGGGCAGTGTCAACTTATCACCACCTCTCTTCTTCTCTAACCGGTGTGGCTCCTGCCAAAACACGGAGTGGCAAATCTGCCATCGATACGATGATAGATTCTCGGGATTCGTGGAAATATTGTCAACGATGAAGAAATGATGAAGAATATGAGTTCCATTAATGCGATGTGACTTCGTGTTCTCAATGGTTAGGTTTGTGATTAAATGTTAGTTGTTTAATTAGTCAGGAAATCCAGTGTGGTGATGGAAATCCACTCCGGGTTGTGTGAGCGTCTCGGCTCTCTCCAACTGTCAGTGTGTTGCTCCGGGAGGAGAGGCGGGTAAAAATGTAAACACTGGTCCGTCCTGATGGAGACTCCTGTTTGGTAGCTTGTAGGACTCCTCTCTGTCGCTCTCGCAGTAGAAATACCACCACAGAGCTGCTCCGCTTTTGTTTAATTTGCTCTCTTACCGCTTCACGGTATTTTGACGTTAAACGCTGTCCAGCTTCACTTTAGCTATCTGTGTTAGCTAGCTAGGTACAGCTCGGCAGCTAAAGCTAACAAAGACAACACTTTACCGTTGATGTTTTCACGTTGGTACGTGAACCTTCACTCCCGGCTGTGTCCTGATGCGACTAGATGGAGGACTACGACAACTTTGTGCAGCGTTGTCTCTCCCAGCTGAGGGAAAGTGAGGAGGAGGAACACAGCACACCCTCGCCCCCACCCTCTCTCATCCGTGTCTATGGACGACCCATCCTTCCTCCCCTGGTACAGTATATGTTATTCAGAGTCTGAAGGCTGTAGGCTCCCCTGTGCTGACTCTCTGAGCTGTGTAGACATCACACCGCCCACTGTCCCACAAAATAACCAGCTGTTGTAAGACAGTGTTAAACAATTAGAGACATGCAGCAGAAAATCATCACCACTTTTGCTAACAATGTTTACTTTGATCTCAGTGATATTTACCAAGATGTGGACTCACATAACTGTATTGTTTGTTGGACCTAAGTCCAGGAAGATTTGGTCAAATATAACCATTTGCCAGCCTGACTTGCATATTCAGTGTTTCTTTACACTTTATACTCAACAATCGATTGATTAATCAAAAGGTGTTGAAAAGTATAGTGTGATAATGCAGCCCTTGTGTGACGTGTGCCTGACTGACATCCCATGTCTGCTTTCTGATGATAACAGCTCTCAGTGGAGCAGAGGGAGGAGATGCAGCGACACAGAGACGCAGCACAGAAATCTGCAGGACACATGAAGTTGAAAGACGATCCAAGAATGGCCTTTGTCCAAACCATACTGCAAAGTGTACAGGTACCCAAAATCCTACAAGCTGAATATGTGCCTGTATTTATGTTCCTACATCACTGCAGTCTTTTAATGAATGGAGTTATTGTTAAACATTATGTTCTTCCGCTTCTCTCCATCTTGCAGCTGAGGAACACACCAACACTGGAGGAATTGCTTCAGGAGTCAGAGAGCACAAAATCTTTATATTCTCACAACACCAACAATGAGTCAGTGTCACAGAGTAATTTGTTCAGTGCTACAAAGAATAGTCTGTTGCTCTCACCACCCCCTTTATGGCAAGGAAAGGATGGACTTTCTCTTCTTCCAGCGACATCAACAATGTATAGTGCCTTTTTCACTTCTGATGTAATACCTCAGCAAAGCGACCACGAAGGATGCCTTGTTGACCAGCATGACAACCAACAGGGATCACGGCCAAGTCCCCTTGATGGTGTGAGCCACCAGTCACTGTCCTCAGGTTATGTGACCTATGACAATGTCGAAAACACCATCAGTATCCCTGGAATGATTGATGCAGGGAGTGAGAGCCACGGCTTTGACTCCTCAGAGGGAGTTCATAGTATTGGTGGCTTTTTTCTTCACAGCACATCACACACAATTGCCAAGATGCCAGAAATTATTAGCCACCCTCCCATAGATGGAGAGGAATTAGAGAGAAGTGGACTGGAGCCATTGTTTTGTAATAACTTCACAGCAGAAGGAGAAATTTGTTGTTCCTCGGTCCAAGAGGATCCAATCAAATGTAACCATTTACCAGCTGAAAAGTGTGAAAACAGTCACCTGGAAGACACAGAGAGTCCTCACCCCAATACAGTACTTGACCTTAACAACGACCACATTTTGGACAGAAGTGAGGACCCAGTCTCTTCATCAGACAACACAGGCTTTTCAGATAATCCAGATTTATCAGAGATGTTAAGCACTCGTCACTGGGCAACAACAGAACTGCACAGTCAGCAACAACCCACAGAAACAGAACCTGCACATAGCCATGCGGATGAAGCAAAGCTATCTGAGGAGCCTTATCGCATGAGCCTTCAGGCTCTGCTGAAGAAGTCTCAGGAGTATCGGCGGCACCAGCGGCTGCTCAGGAGCCAAGCCAGAAACACTAAAATCCAGCAGAGGGCTCAAGAACAGCCAAGAGCAAGGGCAGAAGAGCAGAGCCTCTCTGATAAGGAGAATGACGAGTCACCCTACAAGACTACTGTGACTGCAGAGGGAAAGAAATCTAAAGAGAGGAGAGACACTATTGAGACCGAGGAAACTTCACTAAAGAAATCCTGGGAAAATGAGAGGATGATTGAAAGTGAGGTCATAACGAAAAAGACCAAAGCTAAACTTGAAAGCACTCATTTAATAGAAGATGGGAATAATGAGGAAGAAACAACTTTCAAAAATAATAAATTGAATAGTTCACAGGAGCTCGTTGCAGAGCCTAAACAATTCGGCACCTTCCTCCAGCAACAGCCTGCGTCAACAGAAGCCTCCACAGTCCAGGAAGTCTTTCACTTGCACAGTGAGCAGAGTATCACCTCTCCAAATGGTACTTTAAAAGGATTAGGGAAGTATCGCACTATCCCAGCACCTAACTTCTGTATGAGTCCTGTTCATTGCAAAAGCAAAGTCAGTATCAGAAGTGTAGAAGCTGTGGTTGGAGCCAAGACCTCAAAGGGGAAAATTGTAGAAAATACTGAGGCGAATGAAGACCTCAATGCTGGAGAGGATAACCTGGGTTATCAAAATAGTCACACACACTTCACTCCGCTGTGGCTCTCATGGTGGAAGGCAATGTTACAAATGTTTCAGCCAAGAGTTCAGCTCACATAGATCAGCTTGAGTCAAACCTGTCCAGTCTAAAGGTTCTGATCTCAGACCTGGAGTCCACGGTTAAAGACAACCTGGAGAGTCACAGCCAAACTGACACCGATATGCAATGTGAGTTTGGTTTTAAAGGTGTTGTGCACTCTGAGCAGAGTAAAAATATTTCCGATGGGTGTGATGATGTTGACGAAGGGGATGCAGAATACAGGGAGTTGTTCAACAACAGCAAAAAAATGCATGAAGATACAGGACCTGAATCAGTCTTCAGCGATGCAGATGATCTTCCTCTCATCATGCAGGAGAAAGAAAGGGAGGAAATTAATTTAAAAGAGAACAGGCCAAAGAAAACCTTAACCACTGAGAGAGTGAAGGAAAAGGGAACACGTAAAGGAGTGCTCACCAAGACTTATGGACTGCATGGCAGCAGTAGAAGTCAGCAACCACCAGCTAAATGCCTCCTGTCTGCAGCGCAACAGAAGCGTATTCCTGAAGCATTCAGAAACGCTCCGTCTAAAACCCTGATTCCCTCTAACGTGTCTGTGCTCTCAGACACCAGTAACCATCCAGTGGAGAGGAGGAATGAGATGGCTGTGCAAGGTCATGACTCTTCTCACTCACCTTCTCTCAACCAGTCGTATGATGTGGACACACCATCTGGCCTGTGGCTCCTTGAAGGGCCGGGGTACGACATGGTCTTACAAGGTCAGCTCACACAGGAGAAGCACCTGACCCCAGAGAGTGGTTGCGAAGGTCAGGGGAGCGAATCCAAGGTCAAACGGAGACTGCTCATGCACATGACGGAAGATACACAGGAAACAAGTGCAGATACCAACAGAGGAGCGGACAGTCTGGTCAGACCCTGCTCCAGCACCCCTAGAGGTAAGACCAGGGCTGGGGAGGACAGGGGTGTCACATCACATAGTATAAATAACATACATTTATTCTTGCCCTCTGTAGCACATAGACTCTATTAGTCAGGATTTTGTCTGGCCAGCAGTTTATATTTAACACTCTATTGTTGTACTTACTGGTCTCAGCTGCAGTGCGTTGGTACAAAGACCATGACAGCCAAAACAACAAGCAGGAGCAACTGAAACAGGCCCATGCTGCTCAGGTCAGAGCCCTGCAAGATGAACACAGGAGACAAGAAGAAGAACTCCTACAGGTGAGACAGTAGAATGGATTAGTAGCTATACTGTGTCGAGGCTATTAAGATGATCTGGAACAAAACAAAATGACAAATATGCAATCTATTATATATAATAGAGTACATCTGTAGTCTTTAAGTCTTTTTAGTTTATGTTCAAACAAACCTTGTGTGTTGTAGGCATGTGTTACAGTTAATAGAAGTAGTCAGCAGCTTGTCAGACAGTTTTGTAGACATGCATTGGAATATGTTAGGAATATTGTTTCTTCTGTTACAAGGACAGCATGTGGAAAAGGTAAAAGTAAGGAAAGCAGGTCAGTGGCATATCTTTGTACTGTGTAGAGTTTGTGGTTGTACACTTCCATAGACTGCAGCTCTCATCTTTTTCTTTCTCCTCTAAAGTTCGGTGCATATGTTTTGGGTTCACAGCGAGTAGCCGCTCTATGGCCTTACTCTGCTAACACAAAAAAATCTAAAAGTTCATATTGTCATAATTGGCTGTAGGGCATAGATTGATAAACAAAAATGTCAATTTTATCAATGTGAAACAAAAGCTACAACAGAGCTAAGTGTGAACTGTTTTCACTGATGCAGGTCTGCACACAAACAGGCTTGAGACTGAACACAACAGACAGGAAAGGAAATGTTTTTAAGGGTTATGGATTTGTTTTTGTCAACAAGAGCAGAATTGAATATGGCTGGTTTTATGCTGTAAGTCTTCTTCTTGACTTCAAATGACAAGTTTTGCTTTGAGCAAAATAATATGGAGAACAAGACAGAAACCCTGAAATTACATCTTTCTAAAACACAGAAACTAGGGAACTTCTATTTTAACTCTAAATATGGTTCAAACACAGTCATTGACATTTCCTCTTTATCCCATTGGTCGGCTTCTTGCATGAGATTGCATCACATATTGCTGTACGTGATGCACTATGTAATCCCTGTACAGCTGCCATAACTCACTCTAACAGGGATTTTGACTCCACACAAAGTCACCTATGAGAAATGAAGAATTAATGTCCAGACCAGTGTTTCCATCGTTTTAAAATGAGAATGGACTGTGACAGTTTCCAACCAATTCACTAAGCTGTGATACAACGGTGACCCTAAATGTTCTTTGGAAACGAGAAGCAGACGTTTGAAAGGCTCTGGCAATGTTACACATGTGAGTGTGTGTGCGCGCGCATGCACACACACACACACACACACACACATCCACCCGCCTACCTGTTAGAATCAGTGTCTGGAGACCTGGGTCGTGGGCAGACTACAGACATCTGCTCATTACAAGAGACCCTCAGACTCCGCTGTAAAAAAACACACACACACACACACACACACAGGGATTCTACCATAAATGTTTCATTACATCCCTAAGAGGCGAGCTGGCATGGTCGCCTGTGTGTGTGCGTGTGTGTGTAAGACTTCAAGGACGCCTGCTGTTCACTGGCAACCAGTTCTTGTTTCTTCAGCTTGTGTCTGTATTTGTTCTTGGCCACTGTCCTTGCCCTATTAATCACAATCTCTGTTTAATTTATGTATCCTTAACAACAATATAATTAACATAAGCTGTTTAATAAGAAGACTTCTTTTCGACTCCCCTCTGTCCTTCCATCATCTGTGATGTGATGAGAGAATGAGCTGGCTGGACTGTCTGGTGGAGGGAGGATGGGGCCGAGGGAATTGACACAGAAAAGGAAAGGATAATTTGTTTAATTCATGAGCGTCTGTGGTTAAGTGCCAGATCGTCCCGCCGAGTGCCACCGCTAATGGTCCCTTATCTTTCTCCTCTTTTTTTCGGCTCTTCTCATCCCTCTCTTTGTTTTGTCTCATACCTCCTCCAACATCATTTTTACTCTCTGGGTGTATTAATTTTTTCCATCTCTCCTGTCTCATCATCCCTGTCATCCCTCTCCTCCTCTTCTCCCTCTCTCATTTCATCCCTCTTGCCTCTGTGCCCCATCTCTCCCCTTCTGTCTCTTTCTCTCTACCCTCAATTAATTTCTTCCTCCTGCTTCATTTGCCGTCTTTCCAATTCAATATTTTCCAACCTTGCCTGCTCCCAAATGCACATGTGCGTGCCTGCACACACACACACACACACACACACACACACTTCTCTTCTTATTTCCTCCCTCCACCCTTATGTCCTCATCCTCTCTGTATGTCTCTCTCTCTCTCAGGCGTTAGCGGTGCGTTACCATCTCCTCCAGAGCATGTCCTTCCCCTGCTCCATGTCAACCTCACGTCTCAGGGACACGCTGACCTTTTCTACCCTCTCTCAGGTATTACCATCACATTTGTTCACTAATGTCAGTGATGCGAAAAGCTTGTCCTGCTTATCCTTGTATCCACAGGATTTTTATTCATCACCAGTTGGCTGACACACTCAGGTGAAACAGATAGTTCCCCCTCGATGTCTGATCCCTCTACAGTAACTCCTATCATCTGTTACTACTCTCCAGTATCCACCCCACAACAACAGCTCAGCATCAGTTAGTATACATCTGTTCAACAAACATGTCCCTCTAATGCAACAGCTCTAGAATCAACAAGTGAGTGACAGCACATCAGCTACTTATTATTCCTCTTATTATTTCCTATTATAATGATGAGCTGTGAGTCCACTTGCGTTGATGCACTAAACAGATGCCAACCAAAAGACCTTGAGAATCTGCATGGGAAATTAATTGGTTGTCATTGATGGAATTAGCATTCTCCTCTGTCTTCCCCTCTGGTCCTCATTATTCACCCCTCTCATTATTCGTTCTCCCCTCCTCATCCTCCTCCCTCAGTCCTCCAACCCACGGTCAGAGCGCTACCGCCCTCTGCTGTCAGCAGCTGTGAGAGGATTTCTAACGCGCAGGCTGCTGAGGACGGAGAGAGTGGCACAGCTGGTGCGCACCATCAGAGTAAGTAGAGAGAGCAGTTTCGCATCTGCTTATAGCAACTCTCTGTCTTATTGTCATACAGTGAGCAAACGGGCAGATTAAAGGTTTGTGTGTGTGTGTGTGTGTTTGGACTTCTAGGACACACAGCAGTTCCTGCAGGCCTTCCAGCAGCAGAGCCCTGGCAGAGGAGAGCTCTGTAGCAGACAGGACCTCTTATTGAAGGAGAGAGTCACACTGCAGGTATGAAGGCTAACACATGTTGTAAACATCTGTTAACCTCTCTCCACGTCTCTTCTACGTTGACAACTGGGCAATTATTCCCTCCATTAGCAGTTACCACAACAGAGATTGTGATTACATGCATTCATTCAAGCTATCATCGGCTGTGTAATTGTTTGCCCCTCCAGCTGCGCGCTGCACGTTATGAGGTCTACGACATATTCTTCAGCCTGTCAGCCGGAGAGAGGATGCAGCTCATCAGCTGGGACAGAGAGCTGGCCAGGGAGAGAGAGCTCAGACAACAGGTAACCTTTAGAGGGACTCTGCCCAAACTAACAGACTAACAGAATGTTACATTGAAATACTGTCACATCACAGCCAGTAATACAGTGTGATTGTGTAGGGATAAAACCACACAGTACCCTGAAACACCACTATTTAATTACAGCAGTTATAGTTCTAATCATTCACATTCAAAATGCCATTACGTTTTTATGACTGTCTCCAACATTTCGCACTAGTGCTTTTTACTGCTCATTATTCCACCTGTTGTGGTTTACACTGAACCAAACAAGCTGACATTGCCACCCCAGTGTGTCATTTAAGATGCTGGCCTACCAGAATCAAAGGTGTCATGTGTAACACAACTGTCGACCACGGAAGACATCAATTCAGGGATGTGACCCTAACCCTCTGCCTGAAGGCGGGGCAATGACATCCCCTCACTCTGTGTCTGTACCTTTTTAGAAAGAACTGCCAAGTCGAATAAAGACACAACATTACCACCTTGACTGCGATTCTAGTGGGTAGTGATGTTGTTGGAGTATTAACTGTACATTTTTTATCCAGTTTTTAAAAACTTGTCAGAAAGGACTGGTATATTGATCCTGCATTTCAATGTGTTTCAGTGTACATTCCCTTTATATTAACATGTAATTAATGTCAAGAGTGTTAAAATAATATTTCATTGCTTGTGCTCCGTGTGTGTGTGTGTGTGTTTGTGTGTGTGTGCACCCGCCTATGTAGAGTGGACACACAGGCCAGTCCAGAGGAAAGAGTTCTCTGTCAGCTGCAACACAGAAGTCACTGGAGAGGAAGAGAGGAGTGATGTGAGTTGGCTCGTTCTGTGTGATTTTTTGTGGTGTGTGCATGTATAAGGACACGTGGAAGCAGTTCTTAAAATACAATCACAATGCAGAATGAAGGAATTTCTGTCTTCTGTCTCTGGTGCCTCCACTCTGATGTCATGCTTTATGTCATAATGTTAGTTGCTGCACAATGTGAAAAACACTGCATGTCGTCATTCAGCAGCCAATGCAGTTATAATTCCTGATCACACATTTTTCAGAAGTGCCTCTAATTGTCACAGCTAACAAGAATGCTTACTTTTTTAAATGATCTGAAACTCTTACCATATGGTAAGGAAATCCTTTTTTCCCATTGTCAGTGCTTTAAACCTGTCTTCTCTCCAATTCAGGATCCAGAAAAGGGCAGCAGAAAGGCAGAGGGGTGTTGCAACGAGGACTGGACATAAGACTGGATTCTCTGCAGAGCTCCCGCCGGAAACCAAACGAGGACAGTTCAGAGCAAATCCACAGAGGGTTCCCAAAAGCACTTCCTCCACTAGACCCCGATGACACTTTCCTAATTGGCCCCAGTGAGAACTCCTAATAAGGCCTCTAGTGATTAAATGAATATTGTAGAACTAATCATCTGAGAATTTCCAAATCCAAAATCAAGATTTGACACAAAGTGTTGCCTATTGCTGACTAGCATCTTTTTTTAATTTCCAGACTTCTTGGGAGTTTTTTTTTTTTTACCCCTCAACCACGGTATATATTATCATAATGACAATAGTTCATAGAAAACTTTCTGCAACAGAAATTCTTTACCAGCCCTTTCCCCTCTTTTCTCAAGATGTCACTGGGAAGATGTGTTGCTGTCAAAAACACACACAGACACAGGCATGAATAATATTAATGATGGCTCCAGTCAGGCTAGGGCGGGTGCTCCCACCATGAGGCTCAGGAGGTAGATCTTGTGAGACGATTAGCAGTGGAAAGCAGCAAGAACATTTTTATGCAACACTAGATTACAGGGGTTTTGGTTGTAATCTTTGTGTTTTTCTATTCAGTTTATGGGCCAGGCTTCTTAAAATTTGCCAGACAGGTCTTTGTGTTATGGAAAAAATACTCTTGCTTATTGTTTACCTGTATATGTGCAACTGGTGATGAAGGTTATTAATTATCCCGTTATTGCTTACCCCTGCTACACTATGTTAAAATGTCCACCAGGAAAAGTTTTATTGACCTGTTAATTACTTGAACGTGTATTTCAGTGTTTCTCCAGTAGCCCAATGTCTGTGCCCTGTAGGTGTCACCAGCACATTTAATTCTTTCTTTTCAGTTTGGTTTCTTCATATTTATGTGCCTGGTTAATTGCCACAAAAAAACAGATGTATCAGCACACAACTCTCCAAGTATATTTATAGTATTTTTGTACTCACATGCGCACATGTCCAAATGTTAATATCCAGCATGATGTTGGTTTTGATGCTACTGCTTCAATGGTGTCTTACTCAAGTGTTGCCTTACTTGTCCTAGAGTACTGGGATTACATATTAGCCAAGACACACATAAGCATTTACATCTTTTTATTCCCAAGGATTTTTGGACCTGTTTCGTTTGTTATTTATTTGTACGTTACTGACAATAAAACTTTGTCAATATTTTGGTGTCGTTGTGAGGTTTGTGAGAGCTCAGAGTCGATAGAAGTTGGCTATAGACTCCCAGCAGCAGAGGGCGCTGCTTCCTGTCTCCTCTCAACACGGACGACTTCCGGCCCGGCTGTCGTTGGCCGCTGGTGCAGTGAGCTTTGTTTTGAATAGAAAGCCACTTCTCAGCTGATGGAAAACGGGATGGCGGAGGAGGCTGGTACCGGTGTTTCTTCACGGGCTGAGAGAAAAGCACTAGAAAAGGCCAAAATACTGCAACGCGAAAGCCAGAGGGAGATTTTCAGACTGGTAAGACGAGAAAATGACACGTTTAGAGCTACGGGTGCCAAGCTAGCTGGTTAAAACAGCAACATATCACAGTTTATGTCGACTTTATGAGCCTGACCATGGTTTTCGTTTGTCGTTAACTTAAGGTTGGACAAGTCTTGAAGAAACCGGAGGCTGAGCGGTCAGAGGAGGAGGCAGCTATGCTACTACTGCACAGAGACACTGTGGAGGAGCTCTGCAAGAGACAAGTCCGAAGAAATGTGCTCAAGAGGAAGCAGGAGGAGGTGAGACTGCCAGGCCCTCTGAGCCAACCGTCTCACTTTGACTTATCGTAGGTTAGCTTTGTGTAGTTCTGGTTATCGCATCTTATCGAGGTTGGTTTCATTTGGGTTACTAAGAGATGTTGAAAGAATGAAGCCTGTTTCAGTGTAAATGACTCATGTCATCCGAGTTATTTGTCCATACTCTAAAATGGATATTATTCTTTGGAGTATAAAGACATGAACTCTGGGTATGACCTAAGTTCAGGCGCCCTCTTCGAAGGGTCAGTAACATTATTAACACATTATTGATTCAGTATTATTCATGTTTGAACATGTTGGCATCCTTTAAGGGCTGCAACAAGTTTAAGCACTTAAATCAACTTATCCACATTAAATATTGCACACTTGAAAGCAGTTAGTCACAATTTTGAAGATGATCATATGCCTCTCATGTAAGATTGTTTACTTCAACTGTCAGACATATAGTATTATGTGTATTTGTACAAATAATCGTACAGTGTTAACAAACCTGAAAATCAAAATAACTACATGGCCTCTCCTGTCTGTGGGATTATAACATGGTGTGGTTGTAAATGACTCAAATGATGATTATAGAAACGTCATACAACAGATGTGTGTGGTTATTAGATTAAAACATTTGGGCTTTCTGTAAATTCTGCAGGTGTTTGATGATGCTGAGGAACTGAAAAGTAAAGTCAGACAGCTGGCTGTGGCAGTCAAACAAGCAAATCACCTTGTGGTTTACACTGGAGCTGGAATCAGTACAGTATGTACTAAACTAAACTAAACTAAACTCTGCATCTCCAGTTTCTTTCTCCTTTTCTACTGCTGCAGTACTGATGATTTCTTTCCTTTCAGGCAGCTTCTATTCCAGACTACAGGGGTCCTAATGGGGTGTGGACACAGCTACAGAAGGGACGCACTGTCAGGTGAGATATGCAGTCATTACTGATGTGATATTGACTGCATATTTCCTTAAAGTAAACTAAACTCCTCTATCTTGTCTCTTTTTACAAATAGTTTGTCTGACCTGAGTAAAGCAGAGCCAACACTCACGCACATGTGCATCAGAATGCTACATAAGGAAAAAATGGTATGTGGAATTTAGATGAATTGTTCTGTTAACTTCTCTGTTGGTATTTATTGGTGATGGTATTTGTAGTACACATATAAATTATGTGTTTCTCTCTCTGGAGGTAAAACATGTCGTGTCTCAGAACTGTGATGGGCTTCACCTGCGTAGCGGTCTACCCAGAAATGTCCTGTCTGAGCTCCATGGCAACATGTTTATTGAGGTAAGAGACACGTCCTCAGACTTTCAGCAGTTGTCCACAGTTTCCTCCTCCTAAATGATCTGAGTTTTAAAATGTCCACCTGCTAAAAAAGTAAAAAGATATTTTTGGAAACAATATGCAGCCCTGTCTCCAAACGCCTCCCATATAGGTCACTTTCTACTTCTCTTTTTATTCGTATTCTAATCCTTTGCTATAGTACAACAATGTCGAAAACATGCCATCATACTTGAAAAAAAAAACACTGGTTTTTAGATCAAATGTATTGTGAGTGAACCTCAGAATCCATCAGCCCTCAGTTTCAGTCATGTGTGGGCCTCAGCAAGCCACACAAGCAGATCCACTTTGGTTTCATATCTGTTTCACCATTGTTTCTCTGGTGCATCTCTGACGTGCTCCTGATTGAAAACTGCTTTTGAACATCAGTGTGAGGTTCAAAAACACTAAAACATCCCCACCACAACAGCTCCAGTCACTCAATTTAACACGTGGCCTGGGGGTGCTGCTCTGTATACTTATGTGCTGAGGCTTCTGTCATCTTCAGTGTGCATCGCAGCAGACTGTTTTCTCAGACACCCTCCTGAGTGAACTGATGTTGCTGTTCACTACATTGATGTGTTCTGTGAAGGCTGTGAAGAGTTTATTGTTAATCACTGCCTCCACAGACAGGACCTTTGACAGAGAATCACATAGGCAGGGAGAAACGCACAATAATAGGCCCCTGTATTATCTGTGAAAAAGCTAAAGAAAAGCTTGTCATGATATACATACATTTATATACACAAGTTATTTACCAAGAAAATTCTCAGATTGCTTTTGGATTTTACACCAACCAAAAACAAGTTATCCTAACGTGCTTGTTTCACGTCCTGTCTTTAGGTGTGTGCATCCTGCTCCCCGGTCAGGGAGTATGTGCGTTTATTTGACGTGACAGAGCGGACATCTCTGCATAGGCATGGGACAGGCCGCAGGTGCAGCCACTGTTGTGGCGAACTCAGGGACACCATAGTGCACTTTGGGGAACGTGGGACACTGGAGCAACCTCTTAACTGGAGGGGAGCTGCAGAGGCTGCCAAGGAGGCAGATGTAATCCTCTGTTTGGGCTCCAGTCTGAAGGTAGGTTTTATAACCATGGTGAGTCTGTAAATGTATTGCAGCCCAGTTGTAGACTCAACAGGTTGGCTGTGGATGGATGGTCATAATGTTTATGTATCAGCTGTTGTATTCAATATATTCACTTTTTCAGGAATAGGGTAATGTAGGCAAGGCATGTTTATTTGTACAGCCCATTTTTACAAACAGTTTGTCTTAAAGGGCTTTATATGAGCTGTTTATATGAGCAGCTGGAAGACATTCATATACGTGTTTAAGTACTGTAGATCCCGACTGGATTGATAAATAAACTCTCAATTCAAATCCAGTAATGTTGCTGGCACGGTAAATCTTTTTGGCTGTGTCCATGTTATACAGTGTAAGAGTAAATGAAAATGCTGTGGTATGATTGTTCAATCACTACATTCTAAGGTCTGTCATGTCTGTGTAACAGACCGTTGCTGGGGTTGCCACTCTGATCATCCCTTACAATTGTTACCTTCCCATTAGGCTACTGCTTCAAAAATATGTAAAAGAGAGGAGAGATTGAAACCCTTCATTCATGACTGATGGCTGAAAATTCCCCGGAGAATTTCCTGTCCTCTAATTCAGGCAACAGTCGCAGATCGCTCTCGTAAAGCAGTGTATGGAAATTACGACGATTTCTAATGATAAACATTGTGTGCAGTTTTGTCACATCCGGGGCCACAGCATGAGAAAAGACATTACTTTTAACATCACCAAAGAAGTCCAATCCGCCCGTCTCATTTCACTGTCGATGGCAACGTCCAGTTTAATGTGAATTATAAATAAAAGTTTTCATCATCTCACCACCGAGAAGCTGCTGCTATGTGCACAGATTGAGGCTTGTTCAACTGCTGCGGGCAGTTTTTTTCAGAGGCAATTTATAGATCAATAAGAAAAAATACTGTCTCAAATTATTTATTTCACTAGTAGGCTGTGCACTAAGCAGGATAATGTAGAGTAGAGTGAGTAGGTTGTTATAGAGAAATAACCCCTCTCAGGATGGATCGAACACCAACGTGAAGCCTCCCTTACAGAATGAATATCATCAGTTACATAACAGAGTAACTGACATGTAGACTAACATTTTATTCTAAGATGTTTATTTTATAATTTTTTGCTCTATCATGTTCTTCACTGTTGTGTCCTCTGCCTCTTGTACCTCTAGGTGCTGAAGAAATATGCTTGTCTGTGGTGCATGAACAGACCAGCAAGCAAAAGGCCCAAACTGTACATTGTCAACCTCCAGGTACGTTTGGTTTTTACATTTGAAGTATTAACATGAAAATGAAGCTCTGGCTGTTCATTGGCTAATAATGTGGTTGTGTGTCTGTTCTAGTGGACACCAAAAGATGATCTAGCTGTGCTGAAAATTAATGGCAAGTGTGATGATGTCATGAAACTCCTAATGGAAGAGCTGAACTTTCAGATTCCCACGTACGACAGGTATGAAGTAATGATACACAATACATCCTTCAGTGAGACTGGTAAAGCATTTGAATGATATCAAATCTTAAGAGTCTGATGCTGATGAATCAAATGAATTATTTGTGCTTCCCTCATCCTATCCCATCAGGGCAGAGGATCCCATCTTCAGTCTGGCCACACCTCTGCGGCCAGAGGAGGAAGACAGCCATAGCCGTGAGGTCATAGCTGTTCCTGATGGGCAGCAGGACTGCTCAGCTGCTCCTGCGGGACAAGCAGAGGAGCCCACAGCTGTGCAGGGCGGTTGGTTTGGACGAGGCTATGGTAAAGGAAGGAAGAAGAAAAAAGCTGTATAACTGAGGCAACTTCACAGACTACATACACTTAGTTGTATGTATGTTGTGGCCCCCAGTAATTCATCCCGGTTAGGGATTCAAATTCCAGTCCCATGAGGACAACTTAGACTTGATCTTGTAAGGTGCTGTTGTGTGTGCTGTTTATTTTTTTGACTGCATTGGTATCATTTAAGATTAAGGAAAATACGATTGGACATTTGCCATTTGCCATTTGTAAATGGGTCTTGTACCATTAACTATTTTACGTAACAAGGATTTAAAAGTAGTTTTGTTATGCTACTCTCACTTCTTATGCTAATATTTTTAGGGCAGCTAAGATAGCTGGGTTAGTCAGAGCCCACTCGGCATAACATTTATGAAATTAATTAACTCTGAGCAACAGAACCATATAGTTATTATAATGGATTTAAAAAAAAATAGCACTAAGAAAGCCCTTGAGTGCATCTCAAAATGTGGCAGGAAGAATGTTTTTCCTTTTTCTGCACAACCTCTGTGGCCAGTTGTAATCCAGATCATCACAATGGATAGCAGGAGTGGTGAGCATGGAAACTACTTCTGCATCATTATCAGCATGATGTTTTTACAGCCATGTTTGAAACCTACAGGTGCTAAATGGAAGTTGGTAATGGGGCATTACAGTAACTATTGATCTCTGCAATGTGCCACTGGGTTGAGCATTAGCTAGATGCAAATGGCCATAAAGTGTAAGTGATAGTATGCACATCTGTAGTATCTATTAATGTAACATGAGCAAGATGGTGTTTATAAGTAGCAAATACCAGAATACCAAAGGCCAGTTTTTGGATTCTGTACTGCCACACACAGAAAGAGATTCTAAAAGATTAAGGAGATCAGACATTTACTGCATTTATTGCTTAGACTAAAATATATTTTTGTAGTCTTTCTCAAACAGGTTACGCTTACGTGTTAAATGTACCAAACTAATCAGAGCTTATTTTTGGTTTTTATATTATTATTTGTAAGTTATTTTTGTTTACTGAAATGATTTCCTGAACTCACACTAAACCTTCACTCTGCTGTCACCATCTGCTCTCCTCAGGTCTGCAGGCTACATAGTACAACTACTACTGTAGCTTGGTTTACTGAAGTTGTTTATGTTTACATTTTTATCTCCTCTTTGTTTACAGCTCTGTAAGAAGGAAAGCAGCAGAGTTTTGAATTTTGATTTATATTTTAATCGGTGGTTACTTTGTCAGTTTATGTTACAGGTTACCTTTTTGATAGAAAACCACCAAATAGGTGTCTATTAATTTGTCTCAGGAAGATCAGGTGGTATTAATAAGATTGCATTGTATTGTGTCAGGACTTGTAAAAGACCAGTCTAGCCATGATAAACTAGTATTCAGCATTCCTAAACTCAAACCAGTGCTAATACTGGATGTGAACACTCATAAGTCGTCTCTGTATTTTGCAAAAAAATGTTGTTGTATTTGTGAGACAATAAAGTGTTCCTCATTTTAAGTTGCTTGTTCATGATAATCTGCGTCTTCACTGCGTTTCATATTGGTTAACAGTACAGCTGATTGAAATTTCAATTCAAAATAATTGAATAATAATTAACATTATTAATTATTTAATAATTAAATTATTTGGACAAATACCTCTTAAACTTATGAGACTTAAAAGTTCACTTTAAGAGTCTGTCTTTTGGTTTCAAATGTAATTTCTGACGTTTCTGCTGTCAACTTTTGCTTCAGTTCACTCCCTCAAACAACAGTGTGACTGACAGATCATTGTCGCTCTAGATATCAATGGTGGAAAATGTCTAATGAGATCATAAACTCAAATTTCTTTGCAAATTCTGAAAAGCAGGGCAAACATGTTTTTTTCTCATGTGGATGCAGCATGGATACACTTCCTTACATTCCGCTATGTGATCACGTGACATGACTCATTACGTAATCAGCTGGTCAGCGTGAGAGGATTCGTTCGATATGACGTAGGAGGTGGAGGCGTTGGCTCGGCTGCCCGGCGTAGTGACAGACTCCGAGAAGAAGACATTCTTCAAGATAATCTCCGCGGAAAACTCGTAGTTAGTTAAAACTTTTAAACTTATCCTACCTCTCGTTTCTATTTGTCCTACTCTTGAGCTTCTACCCTCAACCCGTCGAAATGATCAAAAACGGTCACCACGCTACGGACGACCAGCAGGACGAAGCCGGTTGCTGTAAGCCGGGGACTTCAGTACACAGCCCGGAGAAAAGAAAGCGCGTCGTCCGGTTGTGGTGTGATGGCTGGTGAGTCTCCATGTCCGCTTCTGAATGTTTCACACATTTATTACACGTGTATTTCCCACAGTTTGTGTTTGCGTCCACGTGTGTTGGTTGTACCAGGAACTATTGGTAGGTTAGCATGCTAACATTAGCTAGCAAGCTACTTACATTAGCAGTTTTGTAACTTAGCAACAGTTTAACAATTTCATTATTCATATCTTAGCGGTCGTTGGTAATTAGCTAATATTATTTGTCTCACATTCTTAGTTTATAACTCATGTCGTTTTCTGTCTGTGCAGCAGCCCAGCCCAAGTTAACTAGAGCACATTAAGGCAACACAGTTTTTAACGCTGCTGTGAGCTTCTTGGTGTCTTTAATAAGCCTCAATTCTTTAACCAATAGCTAGATAAAATGCAGAGTATTTTTCTAGTACTCCTGCAACTGTCCTGCCTACTAGTCAGTTGTTAAAGGAACAGGCCATGGGGTGAATTGGGGACAAGGTTATTTCCACTCTTAAAAACGCAGTCCTGTTGTATTTGTTTGTTTATCTGTTTATGCATCTGTAACCACACAGCACAGAAACCATGGTTATTTATAGGAGTGGAAAAACCCAGAGGGAGAACCTGTGAACATTTTCTTTCCACACAGATGTTTTCTTCACTTATTCATAGCTAATATATGACTGGTTTAATATGCATCAATTAAGGAAATAAATGAGATGTCCACTTGACATTTTCTGTCGGTGTCCCTTATCCCTTACTGTTTTCTCTTCTTCGATCCTTGCCATTAGTTCCACCCGTGTCGTTTTGGGTCAACTGTTGGCAGTGTTTATACTGTAGTATACCTGATGAGTTGGGTAATGCCGAGTGCTTTAAATTATCTAGAGGTTACTTAACAGCATTAAATTGTTTTCTCTGTGGGACGTGTTGACTTTGACACCTTCAACTTGGTTGTGACTCATGCCAACACTTCGGCCCGAAAGGCACATCTTCTTGTTATTTTAAACTTGGCTGTCACACCACTGTACTCTGAAGGAAATGCCATGTTACTCACACAGTTCAGTTCAGATACAGTTGTAGACACAACCAACTCCAGTATGCAAGGTTTGAATTCTCTTGTGGACACACAGCACTGCATATCCAAGTGGCCAGGTTACTGATTGCTAGTTTGACATAGCCTGTCTCATGTGGTGGTTATAAATAACTAACATAGTGAACATGTTGTCCAGTGTGATGTAAAAGTAACATGGTGCAATGGACAGGGGTTCTGTTTTGGGAAGAGACACGGAGACACAGCATATATTTAATGGGGGGTACAGGTGAAATGTAAGACTATTTTTTATGGAGCAGTAAGTCTTTACCACATATTGGGTTCGACAGAGCTGTTGTGGACCAGGACATATTCCCAGAGCATCAGCAAAAATCTTATTTTAAGAAGATACATTCTTCCTGAGCCAGGAAGAATTAGGCTGTGACACACTTCATCAGTTAGTGATTTCATTAACCAGGCCGCTGACGGTGCCTCCAAAGGACAATGACTGCTCGTCTAATTTGATCACTCTCATGGAACTAATTTTACAAATATCATTAATATGCATTTGGGCTGTAAGAAAAAAACTGGCAAAATATTTTGTGACTGCATCTAGTTAAATATGAAATGTAGTTCAGTTGACAGTTGGCAGATGCAAATATTCAAACAGGCATTTTGCCAAGCTGACATAAGTTGTCATGCATTAATGTAAAATGATTATACAGTAACCATTGAGCTGCATGAACATCACTCTTGACAAGACAGGTTTACACCAATGAGTACTTCCTACCTGCTCTCAACCAGGCCAGGTGAGGGAGGCTGGAGGATTACTGGTAAGCAAGTTGAAACTAGCAGCTTGTGCTAATGTTATTATAGAGGAGAGGTGTTACCACTCGAAGTCCATTAACAGATGGGGTGTTTTTACTAAAGCAGTAAGATCTATTGGAAATGACGTGTAAACAGGGTGGTGTAGTATAGGCGAGTGGACACACTGGAAAAAGCAGGATTAAAGTATGGAGTTACTAATGTTCCTCCTTCAGAAGCTCTCTCAGATGAATAAAAATGATCAATATTTATATTAGGAGCAATCAGAACAAGGTTTCACATACAGAAGATGTACCTGTCTAATGTTTAGTTATTTGCGAGCACGCATATTAGTGTGTTATATGAGCCCACTCTTGCTAGTAAATTATTGAAGGCAATAATAAGGCTGTTTGTGCAGCCACAGCTCTTAGCCACCGGCAGCACTTGTGAATCTACTTAGTGTGTGTTGTTAGACTGTTGTCTGTTCGGCTGTGATGTGTGAGTGCTTCCTAACTATAGAAGTGCTGAATACAAACATCTTTTAAAAGTAAGCACAATCAAAAAATTACAGTGTACCACTTGAAATAACAGTTATTTTTTCTTTTGGTTTACATCAGGCAAGTGTTTTATTATATTGCAGTGAGAAAGCTAAATGCTACATGCTTACTTCCATTTAAAAACAGACAAGCCAAAACAAACCATTGACTGCAGAAGTTACTGAATGGCAGAAAGCAAATAAACATGACACAGTGTCTTTGAGCATTACCTTTCTCCCAGTAACCTTTATCATTCTCCCAGTCTCTGTTGTGGGATATGAACTACATGATTTAGATGTGTGTTTTACAGCAGAGACCCCACCCTGTGTACCACTATGCAAAGGGGAAGAGTAATGGTATGATGATGTCAGACAACAAAGAGAGCAGAATTGACCAGTTATCACCTGTGTACTGTGTTGACTGAGCACATGAAGCATTGTTTTGCATGCTGATGATGTTGTCATCTGTTTATTTGTCACCACAGTTATGACATGGTGCACTATGGACACTCCAACCAGCTACGACAAGCCAAAGCCATGGGAGATTACCTCATAGTTGGAGTGCACACAGATGGTAAAACTGTCATCACTTACACACCCTGATATAGATATTCCTGTGAAATATGTTTTTTGGTTAACTATGATAACACAAATTGAACACTCAGTATTGATTGACTGGTGTGAACAAGTCCTCACAATCAAGTTTGTTTTGTCAATATAAGACCACAGAGACAGTCTCTTCACTTCCTGAAGACAAAACTTTGATTTTTCAATACATAACTCAAGCAGCATTAGTGATTACTGGTAAGAGGAACAGCAGTCTAATGTAATTATATCTAATGTTCACATATCTTTATTATAATGCATAGAAGGACTTGGATGTAAATAATACTAGGGATCTGAGATTTTTGCTTGAAGTGAGATACTTTTTGTGATTAGTTTAGGCTGGATAAGTAAAAAGTAATTCCTTCTTTCTCCTTCTCAAAGCTGAGATTTCCAAACACAAGGGTCCTCCAGTCTTCACACAGGCAGAACGCTACAAGATGGTACGAGCTATCAAGTGGGTGGATGAGATAGTAGAAGGAGCACCTTACGTAACCACCCTGGAGACTCTGGACGAATACAACTGTGATTTCTGTGTGCATGGAGGTGAGTCAGATGAGATGTGCTTCAGTCTCATGTCTTAACACGTCTTGATATGAATTATTACTGAAGAGTCTTCTTAGTGATGTGATGAGAGTCCCGAGTGTCAATGATGAACTCATGTCATTGTTTACCAGATGACATCACACTGACTGTAGATGGTAAAGACACATATGAGGAGGTGAAACGTGCAGGCCGTTACCGGGAATGTAGGCGCACGCAGGGTGTCTCCACCACTGACCTGGTGGGACGTATGCTTCTCATGACCAAAGCCCATCACAGCAACATGGTGAGTTTAGGTGTCTGTGTTTGGACAAAAGTCGGAGTGTTGTTATTGATCTAAACTATTCCACTTTGACCATTTCTGCAGGACAACCCAGATTACCAGCAACATACAGACAACTTTGGAAAGGTACGTACCATTCGCTTACTACAACCCTTTCATGTCAATCAGTGGTCATATTTATTATCTTCTATTACTTTTCTGCATTGTCCCAGTGATAGGAAAGAGTCTGTGTTAATTTAGTACTGTATCTGTTGTTGTGCTCAAGGGTCCTAAAGGCCACAGTCCATGGACAGGAGTGTCTCAGTTCCTCCAGACATCTCAGAAGATCATCCAGTTTGCCTCAGGGAAGGAGCCGCAGCCTGGAGACACCATCATCTATGTGGCTGGAGCATTTGACCTCTTCCGTATCCTAACATGTCGAGATGATCAGTACTGAGTTAGGAACCGTGGGGAACAAGATTTCTGCAATCAATGTTGTAGTTGTTGCCTTGACCTCAATTAACCCACAGACATTGGTCATGTTGACTTCCTAGAGATGGTTTATAAACAGGCAGAAAGGCCTTATGTCATCGTTGGTCTGCACTTTGATCAGGTGTGCCTTACAACACACACACATCTTAACAAACACACTCATAAAATCGGACTAAAGCCACTCCTCCTTGCTGCGTCAGTAGTTTTTATAGAGTAACATTCGGAGCAAGCTAAAGCAAGAGCATCTCAAACTTCATGGTTAGACAGGGAAGATGGCTCTCTTTATCTGTTTGCAGTTTTGGAGTTGTAGGATCATAAACCCATGCCACTATTAAACGTAGTGTGTTCTGTGCTACAGTTTCAAACAAGTGACAACCCATCAAAAAGTTACACACATAAACACAGTCACGTTTATCTCTCTTCAGGAAGTGAATCGGTACAAGGGGAAGAACTACCCGATCATGAACATCCATGAGAGAACACTGAGCGTCTTGGCCTGTCGGGTGAGTTCCCACACATCGACTGGAAAAATGTTCAGCACAGCAGCATGTATTTCTTCCCTACACATTCACAGTGCTGCAGGCTGGACTTGGCTCTGTGCCACTCATTCCTGCTGGTCAGCTATCACTCTGGAACAATGGGTCTCTGTGCCCCCTTCTGCAGCGTGTGCGTTTGTGCTGAAGTTAAAATAACTTAGGAGAATGTTACACAAAGCAAACATGTTACATAATCCTCAAAACTACTAAACTGCCTCACTCTGTCATCTCTTTTATTCAGTGCTTGATGATGAGTTTACTCCATGAGCAAAAGAAAAAAGAAAAAAAAACACCTTTACCTCGCTTCAAAGATGCTCTTTAGTTAAACACTTCACTGACCCATGAGGCACTTGCATGAAAAGTTTGAGAAAAGTTTAATAATTAAACAGCAAAATTAACCCTAACCCTAACAATCACGAATTTGTTCTTTCCAGTATGTGTCAGAGGTGGTGATCGGTGCACCCTATGCAGTGGGCAAAGACCTGCTGGATCACTTCAAGGTGAGTTGGTTTTCTGTGGATTTAAGACAGTTTGTGTTGTTTTTATTCACTGTAGTTATAGTTTTATTTTACCAGGATAGTCTTGTGACATTAGGAATGTGAAGCCTGCGTTCACATGAAGAAGAATCACAAAAGAAGGTGGAAACATTCATACAGACTATAGAATAAAACAGCTGCATTTGCCCATTTCAATCTTTATATTCAGTCCTCATTCAATTTTATGTGATTATTTTACAGTACATCACTTTAGATTCAGAAATAACTGGGATTAACTCAAAGTTTTCCAAATGGATTTTGGATGTTTAATACTGAAGACAGTGGCGCCTCCCTGTGGACAATTGTAATATCAGATGAAACAAACCACTTCAGAGCCCTTTTCTTCAAATATTGTGATTGACAGGTTCAAGAGTCTTAGATAAATCAGTAACATTAGTCGCACACACACACACACAATTATCCAGGTAAATAATGTGTGACTATAAATAAAAAGTTAAGTAGACTTCAGCAAGACTGAGAGCAGTTATACCAGTTATGCAAAGCGTCAGGGACCTGCCGGTGCACCTGCCAGCACGGTTATTCTTCACTTATTCCACTGTGAATCCTCATGTGGACACACAGTCTTGTACGTACAGGAAGAATGTTATTAATGTCTCTGTGTGTGTGGTCATGGTTGACTTAACAACGTGTGTTTGTGTAACTGTGCAGGTGGATCTGGTGTGCCACGGTAAGACAGAGGTGTTTCCTGACAAGGATGGGTCGGACCCCTATGCTGTGAGTATAAGGTCCACTTCTCTCTGATCAAAGTGCAGCCGCACATATGATTGTTCTACATCTGTATGATAAAGGTCTTTATATTTGAGATTATTTTAAGGTCAAAATATGATGTTGGCCAGAATGTGTGAGGCTGTTGATTAACCTAATAATTCTTTTGCAAAAATGCTGTCAGGACTGTAATGTAAACAAATATGTGAATACTAAGAGGTGAATTTTTAACACTGATCAGATTAAGGCCGTGTATAAACAACCTGTTCATGCTGCTTTGCCTTGTCAGCCTCATGTGAAGTATTTTTGGTCCACTGATCCATTTTCATCTTACATAAATCCATTGCTTATCATGCTGAGAAGAGTAATATCTGAGCATTAATGATTGATGATTAAAGGGCCATAATATACTTGCCGCTTAATCAAACGTATGCACCATGTCTGTGCATATACTTGCCGCAGCATTACTCAGCCAAAATACACAATACTGGCAGTCTCCACTTGGGGCAGACAACAGAAGGATAATCCCAGAAACTGTGAAAAGCTGGTAATGCTAACTAATGCTAAAGCCGCTAAACCCACCGATCTGTCGGCAACTATTTTGACAGACGTGCCTGTCACTATGCAATGACATGGAAACCTCATAGAGATGGGGGTAGCTCCGCACCAGGTTGTCAGCCTCTCTTAAAAAATCTCCACCATTGTTCCAACAGTCTGGTCTGATCTGGTCAACATGTTCATTCGCACGAGCGCCTCTAGCGGTCATGTCAATATTGCATCTTGCGCATGTGTCACGGTGCGTCGTGTTGAGATATGTGGCTGACACATCAAACGAATGCAGGTCACGCATGGCAGCCACAATGTGGTCGCGTTTGCGTTGTTTGCAGCAAGTATATTACGGCCTTAAGATTGAAATGATGCTGAAATGAAGTTAATGCAAACATGGAATCAGAGCAAGATCTAATCAAAGACAAGGGAAGTGTCTTCAGTGGTAGAGTACAAGTACTCATTTTTCTTTTTGGTTGTTTGTTTTGTTTCACAAGGAAACCAGATTGAGGTGCTAGTTACTGATACTCCCACTATCTGTCCTAGTTATTGGTAAAAGTCTGACCAAGTGCTAAGGAAACATGCATCTTCGATAGGGATGCACCAATTAATGCCCGTCATTAACACCATCTGCAGCACATGCCAGAAATGATCGGTACTGGCCATGGATCATCCGATCACTCTCATGATCATAGTCTTCATGGGTGGATGTCCTCTTTCATATTGGGGGGGGCTTTGCTAAGCTTGCAAGCATGTGGCTTTGCTAAGTTTGGAAATCACCACCCATGTGTTCTGTTTTCAGGAGCCTAAGAAGAGAGGGATATTCAGGACCATCGACAGTGGGAATAATCTCACCACTGATGACATCGTCCAGAGAATCATTGAAAACAGGTTAGGGTCGCCCTATTCTTAGATGAATTTGCACTTCCTCATCATCTTCATCTATGTTTAAATGTACAGACCAGTCTATGCTCTGCCGTTGTTGATTGATGGCTCATTTCTTGGTCTCAGGCTGCAGTTTGAGGCCAGAAACCAGAAAAAGGAGGCCAAGGAGATGGCGGTGATCGAAGCAATGAAGAAGAGAGACCAGCAGGAGCAGAGTGAAGCTGCAGCCCAGACTGCTCACTAGTGAAACCTCCAACCTGGGCCTGACTGGTTCTGTGTCTTGGTCTGCTCCTGGTACTAAGCTTTAAAGTGGGTGGACTCAACTGACCCAGACCAATGTTGTTCTAAACTAGGCCTGGATATGGCTGAAACAACCACAGGGGGCCAGTTGGTCTCTGTTTGTCCATTGGGTGCAGAATTCTCTTTCTAATATTTAGCAAAGCAGTGTGTCCCACCCGCTGCTGGGTTAGCTTCCCTTTATTCTCTTACATATGGATTATTCCAGCCTAAATGGGAGTAGATTAGATCTGCCTTGACAAGAACACAAAAAATCCAAACACCTAACACATACTATGATTTTTAACCACTGAAATCCCTCCACAGAGAACTTTATTTTTAACTTCTTGCGTGTTGTATCCATGAATTCACACACTACGTGTACCTGTGTAGGTGTTAAAATGGTATATTAGGTTTGTAATCATCCATAAATTATTGATGTAATGTTAACATCATTATCAGTTATGTATTTAGATTTTAAACCAAATTAGTTTTTAATGATCAGGTAGCAGTAAGGTAGAATGTTTTTAATACATTTAGAAAATGATTCATTTTAATCCCTGTGTTTTTGTCCTGCCTAAAAAAACAGAATTTCTATGTCAAATCATCTGTGAAGTAGACTTCTAATTTTAACTACCTGAATTTGCACCAAATGTGTGTGTGGGGGGGTGTGTGTGTGTGTGTGTGTTTGTATGAGAGAGAGAGAGAGTGTGTGAGTTTAGTGAGGTCAGTGACTGAGAGTTTGCGCTGTACATGACAGTAGTGCCTCATTCCTAGAGCTAAAACTAATGTGTCTGAATATCAAAACGTCTGAACTACTGCAGTATCTCGACAACTGTGGCTCAAGTTGTTGAGTCTTCACGTTTACGCTTAAGAGAATGAACTAGAATGTCCTCTTCTCCTTTTTCATGAGACAATCCGATAACTTTAAGATTTGGGACCCGGTGTCATTGTCAGACTTGAAGGGTACCGTCGATTGCTTTTCCTGGCATTACGTGGGGCACATTATTTGGATGTGAACTGTCAATGTGTGTGTGTTGGTCGGACGGTGGGATGGTGGCAGCCTGAGAAATAACTAAGTTTCTAAATATTAAACAGTGGAAATTTTCACAGTCTTTCAATCGATGCATTGTAGCGTGTAAATTTCCCTTTATTAAATAAATTGTTAAAATACAGTAAAGTCTGGTGTGATGTGTGTTTTACTGCAGTGGCATAGTGCGTGCAGCCTGATGACAGAGATCTTTGTTGGATCAGCACAAAGTCACGCTTCGCTGACTCAGTGAAATGAGGCCGCAGCCACTCAGAAACCGCTAAGTCCGACTGCTCCTGTCCCATTCACACTGATCTCGTATTTGAACAAAAACTGCAAACCGTCACCTCATTACGAGCACAAAGAGTCTTTAATCCACCGACTCGATCACCACAGAGGAGCTTCTGCACCAAGGATCCTGTCACTTATCTGAGGGACACAACAGTCCACAGTGTTAGACGCCCACTCACTCACTCACTCACTCACTCACTCACTCACACTCGACATATAATTGGTCTATTGGTCTATCGTGTTTTGTTTTTCACCACTATGATTGTCAGTGGATGAAATAATGACAGTAAACTTTTATTTTGCTCAGGACCTCAGCAGAGAACCATTTGCTCAAAGCTGCAGCAGCTGCAAATACTGTAAATGGCTTAATTTTTCATGGGCTGAAAACTGTAAGTTTTACACATTTGACAAAAATGACCATCATAATGAAATGTACCGCAGCGCAGTGGTTGGATAAAGGCTCACTGGAGGACGACAGGAAATAAAATCTTCGATTATAGTATTTAAATTTACTTATTAACATAAGACTAAAACCTCCTCAGATCTGTCAAGAGCAGTTAGGACCTGGACTCCACCAGTTCCCACACTGTGAGGAGAGACAGTGAAAAGACATCATAAAGAGGAGACAAACCAACAAACACTGAAAGCAACAACTTTGTTGTTTAAAGCAAATACTTGAAATACTTCATTTGGCAGGTATTTCCATGTGATTTTATTTCAGATTTCAACCTTCCAGAAAAAGCATCATAAACCATAACTGTGATTATGGCTGATAGAGGCTGGTCTGGGTTCAGCTCATGTGTGATGGCTCTGGAGATTCACCCCAGGGTACAAAGTACAGAGGGGAGGGAGCAGTTATGTAACTGATGGTCCAGCTGTAGATGTAAACCCATGCTCAGCAGCTGAATCACCCACAACTCACGTCCACCACAGGAGCTTTGTCTTATTTGTGCTGACTTTGCTCTGGACTGCTCAGCTGTGCACATCTGGGTTTACTTCACACACACACACACACCTGTCCTAAAACCTGCTCTTGTAGCAAGTAAAACACACTCACTTAGAAGCACAATCAGTTATGAATGCTGCATTTAAAAGTCACAGTGGCACCATATCAAGGGGAGTTTGGAAAAACAATGTTATATTTGCCTTTTTCTGATTTAATTTGAATATGTATGTATTTATTGAGGAAGTGCTGAAACGTCAGTCAGACTCTGTTTTCATAGAGGAGGTCACAACTGAAGCTGTTAGAGCACCATATGTGTTGGTTGATTATACAAACTCTTACCTTGGTAAATAACAACCAGCTAGTTGTTAATACATATGGAGTGAAAGTATATAGTTGTACAAAATGTACAAGTAAAGTACTGGTAAGTATTTCAATAGAGCATATGTACTCAGTTGTTTCCCACCAGCACCACTCCAACATCTAAGTACAGGTGACACATGAGCCAGTGTGTTTTTTTTCTGCCTGATCAGCACTTTTGTCTCCCGGCACGTCACTTCCCAGGGAAGTCCGAAACTTTTCCATCTGGGCTCCAGGCTGCAGCGGGAGGAGGCGCTCTCAGGATGAGCCGGGGTCTGCGCCAAGGCGGCAGGGCACAGTTTGAACCGCAGTGGCGCACGCTCACTAGCAGTTGTGTGTGTGTTTTCTCTGTGGTCCCCTCAAAGTTTAGACACTGACACACAGTGAGGAGAAGAAGAAGCTCCTGGAGCGCCGCGTCAGATCACTGTTTCACACCACGACTCCGACTCTTTGCGAGACTGAAGAGTGTTTCGGAGATGGCCTGAACTTTTTTTTTTCTTTTTCTTTGAGAGTGAACTCCTGTGCAGAGTTAAGATTCCCAGGATCAGAGTGAGGAGGAGGAGGAGGAGGAGGAGGAGAGCTCGGAGCATGCAGCCTGGAGAAACAAACTCGGGGTGATCCCTGTCTTTGTTTTCCTGTGTGAGCGGGGCCCGGGAGGAGATGAGTGCTCAGCATGGGGCTGTGCCTCGGTACCGAAGTAACAGAGGAGGAGAAGAAGGCGAGGATACACAGCGCCAAGATAGACAGAGACCTGTATGAGTACGCCAAGCGGGAGATGAACGTGGTTAAAATCCTCCTACTAGGTGAGACTGACGGCCCTGTACCTGTGTGTGTGTGTGTGTGTGTGTGTGTGTGTGTGTGTGTGAACATGTGAACTAACACTTCCAAACACAGCTCATTGGCTCATCTGTCTGGGAACTCTGGTGAACACATGACAGAGTCACTAATCCTCTTTAGGAGCCACTGATTGGTTTTGGTCATTGCAGATTCAAGGATAAAACTCATTAGAATAGATGGCAGCAAGATAAGTTTTTAATTTTGATACATGTGCAGAGAAAGAATCAGGTTGAACAACTTTTTATGACCTCCTGCAGGTGCAGCAGAGAGCGGCAAGAGCACTCTGGTCAAACAGATGAAGATCATCCACAGTAATGGATTCACCAAACAAGAGCTAGCCAGTTTCAAGGTTGGAAACACACACACACACACTGACACACACACACACACACACACACACACACATTTATCAGCCTCCTTCACCCTGCCTGTTATTACTTTATCAGATAAAGTTGTATTTGCATGCAGTGGTTTTGGTGTAGTGGTCTCCAGCAGATCACATTTCTCTCTTATCTCACCAAGGGAAACAGAAAGTAGTAAATGCTTTAAATAGACCAATATGTCTTGTGTTTAGTTTGGGTTTATTGTCATATTTTAGTTTCAGGTAAGAACCTGACTCCAGCAGGGGAAGTCATGAGGTCGGCCCACGCTGCAGGCATTCTGATGCATTACGAGCTGAACGTTAGATGAGATAAAAGCTGTGGAGGCAGTGATGGAGATGGACAGGAGATGAGATGGAAAACGAGGCGATGCTTAGTTCCTGTGGGTGACTGAGATTTCTCATGATACCCAGGGTCAGATCCAAGTTGGTATGCAGTGGTTTGGCTCGCATCTGCTCTTCTGTCTGTGTGTGTGTTGTGAGCGACTCTCAGCCAAATTCCTCTGTTCTACTAGGGGTTAGGATGGGGTGGGGAGAATAGAGAACAGTGGAGTGAACACACACACGCGCGCATGCACGCACACACACACACACACAGAAAAGGTTCACCCCCACCAGCTTGTCATTACTGAAGGCTTAGCTTCCTCCACACCCCCCCTTTTACCTCCTACCATATTTTTACTCTCTTCTTTTGCTGTCCTGCAGCTTTCCCTCTTCTCGCCCTTCCTGCCGCTTGTTTCTGTAAAGCATATACAAAATGAGTATGTGACGAGAGACGGGGTCTGTCTCTGTCTCCATTATGTTCTGTCTTCACTGTCAGACTGAGCAAACTTCATAAATGTGTTTAGTTTGTGAAAGAGGCTGTAAAACAGAAACCAGGCTCTGATAACCTTTTCCGTTATTTAAAAAAGGTTTGTGTTTGTGCAGGGGGATGGTGTTTATGTGTTATCATCCTGGGAGCTCAGATAATATCCGTGCTCTGGAAATATGCAAAGCACTGTCAAACTTCACCCTTTGGCAGATGCTCATTGGCCAGGATTGTGCACTTGCACACTGATCCGACAAATGAAGGTCCCAGTTGTTTGCACAGGCAGCTGGGATGTTTGAACGCATTCCTAGATATTAAAGACACCTCAGCTCCTCTGCACTCCCCTCTCTCTTTGTGTTTTTGAACATCAATACAATACCTAACATTTCTGATGCCTACTTGTGGTGTGAGCATTAGTTCAGCTGGTTAACATGCCTGCCTTTCCTAATTATCACAGTACACCTCAGTACACCTGAGGCGTATGGGAATGTCTTTATTTTGTGAGTGTTGGAAATTGGACAACTTTAAATTTTGACCTGATGATGATGTCAGATTAAATCAGGTGAGTTCTTATGATTTAACCCTTGATGAACAAAACCATCTGAAGTTTTCATCCTGTGGTTGTTCAGATGTTTTGGTCTGGAACCGACACGTATTACTTCCTGCACCACTTAAACGATGGTATATAAAGAAAAACTAAATATTGTAATGCATCTGTTGGACCCAGAACCAGGTCTTCCCAACTTCCAGCTAAACACATTGGGTCTCAAAGAACTTGCTCTATACAGTAGTACTTACACAGCCCTATAGTCAGTATACAAAGAGCATGCACACATGTAATAACACATGTCTAATTGCAGTAGTTAGCTTTCTTTTGTTGTCTGTGCTGTCAGTTGGCTTTGCCTCTGTTCTCAGTTGACGCCCTTATTTTCGAGTGGAAAAATGACACTTACCCACTAACCTGCCCTGCCCTTCCCTTCCCTGACTGACTGACTGACTGACTGACTATCCCAACCTCCCACGTCAAACACAGACACACCCTCCTACACACACACACACACACACACACACACACGTGCACACACTCTTACTCACATCAGGCCTGAGTGCATATCTTTACACACATGGGTTTGTGTTTATCTCTGATGTCTGTACCTACCTGCTGTTTTGAACATGTGTCTTAAGTGCTGTAGAAAAAGGTCTCAACCCCATCCTCACAGATATTGCATTCAGGCACATCAAGAAAACACTGTCTCTTTATTTCTCTGCCTGGCTCTTTGTGGCCATGCCAGCCAGGTTTCTATTGCATTAGGACCATGACAGAACCTGCTTGGGAGGAAACATAGGAAGGGGCTCCTCTTTGTCTCATCCCTCCTTTATTTGCAGCCCCAGGCCCTGGTGTTGTTTTTACTGTGGATAGGCTGATGGACTGAGATTTTTCCCTTTATGCTCTTCCAATACACACAACTCTCTGTCAACAAAGTGATGCTCTGTGTGTGTGTGTGTGTATGTGTGTGTGTGTGTGTGTGTGTGTGTGTGGATGTGGCAGTGGTTAACATTTCTGAACTGAGTTAATATTTCTCAGTCTGGATTCTCTGTTGATTCAGATGTTTGTGTGAATGTTTCTGTCAAGGAAAATTTCAATAGATCTGAGAGATTTCTCACCCAACAGCTGTGAGGCTGTAGTTTGAGAAACAGACAGAGCGTAAAACCAACAACCACACTCATGCACACTTAGTTATCCATTGTTAGCAGGACGGTTTTTGGTTAATGATTACTGCACAGGCCACCAGTAGGTCAACAACATTCTCTGTTGTTGTGTTCTGTGGTAAATGCTAAGATGACCGCTAACAGCTGTTAGTTTTCTGTGCCCAGGGAGTAAACATACTAACTGGACAGCCATAGAACAATAGTTCAGTGTGTCTGGAAGGATTAGAGATTACACTGCTGCAATGAGAGTTATAATATCTTTGCTGACTCTGCTGGTGCTGCTGCTGCTGTTGGTATTAACTGCAAACAAAGGTTTAGAGAGGTGGGAGAGATTTCTGTCTGTTGGACTTCCTTGTAAACTGATAGACAACCAATACACACCCACCCACACACAGACACTCACAAGCCTCGAGCTACAGGTGTGTCATTGTATGGTAATCTGAATCCAGCTATACGTCACCTCTCTGGATAAATATGAAGTGAAAAGACACTCTGTTTTGACTGTGTGTGTGTGTGCGTGTGTGTGCGTGTGCGTAAAACAGAAGCTACATACTGTTCACAGTTTGCTGCACATACTGTTCGTCACTTTGAGAAACAGCTACAAAGACCTGGTCTGTATAAAATGTCTGATGCTATTCAACCATGACCTCCACCCTCACTCCCTCGTCTCCCACCTTGAGTCAGACAGGGAGGGACTGGGAACTAACTGATAAAGAGGACAAAGGTGGAGGGAGGGAGGAAGGAAGGAAGAAGAATGAAGTAGCTGAAGACAGACGAGTGTCCCAACACTGGGTCAGTGACATCATGTGTGACCTTGGGGAATCAGAGAGAAAAAAGCACAATCTAACATTTGACCTAGAATAGTTACTGAGGTTGTGATGCTTGGCACAGTTTTGTTCATGTAAAGCCAGAGTAAGTTTTGGGGTCGTAATTTGTAATATTTTATCATATTTTATCATTGTGAGAGAACCTTTTTGGACTTAGATATGCTGCAAGTTCATTCTGTACATGCAAACTTTTTAGTTTTCTTCCCTTTGAACAGACATTGCAGAGCTTTTCTAATGTAGGTTCAAAGGCCTCTCTGTACTGCTCAGGATTTAGCAGACTTATGCAGCCATTCGCCAAAACATGTTGTGGACCTTGAGGACCGATGATTGTGTTTCCTTCCTCATGAAACAGTTTCAAAGCCAATTGTTTGAACATTTTAAACCTAAGGGATTAAAACACTTACATTACACCAGCTAGCGCTCTTCCTCTTGTCTGATTTCTCTTGGAAGCGTGGGAACACATCGTCAGGCTTGTGTATGGCACTGCCTGCATGTCTGTACATGTACGTGTGAGTCCACGTGCAAACAAATGGGGACTCGCTCATAAAAACAGTTCTGCGTCATAGTGCCACCAGTGGTCAAAAACTCTGCAGGACACCTTTCAAGCTGAGGAGTCTTTCCCCTCTTGTGCTAAACAGACACTCACATTTTAAAGCCCATACAAAGAACTTTTAAATGGATATGCAAAAGTTTCTCATTTCTGCTGATGTCTCTGTGTCACCTACAACGGCAAATGAGGCCATTGGTGGAGAGATAAGCTATTTCTAAACAGTGTAACTCTTTACCTTCGGAAGGCAGCGGACGGGTCGGTCCACCGGATGACAAAACGATATACAGCTCTCAGACCGAAAGGGGATTTGATGAAGCTATAAATTATCATTGAGTTGTTGCTATGCTAGCGAGTAAATACTAAGCTCAATTTCATTGCTATATTTTCATCATGGTTGATATTGGGACAGAATCCGCAAAGAGAAACCCACCACTTTTGGCCACAGGGGTCGCACACAAAAAAAGTTCTTTGTAGGGGCTTTATAGTCATTTCATAAGCTCATCAGTGGTCTCACACTGGCGATACATCTAATAAGGTTCAGTCAGTGAGAACAAGTAATTAGCAGCTGCGCAACATTAAAGGAGCTATTTGTAAGTTTTGATATGGTACCTCATCAGTGTTAGCATTAGCTGTTTACTAACCAGTCTTGCCTTAGCTCTGGTGCTGCTTCTTCAGCCCTGCCTAGATGTACTGTGACTCGGTATTGGAAAATGGCGACATGGTCTGGCTGTACCAGAGCTAGCTGGTTAGCATGCTAACTTCAGTAGAACAAATTGTGATAGAAATGGAGGTAAAACAACAATGTTTGCCACCACCGGGGACTAAAGGCATGAAGTTTGAATTCACAATATTTGCTCTCAAGCTATAACCACACTAACGGTAACTATGTAGCTACGTAGAGTTAGCTCTGTAACAGAGCAGGCTTACGCAAGCGAAAAACAAACTTGACCTTCAAATGAAAGTATGAAGGAGTATTTCCTCTTCAGCTGTAGCTTTCCTCTGTGACTTGTCCCTTTTTCATTTCTGAAGGCCTCCCTCAGTCATAAATACTGCCTGCAGGTTTTTTCCAGTGAGTGCAGTGTTTGTTGTCTTGGGTTACATTTGCACTTGACAAACTTCAAGACTGCCTTTTGAAAGGTCCAATATTTATTGTTCTTAAGACAATAAAATGTGTTATTATTATATAACAAATCTAAAGTGATATGAAGCTGCATATCTGGTTGATGACAGTGATGGTCAGGCAGGGGGAGACAAATGCACAGAGCTGCTTATTTCTGACACAAATCAATGCAGCGCTGTCAAAATCGGTTCCACTAAGAGAGACTAATTTGTCCCTAATGTCATGATGTCAGCAGCCCTGTGCCCAGCTCTGCTCTTCAGACGAAGCCCTGTCACCTCACATACTTATCTCACCTCACACATTTCACTGGGAGAGCAACACATCTCAATCTGGACACTGAAACACAGGGAGGGAGAGAGGATCAACCAGACTGTGATAGAATCGTGATGGAATGTGAAGCTTATCTGTAACTGGCAGCAGAGTGACGGAGAACACACACACACACACACACACACACTGTAGGAGTCATGCTGCTCAATCACTCTAGGTCTCCAGGTCTCTGAACACTGAGACAGAGTTATGAGTTGATTGAATGATGATAAACATGGTGCTTGCTCTCTTTCACTCTCTGTGGTCTCGATGACTGATCACTGGAGTGTGATAGATGCAAACGCACACACACACACACACACACACACACACACACACACACATATTTTTGTCATGCATATTTTAGTTTTAATTTGACAGTAAATCAAATGTCAGACATTGGTTATGTTGATATGTTGATGAGCATGGTGTGTATGTAAAGCAACATTAATCAGTGTTTTATATCACACAGTTAAGTGATCTATTGTTAATAGATCACTTAACTGTGTGAAAGCTGTTACTCATAGTGACAACTGGTGGTGAGAATTATCACCTGACGCTGCAGGTCCTCTCACCTCCGCAAAGTGTTGCAGTGTTTTTAAGATCATTGTTTTGGTTTTACAGCTTGCAGCTTTAATTTTGTCCAGATTCACCACAGTGATCACTACCGTTTCCAGCATCAGGCAGCTGTGTTTGTGAAAAACATCAGATAAACCTAATGTCCACTCGCTGCACCAAATGACACAATCAACGACCAGCCTGTCAACACAGCTGAACATTAAACAGCTGAAGAACCTGATTATGTTGGAGGCCAAAAACAATGAGTGTGAATATTTGTTTTATATTGTTAGATAAAACAGGAACAGTGCCTCCACACCTGTATTGCTCTGTATTCAGTGGCTCTGTAAACAGGAATCATTTTTTCCGATGGCCACTAATTTCCATTCATCTCAGCACAGGATCAATGACAGATGAAACCATTGATTTATTTGAGTCTTTGCTTACGGCTACAAGAGATGGCCCATCACTCAATCATTTTATATTATTATGTATATCATTATTGTGTTATGTTATGTTATGTTATGTTTATATTATAGATTAAACAAAGTGGAATATGTGACTTGTTGAACCCTATGAAAACAACTTAAACACCTTTCCTATTCTTGGACAGAGCAGTCACAAACCAAACTGAAGTAAACCCTTTCCAAACACAACAATGTTCAAAAAATGTAACGATTTATTATAAGCTTTTTGGTTATAAGCTTTTTGGTGTCAGGTATTGAGTCATTTCTAACATGTTGCTGTGGGTGTTCATGAACTTGACCTCTGACCTTTGCCCTTTGGCAGCCTGCAGTACTGGATAACCTCCTGACCTCCATGAAATTTGTTCTCCACGGCATGGGTATCCTCCGGATCAACCTGGCGAACAGCAGGAACAAGGTAGTCCATCTGCATGTCTCTGTGTCCACCGCTTAACTCTCTGTCTCAAAATGTGTCCCTGCTTCTCTCATTCCTCTCCACCTGTTTTCTCTGTCAGTTTGTTCACACTAACTTGCCTGCACTGCTCCCAGATCACCACTAGAGAGAAGCATCTGAGCATGGCAGCCACTGCTTCTTCATTAAGGAGCGTACACACACATGCACACACACCCAGAAACAGTTTTTTTGCATGACCATAGAGAAGAAACTTAGACGAGAGTTTGGTGGTTTGATTGTGATGTTTAATTCGATTTGATCTTTATTGTCACAAGTATCAGAGCTCATACACTGTCCACCCACTCTGCACATCTACTGGGAGATGATGACCAAAGTGTTTCCTCTATTTAATGTCAGCAGCGTGCGTGTGTATGTGTTTCTGTGCAAATCCATTCTTTGTGCATCCCACTGATTACAGAGTCTACAGAATAGAGACAGACTCATAAACTTTTCTCACTTCCTTTTTTCCATCTGGCCTCCATTCCTCCCTCATCATCCATCCACATTTCTGTCGTCCTCTTACAGGTCCACGCCCATTCTGTCCTGTCATGTGGGCGGTGTTTTGACGAAGAACAGGTGCTGTTTCCTTTCCTGAGCCATGCCCTGTCCTATCTGTGGACTGACCAGGGGGTGAGGGCCGCGGCAGCCCGGGGATACGAGTATGAGCTTAATGACTCAGCGCTGTAGTGAGTACTCCTGCACCACACACTCATGCTGGGCTGAGGAGATGCAGGGGTCTAATTAGTTAGACTTAGCTGCTGATGCTTGGCCGTGTGCTCGCTGTCACTGGCAATCAGAGTCTGTAGAGTAGAAAGGACAGGGGGGAGGGAGACAGACTATAGTAAATTAAAACTACGTGTAACTCTATGACTGTTAGATTAATTTTTATAATATCAATATGAAATTGTTTGTGTTTTGTATTAGTTTTGCCTGGTTTAGTTTATTTTGCATATAAAAGCAAAATAGTAGCTCAAAAAGTGATATGTATGAATAAGTATGATCACAGGAAAATTATTAAAAATGTGCAAATATAAGGAAAAATCAGATGTGGTGCGACGCTGTAATGAAAATAAAGAAGTGAGGTTGAGGATGAAAACGGAAAATAAGACTCAAGTGTAGAGGGGATGGTGTGTGTGACATGGAGTGAACACAGAGCTCGGACCCACCAGGAGGCTGTCTGTTCTCATCCCCTACCCTAGCTAGAGGCCTCGGCTGTGGGGTTATCTACACCGACAGGCCCTCTGGTTCCCACTGAGAACCACCGTACATCACCATCACAGACACAGACACACATTTGTTCTTCTATATTCATGAGGACATTATTGACACGATATATTCTCTAGAATCCTACCTTAACCTTAAAGGGATTTCAGATCTACTACAACTCATCTGTAGTAGTTTTGCCACAAGGTTTCTATAGAGGTAAAAAAGAGATTGAGATTTAGATTGAATTTCATTATTTCATAGTTTGTATTTTTGATCTATGTGTTGTATATCTATAGTGCAGAGTCTGAGAGAGATTACGTCACCGACTGCCTCAGTTTGGATGTGAGAGCGGTGATAGGGAGCACATAGTTTTTCTACGGAGTGAAGTAGTGATGGATATAAATTGTTTTTTCCTTAAGTAAACTTTTGTTTTTGAAACGGATACATCTCGTCATTCATTCCTGTACGAACCCCACAGGTGGTCATGTCATCAGACACATCCTGAACAAACCTACAGGTTAGTTAGACTTATTTAGAAGTTAGCAAGGTCAAATTAGATGATTTTACTGACCTCAGTGTTATTATGATAATACAATACATAATAGTACATAATATATAATCTGGCATGTCTTGGATGTGGTGTTGCTGCCCTGCCAGATATTAGCAATCACTTTACCACATGATTATGATAGCTGATATAAATGATAAGCGAATCTACAAAATGAAATAAATTGAAAAATTAAAACAATTCAAACATTAAACTAAACCAAATCTTGATCCTTAGAGCTGCTCTAAACAAAATTTATACATGAAACTGGACAAAATAACTAGGTGTAAGGTGACTGAGGTGATATTTGACTTTATTTGTCAGGTGGCCAGAAACGTAAATCCACATGAGTGATTATAACCATGTGACTGTTGAGTTGATGTTGTTTTCCTGCCCCCAAGTGCCCAGAAATAAATTAATACAGACTTCTGAAGGATTTCACACTGGTCAAAATGCACTACTTTCAGAAACTGCTCCTCTCTCGACTCAGCCTGGTCCTCACAAAGACAGAGGTACAAATAAAAACACACACACTCACTCACATGTTGTCTGCACTTCCCCGCATCGGCAGGCAGCGTGTTTTTCAAGCAGCAGGATGTGTGTGTTGCTGTCTAAGAAACTGATTCAGGATGACTAGTTGAGAATGTCACAGGCAGTTCAGGCAGGTGTAGACGTCACAGTTTGTGTGTCTGTGTGTGTGTGCGCACAGGCAGAAAGAGCACATCTCACCGTGTGCACACATGAAGCACTTGATCACTTGAGCTATGTTAATAGCTAATCTGAGTTTGAAAGCGTAGCCCCAGTGTGTTATTATGGTAAACCAGTGTGAATATTCATTGCGATGAGCTGCTGCGCCCCCTGGGGCTCCAGCCTTATCACTGCACACTCCACCCACCAACTAGCACGAGCCAGGAGCCTGTACGAGCCTACACAGCCATAACCACTGATACCTGATTTTATTCTCTTTTGATGTCAAGTTTGTCTGCAGGTTAGTAAATTTCTCTTCCTTTCTCCCTCCTTTTCACCTTGACTTCACCTTTTCGCACCCTTCCTCTCTATGCCTCCTCCTTGTCTTCCTCATTTCTCAGTTTCTTTGAGAACATGGCCCGCATCACATCTCCAGACTACATTCCCACAGAAACCGATGTTCTGCGTGTGCGACTGAGGACGACAGGTGTGATAGAGACCCAGTTCAAAGTCAACCACCTCATTTTCAGGTAGACGCCTTTCACTTTGCTGTTGATTCAGATGTAATGCTGCACAATAAGGATGCTCACAACCACTGAGTGACTTGGAGCAGCTGCGGTCGTGTCTGCACTTCACTTCTTCCAGGCGCATCTGTCGCACCAACACCTTTCACTTCTTCAGCTGTGACACACTTATCTCTGTCCACAACCCTGTGATAGGCCTGAGATGTGAGATGCGAGATGTGAGCTGGGCGGCTCTATTCAATACGTCGATACAGCACCTTTTCCTTGGCTCTACACTCATCTGCTGACAGCACACACACATTCAAAAGCACCAGTGGCTTATTCTTATCAGTGAAGAAGCAGAGGGCAGGGATCTGAGCTCAGGAGGCTGATGTCAGACGAACATTTTCATCTCTAATCAATGAGCCGGTGTCATATAATACTACCTACTTTATCATCTTCCAGTGACTGAACTCATTTCCTGAAGCTGCTGCTGGTCATGACAGGGCGATAGATATTAATGAACTTGGTTTCACTGCAGCCTGACATAAATGTAGAGAAAACCAACATCAGAGAAGCCCAGCTCTTTAACACCAACATTAAGTTGAATTTTGACAACTGATATTGAAAATACTTGAACAGCAAAGGGTTCAAATATTTTCAATATTCTCACCAACAGCATCTGAGTGTTGGTACTAAAAACTGAACAGCACTTAATTATGATGAGGAAAAACAGAACTTTTGAATGCCTAACCCTAACCCTGGTCAAAGGTTCAAAGACTCAAAAGTTCATTGAAGTGTATCATGTGGAAGAAGTGGTTTTACATGCAAACAGCAGAATGACAGATGAACTTTATAACAGAATTTCATCTGAATGACTAATTTCTTATTTAACTTTCGTCTGTAGAAGAGGAAACAAGGAGGTTGGTTTTCGTCTCACAACAGAAACATCACAGATTGCATATGATTTTCCACATTTTGGTTTTATTGCCAGTGTAATGGGCCATGGAGGGTTAACAGGAATACAGTGCATTTAATCCCCTTTTTCCTGTGTATGGGTGTGGGTTAGTGTCTGTCGACAGTGTATCTGTCATCATCTTCAAGAAAATCAGATTACCTTTTCCCTTTGTGGCGTAATATCAACCTGAGGAGCACCTCCTCCATCATCCTACCTCAATATCAACCTGTCCTTCATCCCTGCTCCGCATCACATCTCAAATGAAATTATAATAATAAAACAGATTACCTCAGCTTTTCATAAGATCTCTGTTTAGCATATAAACATTGTTGAGAGAATCAGTTAAAAGATGACTGAAGTATGGGGCATTTGTGTCGCATCTACAATGCCTCCTCTACGTCCCTGGATGACACTGACTTGAGTGTGTTATTGCGATAAATGTCACATAGTTGTTTGACAGAAGTATTTCACACCAAGAAAGAAATGCTTTGATGGCAACCCTGTCTGTTGTCCTATGCAGATAAATGCTGCAGTTTTCCTCGCAGTCTTACTGTTTGCGTCACTGTTGAGTCACTCAGAAGCTGATTGTTTTTGCCTTTTTTTTAATCTGCTCTTGTGCACATTTTTTTTTTCTATGGAGCATTGTGATGGAAAGCCGGTGGTGATCGTGTCAGCAGAGTCTGAGGTGGTGCTGCAGGACGGAGCGCAGGCTCCCCGCTCTCACACACCCTCTTGCTTATCTGCCTGAACTGTGAGGAGATAAATGGGATTTAGTTAATTGACACACACTGCACTTTGTGTGTGTGTGACTTGAAAATATCATGTCCTTGGAGGTGATGAAGAGCTTAGGATTTGGGGATGAGGTGATTATTTCAAACTTTGCAACAAAGGGGATATTAGATGGATTTTGGGTCATAGAGAGCAGATAGACAGCACACACTCGTATTTAGTTTTCATTGGTTGGGATTGTAAAATATGACTTTCATCTTGTGAGTTTTTAGAAAGCAGCAGATACTGACATGAAAATGCATGTTTCTGCTCAGGCAGAAATGCAGGTCTCATTTTGTAAATGTTGAGGCTGCACTTGCTGCTGCTGACACAATGAGAAATCATCTCCTTCAGTTGGCTGATACTCGAGGTTTCTCATCTCAGCCAGCATCTGCGCCCTGCACTCCTGGGTTTATTACTTAAGAATTGCTCTGTGTTGATTTTGGCTGCTTGGGTATTGCTGCAGGTTGTGTTTGCTCTGCTCTATCTGCAAATTACAAGTCGTGAATTAAAATATGTTAAACATGCAGGCCTTTGGCTTCTAGTGGTCTACGATGAATACCATGTAACTCTAACGCTCCCAGTTTGAGAGCATGTCATCATACACAGCTCCACTCCCCCGCTGCTCTCCTCTTGCTTTCAATGTCCTCAGTCACATCAAAGAAAAAATGCCATATATAAACCTGAAAAAGGATGTGGGCAACATACTGTGTCTACTTGTGAAACATGCAGCAGTTTAACCTTATCTACAGCTTTGTGTCGAGCTTTGTGATAGATAGATAGATAGATAGATAGATAGATAGATAGATAGATAGATAGATAGATAGATAGATAGCCTTTATTGTCTTATTATTTGTCATTGATTATAAGTAATTAATTTATTCAACTTCAGCTAATTGCAGTGCAACTGAAATCACAATATGGCAGTGCAATGTTAAGGTCAAATGTGTCATTACATTGTTGAGCATTATCAGCACCATAAGCGTTGTGTTGCCACTTGCCACAGAGACGTCCTGCTTAACAGATCACACTCTCAAGACATAAAGTGATGTTTCTTGGTACAAGACATCAGTTTTATCTTATTTTATTATTGTGGGAAAATGAAGTCACATATTAAAGCATCAATATCTGCCCATATAATCACAATATTGTGATCATCTCTAGTGGTAAGGTAATTCAGATAGTAATTAGTGGGAGCCCAGTGTGTCACATGAACATGCAAAAATGAAACATTTGGCTACATGTAAGCATAACATTAAAAATAAATGGGGGAAAAAATCTATAGATATAGTGAATAATGAAGTTTTCCATAGAGTTTTTTACATGGCATTTCTATATTTCTTGTAATTTGTGCTCATGATTATTCTCCAGGAGACTTATTAGCATTTATCATAGACTGAACTGGTAAGTAAAGGTTAAGCTAAACTTCTTGGGATTCAATAAAGGAATAATGGAGTCTATACAAATGTAGAGCAATATGTGTATATATTGATCAGTTGATATTTCAGCCAGTTGCAAAAATTGCAATGACAGTGCAGTCTAGAAACAGTGTTGACACAGTTTGTCAACTAGAGAGAGCCGTCAAGTTCATGTTTCATCTGTAATATGTTACAGTCACTTTGGATATCTGGAAACCGAAGTGAGTGATTCTTCATGTTGAAGTACAGTAAAATACAGAAATATTAACACGAGATGTCAGACTGAATCTTTGACAAAGATACTCTGAATAACAAAAGTTTTCATATTGCTCTGCTCATCACTATGATTATTCTAGCTAGCAATTAGCTAGCAATTAGCTCCTCAAATCACATTTGATTGGGTGAATATCTGATTCCAGTCTAAGATGAGTCATCACACAGTTGTCATGTGACCAAACAAACATGGTGATGCAGAGATGAAATGAGCAATGGCTGTCATGTCTCTACATGAGCTGAAGACAAAAGATAAGCTACAAAAAGAAATACTTACACTACATCAAACCTATAAAACCATCATATATCATATATCTATGAATGAATAAATGAGATACACCCTGTTGATTTGCAAGCTTTACATGGACAGAGGCAGGCCAGATGTTTTCCTCTGTTTGGAGTCTTTGTGTTAAGACAAGCTCTTTGCCTTTAGCTCAATACTTATGGAGCGACTATAAGAGCAGAATCATAAACATAAGGACTGAAAGAAAACATGCATTTGTCTGAATGTCAAACTATTCTCACAGGATGGCTTCAGTGTAGCACAGGATGTTGTGTCCTATGTGTTTTGTTGACAGTTGCCTAATCGTACCTCTTTCCATCACATGTTGTTGGTACCTATCTTTGTTCACTGTGTGGGACAGTAAAGGAGATAAACTGTAAATTCCCACTGAATAAGTGGCTCTGACTGATCACCAGTTGTCATTTTCTGTAGGAAAGACTGTTACTCAGGTTTTATGCTTCCATGCCGGCGAGGCATTATGTTTTCCATCCGTCCATTCCCTCAAGACGCATGAACTCTCAGAGTTCATGCGTCTTGAGGGAATTTCTTGTAATTTGGCCAAAACATTCACTTTAACTCAAGGATGAACTGATTGGTTTTTGGTGGTCAAAGGTCATTGTGACATCACAAAACACCTTTCTGGCCATAATTTACAAATTCATACACTAGTAATACACTATTAATAAGTAACTAATAGGATCAGATGATGAACTGATATCAGTTAATGTCCAAATGGTCAAAGGTCAGCTTCACTGTGGCATCACAATGTTCTGCATAAACACATCTGGCCGTTATTCAACACATTCACTCAGGAGGAGGAGATTGTGACTGTGTGTCCTACAACATGGCTGGTTCACAGAGATGTACGTGGTAATTCTACCATTAATGAGAGAAGGAGGAGTGGGACTCTTAACTCTGTGAGCCTCAAAACATCCTCAGAACATGCAACTGCCTAAAAGGGTTTGGGCTCCTGTTACTCCTCAGAGGAAAAAATTATTTCATCAGTTTTATTACATTGATTTTTAAAAAGGAAACACTGCAGTTCTTTATTGGACACAGACAAACGTCTCACTCTGAATCACACACTGATGGATTAGCAACATCTCAGACCGAATTATCTCTTTATTCACCGTTATTGAGCAGTGCGAAGGGTGGCAGTCTGTCTTAAAGCAGCCAGCCATCAGGAGCATACATTCTCACAGCTTCAAACCCAGACACAGCCTACTTTGCATACAGACACTCTGTTTGACCTTTGACCTCTCTGTGTAATAAGGATCTGGGTCTTTTCCTGCATCGTTAATATCAACTGCTCTGATAATTATCATTATTGTCAATAATGACTTACAATTACAACACTGCAGATGAGGGTGAACCTCGTGTGACAAGAACAGCAGGTGTGTGTGTGTGTGGGGGGGGGGGCAGAGGAGACGATGACGTAAACTGAAGATGAAGATGAAGCTTCTTTCTGAGCTTTGAAGCTCTTCTCTCTTTGGAGTCAGGGCAAACCTTTCTGAAGATGGCAGTTAAAGGAGGGTGGTTAATGATATGCCAGGTGAACCTGTGATGGTGACACGCTGAATAAAATGATTTTGAATCCTGATCAACCAGAAAGTACTTAAAAAAAAAAAAAAACAGTTGTTCAAACTTGTGGTTGTTGCTTGGAAATCTAAATGTGTCTCTGTACGTGTGAAATCAAACTCAGCTGAGCTCAGGTACAGGCTCACAGGAGTCTGTCCTACAGTTTGTCCCTGGAGGTTGACTCAAGTCTGGGTCGTGTGACATGACTGCACACCCCTGCCCTCCTCTATCTGGAACAAATAACATGTGATTTCTTTACTGTCACATCTCAACGTAGAGGAAACACCGTTATGAGAGCTACCACTCAAGGGAGAGGCTCAGGTCACTGTATCTGTGTATGTGTGCACCTGTAGAGCCTGTTGCACAACTACTACTGGTCACAGTGTGTGTTATTAGAGTGGCATTGTGCTCTTGTGCCTGTGAGTATGTTTGTGTAATGGACCAGCCGCTTCACCGACATGTTCTGTGCCCGGCTTCAATTTCCATGGAGAGTTTCCTCTAGAAATCTCGTCTCATCTTTATGGTGCAGTGCCTCTGCTCTTTGTTTCCATCTTTGTGTGTCTGTTTCCACATGTTGGTTCCTCCTCTCAACACAGACCTGCATTAACTTGACAGATGCGCAAATGAAAGGTGGGGGATAACACATCTGGTTTTGAAAATGGGTGAAATGGGACTTACTGGTCTGTGTCCCCTGTGTTTCTCTGCTCTTATTCCTGTTTAATCCTGTTAGAAACATTGACCTTTGCGCTGCTGTGTTGAGATTGTCTCAGTGAAAATTGGAAAAAGCGGAACCCTGTGCTCTGTGTGCGTACGTGTTTGTGTGTGCATGTGAATCACATTGTATGAATATGTGACCTTAGCCCAGACCAATATAATCTATGGTTGATTATAGTTACCCCTGAGTACTGCAGTGGGCTGTACCATCAGTATGGAAGGTCATGAACACAGAAAATGCACAGACTTACATTTTTCTACTGGAAATTGAATCCTGATAAAGAACATGTGAGTCACAGTGAGATGTCATGTCACACACACACTATCTCTTTCCATTTCCATTTTAACTCTGCTGGTGAAATCTGTGCTCTGTCACTCACTGAAGTCACAACATCTTATTATTTCAGTATTATATTTATTATTATTATATCATATTTTTTAAAGTATATTCAGCTTCATACTGCCGTATTCCTCAGTTCCAGAAGCACAGTGTTGTTATACAGTACGTGTGGGTGTGTGTTAGATATATATATATATATATTGAGAGAGAGAGAGAGATGGTCCATACTATGTTGGTTTTTAATAAGCTACACAGATTCAATGCGGTTTCTAACATCGCTTTGTGGATTTAGATGTCATGGTGCTGTCAGTGCTGTTATCTGGACTTTTTCACTTCAACTTGTGTGAACTGCTGTGTGGTACAATAGATTCTGGGGCAGTTAAGATTCACCCCAGCAGGAAATGTTTGTGTTACAAGGATAAGTCAGCAGGGTGAATAATAAGAAACAATAAGAAAGAACATTTTGAACATGGTCTCTTAAAAACTCTCTCTTCTCATCACTCTTTCCATATTAACAAATCACAAATGATGAGCGAGTGCCGCTGGTCAGTGTAGGTGACAGTCCAGTGTAAAATATCTTTTTGAAACCCATAAACATTTCTATCCTGTCACTGTGTGGCCAGTTTTCTGTGGGGGTGTACTTCTAAAACTAGACTTAAATCTTTGTGGTTTTTTGGTGACTGAGACATTTATAAACACTCATGATTTTAGTCACCAACATGACACACCTTTAACACTGGAGCATTTATTTCCGACTAATGACCTGTGTGTCCTTAACCTCATCCTGCAATTATAACTGTAACCATCCTGTCAGGTCTGCTTACAGCTCATCAGTGACACATTGTAGGGCTGCTACCTGACAATGAGTTTCAGTTCGAGGTCATCAGCAATGATGAACACTGTAGTACATTTACATACATTTCCATGTAATACATTTCATGTACTTGTTTTAGCTCCTCACCAAAATACAAGTAATATTGGTATTTTAATCACAAGTAGAATTGTGATTGATTAGTTTTTAATATTTTTTAATAGTTTGACAGCCCTGATATATACTGTATGTGTACATTTGGGGTTGAAAAGTAAACACATTCCTCCTCATTTCAATCCTTGTCAAACACTGCATCACCACAACACAATATTCACAGTATCCACAATGTTTATTTGTAAAGAAAGGTTCACATTTTTCACATTCACAATCACATTCACTATTTTTAACTTCTACTACTACTACTACTATTTTTTAAATGCACACAAAACACAATAAAGTAGCAAATATAGAAAATGAAAAAAAAAAAGAAAAACTACAGAGGATGAAGTTTGTTGGTCAGTTACGCCTGGAACGAAACAGTAGAGAGCAGGATTGTTAGGAAGAATGAACCCATGAAGCACTACGTAACACCACTATCACTTTCTTTGACTGAGTCTATATGTGAATGAACCAGTTCAAGAGCAGAGCAGAAAATCCAAGAGCTGCTAAACTGTGTTTCATTGCTTCCAAGCAATGATAATGAAGTTCAATAGTTGAGTGGACAAGCTTTACTGCCCTCTTGGGGTGAAAAGGTATGTCGAACATCGAGCTCTGTCAGTCTACCCACTGCAACACCCTATAGATCATTTAACATGTGTGCTGTGTGTGTCATATAGAGGGCACGAGCAGATACAGGAGAGTAGAGGTGTGTGTGCAGCTAGAGGGAGCTCAGGAGTGGTTTCTGTTCAGAACTGTGTGCTGTACCTGAGGAGGTTGAGTTTGATGGTGTTCTTCACTATAGTCACAGGCTTGGTTATAGCAGGCAGCTCTTCAGAGAGCTCATCAGGATCATCAGGAGTGCTGTGTCTCTTAAGGTTCAGACTCTTACTGGGAGGGCAGAGCAGCTCCTTGTTATCATTACATTTTAACTTCTTAGACGACATCTCTGGATTTGGAGAACAGGGTCTCTTTGTGGCCTGTGAGATCCTGGCTGGTGAAGTGGGTTTTATGAATGTGAACTCTGTTGTCATAGACACTGTGGAGGACGAAGGGTTTGTGTCAGCCAGAAACAGGCAAATTTCCTATAAGGGTGAACTACTGATTGCTAATATTTCATTTCCACAGCAGAAACTAAGAGTTGTTGACATCAAAAGCAGCATGATGTGGTTGGACAAACCTTGTCAGCTTTCACTTTCTTGGCCGACATCTCAGACTGAAGCAAGTCTTTCCTCTTTCTGTCTGCCTGGCCCATGATGGCAGGTTGTATGTGGCAAGGTTGCACTGTAGCAGGAGTTTGGTAGCTCACTTCAGGCTTTGGTTTTGGAGTGGAGAACCTTCTGCTTTCATCATTAGGCGTCTTCCAGCTGAATTTCTGTCTGGGGCTACATGGCCGATATGGTCATCCCCTCTTCATATATCTTGAAGCTCTTTGCATGGATGTACACTGCAGCAGCAAAATAAGAACATCATCATTTTACACATCATTGCTCCATTTCTACTAAATTTAGTCATAGGAGGAGGCGGAGAGGGAAAACAACATACTAGTGTCGGTGAATAAATGGTGCTCAGGTCCACTTTCTGCTTCTTAGACCTGTCTGGATCTGAGGCTATAAACAGTCCACTGAGCCACGATGTGCTCACTCCATCTCTGAAACAGAGGTCAATAAGAAACACAGGTCAGTGAATGCCTCATTCTTCCTCACTGCAAACTGAGAGTAAATGCACAGGATACGAGCAGGTCAAATACAGCCATAAAACCATGTCCTCACTTGTTAATGTCCATCCTGTGTTCATTGAAGGGCTGGATATGAAGGTGAGCCAGGTTAACGTTTTGATTATTCTCCAGGATTCCCACCAGACTCCACCAGGCCAGACCTGACACAGATATCAAAACATTTCCTGGAACATTTTCTTTCTCCCAAAGATATTAATGATATGTTTTTTCAACTAAAGTTGTCAACGAAAATATGAACACTCCTTGAACTCACCAGTATGCTGCTTTTCTGTGGCAGAACTGACTCGGAGCAGAACGTAATGCCTTGAAAGTTAAGAAGCACAACAGCAGCAGCAGACGGTGCAGAGGCTGGGCCTTTGTACCAGGGCAGGGCTCTTACAACATGAAGAATCATTTCTGTTTCACCAACAAGGATCAATGTGATTTAATGATCTGGTCCATTTTAAAGCCCATAAGCTTTACTGTACAGCAAGTGAGTATACAAAGAAAGATGCTAGTCTTCATTGTGTCCATTATACAGAGAACTTCCAACAACCTGCATTGTTTTAAATGGAGGTCACCTGCTTGTGTATTAAAACTGAACACCTGTAGACAACTGCTCGATGTGTTGATGGGTGTTCCTCCGCAAGACAGTAACTGGATCATTGGTCACATCAACACACTGCCTGCTCTAATCCAAAACTTTCAAAAGACACACTGCTGGTTTATTTAAACAAGACATTATACACTAAAATCAACAACAAAGATCACTCTCTGAAATCATTAAAACCTGGACCTCAGGTCCTTCCAAATATTCAGGTCTGAGACACTGAATCACATTAACATGCAACACACTTTTCTATCTGCACAGTAACCACCACATGACCCACATCCTCTTAAATTACTTGAACACACAAGACGACATTTCCAATTAATAACAGCAAAAGGAAAAAACTGTCGGCACATTCACTGCACACATGTTCATTTTTGCACAGTTAAAAAAAGTCATCAGTGCCTCACCCTGGGATCCACAAAAGTGGACGTGAAACTGGCCAGTTTCAACACAGATCAACATAAGTACTGACAATGAGCCTTCTTTAAAGACAGCACAAGATTTCCTCACAACTTAGACATAAATACCTAAATTTAGAAAAAGCCCTAGCTCCATCATTTCACATCTTTAGTGAAGCTGCTGAGATTCAGGAGCTCAAGAGACAAGTAACTTTTAGAAAACCCTGTGTGAGTGTTTTAGTCAGCTTCCCTGCTGTGAGCGATTACCTGTAGAAGAGGAAGAAAGCTTTTCAGTCTGAGAAACGACTTCATACTGTATCTTTGATTCTTTCTTATCTGTATCTTCTTCAAGTATAAAGAGAGAGAGGGGAGAGAGAGAAGAGAAAAAAAAAGAAGTACAGAGAGTGTATGTGCAAAGTGCATCAACCGCTTGGTGAGTGCTCAGCCCATTTGACCCGTGGCTCAGTCTTACCCTCATTCGGCTAGGCAGTTGAGAAGACCTCCGCTTTGGACGGATCATCAAAGACAATTTGCTCGTGCCCCCTTGTGAGCTTGATCGATGCTGGATACAACAGGAACAGTGGCGTCCTCCCGACTCGAGCTGTTGCCACTTCATGATTATTTTGTGCTTTGACCCTCAGGCTCATGGGTCATAGTCACCAGATATAATCTTTCATCCACTCTGCAATAACTGCTCTAAGTAGTACATAATAGAGTGCACTGTGTTTTGAACTGTTGTGGTGTGTTTTTGAACAGGCTTTAAGAGTTGAAGACTGTTTTTAAATGCCTGCATGTGGATTTTAATTGTGTTTTAATGCTGAGTGGAGTCATTTGAAAAGATGAATTTCTGTTTTCGGTCCGACCTGTTTCATCAGCCCAAAACAGGACATTTTACCTGGCGAGAGTATGATGCTTTCTGTAAAAATGTATTTCCACAAAATAAAATTTTTACACAGCAAGTTGAGTTAGCACCATGTTTTAGCGCCACACATCACTTTTTTTTTTCACAGAGTGGCAACACTAATCTCCAATAGCTTACACCATACTCAAAGATACAAAAGGCCTCTGTGAGATAATGCAGTTCACTCACAATTTGTTCACAGAGCACATTTATACACCCAGGCAGCTGTGTGTGTGTGTGTGCGCGTGTGTGTGTGGCACTAGTGTTCTGTACTCAAGTACTCTTGACTCTCCTGAACATTTCCTGGATGGAGTGTGTTGACAAGCTAAATCAGGGCCACCTGGGCCACACTTTACAACTCATTTGTTGCACAGCCTCTGATGACTTTTGTCTCTGTAATTTTGCCTCTGCTCAAGGCCCAGTCTGTGGGGCTCATGACAAATAGCCATTCTCAAGAACAGTCAGTGATCTTCCACAGAGTTGTACCAATAATTTACACCAGTGAGCCAGCTGGGCCCTGAATGGCACACACCAAATGGGATACAACCGTCACCTGAGGTTTTCCTGGCATGAAATGTCAGACTTCACATACTGCACAAGTATGAAAAGTAAAGGTGCATGTTGTGTTGTACAAGAACTAGGAGAGTAATAGAGATGTCTTAGTCTGCATGCATGCCCACAGAGCCCTGAGAAGAGGGGTTGATGGTGGAAAGGGGATCTGACTGATGACAAAGTGTGAGGTGAATTTACTTTGTGGCCCCTCTGGAACATGAAGCCTGCTACACCTTTAAAGAGGAATTCTGCGAGATTTTTACCTTAATTAAACAGCTTCAGAGTAATTGCGATGGTTAAATGACTTGTTACAGGGAGAATGGAGCTGCCTGCCCTCCACCTAGGGTCTCTTGGCCGAAAACAACCTCGCCCAGTGTTCCAGATCTTCTCTCGCGAGAAACATGGACTGCTTTACAGCACTATGACACAAACACACCCAGCTCTGTGATCTCTTGTTAACGTTACCCACCTCAGTAGACATCGATCCACAGATTACCTTCTCACCAGCTTCATTGAAAACAAATGCACATGGATGGAGGGGATGGAGGAGGGTTGGTAGTGAATTTTTACAACAGCGCACTCTGAAACTGTAGGGGAAGCTCCGCAGAGAATAAAAGTGACTAAAACAGCGAAGAAGTGGCCAGACATGCATAGTTCCCCTTTAAGGCCACTGAGGGGCTGCTATTGTTCTGACCAACGTACTTTAAATTAAATAACAATTCCACTCAACAAATGTCAAATTTATTATACAGGTACCACACAACCATAGACAAAATAAACTAAAAGAGTTTCACCTGGACCCGCAACTCTCAGGAAGTGGAGCAGGTCGTCCACCAATCAGGAGATTGTTGGTTCAGTCCCTGGCTTGAAGTGTCCATGGGCAAGATACTGAACTCTAAAGTCCCCCTGATGGCTATTAGATCAGTGTGTGAGTGTTTGAGTGTGTATGGTAGAAAAAAGCTCTATGTGAATGTGAGTAGGGCTTCCAAGGGCTTCCAAGCACTCTGAGCGGTCGATAAGAAGCTATGTAAGTGCAGCCCATTGACCATTTATCCCAGAAAAAAAACAAATTCTGTGTACCTTGGCACTCATGCTAAGTACTGCTGCTTAGGTGTTCGTCTTTAAGATGCTATAATCCATAATTTAATGTTCGCGATGGATTAAATGACCATGATGTGTAGTGTGAAGGATGATGGTGATGATGAATCCATGGAGAATTTTGGCCAACTTCTGAACCTTCAGCTCTTCTGTGGAGCATTGCAGTGTCTTTGAGCTCATTGTTTTGATTTCACTGTTTTTGTCACCTCTGTTTTTAGCCTTGGCCCCAAACTGCAGACACATAGAGTCAGAGGCCTGCTGCTCAACAGAGGAGCATTTAGCTACAGCTCTGAAGACCCTGAATATTAGACTTGCAAGCATTTTCAGAAAGATGAATCCAAATGAAAGTTCATGATGTATCAGTTGCACATGATAAGAAGTCATTGTGATTATAGATTGTTCCTTTGATCCACAGCACCAAACAAAATCTACAAACGCAGTTTTAAATTGAAAATAGCTGTAACTAATCAGGTCTAATCACAAAGAGAAAACCACAGTGAAACATCCTCAGACTTATGTTTGTGTTTTTCCTCAGATGTTCTTTATTTCTTATATTTTTGTTCATTTGCGTCTTTGCTTCTCTGACTTGCCCCCTTTTAGTTCAGTTCATCTCCTCCCTGTGTTTCCTCCAACTGTGGGCACTTAGTCATCATTCTTCTTGTCTCTGTCTCTCTGTGTAGGATGTATGATGTTGGAGGCCAGAGAACTGAGCGGAGGAAGTGGATTAGTTGTTTCGAGGACGTCAGGGCGGTGTTGTTCGTGGTGTCGCTCAGCGGTTATGACATGACCCTGGTGGAGGACCCCTCCATGGTACGAGCTGCACTCGGTCACTGCCTCATAAATGTCCACACCTTCCACTCAAAGTAACCAGAGACCACTTCTAAATGTCAGACCTCAGAGCTTTTCTTCATAGAAAAAGTTTTAAAAATGGCAAGTGTGTCCTCTGCACCTCTGTGGCTGTCTGATGGTGTTGATGTCTTCTCTCTGCAGAATCGTCTGCAGGAAAGCATGAAGCTGTTCTCCTCCATCTGCAACAATGTCTTCTTCCGCAGCACATCCATGGTGAGAAATTCATCATCACCCACTTCCTCATTCATTCAGGATGAAAGAACCCAGCAGCAAAACAAATTGGATTCTAATGTAACTTGACCCAGATTCATATAAAATTAAGTCCACACATAGAATAAAGAGATCATTTATGTATAGATGAGCTGTTTCATTTAGGTCTTGTAATCAGTGGAGGTATCAGAAATTTTGTATGTGTGTCCAATCGTGTTGCTGTTAATTCACTTTTTAATATCATGATCATGATATATATCATATCATGATTTCTTGTGAAAATACACTGAAGTCACAAGTGCAACTGAAGGCAGTGGTTCTCAACATTTATGTCCTGTGGCCCAAGTTTAGCCAATAACACTGTCAGACAGAGGTCTTAAGCATCTCAGCCCCAGGTTTTGATGTCTCCACGGCAGCAACAGTCAGGGCTGGAGGTATTATAATTTAGAGCAGTGTCTCAGAAACAGCTGAGGAGAATCCCTTCAAACATCCACTTTGATTTAAAGATGAACTGAACCACAATCCACAAATCTATGATGGAATTTTGACACAAATAGCTAATAGGATAAAATGATTAAGTGTTGACATTTTGTATCTAAATGGTCAATGGTCAACTTCATTGTGATGTCATTATGTCCTGCCAAACACCTCTGACCATTACGGTATGTTGTAACTCAGCAGCTCCTCACGGGGAGGAGAGGTTGTGACCATGTTTCCTGCAACTTTGCAGGTTGGTGCCGATTTACAAGTGAGAGGCCTTATTTCTGTTTTTGTTGTGGTCTTCAGATCCAATTTCAGTTGTGTATTACTCCTTAAGAGCTGTAAATATACTTGTGTAAAGTCAGCTCCCCTTTAAAATAAAACTTTGTTCTCTTTACATTTACATATGGTTTGGGCAGTGAGTAGGGTCCACATCTTAATGCCCTTGAGCAAACACCACAAGACACCGTTTATTAATGTAGGTTCATATGCCACAGAGGTTGCTCATGTATGTACAACTGAATTCATGGGACAGAAAAAGTTGAGTTATAAATTTGAATTATTCACCATTCAATCTGAGACTTTTTAAAGCTTTGGTTTAAAAGTCACTGGGCAAAAAGTTTGGGACAACCATGTCCAGCCAAAGAGGGCGGGAACCACAGTGCAGTCTGACAGTTCAGACAGTGGACGGAGCTGATGGGGGAGACACGAGCTGAGTCTCTTTGTAGCTTCCCATTTGTTCTCAATGTCACCATGAAAATAAAAATAACACTAATGCTGCCTCCACACACGCACACACACAGCCTCGGCCCTTTGTCACAGAGTCCCCTGTCACTTGTAATTAAACAGTGAGTTGTAATTAGAGTGAGCTTTGGCGAGGTGACATTTTCCCCCTCGCTGTGTTTTTCCAGTCCCTGCTTCCGGTAAATGATCACATTGAAACAAGCGCGTAACGAGCTTGTTCAATTTATTCCACTTAACTTGCATTTAAAGCCCACTTAAAACGCAAGTCACTGCATGTTGAGGCGAGTGTCAGCCGCTGTCTCCACTTCCACCATGACGCTGTTTTCAACATTTGTCAGACAGGAAGACAGCTCAGTGCATCTGAGAGAGGTCACAAGGGTCAGTGATTCAGTTGGTATGTGGTCAGAGTCTCAGATGTGCACTAAAGCATCTCCTTTTTGTACATTGTTCTATATTTAACCACAAAGAATTTTTATTCAAGGCTTCATTGGAGCCAAATGGGCAATTAAATATCTGTGTGTGACGTGTTTATGTGCAGGGATGTGTGTGGGCCTGCATGTTAACATAACTAACAGGCTCATTAAACAAAAGTGTTTAATGATACCTTTTTTTAATGTGGGAGGGAAATGTGTAACCTCCACCTCAATTAACTCTTTACTGTGGCTGTTCACTGATAATTACACTCCAAGGCATTGCTCCAGGTCCTGTTCAGTGAAAATCTGTTCTTCCTCATTGCTCCCGTGTTATAAGCAGGGGCTTTCATAGGTGTGTGTGTTTGTGTTTGTGTGTCTGTGTATGTATTCTTGTGATCAAACCAGCTAGAAATGCAAGAACTTGATCATAGTTTTAATTGGTCGACTACAAAGGCAGACATACCTGTGAAATGTGGCAGTGGCTGCACAGAAGTTGAGCTCAGAGGCCGTGAAACGAAACATCAGAAAGACGGACACTTGTGAAAGTAGTGGTGGAGTTTGTGGAGCTCCTTCACTGGGAGACTATGTGAGTGATTGATTGCACTCTGATGCGTGGAGCGAGGTCATTGATCTGCCATAATCACACCGTGCCTGCATCAACACAGCTATTGATTACTGCATTATACATACATTTCTAAAATGACAACACATGTGATTGTAATGTTTGAAGCTGATTTATTGGTTTCAATTTGTTAGTTATTGCTGCACTCCAGGTGAGAGTCACCAAATCAAATCATCATTGTCTTTTTTTCCTCATGATTGACTCAAATTGATTTTTTGTTTGTGAGGTCGCCTTTGATTTGTGATGAGCTTCTTTTGCTCTAAGCTGATGTGTGTGTGTGTGTGTGTGTGTGTGTGTTTCCTTATTGCAGATTTTATTCATGAACAAGATAGACCTTTTTCAAGACAAGATTTTACACTCCGGACGACACCTGCGTTTGTACCTGCCACAGTTCAAAGGTGGGATTATTTCTTATGTCATTCATTCTGTCATGCACATATATGAGGCACCATGTAAAATTACACTCAGCGGTCACTTTATTAGGTACACATGTAACACCCAATGCAACAGTTCAGCCATTACTTGTTTTTTTTTAAAAAATAACTGCGTTCTTATTATTGAGGTTTTAGTTTGCAGTGGTGTTGAACTGGACTGTATTATATTGTATTATAAAACAAGAGGAAAGAAGAAGAAAAGACACATTTCAGTGTGATGCAGTCCAGTATGACACCACCACTGGTTTTGTCTTCTTCCAGTTTATGTTCTACAATATGTTTTAGTGAAAGGTGTAGCCATGAAGCATTATTACATCATTATAATGAACAGTAAAACATGACTTGTTACTCTGCACACGCACACACACACACACACACACACAGACACAGACTTCTGGCTCTTAGTCAAATGCTGTTTCACATAAACCTCAGTGCTGAAGTAGCTTTTATTAATTGAATGTGCCAAAACATGTTACCCAACATCACCAGACCATCTTTCTTTTGCATTAAGCATCATGAATATTACACAGTAACCAGTGTTAAAGAATAAAAAATAGCCTCATCATTTTAAATGAAAGTTTTCTCCTAATTTATCCATGAGTATTTCTGCAAAATGACCATGTTAAAGATGTGAAAGTTTGAAATTAAGTCTCTCACACAGGCACATGCACTCACTGACACACAGTGTTATTGTCTTCTATCCGCTCTGCTCAGCGTTTCTCTCCCCACGACTCAGTGGGCTCAACAGGAGCAGCACCCTCTCGGTTCTCATGCAAATGTCAATATAAATGCTAAAACTCCTGGGATTGGGGTCAGCCAGCAGAGCAAGTATGAATTTCACACTGACCTCAGATATGATGACTCTTCTAATACAGTGGCCCCTGACCTTTTGTGTTTGATGTACCCCCGCAGCCCCCCAACACCAGCCCCCGCCACTTTTAGTGTGTTTATTTGAATTCACCTTAAACTGTTATGTGATGTTGTTAATGTTATAAAGATAATCCAGTAATAAATAGAGCTGTTAATGGCAGGAGCCAGGGGCATAGACATGTTATCTCTGTAATGCCTTGATGCAACCACTTTGAATTTGGACTCAAGGATAAATCAGTTAGATATTGGTGCTCAAAGGTCAAAGGTCAAGGCCACAGTGACTCTAGAAAACACCTTTTAGCTATATTTTATTTGATTGTGGACCAACATGGATATGAGCTGAAACTGAAACTAGCAATGATTGTGTTATTGTATTATTGTCACTTTTAAAGCAGATGTTGAAACCATTTATCATTTGCTTTAAAAATTCTATTTTGATTTCTCTGCTTAAATAGCAATGAAAAGTAACTACATATAAGTGTCTAGTTCCATTTTATGATTGTATTTAAAAATGTGTAGATATAACACATAGTTTTACTTATTTTTTTCATCTAAATTAAACTGCAGTAGTAACAAATGTAACTTGTATGGTCCAGATTTAATTAAAGCTGGGGTAGGCAGGATTTGTATTAAAAACAAAATATTAACTTTTTTAAAGAAAATTGTGTTTTCCCATTCAGCCATCAGTGAGGAAAGGTCTGAGTGTTTGGGGGGATCACAGTGTTTCTCTATGCCTCTATCTATGTTGGTCTGGGGGGTTCCTGATGGTTGACGGGCTGGCCCTATGCTGTCTGGAGGCCCTACTCTGTCCTCCCGATTTGTTAGGACAGAGTAGGGCCAGCCCTTCAACCAATCAGGAACCCCCAGACCAGAATGGATTTGATTGGTCAAAGATAGAAAGAAACAAACTGCCTACCCCAGCTCTAAGAATAAAATTTAAATAAAATTGTTTGAGAAATGGCCAGTGGCTCCCAGCTGTATTGGATTGAGACGTCTTACAGAAGAAATTGGTTGTTCATTCACTGTTCAATTGATGCTGATGTAAATAAATGTTAGTATTTTCCAATAGAAAACAATGACCAGAAAAAATATCAGAAAAATTCATACAGATTTGCATTTTCTTCCTGTTTCTTATTTTCTTTCATCATGAATCACCTTACAGCCCCTCAGCTTTACCCTGTGACCTTTTGGGAGGCTTGAGCCTTAGTTTGGGAACCACTGGACCAAATGGCCAGTGTAAACTCTGTAACATTTTACTACAGACTATGAAGAAGGGCGTTTTACCTATGATACTTTTGAAGTTTTACATCAGTAGGATTTTGAACGTAGGAATTTCACTTTTGTAAAAAAGCATGCTGACATCAGTGTATTGCTGCTTTTGGTGAAGTCTTAATAACAGAAATCTGAATATGTCATCAAGGACTGATTAAAGTATGTAGTTTATGAACTCCTATTTCATCTCTTGGTATTTGAAGGTTCGAACTGACTCAAGTTGTTCATATCCTGGGCCTGCTTTAGCTGACAGTTTATTAGTCACTGTGACAGTAATGTTTTAAAATGAGCCTGACACCAGTTTTATTATCCTCTTTGTGTGTTGATTTTCCTCGTCAACACATCAAGTCATCCTTTCTGTCTTTTTTAATTTCATGTGAATGTCTGCTCACATGTTAGCGACGCTGTGCTGATTCCTCCCCTGCTCTCTCTCCCAGGTGCAGACTGCGACGTGGATTCAGCTGCCCGCTTCATCGCAGCCACATTTGTCTCGTTCAACACAACTCCCAGCAAACTCATCTACCACCACTTCACCACGGCGACCGACACCTCCAACATCCAGGTCGTCTTCCAGGTGGTTATGGACATGATAATCAAAGAGAACCTGGAAGCGGTGTCACTTCTGTGACTGGCAGCGAGGGGCCGAACCACCAGGGACTCAGACATCAGCAGACAGTCAGCTCTGCTGGTGTTTGAATGTTTTATTTTGAAAGACAAACTCCATGAAAAAGAACAAAAGAATTCGAGCAGGTCATGGAAATCATCTCATCCAAGTGAACTGTCTGGCTTCTCTTTTAAGGAGCAGCCTGAGAGCTCGGATGCTCTTTGTTGCCTGTCATCCTCTGTGATGCTGGATTTAAAGTAGCTTTGAAAAATGTATTGAAACACATTAAAGGAGGAGGAGCACTTTGACAATCCTTTGTTTCAGGATGGAGCCCTGAAAGGTTCACTTGTTGAGAGGAATGGGCATTTATATTTTTGTACTGTACAATGAAACCAGACAATGATCAGTGACATTTTCTGAAGACTTGATAAGTAGTGCCATATATTACCCCGTCTCCTCCTCTGTGTGTGTGGGCAGGACACACAGGGGGTGAGGATTTACTGTTTGTCCGTTACTTCCTCGGTGCAGGGTTCACTCATGCATACCACCGTGTGTTTTCCACTCATTCATCACCATGTCTCCGCTGTGCACATCCTGTGCGTCACACCCTCCTAATGAGCCGGTGATCACTGTAAAAGCACCCATGGCTGTGTTGACTCTCCCTCAGATGAATTCATCCACACGTTCACTTTAATCTCTGCCTCCACTTTGTTCCCCTGACTCTCACCTCTCAGCAATGATGTTGGGATACTTATTTAATATTTGAAGTGGGAGGGGGGAATGTAAAGAAGCATCCCTGAAGCATCCTGTTTCATTTCCTTACTCTCACCTCTCATGATTATTATTGCAATATCTGACAGACACACACACACACAAACCCTGATTTGTCAAGCAGGATGGTGCCTCCTCTGTGTGATTTATGTGGCATTAACTCTACTGGGCTCTGACTGTTTTGAAGGCTCCTCTGAGCGAATGGCTGTGACTATCACAGCAGCTCCTCTCTGACTCCAGTAATAAACAAGAGAGGCTCGTGTCTGATATGGACACTGAAGGTGAGTGAGAGGTGAAAAACACCCCCAAGTGCCTTATGATGAAGTGATTTTTCTGTAACATAATTAAAATGCTTCATACATAAATGAAACGTCGATATGTGTATTTTTCCTTCTGTGTCTCTGCTCTTTAAAAACATACTCCACCTTATTCTCAGTCTGTCTGTATAGTGTGCTCTGTGGTTTCTATGGGACAACCATGTAAAAGGACAGAAACAACAGTGCTGCATCATATATATTTCTCCTCCTTGAGTATTTAAAGACAAATGTGGCCATACAACAGTTTACCAGTGTTTGTTCGTTTTAATAGATAAAATAAATAAAAGTACTTTACAGGAAATCTGCTCTGCAGTCAGCTCTCTGGACATTTAATACATTTTGGCAAAGGCAGGTACATAACAAGGGGTGAAGAGTACACATGTGATGGAAATGGTCAAAGTAACATCTCTCGCACTGATTTTTTTTTTTTGTTTGTTTCTTTTACACTCCTGTCTACAACCAAAGCAAAACTGAACAATGTTTGTGATTTTTTAATAAGAGAAGAACATTCAGAGTCTGCAGCGGTCCATCATTGGTAATGACCACGATCTCCTCTGCACCATCACCCCCGAAGCCCAACACGCTCATCCATCCATCCCTCATTCCTTCCCTTCCTTTTTCCTTTTCCAGAGAGGTGCTCCCGGGGGCTCGGTGGAGGATGAGGGCTGTCTTCGCCGGTCCGACCAGGACTCACGCGGACAGGCAGTCCAGCGAGTCCAGGGTAAGGAAGACGTCCGCCTTGCACTGGAAGGTGCCCGTCCCATCCCGCAGCAGCTCGCAGCTCTTCAGGTTTGGAGAAATGTCCTTCACGCAGATGGCCTGCAGGAGGTGGGGAGAGAGATGAGAGCGTTTCAAGTTCACGGATGAATGAGATTCTGGTGCTTTTACTCCACTTTCTGCCACTTATATTACGGGACAATGGACTCCTCACAGTGACTTCGCTCTCTTGCACTTCATTATCCGAAACACGAAAATCCAAACCACTGAGACGTTTTACAGTCCGAACAGCAGATGATTGCTGCAATAACGTGAATTTCACTTATATAAAAATGCTACATTAATGCTTTTATTCTATGGTTTTGATTCATGCATATCAAGAACTTTTCTTCACTTTATTGTCATCACGTGCTGCTGCGCTTTCACCTGGTTTTGCGCTTTTACGCACGAGCCGCTGAAACAACATCTCAACAGTTTGTGTCCTTTTCGTTATAAAACGAAAAGTAAAACACAACAGGCAAATCAAATCACTAACATTTGTTCAGTTTCATTATTTAAACATCACCATAAATGTAAAATAAATGCATTTGGTGCTGAGTAAACAGCTTTTACGCGCCTCTTCGTTTTATCCTTAATGGAAAGAAAGGCAGAATCCTGTGTTCTCACACAGGAACAAAGCTGTACTCACCATGCTTTTCAGGATGGAGACCTGCCTGCTGGTCTCTGGGATCACGTTGTTACCTACTGCCTCCCCGCTGTCCATCGGCGTCTCTTCAGACTCGGACCTCCGGACGTACGGCGACCTCCTGATGCCGGACAGCAAACCGGAGGCGCGACCCACTGAGTAGTAACTGGGCCCGGTCGACTGCTTGTACCAGGCTTCGACTGAGTGGCAGGAGATGAGCAGAGACACTCCGACGCACACCACGGCAAACCTGACTGACCTGTCCATGTCTGGAACCGTCCTGGCACCTCTTGATTTTTACGCACAAGAAAAAACGGCGCTTCTCTTCTCTGCTCCGGGTCTCGTCTGCTCTAGGTGTTTTTGCGGGGTGTTGGAAAAACTTTCTGTTGCTTATATAGGCTGAGTGAGCGACGTTATCGTGACCGAGAACATTCGTCAAATCAAATTTGAGGTGGGCGGATGATGATCCGTGTTAATGCGGGAGTAGAAAAAGACCAATCCGAATTGATCCGTCTTTCATGGCTTGGCCAAGAGATGGGAGGGGTGTGTGTGTGTGTGTGTGTGTGTGTGTGTGTGGTTGGAGAACTACAGGGATGTCAGTCCTTCTCCGACGTTTATAGAGATAAAAGTGAAACAGATTGACATCAGTGGAAAAAGATGGACACTGACGTCATTTATCAAAAGTCAAAGATGTTAGGATGGTTTGTCAAACTACTAGCACACATCATGTCACGTGCGCAACAGTGACTGCAACAACAAAAGCGCAACACAGCAGAATGAGTCTGAGTGGCTTCAAACGACACAAATAGAAATTGTCAAATTAGAAGTAAAAAGGAGCAGATCAATAAACATGAGTGAATAATCGACTGAGCTAAATTGTGTTAAGTTTCAAAAGCTTCCTCCACTTAGGCACAGACGTGTGAATCAGTCTCTCTTCACTTCAAAGTGGACTTCTGTGTCCACAGGCCTGCGTCGATAGACAGTGTTTTCCTGATCGATCTACCGACCTCACCGGCCATGCGTCATCAACTCCATCAGGTCTGCAATCAGCGGATCAGGCAGAGTAACAGGGGAGCAATGATGACGGTTAAGACAGAGACTGATGTATCTGCATTTGATCAATTCAATATCAACAGAAACGGTTGAATACTGTGTAACCATGTTGCCTCTCCATGAAACAGGGTTATGACAGGTCTGGATTCTGGGGAAATGTATCTTAAATGCACAGGCACAGATAAGAAAGACCACTGACCGCTCTGATGACATAAAGATACAAGACATTAAACAATCTCAGCAATTAAGAAAACTTAACTTTACATGTTTATTGAGCAGTAAAAGCAGCATTGACATATAAAAATATTAAACACAAATAAACCATCTTCTATCCCATAAGATCAATGTGTTCACGTATGTGGAAATGATCAGGATGAATGAAAATACCATTAGGGTCCATCAGAGTCCATTGTAGAGTGGTCTGCAGTGTGGCTCCAGTTTGTCCTCCAGGACATAGTCTGGTCCACAGACCCAAGGGTCTCCTGTCTCCCACTGCCACTTCTGCAGACTTTGCCTCAGGCTCTCCAGCACGGTGCTGTAGGACGGGTCTGATGCCAGGTTCCTCATTTCCAGTGGGTCTGTCCTGTGTTGGTGAGACATTGAATATTAAAACAGCATAAAGAGACAGAAGCACTTCACTTCAGTTTATTTATGAGGAAAATATTAACTCTAATCAAAGGTTTAAAACACTCTTTAAAACATTACTGTTACCAGTTATAAGTGCTTATTAATTGAAAACTAGGAAAACGCCCCTCATAAACAAACCATCAAAGACTAAGGAGCAAAACCCAGTAATAACAAAAACACATGAACATATATGACTCATATCCTAAATATACCTGGGCTACACATGAAATGTTTTCAACTGAGAAACTATCATTGTTGACGAGTACTGAAACTGAAGTGTAAAAATAACCTTCAGGTGGTCACAAATGATATTGTAATCACAATACCTGTCAAAATAATCACAGTGTTTTTTGGGCCTACTGTTAAAACTTTTATTAAACATTTAACTAAATGAACAAAGTTTAGTTTAAATTTCAGTTGATCAGTGTGGGCGGCTTTTGATAGGGGCTCAAATCTCAGGCATCATGTGTTCTAAAATTTACGATATTAAAGTAACAAAGATGCATTAGTAGTATATATTAAAGTGACTGCGAGGAGTTTCGGAAAGCGGAAGTGTTTTCACACTACATTTCCCATGAGCCTCCCCACAGATGGTCGCAAATGAGCGAGCTAGCCAGTGGGAGTTTTGAAGACCGAACCAGAGAGCTTTTACCGAACAATGGCCACTGACAGGTTTCTATTAGTAACGTTTTGACAATCTATGATGCGCATAGTCAGTTGCCGTAAATCGCTCTGTCTTTCCGAGGAAATGCTGAGCGAGTCGACCACTAAATAATATCAAAATAACTACAAAGATAAAATGATATATTTATCGAAAATGGACACATAAACAAGTGTGGGTAATGTAGATTCATCCACATTAATATGAGACTCTTTTATAACCAAAAGCAAACTTCACAGGGTATCTTTAAACACTAAAGATAAGATGATGGCTCATTTTGTCAGTCAATGGATTGTAACTATAACTGACCTAAAAGATCAATATTTCAGATGATGCTCTTGCTCACTCTGCAGCACTGCCACGTTTTATACACTGCAGGAAATCACACTTATTTCTTTGTGTGAATATTAATATTGACTAAGTATGTTTTCTCTCCTTTATGAGGTCAATATCTGATCCTTCCCTGATCACTAAATAATTCAGCTATTGTCTGTTACAGGTTTATGTCATTTGAATCAGAGGGTGTTGGTGTTGTCACTGAGGTACTGTGACTACTCTGATGTGCAGAGTTTATCTAAACTTACATGTTTTTATCTGTGAATGATCACAGTCAATATGTGTCACAGACCTGGAGTCATACAGCTCCCAGCGCTCCCTGTAGTAATACTGCTGCAGGCTTTTGAACCAGTGTGTCGGCTGACCCTGCCTGGTGCGGTTCAGCAGGTCCTGGAAGGTGGGTGACACGTACAGGTCCTGGTCGATGGGGAAAGGCATGCGGTAGTGAAGGTTGTGGAGAAGGTGGTACACCCCCTGGTGGACAGAGCGGGTTGGGTAGTACATGGTTACCTGTAATCAGATTAACAGTACAGCAGTCAGAGGCTTGTGTCTGACTCCTTCATGTGTCTGTCAGTGGCTTAAACGTCCTGTTCCAAAGCAGCGCTGCTCACAGACCTCGTGCAGGGACTGGCTGCTGTAGACGGTGTGCCATTGGCTGGGCTCAGTGATCAGAGCTGGCAGTAAGGAGCGACCGGTGAGATGGACAGGGGTGGAGGGGCTGCTGGGTAGGCTGTAGGATGGGTAGGGAATGGAGAACCAGTCCAGAATGGTGGGAGTGATGTCTGCCGAAAAACGGGGGAGAAGAAGATAAAAGGACAAAAGAGTCTGCGTTAGTTTTTCTTAGTTCACAAGGAGCTGACAGACACATGGTTTTCAAAGGACACTGACAAATGCAAATGTTAATGTTCTAAATTAAATGTCCACAATCTATTATTATATTATATTGCATTAAGTAGCTGTCTACTGTCTTTTCAATTGTTTCCTGTTATAATTGATATTATTTTATTATTTTCACATTTACATTTCATTACTATCTGCTGTGAGAAGCATTTTAGTTCATCTGAGGTCTGTTTCTGAACCATCGTTGTCAAGTCTCCCTCTTGTGGCCACTTTATAAAGACAAAAACACTCACGTCCCTGTTTGTTGATGTGAACAAACTGGTGGTTCTTAACTGAGGAGCAGGATGCAAGATGAGAGATCACAATATGATGAAGTAAAGACTAGGACATCTCTGTTATTTCAGAGTTTAGTTTTCTTTCTATAGCCTATCAATAGGCTTAAGAGTCATTCAGGTACAGGTAACAATTTGAGAATGAAAAAAAATCACCCTTTTATTGTAATTGCTCACAAGGTGAAGAAAATGTGCAGAGCCCCTGGCGTAGGCGGTAAACTGGACTGCACTGAGCCACTCTCAGCCTCTTGCTTTAATCCATTTCTTACCTAGAAGGCTGACGTACGCCTGGCTGGTGTCTCCCCATCGCTCCCTGTGCTCTGGAGAGGACACCAACATGGGCTCTGCCGTCCCGGAGCTGTACAGGTTGGTTCTGCCGTTGGGGAAGGGGATGCCGTTATCTGAGCTGTAGATGACCAGTGTGTCGTTCTCGTAACCAGCGTCCCTGAGCTCCTGCAGCACCAATCCAATACCTGCAGAGGAAGTTTACACCTCTACAGGTGAGTGTGTCAGGTAAATGACTTTTCTCTGTCCATTTTCTGTAATTTTTTTTGTGCATGTGCAGGTTTTGCTACACACCTTGATCCAGCCTGCTAACTGTGGTGTACTGTGCAGCTAAGTCGGCTCGTGCTGCAGGAGTGTCCGGCACAAAAGGAGGGACCTGAAGGACATGAGACAAGGAGACAAGACCAGAATAACATGTTATGATTCATGGATAACCTATGGAAATCATATGTATAGGTTATTTCTGGAGTAGGAGAAGAGGAGGAGGAAGCACCTGTCACGTGCATCACTTAAAAGTGTCTGTTTGAAAATTCCTTCTTGGTAGAAAAAGTCCTGTTCAGACATACAACCCTTGACATGTACCTGTATCTAATCAACAGTTATGTCACTGACCTTCACTTGTTCTGGTGTGTAATATTGTGGTGTCCAGTCAGGTATTCTTCCCATCCCCTTCTCACCATTCCCAAACTTCTCACAGAAGGCTCCATACTGGGGCTGTGAATGTCCACATCGGTGAGTGTCATGGAAGGCAACGTAGAGGAAAAACGGCCTCTCTTCATCTCTCTTATCACCGTCATCTCCGCTGTTCTCCTGTTTCTTCTGCCTTCGCTGAATGGCTTCGTCTTTGTGCGTCTGGAAAAACTTGCGTACCAGTAGTTTTATGCGAGTGATGTTCCTGCCCACCTGGAGGACTGAGTTGTTTTCCTCTGTGTAGGCAAAATCAAAGGGGTACACAGATCCAGGCCCGACGTGCTTCTTCCCAATTATACCTGAAGGAATAAGAGGGTGGAAAAAAACGAAAAGGTCAGTTTAATAAAGCTCGAGTGTGTTTGTTTGTGGTCTCTTTGCTGTTTACCTGTGTGTATGTCGGCCTGGCCGAGGAGCAGCGGCAAACTTTGTACATTGTCAAAAGAGTTAAAGTGATGGACGCCCTGATGAAGGCCGTACATGCCGTTCTGATGCTGGAAACACAGGACACACACAACTCAGTACTGAACAAGAGGTAATTGTGTGTGTGCGTGTGAGTGTGTGTGTGTATTACCTGTGGCAGCCCTGTGAGGATGGTGGAACGGCTGGGGGAACAGCTGCTGACAGATGTGAAGGCATTGGTGAACACTAGGCTGCGCTGGGCCAGAGCGCGCAGGTGGGGGGTGTGGACCACAGAGTTGTTATACACCTCCGTCTCAAAGCCTGCATCATCAGCTGGAGGAGGGGACACACAGGGTCACTTCAGGCTGTGCTGACAGTATGTGGACATTAAAACATATCTGCTCCTCTCAGGGGGTCAGCTGCTGGTTTTGGGTGACGAGGGTCGTCCCAAAGGCACTGGACGTGGTGAAGGTCAGGGACATGTACAGACCTGCTGTAGCTTTAGGATTTCCCTTGAGTGGAAACACTGGTCCTGGACTAAACCATGAAAACCTTCCACTAAAGGTAGTAAAATACTTTTAACCACAATGTTGTGTGTATGTACTGATTGATATAGTTACCTAGAACTCTGCACACAGTTTCTATAAACCATTAGGGAAACTGTGCAGTGTGGAGAAAGTGTGGACCAGATCTTTTTATGAAACTTTATGAAACTTTATCATATATTTTAAGCTCTAAAACAATAACACACACAATCAGATAACTTTATCCATACATCTACAGTACGATGGACACTGTGAAAAGTCTGTTATTTATTAGGAGCAGCCTCATGCAAGTGTGCAGTGATAGGTCAACCTTCATGAAGGTTATGATGTGCACTTTATATTGAAACAGTGTCAAAGATGTGTCTCTGGTGGTCTTGGAGGATGTGTTTTTGTCCTTCAGCCTCCCTCACTGATATGACTGTGGACATAACAGTTATGTATAAAAGAATTAGAGAGAGACTGAGGGTGACAAAGTGAAGCTTGCCCGGTTGTAGGTAATAAACTGAGAGCAGTGTGTTTGTGTCGTCACTACACCTCCTCCAGTGTCACGTGCTTTTACCTGTGGACAGAAAAGTTCACTCACCGATTATCAGGAGGACGTTTCTTCTGTTTGCCTTAGCGGCGCAGCAACATGTCAGCAGGAGACCGAACAGCTCCAGCAGCATGATGATGATGATGATGATGACGACGGCCTCAGTGCCTCTCTTATCTGTTACTAACTGTAGATATAAAGCCTGAGGACCACATATACCTGCTGCTCTGTCTTTACTCTATGTCTCAACAGTCACCATGGAAACACACGATGAGTCCCGATGAGTTGGACACGCGCTCCTCTACACTGCAGCAGTCTGCTACGGCAGTGAACTCATGTCTTCCGCAAACAGCCCGTGGTCACATGACGGAGGTCACGTGAGGAGAGAAAACAGGAACCAAACCTCTCTCTGGTCTCGCGCCTCATCAGTGGAAGTGGTTTGAGTAAAAGGAAGAGAAACAGTTTTACTAAGTGGATCTGAAAAAAACCAGTGCTGAGCCTCGGATGAGTAGAGTCTGGACTGTGGACGGACACGGTGAGACTGTCAGCTCTCTGCTCTGCTCATCCTCTACACTCTACTCTTCTGTTCTCACCTGGTCTACTCTGCTCTGTTCTACCTGTTTCTGTTATAGACTATTGTAAAGTGCTGTTTTCTACTTGTGTCGTTTTGATATTCTATTCTGTTCTATTCTATTCTATTCTATTCTATTCTATTCTATTCTATTCTATTATTACATTTTCTGTTCTACTCAATTGTGCAGGTTCTATTCTTATGTGCTTTTTTTTTTTTTTTAACTCTTCTGTTCCATTTTATTGTGTTGGTTTTCTTTCCACATTATTCTATTCTATTCTATTGTGGTCTGTGGAGTTCTTCTCTGTTTCAGTGGCTACACCGTAATTTAATTTATTCTGTTTGTTCTATCCCAGCCACATGCCTTACTGTTTTATTCAAGTCATTCTTGTTCTTCCACCTTGTCAGTGTAACATATTATCAAAAGAGATCAAAACTCCAGCAACACACGCAGTAAACATGAAGGAACCTTGTTACATGTGTTTTTTCTTATTGAATTCACCAGGCTCATCACAAAACACATCCCAAGTAACATTTAAACAGAGGATCTGTGAATACATTGTCTGTGTATGTGTTCACATGTGAACTGCTTTGACCTCTTTAGACTTCTTCTTTTCCATATGTACTTTTGAAATAGGTGAGATTGTGCCAGAAATAGTATGTTGTCTCCAGAAGAAAAAAACATTATGACACAGAGGAATATATGTGTGTGAATATTTCTTAGTCAGGGAGTTTTATGACCTGTAGGTGACTGTGGAGAAAAAGTTAAGTCTGTTGTAAAACAATCGCTGGTCAGTGGCAGCTATGCAAAGCGCTGACCTATCATATGATCATCATATGATTATCATGCCCTGAGAGCTTGTTCAGGTAAAAGGTCACAGGTTGCCTTATTTGAATACTATACAAACCTGTCCACACACCTGGCTATTGTCTATACAACTTGGCAGAATGCAGGAAGTTGACTTTTGTTGTTGTTTTTTCCATCACTGACAGATCACAGCATGTATGTGAAGATATGGCGCCTGCTCCCTTTGCTGAGCTGTGTATTTGTCCAGAAAAACACACAAAAAACACAAAACTGACACAAGTGTGTGAACATAGTGCATCTTTGTTGAGTTTCCCTGAGTGTTGTGTCTGTGGAGAGGGACAATTATCAGAAGAGAAAACCGAAACCAGAGAAACCAAGCATCATTTTCTCAAATCCAATGAGTGACCTTTAAAGCAGCAGAGAAAATCTCACTGTTTTGTGTAAGTGACTTTTATTCTATTATTATCATGCTCAGAAGATTTAGATGTGTAACTTGGTTTCTCTGTGCACTTACCATCCTCTCTACCATTGCTCTCTCCTCCAGGTTTCTCACCTCTAACTTTTACCTCACGATGGATCGCCCTCTGCTGAGGCGAATTTCGGCCCGGGGCTGCTGCTCCTACAGCACCCTGAAGGCCTGGCTGCCCATCCTGTCCTGGCTGCCCAAGTACAAACTGAGATGGCTTCAAATGGACGTGCTGGCAGGCCTCACCGTCGGGCTGACAACTGTACCACAGGCGCTGGCTTATGCTGAAGTAGCTGGCCTTCCTGTGCAGGTGAGTCCCAGCTCTGTCTTGTCTATGAGGGTTCATGTTTTTTTATGAAATTCTCATTCAAGATTCACTTGAGCTTCATTCAGTTTGATTTTCAAATTGTTAATACTATCTTGTTCCAGTAACACTGGCCAGTGGGCAACAGCTGGTCTACAAACTGGTTGTGATGTCATGACTCCTGCTTGTATGCACACATCTTAAACTGAAGCCTAACCTGAACACAGTGCAGCAGATAAATGTGGAAACAAACAGCAGTGTTCTGCACAGTGAAGTTCAAACATGCACATGAAGTAATATTCAGTGGACAGGCACATTACACACTGATGAATTCATCTTTAGTCGCACTGTTATTCATCCTTCAATCTAAATGCATCTCTCTCCACAGTATGGACTTTACTCTGCCTTCATGGGTGGGTTCATCTACACCCTCCTGGGGACTTCTAAGGACGTGACGCTGGGTCCCACAGCCATCATGTCCCTCCTGTGTTTCTCTGTGGTGGGGGGGCAGCCACACCATGCCGTACTCCTCAGCCTCCTCTGTGGACTCATCCAGGCTGTAATGGCATTACTGAGATTAGGTGAGGGGAGAGCAGCGGAGGTCATGTGAAAACCCTGTGATACCAGTTTTGGTGTTTTTTTTTTTTTTTTTTGGTGGTGTTCTGAAATTAGATAAACTCAGGACCTCTGTGGATGAATTTTTCTCCACAATGTGCCACAGTGTTTTGGCCTGGATTTAGGGTGCACTCTATATTAAGACCCAGTGAAAAAACAGTGACATCATTACTATTTTAAAAATGTATGATAACAAGTAGGATATTACTTTGCAAGTGCAGGGCAGCCACTTCCTCCAACTACATCTACAACTTCCTGTGCAAAACCACACACAGTTTCAAAAATCTTTGGCTCTCAAACGCAGCCAATGAATGGCTGTGGAAAGCATTCATTGCCTTGCTTTTCCCCTGCAGGCTTCCTCCTGGACTTCATCTCTTTTCCTGTAATAAAAGGCTTCACTTGTGCTGCTGCAGTTACCATCGGCTTTGGCCAAGTCAAGGTGAATGTCAAAAACACACACGCACACAAAGCCACCAATCACCAATTCCTACACTCACTATCTTACGACAGTATCTGTAGACATGATGTTATCTTTCTCATTACATTCAATTTACAAAACTTTTCACTATAATATAAAACAGACTAAAAGAAAGAACAACTGACATCAATCAACAGAAAATTAACTATCAGTTGACAGTTAATTTTTTTTACTAAAAATACTGAAATTATCATTTCTGTTAATTACATAAATAAATTAAATTTCATTGGGCTTTACACCAGTATGCAGTCTACAGAACAGCTGGCTTCAGTTCACACAATGAAGAAAGAGAATTATTAGTTGTCTGATTCAGGATCAGCTTGTTGAACAGGGAACCAGCTCAGTGCTTGGTTTGTGTCACATGTCATGTGTTTACTGGCAGATGGTGTTACATTTGAAAGAATAAGTACCCTCTTGTTCTTCACACAGCTTTGTTTGGTTTCACGCACAGTTCTGCTGCCAGTTTCTATGTTTGGCAGTCAGACTGTGCTAAACATGGAAATGGCTGGAACATAATTGAGCATTTTCATTTGATCTTGGTTTGCTGACTTACTCTGGAGTTACTGTTTCTTAAGAGCAAAGAGAGACCTCATCTTTTAGTTCACCCACTGTGTTCACTGCTCTGTGGTTTTGGCTGATGTCAGTCTGATCACTTCTTTGTAGAATATTCTGGGACTTAAAGACATCCCCCACCAGTTTTACCTGGAGGTTTACTACACCTTCTACAAGATCCCAGAGGCCAGGATAGGCGATGTGGTCCTGGGTCTACTTTGTCTCGGCCTGCTGGTCATGTTGATGTTTATGAAGATGAGTCTCGGTTCAGGCGATGGGCCGCCCTCCTTCAGAATCGCCAGGAAACTAGTGTGGGCCATCGCTACCAGTCAGTACCTACCTGTATGAGTGTGTGGCTGTGTGGCTGTGTATGCATCTGCCCTCTCTACAAACATGTACAGTGTTTTATTTTACCAAAGAACAACATGATCTCTGGTCTCCTTTTCTTTCTGTCATTGTCAGTGCGTAACGTCCTGGTGGTCGTGGCTGCCTCCGTCATAGCTTTTTCCTGGGATGCCTACGGCTACCACGTGTTCACCATCACTGGAGAAATTTCCCAGGGACTCCCACCATTCAGGCCCCCACCCACCTCAGACACCACCAGCAACGGCACCGTCGTCTCCTTTGGAGAGATTGTAGAGGTAAAGAGCAGAGGAGGGCCAGTAACAAGATGAGGGCAGAAAGTGTTGTGGCCAAATTGTTGTGTTGTAACTTTCACTTCCTAAGAAGTGAAAGTTACAACACAACAATTTTCTGCAGAAAAACAGCTGACTCAGTCTTGCTGCTGTTTTTTTTTTTTTATGTGCAGGATTTTGGAGGAGGGCTTGCTGTGATTCCCTTCATGGGTCTGTTAGAGAGCATTGCCATTGCAAAAGCTTTTGGTAAGTGTTTTTATCCCTGCTGTCAGTGTGGCTCAAATGATGCCCCATGTCAGTCTGTTGGTTAGTCCACCAGTTTGATCTGGACTGAAATATCTGAACAGTGAAGGTTGATAGTCTGGAGTTTGAGTGAAATATCTTAGAAAATAATCGACAGTCTCAGCCACTCTACTTTGTTTCTATGATTATTCTATCACAGTAAAGATACCTATTAAACATCAGCATGTTAGCGTGCTGTAGATTTTTCATCTCCATTAGAGAGTTAAATGAGTCAAATCCTTTCATGCAAACATATTAATTACTGTTGCAAATATTATTTTGTATGCAGTATACCAACAGCAGTAGAATTGTTTATTGTTAAATATGGAAACAGTGTTTCCTCTTTAACTTCCTGTTTGTCCTCAGCGAGCCAGAATGACTACAGGATCGATGCCAACCAGGAGCTACTGGCAATTGGTGTAACCAACATCATGGGGTCCTTTGTGTCAGCCTACCCTGTCACTGGCAGCTTTGGCAGGTGTGTGTGTGTGTGTGTGTGTGTGTGTGTGTGTGTGTGTGTGTGTGTGCGCTTACTTGCGTCCATGCGTGCATATGTGTGTGAGAAAGAGATCAAATATTTACTGTCATGTTTCTCTTCACATCCAGGACAGCTGTGAACTCTCAGACTGGGGTTTGCACTCCAGCAGGGGGGATCATCACCAGTGAGTCCTGACTCTTCCAACTTTGGATTTGCTACACCCTCTAGTGGTAGAATGATATTTTATCTCCACCTCTCCCCATTGTTGCCTCCTTTTTCTGTCTCTGTGGGAGTTGTCATGGAGGTCAGAGTTAGAGGTGTTGAAATTTCATTCATAAGCTTTAGCAGATATGACAGATTACAACACTAACATCAGTTCAATTCAACATATATTTAAAATTGAGATATGACAGCATGTGAGTACAGATAATATATACATGGCTTTTTCACTGAAAATATAACACACAGGCACAGAGGATTAATATTAATTTGGCCTTCTTTACTGTCACCCCCCCTCCACCAACTTGCTATTCATTAAGTCACTAAATAGATAATACATCTGTGAGTCACAGAGGGATTTTAAGTGAGCACTCGTAAACAGCATCATTGCATAAATCATCATGGTGTCTCAATTTTCTCCCTTAATATCTAATATCTCTCTCTCTCTCTCTCTCTCTCTCTCTCTCTCTCTCTCCCTCCCTGGGTTTTTACAGGTGTGATAGTGTTGCTTTCCCTGGCATTCCTCATGCCGGCCTTCTACTACATCCCCAAAGCCTCTCTGGCTGCTGTCATCATCTGCGCAGTAGCTCCAATGGTGGATTACCGTGTTGTGGTTAATATGTGGAGGATACGCAGTAGGTGTTGGCTCAGATTTAAACTTCAGTGTTTCACATGTATCTGTTTGATGTTGAAGTCTGGTGCTGTTGTTGTCCACAGAGCTGGACCTGCTGCCCTTCATGGTGACGTTCCTGATGAGTTTCTGGCAGGTGCAGTACGGCATCATAGGAGGTGTTGCTGTATCTGGAGTCCTGCTGTTGTACAACACAGCCAGACCCCAGATAAAGGTACTTTATTAATCTTTACAGAACTGTGGGTGAGCAAGTGTGTGGCTCTTCGACTGTGAAACATACAACATTAAGCCCCTGAAAGGCAGCATAGACAGTCTGCCCTTAAAGAGACATCAGTCATTTGTATTGCAGTGTGCAGATACAGTCACCAAAAGAGTGAATGGATCAGGCAACCAGCCAGTAAAACTGAGTTAAAATTTAAGATATGGTTCAGCTTATTATTAAACCCACATGTCACAGTCAAAGTTTCCAAGAGCCAGAAATCTGTAACTATCAGGAGATTTTCACAACATCTTGCAACCTGAGGTTATGATCTTTTTATTTGCCTCTTTGCAGCTGGAACGTTGTAGGTTAAAAGACACAAAACCCTTTGTTGCTTTTATATTGCTTGCTGGAAGGGTTGGTCAATATCATATTTCAGAAGCAGCTTACCTCATACCTCATACCACGTACAAACACATACTGTGTGTCAGTGCACTCAGTTCAGACAGTCAGGGGTCAGAAGGACAACCATTAAATAATAAATAGATACCATTAAAATTTACACAGGTAATAAATAACATTGTTACAGGACTATCATGTAAAAGCACTGGTAAAACTAATTTAAAACTACTATCAGAGTAAATAGTAGAAGAAATAAAAGATTTGGAGAAACGATTAGTTCTCCTTGATGGCATAAAAACGACGGCCTGAGGGCATCATTGAGAGCTTGGGAGGCAGAGCATGGAGGAGTTGGCTGATAATACACTTTGCCTTCTTTACCACCTACCACAAGAACCCTCTTTACCTGAGAGGGTCTGCAGCTGTCTGTGTACACTATAAATATAAAATCAACATAAGAAGCCAGTCTGAAAGTTTAAAAATCAGGATGTGGGGCTGCATTTAGTTGAAAACAGAGGAAAATCTGCAAATGAAAGTCTTGTGTGAGTACTGTGATCTTCAAGGTGCTTATACACAGTGTTCAGTATGAAAAGTTTTTGCATCCTCCACACTCTTATTTTGTTGGTAAGCAAATGAAAAGATCCACTTTTCCTTCAGTAAAAGACAAAATAAATTTCCTTAAAATCTTAGCGTAAGAACAACACATCTGAACTCACCTGATTCCTTGGAGTTATTAGAATTGGGGATAGGTATAATAGTCGCCATCTTCCAAATTGTGGGAATCTTAAAAGATTTGAGGGACTTCCTACAAGCAGATGAGATGATAGCAGTTGCTCAACTGCAGGAGATTTTTTACAGTTTTCATACAAACATAGGTATCCCTTTATAAGAGGCTGTATATGGTGGTTCGAGTTATCTGTTGAATTACCAAGCAGGACTGTTTGAATGGAATATTAGATTTACCAAAGTTTTGCAAAAGTTTTCGGTGACTAAAGGCAAAGGCAGATGTTTCCACAATATTGAAAAAGTTACATATAGCATGACATAATATTTTATCCATATCCTCACCTTTACTCAGTGGTAACACAGATTTTTCCAATTCAGCACTGCAGAGTTCAAAGAACTATGAGATAATGCTTAAAGTCCCTACAGAGAACTTTCATTTTGTGTTGATTTTGCTGACCTCGTGGACAAAAGCAGTAGGTTTCTCTTTGTGGATTCTGTCCCAATATCAACCATGACGAAAATATAGTGATGAAATTGAGCTTGTTTTTTACTCGCTAGCGTAGCAACAGCTCAATGCTAATTTATAACTTTGTCAAATGTGCCACCGTCTCCTCTGAGTGCCATACATCACTTTGTCCGGTGGACCAACCTGTCCACTGCCTCCTGAAGGTAAAAAGGTACACTATTTAGAAATAGCTTAACTTCTTCTTCTTCCCACCGATGGCCTCATTTGCTGCTGTAGGTCACACACAGACATCAGCAGAAACCAGAGACTTTTGCATATCCAGTTAAAAGTTCTTGGTAGGGGCTCAGATTTTAGTGACATCACAACAATCACAGAAGTGGCTGCCAACTTCTCCAATAACTGGCCGAGTACTTGGGGCCAACAACATCCTACTCCAGTGAAATCCACTTGTTTGTTCTCACAGTGTGTGTCTGTTGTGTGCAGCTGTCTGACCACGGTGTCCTGGTGATGGAGTTGAGCAGTGGACTCAGTTTTCCTGCCACGGAGTATTTCAGCCACTTCATACACACCCAGGCTCTGCAGGGTGAGGATTTGTTTGCTAATAATCCATCTTGTGTCACTACTTCTTCTCTGTCAGTATTTCTCAACATTTATTTACCTGTCTCCCCTTTCAGCGTCTCCTCCGCGGTCAGTTGTCCTGGACTGCCATCATGTCAGTATCATAGACTACACAGTGGTCAGCGAGCTCAGGGACTTGCTGAGGCAGTTCAAACTGCGAGAAGTGCAACTGGTCTTTTGCAGATTGCAGGTACGACTGATGATCTGTTGTCAGTTTCAATAACGGCACAATTCAAGCAATGTAGACATTGATCTAGGACTTCTATATTAGTAAACAGTAATAAATAACAACTCATTATGGCTGCCACTGCACTGTTGCTAAGTAACACATACACATTTTCCTGACCTACTCACCAGCTGCTACTTTTTTTTTGTCTACACAGCGCCTCAGGTGTGCACTGAAGTATTCAGACTTCTATTCTTCCTTTCATCCTCTATAATTTAACTCAAATGCAAATTATGTTTTTGTAAATACTTGATTAGATAGTGCATATTTCATTGTAAGACAGAAAACATGCACTGTGACTGCACAGTAACAGTTAATGTAACACCTATAAAGCAGAGTGATACATGTGGTTAAAAGCGCTGGTTCCTACTTCCTCCTTGGTCGGGGCAAAACTGTTGTATAAAAAATGAGTATAATGTTCTTCTCTCTTTTTCTTGTACACTTCTTTAGCCCCCTGTTCTGGAGGTTCTCCTAGCAGCCGACCTTGAGGACCTCAAGCACACACACAGCATGGATGCGGCGCTGCATATGTTGTCAGGGAACTGCCTCGATGACAGACACAAGAGCTGTCCAATCACAGACTGGCAAGAAGATGATTGATGCTGGACAGCAGCAATGTTGCTACAACACTGAGCGGTGAAGTTTCAGATCTGGGATTATTGAGCTAAACCGTGATGACCTACCTCCAGTTTTTGGCGGTTACATGCACAACAACTGCCAGTGGCCAAGTAATATCCCGGTTTTTATCATAGGAAATTATTGCACTCGACTTCTTATCTGCCAGGAAGGACATTATTGTACAGTCTCCCAGATTACAACACTAGTCACCATGGCACGAAATCATGGGTTAAGCCATGTGGTATGTTTTATATGCTTTGATGGACATTTTGCATTTTGCGTGAATGAGCACGTAATGAGAGAAATGCTAAATTACTTAAATATATATATTTTACTAACAGAGCATTCACTCTGCCATGTTTTGAAGGGATGAAGGTGATAGGTGTGCTGCCAGATACCAAATGTGAATTGACCGAATAACAGTTAACAATTCACTGATTTTAATCATCGTATGGTCACTGACATATACAGTCATTCCATCTGAACCCAAATTAACACATTTATACAAGGATTTTTAGTGAATAAAAAGTTCACATTTTCATGTGTATGCATGTGTGATTATTTATGCAGTTATGTTTACATTACAGTGCGGCTGCACAATTGTACACATGTACAGATGATATACATAAGTATAAGTATGTGATGTCTTTTAGAATGCCCAATCCTAGTTATAATCATTGTGTTTTTATCAAACACAGTCATTAGGCATTCACTGTGCTGGTGGAAAAGGTAAGGGAATCGTCGGATTTAATAACTGGTTGAACCCCTTTTTGCAGTACCTTCAAACATTATCTTCCTGTAGCTGCAGCTCAGACCGACACAACATTTCAGGAGGAAATCTGGACATACTTCCTGCAGAGCTGCTTCAGCTCAGACAGTACTCTCAGAATGTCTGATTTGACCAGCTGTCCACAGGTCAGTTCACAGCAAAGATGCAACCTTAAGTGTGCGGCAATTCATTTCGGTGATCAGTTTCCAATGCTCTATGTAACAATCTTGGCCCATCAGAGATGTCCACAGGTGTTTTTCCCACACAACTAAATTGTTTCAATTTCTAGAAATGGATGAATATCAGAACTGTGTGACACTTTGCACATCATCAGATAATTCTTCAAGTGGTTCTGACCTCACTATTATGTAACTATTATTAGCACATTCCTCTTGTTGTTGAGAACTGAGCTCTTTGAGTCAAACATTTACCTTGGGTTGATAAAGGTGTAAGAGGAAGTGAATTCAAAATAATGATTTACATGAACGAGCACAGCGATTCCGGTAAATACTGATAAGAAGTGACGTGTTAATATGATAACAACACAATAAATCACATTGCAAAATGATTCTACAGCACTGCTCATCACATGCAGCGCACAAAGCAAGATGCTCCTAACTTGAAGGAGACCCCTTGGACTCGAACAGTTAAAACTCAAAACATACAGTGAGAGGTGGTCTTGAGCATTAACATTTATTTGACAATTAATTCATGGTCCATTCGCACACACCTTGAGATAATATTTTTTTCTAAGGTCAGAGTTGAATCTTCATGAAAAAACAAAACTTTGACACTACAAGTATTGACAAAAGGTGGTTATTAATGAACATTTGAGTTGAAATGTGCAAACTTCTCCATTATGTCTCAACTGTGACCTGACATGTTATCGACCCAGAGGTCAGGTGTTTGTTTCTGTGCCAGTTGTATTTGAACATGATTTTCTCTGTCTTCTTTTTATTGTGATTAATAAGTAACTCTTTTGATGTGTTATTAATCAGTACTGTCAATGACCCCTTTGTGTGTTTCCTCAATGACCTATTCTATGTCCTGTGCACACAGTGACACACCTATAAATTTACTCATTTGCTGGGGGCACTTCACTTTCAGTATATTTCCCCAGCAACTGATATCCCACATATTCTCTCCAAGGTAAGTGCAGACACTGGCACAGTAAAGGAGTATGCAATCATCATTTGAAAATATGACTTTTAAGACATTTACTTCGTGCTTTTCAGCTGGTCTGTGTCGTGAATGCAACCCATAATGGGGTTTCCTGGGGGTTTGTTATTACTCCTAATTTTGCAGACCTTGTCAAGAAGCACCTCAGGTAAGTCATCTGGCATTGTGCCATTCTGGTTTAGACTTTATGATACATATTTACTGTCCAAATGAAAATTAAATGGTAGCCACCACACAAATTTCTGCCATCATAAATATGACCTTAATATAACTCATGACATTTTCTCTGTTATTCTATCAAATTTCTTTGTAGCTTCAAAGTGAGAAAAATGTATCTGATATATATTCCTGAGAATTTGCACTAAATCATTATATATCAAAAGTTAGTGAGGCATTTTTATGAGCACACACCTCAAATAAAAACTCTTACATCTCTTGCATACAATTCAACATGCTATCTTTATTTTTGCATGATACTAATACTAACATAGTACTAGATTTTGGAAGCTTGATTTTTAAGACAATGATCTGTCGGTGTGAGGAAAGTTTCATCACTCACCTTCATGATTTTAATCAGACTTTTGTTTCTCATTTCATTAAAAAATTCCATGTGAGACATGTCAGTCATACTATCATATAAGTACATTAAACTATCTTCTGTCTTCACAGGGACCCTTGTCCTCAGCTGTGATTCATGTAATGATCAAGCCAACTGCCTGGAGTCACAGGGAAGAGGAGACACTTTTGCCAGCCAGGGCTTCACTTGTGTCTGTAAAGATGGCTTCGTAGGTGATGGTCTCACCTGCTACGACACAAAGCTCTGCAGTGACTCCTCTTGTTGTAGCCAAGGTTATGACTGGTCAGCAGAGAGGGGCTGTGTAGACATTGATGAGTGCTCCCTCCCAGACCCGCCCTGCGCACCAGCTCAGGTTTGCGAGAACACCCCAGGCTCCTTCATCTGCGGAGAGGGTTCATTCAGCCCCAGATCTGTCCCCTCTTCACAGTCTGTCCAGTTCAGTTGTGGAAACACAGTTTGCCCTTCAGGCAGGGACTGTATCAGTTATAATGGGGCAACTCGCTGTGCTGACCCCTGTGATCATTACACTGTACTGGACGATGACTGGCGCTCAGTAAATAACACCATGAATAACATATTGCACTGTGACAGGGATGTTCACTGGCAAGGCTGGTATCGACTGTTTCTGGGGCAAGAAAGTGCTCACATTCCAGAAAGGTGCGTGGAAAAGAACAGGTGTGGAACCCACGCTCCTCTGTGGATAACACAACCTCACCCCACACGGCCCGGTGAAATTGTAAATCGCACTGTGTGCAATCACTGGGACAACAGCTGCTGCAGTTTTAGGTCACACAACATCCATGTCAAGCGTTGTTATGGAGACTACTATGTCTACAAACTTGTGGCGCCATCTACATGCCATCTTGCATACTGTGCAGGTATTGTTCAAAGTGAAATGCCTTTACACTGTAACAACAAATGAAATGTCCACATCTAAGTTAACCCATTTAACTGTTTCAGACTAATGACAATGCTATTGTCCTCTTGTTGTAGTAATTCATGTTACAGTTCATGAACAGTTCTGTCACTGGTTTGGCATCAGTACAATAATATTTTTCATGGTAAACAGATGTGAACAGAACAGAAGCTGAAATTCTACCAACTACACCTGATCCACCATCACCCACTTCTGCCAGCCCAGAGATCAACGTCAATGCCACGACAGCAGTGGACAACAGCACAGCATCTGAGGGAGAGATCCGTCTGGTCAATGGAAACAGCTCCTGCTCCGGCAGAGTGGAGATCTTCCACTATGGAGAGTGGGGGACAGTATGTGATGATTTCTGGGACACACTTGATGCTGAGGTGGTGTGTAGACAGCTGGGCTGTGGCAGAGTCCTGTCAGCGCCAAACAGTGCACGTTTTGGACAAGGCAGAGGGCCCATCTGGTTGGATGATGTCAGGTGCACAGGCAGCGAATCAAGGCTCACCGAGTGCCGCCACCGAGGAGTTGGATCACACGACTGTAGTCACAGTGAGGATGCTGGTGTCGTCTGCGAAGGTAAACACTGACCTGTACATCTACAGCTGATTAAGTCTCACAGCGTGGACAGAGAGGATTTTAGTAAACACCTATATACTTTTCAATATTCTCCTATATGTCCAGGATCTTTGGTCTCAAATTGTATTGGTCATTTTGAACACAAGGCCGTGGTGTGCAGTTTCTGCCTCTGGTCAACACTAACATGTTGCATGTGTTTCTGTTAGCTGGTTCACCTGTGAGACTGGTCAACTCTGGAGACCGCTGCTCTGGCAGAGTGGAGATCTACCATGATGGACAGTGGGGGACGGTGTGTGACGACTCCTGGGACCTGAATGATGCCAACGTGGTGTGCAGGCAGCTGGACTGTGGCAGGGCTCGTTCAGCACTTCAAAGTGCGGCTTTTGGACAGGGCAGTGGACCCATCTGGTTGGACGATGTCAGTTGTTCAGGATGGGAAGCATCGATAACTGACTGTAGACATCTAGGGTTTGGGGTCCACAACTGCGGTCATGTTGAAGATGCCAGCATCATCTGTGAAGGTAAGTGTTTCACATATTTATGGTCCAGTCCTTAGTGGTCATGTCTAACTGGGAGAGTTCATGTCTAACTGGGAGAGTTCTTTATCAATAAGTTTCAATATTTACTTCAGATCTTGTTTTGTAGCACAATAAGTCAAATGCACAATACAAGTTTGTGTCAAGACCATAAATGTTTTGTAGCTAATGTTGAGGTAATCAGTTCTATGTGTGATCAAGAAAGGATCTTTTCCTCACTATTGCAGGTGGAGGTTCAGGCTGTTAATGTCTACTTTGTTCACATAAACTTCTCTGCAGGTCAACCAGGTCTAAACACCACAGTTCTACCACCAACACCTTTTCCACCATCACCCACTTCTGCCAGTCCAGAGGTCAGCGTCACTGCCACGACAGCAGTGGACAACAGCACAGCATCTGAGGGAGAGATCCGTCTGGTCAATGGAAACAGCTCCTGCTCCGGCAGAGTGGAGATCTTCCACTATGGAGAGTGGGGGACGGTGTGTGATGATGCCTGGGACACACTTGATGCTGAGGTGGTGTGTAGACAGCTGGGCTGTGGCAGAGTCCTGTCAGCACCAAACAGTGCACGTTTTGGACAAGGCAGAGGGCCCATCTGGTTGGATGATGTCAGGTGCACAGGCAGCGAATCAAGGCTCACCGAGTGCCGCCACCGAGGAGTTGGATCACACGACTGTAGTCACAGTGAGGATGCTGGTGTCGTCTGCGAAGGTAAACACTGACCTGTACATCTACAGCTGATTAAGTCTCACAGCGTGGACAGAGAGGATTTTAATAAACACCTATATACTTTTCAATATTCTCCTATATGTCCAGAATCTTTGGTCTCAAATTGTATTGGTCATTTTGAACACAAGGCCGTGGTGTGCAGTTTCTGCCTCTGGTCAGCACTAACATGTTGCATGTGTTTCTGTTAGCTGGTTCACCTGTGAGACTGGTCAACTCTGGAGACCGCTGCTCTGGCAGAGTGGAGATCTACCATGATGGACAGTGGGGGACGGTGTGTGACGACTCCTGGGACCTGAATGATGCCAACGTGGTGTGCAGGCAGCTGGACTGTGGCAGGGCTCGTTCAGCACTTCAAAGTGCGGCTTTTGGACAGGGCAGTGGACCCATCTGGTTGGACGATGTCAGTTGTTCAGGATGGGAAGCATCGATAACTGACTGTAGACATCTAGGGTTTGGGGTCCACAACTGCGGTCATGTTGAAGATGCCAGCATCATCTGTGAAGGTAAGTGTTTCACATATTTATGGTCCAGTCCTTAGTGGTCATGTCTAACTGGGAGAGTTCATGTCTAACTGGGAGAGTTCTTTATCAATAAGTTTCAATATTTACTTCAGATCTTGTTTTGTAGCACAATAAGTCAAATGCACAATACAAGTTTGTGTCAAGACCATAAATGTTTTGTAGCTAATGTTGAGGTAATCAGTTGTATGTGTGATCAAGAAAGGATCTTTTCCTCACTATTGCAGGTGGAGGTTCAGGCTGTTAATGTCTACTTTGTTCACATAAACTTCTCTGCAGGTCAACCAGGTCTAAACACCACAGTTCTACCACCAACACCTTTTCCACCATCACCCACTTCTGCCAGTCCAGAGGTCAGCGTCACTGCCACGACAGCAGTGGACAACAGCACAGCATCTGAGGGAGAGATCCGTCTGGTCAATGGAAACAGCTCCTGCTCCGGCAGAGTGGAGATCTTCCACTATGGAGAGTGGGGGACGGTGTGTGATGATGCCTGGGACACACTTGATGCTGAGGTGGTGTGTAGACAGCTGGGCTGTGGCAGAGTCCTGTCAGCGCCAAACAGTGCACGTTTTGGACAAGGCAGAGGGCCCATCTGGTTGGATGATGTCAGGTGCACAGGCAGCGAATCAAGGCTCACCGAGTGCCGCCACCGAGGAGTTGGATCACACGACTGTAGTCACAGTGAGGATGCTGGTGTCGTCTGCGAAGGTAAACACTGACCTGTACATCTACAGCTGATTAAGTCTCACAGCGTGGACAGAGAGGATTTTAGTAAACACCTATATACTTTTCAATATTCTCCTATATGTCCAGAATCTTTGGTCTCAAATTGTATTGGTCATTTTGAACACAAGGCCGTGGTGTGCAGTTTCTGCCTCTGGTCAGCACTAACATGTTGCATGTGTTTCTGTTAGCTGGTTCACCTGTGAGACTGGTCAACTCTGGAGACCGCTGCTCTGGCAGAGTGGAGATCTACCATGATGGACAGTGGGGGACGGTGTGTGACGACTCCTGGGACCTGAATGATGCCAACGTGGTGTGCAGGCAGCTGGACTGTGGCAGGGCTCGTTCAGCACTTCAAAGTGCGGCTTTTGGACAGGGCAGTGGACCCATCTGGTTGGACGATGTCAGTTGTTCAGGATGGGAAGCATCGATAACTGACTGTAGACATCTAGGGTTTGGGGTCCACAACTGCGGTCATGTTGAAGATGCCAGCATCATCTGTGAAGGTAAGTGTTTCACATATTTATGGTCCAGTCCTTAGTGGTCATGTCTAACTGGGAGAGTTCATGTCTAACTGGGAGAGTTCTTTATCAATAAGTTTCAATATTTACTTCAGATCTTGTTTTGTAGCACAATAAGTCAAATGCACAATACAAGTTTGTGTCAAGACCATAAATGTTTTGTAGCTAATGTTGAGGTAATCAGTTCTATGTGTGATCAAGAAAGGATCTTTTCCTCACTATTGCAGGTGGAGGTTCAGGCTGTTAATGTCTACTTTGTTCACATAAACTTCTCTGCAGGTCAACCAGGTCTAAACACCACAGTTCTACCACCAACACCTTTTCCACCATCACCCACTTCTGCCAGTCCAGAGGTCAGCGTCACTGCCACGACAGCAGTGGACAACAGCACAGCATCTGAGGGAGAGATCCGTCTGGTCAATGGAAACAGCTCCTGCTCCGGCAGAGTGGAGATCTTCCACTATGGAGAGTGGGGGACGGTGTGTGATGATGCCTGGGACACACTTGATGCTGAGGTGGTGTGTAGACAGCTGGGCTGTGGCAGAGTCCTGTCAGCGCCAAACAGTGCACGTTTTGGACAAGGCAGAGGGCCCATCTGGTTGGATGATGTCAGGTGCACAGGCAGCGAATCAAGGCTCACCGAGTGCCGCCACCGAGGAGTTGGATCACACGACTGTAGTCACAGTGAGGATGCTGGTGTCGTCTGCGAAGGTAAACACTGACCTGTACATCTACAGCTGATTAAGTCTCACAGCGTGGACAGAGAGGATTTTAGTAAACACCTATATACTTTTCAATATTCTCCTATATGTCCAGAATCTTTGGTCTCAAATTGTATTGGTCATTTTGAACACAAGGCCGTGGTGTGCAGTTTCTGCCTCTGGTCAACACTAACATGTTGCATGTGTTTCTGTTAGCTGGTTCACCTGTGAGACTGGTCAACTCTGGAGACCGCTGCTCTGGCAGAGTGGAGATCTACCATGATGGACAGTGGGGGACGGTGTGTGACGACTCCTGGGACCTGAATGATGCCAACGTGGTGTGCAGGCAGCTGGACTGTGGCAGGGCTCGTTCAGCACTTCAAAGTGCAGCTTTTGGACAGGGTAGTGGACCCATCTGGTTGGACGATGTCAGTTGTTCAGGATGGGAAGCATCGATAACTGACTGTAGACATCTAGGGTTTGGGGTCCACAACTGCGGTCATGTTGAAGATGCCAGCATCATCTGTGAAGGTAAGTGTTTCACATATTTATGGTCCAGTCCTTAGTGGTCATGTCTAACTGGGAGAGTTCATGTCTAACTGGGAGAGTTCTTTATCAATAAGTTTCAATATTTACTTCAGATCTTGTTTTGTAGCACAATAAGTCAAATGCACAATACAAGTTTGTGTCAAGACCATAAATGTTTTGTAGCTAATGTTGAGGTAATCAGTTCTATGTGTGATCAAGAAAGGATCTTTTCCTCACTATTGCAGGTGGAGGTTCAGGCTGTTAATGTCTACTTTGTTCACATAAACTTCTCTGCAGGTCAACCAGGTCTAAACACCACAGTTCTACCACCAACACCTTTTCCACCATCACCCACTTCTGCCAGTCCAGAGGTCAGCGTCACTGCCACGACAGCAGTGGACAACAGCACAGCATCTGAGGGAGAGATCCGTCTGGTCAATGGAAACAGCTCCTGCTCCGGCAGAGTGGAGATCTTCCACTATGGAGAGTGGGGGACGGTGTGTGATGATGCCTGGGACACACTTGATGCTGAGGTGGTGTGTAGACAGCTGGGCTGTGGCAGAGTCCTGTCAGCGCCAAACAGTGCACGTTTTGGACAAGGCAGAGGGCCCATCTGGTTGGATGATGTCAGGTGCACAGGCAGCGAATCAAGGCTCACCGAGTGCCGCCACCGAGGAGTTGGATCACACGACTGTAGTCACAGTGAGGATGCTGGTGTCGTCTGCGAAGGTAAACACTGACCTGTACATCTACAGCTGATTAAGTCTCACAGTGTGGACAGAGAGGATTTTAGTAAACACCTATATACTTTACAATATTCTCCTATATGTCCAGAATCTTTGGTCTCAAATTGTATTGGTCATTTTGAACACAAGGCTGTGGTGTGCAGTTTCTGCCTCTGGCCAACACTAACATGTTGCATGTGTTTCTGTTAGCTGGTTCACCTGTGAGACTGGTCAACTCTGGAGACCGCTGCTCTGGCAGAGTGGAGATCTACCATGATGGACAGTGGGGGACGGTGTGTGACGACTCCTGGGACCTGAATGATGCCAACGTGGTGTGCAGGCAGCTGGACTGTGGCAGGGCTCGTTCAGCACTTCAAAGTGCAGCTTTTGGACAGGGCAGTGGACCCATCTGGTTGGACGATGTCAGTTGTTCAGGATGGGAAGCATCGATAACTGACTGTAGACATCGAGGGTTTGGGGTCCACAACTGCCGTCATGTTGAAGATGCCAGCATCATCTGTGAAGGTAAGTGTTTCACATATTTATGGTCCAGTCCTTAGTGGTCATGTCTAACTGGGAGAGTTCATGTCTAATTGGGAGAGTTCTTTATCAATAAGTTTCAGTATTTACTTCAGATCTTGTTTTGTAGCACAATAAGTCAAATGCACAATACAAGTTTGTGTCAAGACCATAATTGTTTTGTAGCTAACGCTGAGGTGATCAGTTCTATGTGTGATCAAGAAAGGATCTTTTCCTCACTATTGCAGGTGGAGGTTCAGGCTGTTAATGTCTACTTTGTTCACATAAACTTCTCTGCAGGTCAACCAGGTCTAAACACCACAGTTCTACCACCAACACCTTTTCCACCATCACCCACTTCTGCCAGTCCAGAGGTCAGCATCACTGCCACGACAGCAGTGGACAACAGCACAGCATCTGAGGGAGAGATCCGTCTGGTCAATGGAAACAGCTCCTGCTCTGGCAGAGTGGAGATCTTCCACTATGGAGAATGGGGGACGGTGTGTGATGATGCCTGGGACACACTTGATGCTGAGGTGGTATGTAGACAGCTGGGCTGTGGCAGAGTCCTGTCAGCGCCACATAGTGCACGTTTTGGACAAGGCAGAGGGCCCATCTGGTTGGATGATGTCAGGTGCACAGGCAGCGAATCAAGGCTCACCGAGTGCCGCCACCGAGGAGTTGGATCACACGACTGTAGTCACAGAGAGGACGCTGGTGTCGTCTGTGAAGGTAAACGCTGACCTGTACATCTATAGCTGATTAAGTCTCACAGTGTGGACAGAGGGGATTTTAGTAAACACCTATATACTTTTCAATATTCTCCTATATGTCCAGGATCTTTGGTCTCAAATTGTATTGGTCATTTTGAACACAAGGCTGTGGTGTGCAGTTTCTGCCTCTGGTCAACACTAACATGTTGCATGTGTTTCTGTTAGCTGGTTCACCTGTGAGACTGGTCAACTCTGGAGACCGCTGCTCTGGCAGAGTGGAGATCTACCATGATGGACAGTGGGGGACGGTGTGTGACGACTCCTGGGATCTGAATGATGCCAACGTGGTGTGCAGGCAGCTGGACTGTGGCAGGGCTCGTTCAGCACTTCAAAGTGCAGCTTTTGGACAGGGCAGTGGCCCCATCTGGTTGGACGATGTCAGTTGTTCAGGATGGGAAGCATCGATAACTGACTGTAGACATCGAGGGTTTGGGGTCCACAACTGTGTTCATGGTGAAGACGCCAGTGTTGTTTGTGAATGTAAGTTGCTTTTTATGTTTTGAAGTATTTTGACATAATACTGTTATATTATATTATATAATATAACAGCAACAATATATTATATTTTTTTCATAAATAATTAATTATTTCATCTCCTTTCTCACACATTTTCATTTGGTGATCTTTTTTCTTCAGCCTACTTGCCTCCACAGTCTACTCATCTTATCTGTGGTGGTCATGAAATCCAAGTGGGGCTGGAAGTGGCTGACATAGCATCCAGGGGTTTGGACCCATCCTCTGGACACCTGGCTGCCCTTAACTGCTCCTCATTCAGAGTGCGTGATGACGTGATTTGGTACCAAGTGGCGGCAGAGGGAGGTGCCTGTGGAAACACATTGATGGTAGAGAATTTCTTTTTCTTTTTTTCCCCATAGTATGCACAATCAGCAGCATGTCTATAAATACGACCTTGTACTGTTTTATGCAGAAGATGGACATAGCCAGAAATCCAGGTCTCCTTTATACAGTGTCCCACATCTTCATCTATGGATACTTTGAATCTTCATTGACTTTCAGCCTTATTCCTTTGCTTCCTAGCTTTGTTCATTGTCATGTGACACCAAAACACTTATTAATACTATTATAATGACTAGGTTATTGGTTCCCAAGACTTTCCCTGAAAGTCCTCTCAACCTGACACAATCCCTCAGCTGATTAATACTGTGACCATCCTCTGTCTTTCAGACCAACCGCACACATGCCACCTACTCCAACAAGCTATTTTTGTACCCAACGAACTCGTCCTTCTCTCGTCCTGTGAGCCTTCCTTTCTCCTGTGTGTATCCCCTGGACACGGACACCAGCCTGAATATGGCTCTCATACCATTCCTTGGGTAAGAAGCTCACCATGCGTGATAGATGATAATAAAAGAAACAATGAAATGGTGATGTGTATATTTGTTATGTGATTATGCCATTCTGACCACATCATGTTACAAAAATTAGGATAAACAACCCTAAGCCTAACTCCTGTGATAGGAAGGCTCATGCAAGGACCAGCACTGTAGTGCACAATATAGTGAGACTGTGCTGTTAATGAGGTAGTTAAGTGTATTTACTCTGTAACAGTCAAGTACTGACACTGATACATCCAGAATGTTCCTGAGAAACCTGGGTGATTGTTATCCTGTAGAGATATCTAGCTGTAGCTGCACATGTCGTAGGATAATATTATGCTCAAAACTCAAAAACTCCAACAGATAAATGAAGAGATATAACAATGACAATAAGACAAAGAAAAAATGACAGGAAAATGACTTAAGCACATTTTCTTCACAGGTCTGACCAAGCTAGCGTTTCAGGATCAGGTACCAGAGCCAGAGCCACCATGTATTTGTTCCGCAACTCCAACTTCACTGATGCTTACACAGGGAGCCAGGTCTTCCTTCCGGTGGGCTCTCCTCTGCATGTGGGTATCTATGTAGAGGAGAGAGATCCAAGCTTTGCAGTTGTTATGGAGAACTGCTATGTCACACCGTCATCAAACCCTCATGATTCCAGACGATACTTTCTCATCCAGAACAAGTAAGTTCTGGTCCATCTTCATGGAAATGGCAAAAGGTCAAATGCACTGGGATGTGTAGTGGCCCTAATGACCTGTTGTGTTTTCTCTGACAGGTGTCCCACTAACCGTCGACAGGTGTCAGTGGTTGAGAGTGGTTTATCCTCCCGGGTTCGTTTTTCTGCTCTGTTCTTCTCACCTCAGGGCGAATACCAAAACATGTATCTTCACTGCAGCCTCAGCCTGTGTCACCAGAGGAGCTACAGCTGTGTCCCAGTAAGTTCAGTATCAGAAGCAAAGGTAACTGGTGATTGCTGCCGCTGTAACATTGGTTTTAATGTTGTTATTGTTTGTTTGTTTTTTTTGTTTTTTTTTTACTTTTTCCACTTCACAGGTTTGCAGAGGGAGGAGATATCGCTTTGCTTCCAACTCTACTCCTCTGGAGCCTGTCTCCATTGGACCAATCACATGTGAGTATAAAATACAATCTGGTCTCAGGATCAGTGTCTCAACATACTGATGAATACAGAGTTTAATAATGATGTTTTTACTCTCTCTTCTTTATCTGCAGGGGACAAGTCGCCTGAGTGAGCTGGTAACATACAGTAATAACACAAACATGTTTCAGGATGTGATTACGATTTTACTTTGTAGTAAGATGTTTAAATCGTACCATACATTGTTCATTACACATTTATCACCTGTGAAAGGATTTTATTATGTAATCAAATGTATAATAAAAATTAAGTTGCCAATACCTCTGCTCTGTGTTTATTTAATGTAAAACTGCACTTAAAAAAAAGGGTTAGGGGGTTAATGGGATCAAATCAGTCCTTGTTATTGACGATCCCTCTGCCAGCTCTTCAGATACCCCTCTCTGCTTTCCTCCCAGTTCTTTTGCTCAGTAGATGTAATATCTAGTGTCAAACCTTGTAAAGCACGCACAATGATTTTTGCCAGAAGTTTCTTGCATTAGGACCCAATATCTACAAAAAGATTTGTCAAAATGAGTGATTAAGTTGTGCCTCTTTGTTCATCCTTACTGGAGTTGGTCTTGTTCTTCAGCCAGATTGCCGAAAAGAACAATGTCCTTTTCAAACTTGAATGACTGGGCGACTCTCCAGAGGTCATAAGGAGCCAGTGTGCTTGATGGGACCTGCTTGTTGGTCACACCACACCTGTTTGCCCTACCTTTGTGAGCAGCTACATAAACACTTTGAGGGAGGTAAACCTGCCCTTTTGTCAGAGAAGAATGTTAAGATCTGAAGAAAAGGTCCCCTACAGTGATGTTCCACATAATGATTTATTCACTCAATATGCTTTTCTTCTGGCCTACACACACACACACACACACACACACACACACACACACACACACACCTATCTATCTATCTATCTATCTATCTATCTACTACTACATCTCTTACTATATATATATACATATATATATATATATATATATATATATATATAGAGAGAGAGAGAGAGAGAGAGAGAGAGAGAGAGAGAAAGGTGATACAGAAATGTTTATTAGTTCATCATCACGGTAATAATGTCTCATAATCACTGATTATATTTCCCATGTGCAGAATCTAAAGGCTGAGGTCACAGCTGAGCTACAACATGTTGAAGGCAATGAAATGATTTATCCAAAGAGACAACTGTTTGATGCACTGCCATTACTTCTGGCTCCATTGTGTTCAGGGAATGACTCCGAATGAATGATTGATCATCCCCTGAGTTTTCATCTGCTGCCACCATGAGGCTGAGAGAGTGAAATGTCTCAACAGCATCTGGCTTCAGCACATACAAACTAGGGGAACTGTCAGGTGTTGGGCTGAGACTGTTATCCTTACAGTTTGGGCTGTCTGATGTATTTTTCAAGTGCGTGCCAAGCTTTTCAAATCTTGTCCTCCTTCCAAGAAAATGTATTATATTCATCATTATGTCACAGACATAAAACGATGCTGGCTGACAATCTAACATTACTAATCACACAGTGTCAAAGTAATATCATATCTGCAACTCTGCTGTTGCCTGCAGTGGTCACATCTTTAGTTCATAGACATTACAAAGAACTATGTTTATATCTTGTAAGTAATTAACAGAAGATATCAGGAGTAAAGTTCCAAGTTTGTTTTAATAAAAGGTATTTTTTAATTTTCCAGCCATGGATCATGACACATTTCCTTATGCTACTGAATAATATTATACATTAGTATGTCCATGATGATCAACAATTACACCAACTGTAACAGTAATATTAGTGATCCTGATTCTACTATAATGCCATCATCCATCCAAATATTGTGGTTCCAGTCACATTTGCCTACCTGTTGCTCTGGTGCTCTCTAACACTCCCAGCACAAAATGTATTGTTATATTATATTTTATTTAAAGTGCTGAAAATGTCTAAACTAGAGTAAGTTTAATGAAGTGGTGATTAACTTCTGTGCTGTGGCTGAAGGTCACAGTAAACTCTCCTACTTTGCTCTCTAGGAAACACAAAATAATGGCCAGTATATGCAGGGGTGTGGCTTTAGCTTCACTTTTGAATGACAGACCCAGAGCCCAATAGGATAGCTGGCTGTCACCGAATAGGCGGGGCACTGAGTGGCCAAAGTTTCCCACTCGGATTCAGGGTAGTTGGGGTTAATTTCCGTCCGGTAGTAGCCGTTTGTCCGTGAGAGCCGTTAACTTTTCTCCGTCGACAGCCGTCGTCATGTCCAACAACAATGCCAGCAACAACTTGATTATCGCTCAGCGGGCTGTGAAGCAGCTCCGGTTAGAGGCCAGTATCCGGAGGATCAAGGTACGAACCCCTCAACGCTGACACACAAACACGGAAGACTGGGTTAGCCCACCGCTGAATGGCGGAGACAAGCTGTTAACAGAAATGTCACAGAGTGGACTTTCATACTTGAGGTTCAACCAAGTTGTCCACAAAGTTACACACGTGACACATAAACTGGTCTGTGGTCGACTAATCCACAGCTTTGAGCGAACCAGCCTCTTCCGTGTTTAACGGCTGTCACTGTCTGTTTTGGGAAGTCGTTAACCGCTTTAAAGTGTCAGCGAGCGGACCCACAGGAGTGACACGTTTAGTTCAAGTTGAACTTTGCAGTGTTACTTATCCGAAGCTAACCAGTGAACTTTTCATTCAGGTTACACAGCAGACGCACCCATTCTTGTATTTCGCCGCTGCTTGCAAATTTTATGCAAAAACGTGCCAGTTAGTCAGCGCACGAGCTCATCAGAGTGGGAAGTGTTGGAGTTTGACAGCAGGCCAGCTGGGGCATGACTAACACTGCACCTATCATAGGCTCTTTGTGTTTACGCGCACACGTCATGGTCGTATGTCTGGCTCTGCAGGTGTCCCAGGCTGCTGCTGAGCTGAGAAACTTCTGTCTGCAGAATGCCTCCAAGGACCCTCTCCTGGTGGGGGTCCCCTCCAGTGATAATCCCTTCAGACCCCCCAAGTCCTGCTCCCTGTTCTGAGGTAGGCCTTCCTTTATTCCCCCTCAGTGACGCACCAGCTGGGGACATAGGCTGTACAATTAATTACACCGGGGAGGAAATAATTACACCCTCACATTGAGTTTGGACTAAATCACTCAGCTAATGCTAAGGCAGGTGCCACACAAGAACCTGTGTTAAAGGTCTAACATTTACTATGAGCAGAGCTGCAGTGATTAATCCATCAAATGATGAGGCAAAGGAAAGAAACATTTTAAGTACATTTTCAAATAAATATCCCACATAGTTGATGGTCAAAGTAAACAGAATATTTCTCTCTAATGACACCCCCTTGTGATCAAGGAAGCTCTGATTGAAGTTTGTGTTTTCTGATACTATTGACCAAGTACTTAATCCATTTATTGAGAAAAATATGAGCAGGTTATTTTCATCATAGATGAATGTGAATATTATCTTCTTGAACAGTTAATGACTTGTAACTAGCAGAAAATGGTAATCTCAGGTTCACAAGGTGACATCCTCAAATTGCCTGCCTTACAATGATTAAATTAACCTGTTATAATTTATGTCTCAGCTGATAGTGAGCTAAAGCAATCAATCATATATTATACACATAATTTAGTGACTTAGATCGTCATCTTTCAATACAACCAAAAGCCATTTTCCAGCATTTTGGCATTTAATGTTTTCAGCCTTCCAAATGTTATTATAAATATTAGACAAACTGAATCTGAACTACTGTTCAGTGGTGTGGTCAAGTGTGTCCATTCCTTGGATGAACAAATTGCAAACAGAGCTCTGAAGAAGGCTCCACTCTGTGTGCTGTGTTGTTCTGCTGGTGAAAAATTACCTTTGTTGACATTCAGGAAAATAGGGAAGATAAAAAGCTTCCTCCATGCCCCGTCCCACCCGTTGCCTTACAGTTCTCTATACATGTAATACTAAAATGTAATAGACATAGGAGTATTACAATGTTGTAACAACTGTTAATTATGCCGTGGTTGTTGTCATGTTACCTTGACAACAGGCAGTGTCAATGGTCAAGGTGGGAAAAGCACAAGAATACCAATAACAACAACGACGGCAGACAGTGTGACCAGTGAGCCAGCAGGCGCAGCACCAGGCCCCTGAAACCGAAGCACCTGAACGTTTTTGTTTTTTAAATAAATGTTGAATTTATTGTTTCATTGTTGTTCTGTCTGTCAACAGAGAGAAACAAGGAGGATTCACAAACTTGCTCATCAAAAGCTTTCTTCACTTCTACTTGATGTCTCGTAGATCTGTCAGCTCCTCTCGGGATGATGCAACATGGGAATGGAGTGGGGTGGGGGTGGGGTGGGGTTCTGGGCTGGTCCACTTGTTTGCCCAAACCAATGGTATCATAACTCCCATCTGTTACATTAAAGCAGCGCCAAACTACATGTTCAAAAAATGTTACTAGCACTAGCCTGACTAATGATTAAGCTGTTCTTAGTTTACCTAGTGCTTAACGTGTCTGATGTCAGTTTACTGACATAACATCGTCTGTCTCCAGTCAGTGAAATACAGTCCATGCCGCCGGCTCATGAAGGTGCAACTTCCTTTTGTATTTTGTGTGAAAGGTGGAGAAACTATTGATTGTTAATTTAAACCAGGTGCTGTTCAAGAATAAGGACTTGTGTGTGTGTATATATATATACACACACACACACACACACACACACACACACATACATATATACATACATTGTATTTCATGTTGTGTCTTTACAAAACACTAACTGTGTATGTGGCCAACAGACATACTGCTACCCTCTGAGCTAAAATGATTGGTGTCTTAAACTACTCATATATTTGGGGCAATACTAAAGGTTTTACTACTACTCTGAGGTACATTTACATGGTACAGACTTTTAACCCTTTCAGCACAAGGCATGTGATTGTTGATTTACTGTTCACCCAGTCCTTTTTCTGTATATATTGACCTGCCTGTTAAGGGCACTTTTATTAGCCTATATCTGATCCTGTCTTTAATTTAAAGAAAAAAGAAACATGTCAAGGCCTAACACTATATCGAAACCTACTTATATCACTTTAGACACACAGATGTTCATAGTTTCATTCAAAACCTACCTAATGTTGTTGTGTTTAATGATAAGTGCTGGAGTGCCTTGTTGCAATAATCATTTTCCACACTGGAATCATGCTCAGATCAACCAAAACTTTTACTACTGTTAGCCTTTATCTTTCTTACTGTAACTCTGCTACTGTGGGCATCCTTTTAGAAATTAAATGACTTTTTTGACAGGAGTTGCTGTATGTGTGTTTTTTTTTTTTTTTGTTTGTTTTGTTTTTTTATCTTAAACTTGGTGCAAAAATCACTTTCACACCTTTCAATTGTTTCTCAGACTTTGACTTATAAGCCCTCGGTTTGTTGATGCCAAACCACCACGAATGAAGAACGTGTAAACATTAACATCTCTAAGAATATCATTCATGCAAATCATCTAAATCTGGTCCTAGTATCTAAATCTGGTCCTAGTAAAGTGAATGGATGACTGTTGAGGAGGCCAGTAAAATCCTGAATTTAATGATAAATTTAACCTCAAATTGTCACTATGGTGGATGCCTGACCACACTGTAATAAATCTACTGGATAATATGAGACAGGCAGAATAACAATGTGTTGCTGATGTGAAGAGTGGGACCTGGAGGATTTCCAACACTTTTGTGAGGACAAACTTTTAAGTTTTACACACTTTGATCTCGTCAATCAGGTGAGTGTGTAGGCTCAAATCTGGGTGTGTCTCAGGGATTATCAGGTTTGTTTGTCCCATCAACACTTTCAACAGAGGTTAATGATACCACCCCGAGCACAAGATGAGGTTGGGGACGACGCAGTTTGACTAAATCATTCTAAATCCTGCAGCCTCCTTGATTTATCCCAGGGTCAGCTATAATTAGCAGAAGTGCCATCACCTGTCAGTAAAGGGAGTTCACTGCTCCACTCAGCCACAGCAGACACACATGTGAACTGATCCATTGTTGCTATGGTAAGGTTCCTCTTTTCACATGTTCACACAACATATTTGTGCACCTGTTGTGTAGATCCTTTGGAGCTGCAGTTAGATTTGCATGGGAATAAACAGACCTTTTGCTGCTTGTATGTGAATATGGGACCCAGATGGCTTCCAGGTTTGGCCAGAGGAGAGTTGGAAGACACCAGCTCTATTCAGGTAATAAAATCCCTTTTCATCTGCAATATAGATACATGAAGCCTCCGGCCCAGTGATGCTGGAAAAACAATCCATTCTCAATTCGACACACTTTCCCCTCACATACCAGCACCTTTCTGTCTTTCTCTGGTCTACTACAGACAACCACCTGCCTGGAGATCCAAGTCCTACTTCTCTAAATGAGTTCTCTCACAGTGCCTCCTGGTGGGCTGACAGGGAGGAGCACAGAGAGCAGGGGGATTCACTCAGAGTGAGTAAAAAACTAGTGAATGAAATAGTGTTGCTATGTCCTTGGGGAAGGAAACTAACTTTTATCCTGTAGGAGCAGCTGAGGGGGATGGATGAGCATGTGGCCAGGCTCCAGGACATGCTAAGGAGTGAGCGAGCTAAAGTATGTATTAATAATAATCATGTACGTGCCTGATGACATGCACAACAGAACATCCCATCTATATCTATCCTTTTCTGTCTGCCAGTGTGGTCGTCTGCAGCTGCGGTGTAACCAGCAGGAGGCAGAGCTGAGGCGCAGAGAGCAGCACAGCAACAGACTGAAGGAGCGGCTGTCACAGCTCACTGACAGACACAGGGAGAAAGGACCCTGTGAGGCACACCCAGTTAAATTCACTGAGGGACCGCCACACAGCTAGTTGCTTATATATGAAACATTTACCAAAGGCACACCAAAAGTTTACCCTCCTGCATTTTTTTCCAGCTATAGAGGTGTTGAACTTTCCACCTGGAGGCCGAAGCAAAAGAGAGCAGCCAATAAGATCATTCAGGTCTACTGCAAAGTAAGTTGGCTGCTGTTATCATGTCCCTTTTATATTCTGTGGCTGTCATTTCCTGCCACTCTCTGATCTCCACTCTCTCTCTCTCTCTCCACCTTGTAGACGAGAAGAAACAACACTACGACTGATGCTGGAGCGCAGAGAGGCAGAGCTCAGAGAGGCCATGAAGCTGCGCCACAGCCTCACCACATTACTTCATGCTCTCAGAGTCGACATGGAGCAGGTGAGGGAGGAAGGAAGGAAGACTTCAGTTGCAGCTAGTGGTGGTTTACTTGTTGGAAAACAATGATTTTAAAAATGGACAGTCATTAATAATCTCTCCAGCAGGTTTGTTTAGTATCTGTTCAGAGAGTGTGTCTGTACCACACAGCAGACTGTTGTATAGACAGATCCCCCCACACACCATTGTACACAGCCACTGACCTACAGACCCAAAACAAGACCTTTTTAAATTAGCTGTTCATTCATTGAAGCTTTGATTCACCATGAACAAGAAGAATGAGACAAATGGCAGCAGTGCAACCATCTGCTGAGGAATATCATGTACTCAAAAGCTTTAACATGCCTTTTCAGCAAGAATGTTTTATCAAGTACTGTTTCCAACAATGTCCACTCTGTGAAATTACAAAGCTAAACCTAAGAGCAGTCTCCTCCTTTAAAGGCTATTTCAGACTCAGTGGATATTCAGGATCAGGTCAAACATGAAGATCAAATGTTGGATCAAACTGAGGTGATGCTTGGTGACCATGTGACAGGAGGTGTAGTTCAGAGTTGGAGGAAGGTGCAAAGGAGCCTGGGTAATGCACTGTCTGAAGGTAAATACCCACTTCACAAAGAACAGTCTTTAAATTGGCCTGATGACCTGTTGTGTCTTCATGAGGATTCTGGTACGTTTTGATTTATTTTCAACAGGACACGATCAACATTTGGTCTGTCTTGAATGCAGGTAACACTGGTATTGGTACTGACCATGACAAGCTCTTGGCTCAACTAGAAACTGAACTGAAAGAGAGTCAACAGCTTGTTAGATTACAACAGCAACTATTGCAGGTACAACTCTCCATCATGTATACACACACTCTCTCCAAATGTTAGAGTCAGACTAAGAACCTTGTTTCTGTGTGTAGGGAAGTTGTGCCTCTCCCATCCCCTCTGAACTGGCCGATTCATACTTTTTGGAAGAGTGGGAGCGTCTTCAGATGAAGTGGGTGGAGCTCGAATATCAGAGGAGGACTTTTGAAAGAGAGAGGAAGTCCTTCACTGACGCTGCCATCCGACTAAGTCATGAGGTGAGAGGAAAACAAAGTACAGGATGAATGACGACTTACCAGACTGAATATTATGGTGTAAGTTTAATGTGATTGCCTTCAGCGTCGTGATTTTGAGCAACAGAAGGCTTCTCTCATGAAGCAGCAGTATTTGTGTGACTCGCCCCTGTTTGGTAAAAGAGCACCAAGTGGCAACAGAAGAGAGAGCACCGCTGTCAGTGAGTATGCATGCAAATTAAGAGCTGGAGTGGGAAGAGACTGACCTTTTAATGCCTATCCAAATCATGTGTATCTGACTTTAGATCACTCAAGTCTGGGGCCAGCCAGCATATCTGGTTGTCTTCCCATCACTCCATCATCCACCGAATCAGCGACGGCTTCTCCCTCTGCGCTACATCAGGGAAGAGTCAGAGTTCAAAGTCCCAGCACTCCTGAGCTGTACCATGCCCTAAATCTATCGTACAACTGCAGGTTAGTCAAGACCCAGTCTGACAGCAGGTATTTTCAGATCCAGTCTGGATCAATAAAACTAATGCGAAGTATTAACTCCAATATTTGCCTTTTTTGATGGGATAGGTGAGAGAGACAGGAAATGGGGAGGCAGAGAGAGGGGAAATGACATGCAGCAATGGACAGCCCGATGCGGGATTTGAACTGGGTCTGGCTGCAGCAAGGACTGTAACCTTTGCACATGGGGCACCTGCTCTACCCAGAGCCACACATGAATATACTGAGCTGCTTGCAATATCACATGGTCCAAATGTAAACTGTCATTTTTTTAAAGGTCTGCCCCTCCAAACAATCTTCATCCATACTGACACTCTGCAGGTGCTTCATCTGTGCTCCCTCAACTTTGTCACTTGCTTCATTGACCCTGGTTTGGTGCTGTACCATGAAACAGAGCCTCTGTATATCCACAACTTTTCTCCCTTTTATGAGAATGCTGCTGCTAATGTTAATCAACAGAAATGTGGATTAACATTTATCCAAGAGCACACTATAGCCTACAGGCAAATAGGCTGGATTTCTACATACCTCTGTTTGATGCTACAAACTGACGTAACTATTTACACTCATCAAAAACATCAGTATCATGGCATAAGATCGTTACATTGAAAGGTTTATGTATCTTCATCCATTTGTGCTTCAGTGATATTTTGTTGTGTTACTACTGCTGTTATTACTCGACCCTTTCTGACTCTTCTCTCCTCCTTCAGAGCCACAGGAGATGATCACCAGTTAGAGACCTGGGCCAGCGGAGCAGACAGGATACTGCACTCACCACAGGCTCCACACCTGGACTGGTCATTTTAATACACTGCAGTCCCTTCAGTATACAGTCATTTAAAGGCAAAGTGTGCATTATGTTCTCCTTTTTAAAATCATCATTAAAGACCCAAAACATTTTAACTTGACCGTGTTATTTTTTCCATTTGGACATGGCACTGTTTGAATATGATCTTTGAATTTTGGTTGATAAGAGCCCCTTATAATAGAATAGAAAATTCAAATACAAGGTCATTTAAATACCACATACATACATACATACAGTGTAAAGGCAGACAAAAATGATGAGATGGAATGGTTATTTTGTTTTCAAAATGTTATTATAAGATGAAAGAGGTGACTATATGATGGTGTCAGGTCTATAGAGACGTGCCAATTAACATCTACATCTGTTCCTGGTTGTACATGCTGCTTTATTTCCTTCCCTTCAACTCACTGATGTGAGAATTAAAAACAAAAACTAAACCAATGTGAAGATATGTGGCATCGTGTGCGAGCAGGGTGGGAGTGTGCATGAGGAGCAAATTGTCAACTGAATTGCACGCCTGCTGCACGAGCTCTGTGATTGGCTGCAGACACCGTCGGGAGCGTGCCCTCGATCACCACTTGTACTCAATTACCAATCAAAAGTTTCTGGGTCGCGCCTGGCGCCGCGTCTGTAGTCCCCTTGATCACATCCACCAACACTTGATCAGCTCACTAAGGGGGACTGTGGCGGACAAGGTGACGGGGAAACTAGAAGCTGCTAGAATGAACCTTATGGTCTGCAGGCTCTTTAATCATCCGCCGCGCTACATGGAGCCCGACAGCAACAGTTTCCAGCCCTGGAGAGACTACATGGGACTGTCGGACACAATCAGAGAGATCCTGGCGCGGACCGCGGCCCGTGAGTCCTCGCTGCCGGGGCCCGGAGCCGCGCAGTCTGATGATATGAGCGAGACCGCAGCGCCTGCGCGCATTGACGCGGCTCGCGGTGCACACTGTGCGCCAGAGGAGCGTGTCCCGCCGAGCTCCATCACTCATCAGCATCAGGATGGAAGTTTGTGGCACACACCAGACTGCGCTGGTGCTGATTCTTCAGATATGCTAGATTTAAAGCTGCCAAAACCGACTGAATCCCGGGGGGCCAAAGACCGCAAGAAGACCTCCACGACGACCCGTTTCAAAACACAAGAGCCACCAGCTTCACCTCCATCCCCGGAGCGCATGTTCTGCAGCTTCTGCAGACACAACGGGGAGTCTGAGCTGGTTTACAAATCCCACTGGCTGAAGAACCAGGCAGGAGATGTTTTGTGTCCCTATCTGCGGCAGTACGTGTGTCCCCTCTGCGGAGCCACGGGGGCCAAAGCCCACACCAAGCGCTTCTGTCCCTGGGTGGACAGCGCGTACAGCTCCGTGTACTCCAAGTCCAGGCGCTGAGCCGACAGGTGGCAGGTAGTAACAAGACACTGCACGAACGGCGGAATCCTATTTATTTGTGTGACTTTGGTTGATTAGCAGTAGTACGTGTTTGCCTTAGTGTGGTTTGGTTTGGATCTCATTTGCATGCTTTGGTCCGTTTTCTTTGAGGCCCGCCGTGCTGCTGATTGGAGCTGTTTGGCAGCTGGTCTTTTGCCAGCCTGCACTTACACAGTGTCTGTTGAGGAGCTGGTGGATTTTCTGTGGTACTTTGAAGAACGACTGCCAGATATTATGTTTGGGAGAAGAATAATGAAAGTTTGTTTTACATATTTTTAAAACGTGGCCAATGATGTCCAACTCCATAATGCCCATGCATTGAAAGACTGTAATACTATATCAAAACTCAGTAAGACCCCACAGCCATCAGTAATAACTTAACCACAACATGTAAACATCATGTGACCATGTCAGCATTTTAAATTTTTAAACTGAGTGTGACTTGTTCTGGTTCTGATGCGTTCCTGAGGCTTGTTATTTTATTTTGATTCTTGTACATGTGGCATTTTCTACAAATGCCACTTCAGCCCTTCACTTTGTGAACACTTCTGTGGATATTATTGTGTGGCAAAATTATGTTTTAAGTGACTAAAGTGACTCTATCTGTGTTTATATGCTTTGTCATCACTCTCAGTTCTTTCAAAATCTTGCACAGACTAACTGACCCTGCCATGAGAGGCAGATTTACCCCAATGAGTCACTGATGCCAGATATTTACTAAACTGATCAGATTTGAACAACAAGCTTTATTCAGGAGAAACAGAACAGCTAAAACATTAAACTGAACACTTCAGCTGCCAAAGAAAAGTGACAATCATCATAATGAAATATTAAAGGTGGCGTAAATGCCATCATTACCCATGAACGACTGGGGCACCTCACTGAAACTCTCAACGGCTACAGCTCCTGGGAGTTTTACTGCCACGTCGCAGGTTCTCCAGCTCCTTATGCGTGGCCATGACCTTTCGACTATGAGAAAGCAACAAGAGGACAAATGCTGGTGATCAGGTTTGTAAACAATTCTCTCTCTCTCTCTCTATCTATCTATCTATCTATCTATATATCTATATATATATATATATATATATATATATATATATATATATATATATATATATACACACACACACCGTATTTTCCGCACTATAAAGCGCACCTTCAATGAATGGCCTATTTTAGAACTTGTTTCATATATAGGGCGCACCGGATTATAAGGCGCATCGAATAGAAGATACTGCAGTCAGACGTTTGACTGGGGTTGCGCTATGCATCCACTAGGACTGTGAGTAAGCACAGTACCGGTGTTTACTGACTACGGTAGCCGTAATGCTGCAAGCGGTGCGGCCTTGTAGTTTACCAGTCGTACTTGTTGGTGAGATTAGAGATTCACCAAGTGTGAATGATAAGACTTAGTGTCTTAAACGGGAATATGAGGATCGTTAGCCTTTTATAGCTAATCCGGCGGATAGTCTAGCAAAAGGCTTAGAAAAATAAAGGGATCGGTGTTTTGGATTATTAAATTGTTTTTATTGGTTTTTCATACTGAAACATTTTGACAGAGCGCCTTGAGCGCCGTGTACAACCAGTATGGATCAACTAATTAACCAATTGATCCATATATAAGGCGCTCCGGATTATAAGGCGCACTGTCGTTTTTTGAGAAAATTAAAGCCTTATAGTGCGGAAAATACGGCATATATATATATATATATATATATATATACACGCGCACACACACACACACACACATATATATATATAGAGAGAGAGAGAGATCAATACAAGTTACTTTTTTCTGCATTTTTCTTAAAAAAAAAAGAGTGAAACATTTTAAGCCTTTTTTAATTTGGTGATTACTGCTTATAGCTCCTGAAAATCAAAAATCTCAAAATATTAGAATACTTCATTTTGAGTTTGGTTAAATAACCATTCACATGGTATAAATACTAGAATCATGAGACAGCCGACTTTACAGTTGTCCTGAAGACAGGTAAAGTAAGCCACAGAGAGTCATAGCTGAAAGGACTGGCTGTTGGCAAAGTGCTGTATTAAAGTATATTCATGGAAAGATGAGGAAGGGAAAGGCATGGTAGGAAAAGGTGCACATGCAACAGACATGGCCGCAGCCTTGAGAAGACTGTCAATCAAAGCCGGCTCAAGAATTGGAAGCTTCAAAAGGAGTGGACTGGAGCTGGAGTCATTGCAAGAGCTAACACACACAGATGTCTTCAGGAAATGGTCCACAACTGTCACATGCTTAGTACCAAGCCCCTAAAACCCCAGTAGTTCTAAGTCCTGTTTTCAAATGAAGGAACATTTAGCATTCACAGGTTTTAAGTTGTTGGGGTCCAGTAAGACGTATCCACTGTCAACACAGCCATCTACCAGGAGAATTTAGGAGAGCTCCATGTGTCCGTCTGCTGACGAGCTTTATGGAGATACTGATTTCCTTTTCCCAGCAGGTCTCCATGTCAAAACTACTGCTATCGGATTTGCTGACCATGACATTTGCTTGTGGCTTGCCAACTCGTCTGACCTGAGTTAATGGGGAATGTAGTGGCTATTATCAACAAGAGGACAAGAAACACCTGACCCAACAATACAGATGAGCTGAAGGCTGCTCAATCACATGTCAGCAGTGTCACAGGCTGATTGGCTCCATGTCACACCACACTGATGCAAGTCATATGCGTTAAAGGGAAACTATGTAAGATTTTTACCTTAATTAAACAGCTCTGGAGTAATAGTGATGGTTGAATGACTTGTTACAGGGTGAACGGAGGCTCTCTGCCTTCTACCTTGGGTCTGTTGGCCAAAAACCAACCTGGGCCAGTGTCCCAGATCATGTCTGGCGAGAAACATGGACGACACAAACTTGCATAGTTCCCCTATAATTGAGTGATACTGAGTGCAATTACTTGGGAACTTGAACATTTCTTTTTTTTGTTGTTGTTGATAGATGTATATTCTCATCATTTGAGATACTGGATTTTCATGAATTTAAAGCTGTAATCACCAAATTTAAAACAAACTGTCTAAAATATTTCACTCCATGTGTAATGCATCCGGAATACATGAAACCTTTCCTTTCTGGATTGAATTATGAAAAAAAAAATAAAAATCCAAGTTTCAGATTATATGAGCTGCACCTGTACAGTAAGTGACAGGGAAACTATAATGGGTAGAACTTCAAAACTTTAGAGGCACAGCAGGTGCTTTGTGTTTTTTAACATTTTCATTGCTCTCCCAAATCTTTAACGTCATGGATCAGGGAATTACATCAGCAGACAAGGTGCAGTGTCCCTGTGGTGGCCTTTGCAAAAGGTGCCAAACTGCCTGGTGCTGACAGAGCTGACAAAACACTCTGGCCAATCAGAGCACAGGGGAAGACGTGAAGCAGCTCAAACAGACCAATGGCATTTCAAGTCAAAAGTTCAACACTGGGAGGGGAGTCAAATAGGTGCTGGATGCAGGGAGGGAGGTTAGGAGAAACTGGGCAGAAGAGTAAGAAAGGAGAAACAAAAACAGATGAAACTGTAAAAGAGAATTGAATTTACTAACTTTAGAGAGGAGAGTTCTCCGATGAGCCCACAGATCAGGTCTGTGGCATCTTCGTGATAGTTTGAGGAACCAGGATCTGCCGTCTTCTCCATCACCTCCTCCTCACTGGATGGGGAAAAGTAGAAATGTTGCATGTGGTAAAAAAAAAAAAAGGAAAAAAAGAGGTATATAAACTTGTAATCCTAGATTTTGAAATATGGTGTTAACTTTTATGGCATATTAAAATTAACATCCTCTTGAAGATGAAAAACGAGAAAAGGCAAAGTTTATCTTATCTGATAAGCTTATCTGAATTGTTAACAGTTAAATGTTCATCTAATGGGATTTAAAGGCCCGTATTTTATGATGTTCTTGTTATACTTGAAGTTTTTATCTGTATAAGTAAATACATTTGTGGGCTTTAATGCCAAAAACCACCTCATACCCTTTTACCACCATCACACACACTTCCAGAGCACACACACAGATACAGAGGAGAGTGAGGTGTGTGCAGGTCTGACTACAGGGTCTGAGCTTTGAAAGATGTCACAGCAGAATAAGGGGCATAAATTAGCTGGTTGTGTTCACATCGGTGTCGATCAGAGTTGACTGGAGTCAGAGCTGATAGATACCTGCATCTACTGATATCTCGTGTGTACGACAACTGAACCCTTTCCAAAAGACCAATGTTAGTAGGTGTTACAGGTGTTTTGATCAATGAAAAAGGGTCTTTAGTGTAGTTTTACATCTCCTCTTACAGGATTTTCCCAGTTCTAGCAATAACATATCAGCCAATCTCAGAGATCAAATAAAAATTGTTTTAAGGCAAAGTTACAAACTCTGCAAACTTTGATATTTTCCCAGTTTAAATGTAGCCTGTTCCACAATCAAAAAAGACATGGGCATCTCACTTTGTGCAAGATGGAACCTTTAAACCCACTTCCCTGCTTCCTTACAGCAGCACGATTGTGTTTAGCTGTGAGTCCGACACGTAATCCATGCATCCGGATCCAAACGGGTCAGTGGTGATGCTGGTCTGAGTGTGCTCGGTGTTGTTCACAGTAGAAGAACCTGGTTCATCAACAAGACCACACTGTGGGCAATAAAAATAAGGATAAGGTATAAAGTGAAAACAAACAAACAAACAAACAAAAAACCTGAAAAAGGTGTTCAGAATTACCTCAGTGTTTTGCTTTAAATACTTTTTAAACCACATGTCAAACTCAAGGCCTGGGGACCAGATCCGGCCCGCAGTACAATTTTATGTGGCACGTGAGAAAATTTCATATTTCTATCACTATTGTGTTTTAAATTTTGGCCCCTTGTCTGACTGAGTTTGACACCCCTGTTTTAAACTCACTGAACTGATTGTCAGATGTCTATTAAAACTTACAGATATTGTATCACTACTTAACTAGTACTACTACCTCTAACAATAATAATGAATTGTCCAGGCTATATTAGAAGACAGTGAAACCCCCCATCAAAGATTCAGAGAGCCCAGTGTAAAGACTGCTACATTGCTTGTGAGTGGTTAAAAACCTGAAGATGTTTAACTTGTCATGATATAAAACAGAGGAGAACTGCAAACATTCACTTTTGAAAGGCTTGAGAGCAAATACTTCAACAACAAAAAGCTGTCATTATTAGCTTGTATTATTTTTGTTTGGTTATTTGGCTCTGGAGCCCCAACTCACACTGTCTTTCCTTTCTGAGCCAGCAGGTGTCACTGCATTTTCACAGAGCTCCACAGAGCTGCCGTTTAGTCCTCCAGGCTGGGCAAATGGCAATGAACCTCCCTCTACTTCAGCTCCAACATCAGCGTCAGTCATCATCTCTTCTGTCTTCTCAGCTCTTGTCTTCCTCCTGTCCTTCTCTTTCCCAGTTTCATCACTTTGAGGTGGGTTAGTGCAAAAACTGACTGCAGGACCACAGTCTACTGCTGTTGACCTATCATCTCCGTCTTCTCTTTCTTTTACAGGTATTTCGGGCACATTCTCACTTGTACTTCCCACAAGTTCCTGTTGCTCCTTATTGTCTGAATGCTTCTCCACTTCATCTTCTGCTGGTTCACCACTTTGTTCCTGACCGTCCTCTGTGCCTCCCTCAGTCTCACAGCTCTTTCCCTCTAAACAGCCTGGATCACACACATCTGAGGTTGGGACAGTGTGGTGGACTTCATTTTCTGCCCTGTGTGTAAACAAACAATGTTATCATACTGTAACAGAGTCTCTATTGGTTGCATGTTTGCATGTTTTTGAGTGTTTTTAAGACAACAGTGTACATAACTACAGTAGAAATGTATATATCCCAGACTGGATGTGTTGTTGATTGTCATGTCAACTTCTCATTAAAAGGGAAGTTTCAAATGAACCAGTGCCACTGTGGTTACCACTGTTGCTTTCACCTTTCAAGAAGGTTCTGGGTTTTAATCCCCTGAGCCTTTCTCTGTGGACTTTGCATGTGGGTGTGAATTCTCTCCGGGTTCTCTGGCTTCATCCCACAGTCCGAAAACATCAGAAAAACAACAACAGTAGGTTGTTTAGTGACTCTAAATTGCCTGTAGGTGTGAATGTGAGTGTGTGTGAGTTGTTTGTCTCCATGTCCAGGGTGAGCTCCACCCTCGCCCTATGTCCGATGGGACTGGCTCCATCTCTGCGATGGATGAATAAAATGAACTCAACCCCAGAGACCTTTCATGTGCCAGTTTTACTTTTTAAATCCCTAACTCTACTGTAAGCAATTTTACTTAGTCTATCGGGATTCAAGTGCACATGAAGCACCATTTAACACCACTTCTTGTCTCAAAAACATAGAAATTAAACGTTTGAATTAAAAATGTTTTTTAACATGCAGATTGGATTCTTCACAAGATCCTGACCTGTTATCCACTGCACAGAGACTCAGGTGAATTTTTGCTTCTGCTTCGCTCTGCTCTGTGATCTGTTCCACTGGGATGGATTGAGGTGATGATGGACAGAGGTGTGAGGATATCATCTCTTCCTGAGCCACAAGGTCAGCTGTGTTACCACTGTAAATCTGCTTCTCAACTCTCTCCACCCTGCTCTGCCCATTTTCACGCCTTTGTGTCTGTAAAAAATTGCTCCGCTCCTTTTCTGTCAGACCACACATGCCCATCCTTCGCTTTTTTTTGGCAGGTAACCCTGCTTCTGCTTCCTTTGTGTTTTCCTTGACATCAGCCATGCAGAGGGTTTGATTGGATTGATTTTCTTGGCTGGTTTCATGGTTTCTCTCCAAATTACACTGAGAGTTATCCTTTGCACCTTGTTCCTTCTCCAAAGTCAGTACGCAGGATCCATCACCCTCTTCAGAGGTTGGCAAGATGACCCGCAGTTGATTGGTGCATGTTCCAGATAGTGATCCGATACGTTCCTGCAGAGTTATTTCCTCCATCCTGCTATTTTTGGTATCATTATCAGTTTGTACCCTAAACTCCTCCAGCTTGGCATCATGACTGGAACTGGTGACAGCAGCGGTCTCCTCTTGCCCTTCAAAGGCTTTATTTGTCATGTCTGTTAGGTGCACTTTTGTTTCTCCTGCATGTCTGACTTCTTCGGGGTCATTTGGTCTCTCTGCCTGATCCTGTTGATCTGTAATCATAGCACAATCCTGCAGAGGGATCTGGGGATCCTGTTGCAGTGTGCCAACCACTGCAGTATTATTTTCTTTCATGTTGTCCATGTCCTGACATTTGAGGAAGAGAATGGCTTGTTACCTATTTGCATTAATGTAATGAAAATGTGGGATCTGTGTCAATCGCCTAAATCACCTGTTGATGGAGAGTAGCCTGTATTTCCTCACTTGGACATGCCCTCTTCCTTGACCTGAGTGACCGGGGCTGAGGTGGAGCTGAGTCATCTTGAAACAGAAGGGCAAAAGTTAAAGACTGTGACAAGGAATCATTAACACTCAAACTGAGCTTATTATTGATAAAGTGAAACAACACAGTGTACTCCAAACTGAATTTGTCATTGAGTAAATCCATTGTGATAAAAGCATCTCCTTTACCACTGCTGTTGATCTTCCCTTTCCCTTTAGCCATCTCCTGCTCCTTAATAGGAAAAATAAGTTAATTCATGTGAGAGATCAGAGATGTTACATAAAACTAGCATAAATACCTTTCTGTTTTTGTTTGTTTTTTTTGCTGTGGTCGATGTTTAGTTTAAATCACCTATCAGTTCTTCGTGACATTTTCAATTCTCAAACTACGAAACATATTTATTAGCTAGCTAACATCAAAGAAGTTGCACTTACTCAACGAAGAAAGTTATATGATATAAGATAAGACCCGCATGCTGAATTAAGTTGCTGGGGTTTAAATAAAGTATTTATACTAATCATATTAATTTACAGTAACTTTGAGACAATGGTACGTTTTAAATTGTTTTCCCACGGTAAAACGCCCACCTGAGCTGTCGACGCCTGAAACGTAACGTTACGTTCAGTTTTACGTCAGTACGGGGCGTATGTCGTCTCGCCGTAAAGTGCGATGTCCGTTGCCATTGGCGACTCACTATAGGAAGTAAATTCCACAGCTTACCTTTCTTGTTTTGACAGATCGAACTTTAACAGAAAAAAACACTAGTCTCCATACATCTGTCTGTCTTTTCTCACGTTGTTTCTGAGCAGCACTCGACTGAAATAACAGACTCGACTATCTGTAACACTGACAGCACGGTACGTGAAGCTGACGAGGTAAATAAAATAAGCTGGCTGCTCGCTCAACAGCCACGAGAACTGTGGGTATGTTGTTATAGCTTTTAGCTAATACGAGCACCGAGGCTAACTCGCTGTAAAACAGTGAAAAGGGAACAGAAGGCACTGACTCTAACGGAATACTGTCGATTAACAGTCGTATGTCGTCTCTCCTCTTGAACTTAAAGGTAGTAAGAGCCTATGAGTCGCAGTCGGAACCCCCTCCCCGGGGTCAAGGAGCAGCGCGAGCCAGACAGGTAACGCATCGTGTTTGATAGTGAAATGTGTGCGATTTATGTGGACTGTGCTGAAGCATGCCTGTCAACAACTGGTGTGACTCAGTAGCAGCCCGTCTGTTGTTCTGTCTGTATCTCAGATGGGGCTGCTCCTTGACTTGTCTCCGGATGGAGGGATGGATGATGATGGGAATGATGAAGAGCTGGAGGCAGAGCTGATGAACCTGATGGGTGGTGGAGGAGGAGGAGGGAAGTCACAAGGGAAGAGAGGTGAAGGAAGAGGTGAGACAGGCAATAGTTTCGATTTTCCTTCCCAGTGACAACAACAGTTTTGCGAGTGATCAAAATGTGATATTATGTATGATTTTCTTCCTTCTGTGGTGTGTTTGTCTTTAGCCCCTGTTCATATGGCTGAAATAGAGCGGATGACAGCTCTTTGCATGAAAGACCTGGATGATGAAGAAATAGGGGATGATGATTTGGATGATGAAGACCTGCTGGTAACACAATCACTTTCTCAATAACAAGTTGCCAGAAAATGAATTGGGACTCTTTTTGCATCCCTGAAGCTGAAGCCTAACCCTTTATTCTGCCTTAATATAACATTGCTAACCTGTCTGTGTACATAGGCAGAGCTGAATGATGTTTTGGAGGATGAGGAGGAGGGCACTCCTGCTCCCACGCCTCTAGCCGAAACACCAGCTGCTCCCAAAGTGAGCATCACATCCCACCCTGCTCCTGCTGCAGCTCCCAGTGGTGCAACTGGACTGGAGTCCCGCCTCTTGGAGCGTATTGAAATGTACAAGACTGCCATTTCTAATGCCAAAACCGCAGGAGAGACCAGTAAAGTTCGGCGTTATGACCGCGGGCTAAAGGTAAAATTGTCTTTGTTCAAATAATTTGAAGTTTCTAAGTGTGCCCTTTTATATGTAGTGTGTAAAACTTAGTATAGCACATTTGTTCTCTCCAGTGTTGAAAACATGTTCATGATTCCTCTGTTCTTCAAACCTAGACATTGCAGTCCATGTTAACATCTGTCAAGAAAGGAAAACCAGTCAATGAGGAGGAAATGCCACCCCCAGTTGCTCTTGGTGGAAGTCCTAATGTCACCTCAGGGCCTGAACCTGAACCAGTCAAGCAGCAAGAACTGCCAGAGCCAGGGCTGATGCCCTCTCCTCCCACCAGTCAGAAACCTCTGAGGGAGGCTGCTCCACCTGCTCCTAATACAAAACCACTCCATCTGACCCCACCCCAAAAGCCTACTGCTGCCATCACGCCAGACACACCTGCAATCTCCCCTCTCACTCCCAGCCAACCTAATGCACAGCACTCAGGTAAACACACACATGATTAAGTATTCTGTCCATTTAGCTTCATCTGTGCTGGATACTGGATGACTAGTGATAAGACAATGTAGATGAACCCTTTAGAATGTCTATATATGTGAGAATCACCAGCTGCATTTTGCCCGGAAGACGTACAGAGAACTCTTGTGTAATTAATATTTCAGATGTGTTTTAGGTTTTGGTAAATACATTTATTTATTTTCTAGCACATAGGCTAGTGTGCTGATTAATCTGTTTACATTTATTTCACAAAAACAACAAAAAGCCATGATTTATTTCTTTCTACGTCCATTCAGAGCTGAAACAGGCAGTGTTGTCCAGACAGAGGGAGTACAAGCTGGCCGCCATAGACGCCAAACAGAGTGGAGACATTGAGCTGGCCAAACAGCATTACCTCACTGCCAAGGTAACACAAGCACTCATCATCTTCGTCATTTAGAAGAGTAATTTCCTGTAAGTTTATAGTTCATGCATACCAATTCTGGGAAGAATTGGATCATAATAATGGTGACCTCTGTTTAAGTAGAAGATGGACATGCTGGTGGAGGCCCTGGATGGAGGCAAACCAGTAGACCTGAGCTCCTTACCTCCCCCTCCTGGTCAGTGCCGCCTCTCAAAATGAATACATGACATTTGATTTTTGACATTTGTTTTGCCTTCTCACACACATTAGCTTTATTTTCCTTTTGTAAATGTTTCTTCCTCATGGGCACTGGCAAAAGTGTTATCCATGTTATGATACAATGAAATTGTTATAAACCAGTTTCAAAAAGTATGTCTCAAATACTTATCAGGTTAGGTCCTCTATGAGCACTGTGGCCTCCACCCACAGGCCAAATTAGTGAACCCTTGGTTGACTGGTGGTTCTAAAGTGTTTTTGTTTGTGTGAATGTGAGTGTGACTGGATGTTTGTCTCTATACGGTGGCTCTGTGATAGACTGGTGACCTGGCCTGTAACCCTGTAAGGACAAGGGTTAGGGTCAGGTGTAAGTAATTATATGGATGGATGAATGGATAGCACACCATGGCCACACACAATTAAAAGATTGTTTCTTTGTGTACAACAGGCTGTGTGTTAGTGAGTCTTATTTCTTCTGCTTAGCTGATTTGATAAACATGTCCATCTCTCCACTGATGTCTTGTCATCTACAGGTGATGTAGTAGTAGAACGTTCTGCACCCACTCCTCCTCAATCTTCCAACAAACCTGCTGCCCCTGCTGCCCCTGCTGCTCCTGCAGCCCCTGCGGCCCCTGCACCCACCCAGGTGGCCACTGCAAGTAAGACTCTAATTGCCCTGGTCCCATCTTCACAAGTTAACAAATTACAAGTGCACAGAAACAAAGTGGACTTTTTCAAATGGGTTTGTGTTTGTCTGCTCTCCAAAGACCTGCCTGCTCCCAGCAGTCTGGCTGAAGCCCTGCAGCAGAGGATGGACATTTACAAGTCAGCAGCAGAGGGAGCCAAGAGCAAGGGAGATGACCGTAAGGCTCGCATGCACCAGCGCATTGTCAAGGTAAATACAGAATCCATTCAAATTGCAACTGTACTATAATACAGATATCTATGATGCACCATAAATACCTGACTCTGTGTTGCTGTGTGGTGGTGTGTGACTTACTCCCCTAAATAACTGGTGTGACTCACTTTACTTTGACTGGAAATACCCTCCTTTGCTTTGACTGTAACTGCTACTGTTGCTGTTGCTTATTCCGACCAGAATAACCTGCAATAACGCCTGTGTTGTTCTCTGAGGACTGTTGAATAGCACTGTGATAAAAACAGGAAACCTCTGAATGAATTTGCTTTGCCTGACATATGGCAGCAGATAAACAAAAAAAATGGAGACAAGATCATGATATAATAGTCGTAGGGCATGTATATTACTTGGGCAGGAAGGGGAGTGTGTTTGTGTTAGTTAGTTTTGTGCAAGTGTGTTTGAGTGGGGTGGGAATCAAAGACTGGGGTGATTGTGAGCTTGAAAGTACGCTGCATATGTTTTTCTATTTACAGTGATGACACTATAGTTGAAAATAGAGAACGCAAGTGAGAAAATAAAAACAACAGCACTGACTATATCCCTCACTCTCACACAGTAACAGAATAATCAACCATCTCCTCCGCTTTTAACAGCAATACCAGGATGCCATCAGAGCTCATAAAGCTGGACGACCTGTCAACATGTCTGATCTACCTGTGCCACCAGGTAACCTATGGAATCCAGGTGTGTCGGAGGATTTGTTTTTAGGATGCACTATAAAGTTAATTTGTGTGTGTGTGTTGTTGTTGTTGCTCCTCTAGGCTGTCCTCCACTTCAGGGCTCAGAGGGGGGTCAGCAGAACTTCATGGGGGTCCTGGAAACAGCTATGAAAATTGCTAATCAGGATGCAGACGCAGAAGATGAAGAAGACAATGCTACAACAGAGGCTGCCAAGGTTTGCAAAAAATAATGAAATAAAGTCCCATCCAAATGGTCCAATTGTTATTGTGCAGCCAAGGAATGTGATTGCCTTTGGGCTAAACTTAGAAATAGTTTATTGTGTGTCATGCCAGACTCTGTGACAGGTTACTCAATCAGCACTGGACCTCCTGGCTATTGCATTACTTTTGTGCTTGTGATTCAATATATGAATGCAGTAAATTAGAGAAACAGTGTATGTAATGTTCACGATATTCAAGACATTGCTGCGAAATAGAAAGCCTCACAGATTTGTCCTGCTGTAGTTTTTAATAGGACAATACTACACTTAAAAATCTTCTATTCGTTACATTTGTCTGATGATCCTAACCTCAGATTGTCTGTCTCTGTAGCCTGCAGTGCGTCCACCTGCTCAGAAAGCCAAGTCTCCAGCTCCACAGGCCCCTGCAGGCTCCTCGGCTCCAAAACTGGGACCTAAAGGTGTGTTCAGTGTGGGTTTCTGCACGTGCGCTCCTGCCTGCCTACACATACAGGATGTGTCATAAGTGTTGAGAGTTACACAAGGCAGAGTTTCACTTTTTTTCTCTCTTAATTATCCTTGTAGCCCAGCAGCAAGTGGATTTCCTGTTGCTAAGGCGACAGGCATTTTTGCGTGCAGCATTGCGCTCCAAACAGATGAAGGTAAAATGTGGACTTTTTTTATTCACCTTTCTTCTCTCTTCTCTCTTTTTCTTTTTTTTTTTTACTGAAGATTCCCTACTCTATTTGTATTTTTGTTTCTATCTTTACCACAGCTCCTTGTCCTTGTTTTTGAATTTTGAACAGATGTTGTGTTGCACTGGTTTGATTGATTCACCTGCTGCTGTTTGGTTGTTTGTAGGACATGACAGGTGCAGCGCAGCACCTCAGACATGCCAAAGGACTGGACCCCATGATCACCGCTGCCAAGTCTGGCCTGCCTGTCGATATCAGCAAGGTTATGATTATATTCTCATGTGCCAATGACTAACATACATTAGGACACATGGCACATTTGCATGTGTGCTTTGACAGTGGCGTCACAGGAGCAAGTGAATACACACAAAATGTGACAAAAATAGGAGACGGCAGGGAGAAAACAGGCAATGAAATCAAAACACCTTTGGATTCATCATGGTTTCACCTGTGTGTGTGAGAGAGAGAGAGAGAGAGAGAGAGACTGTGAGTGAGTCTTTCTGCATATTTTCAGCATCATTCCACTACACATATTTCATATAGTTGCCATGTATCCCATATGACATTTATTCTTCTTCATAAAGCCCATGTATTTCTCTCTGACTCAAACCCACAGTGTAATTACAAGAATATTATGCTGGTGCCTCTGTTAGTTTGTCTTCTTGTCAGTCAGTAGGATATCACACAAGCCAAGACACAGATATTCATAATTTCTTAGTGAACAGAATGGCAGATACAGATACAGACCAGCTGATCAGATTTTTGTGGAAGCTGGGGCTGAGGTTATAAAAAGTGTGCAGGGTAAAAAAAAAATCACTTTATCTTTTAACTGAAGTTGTTGAGTAGTCACTGTGTGTGTCTTGGCAGAACAGCAAGTTGGAGATCTGCTTAGCTTTAGAAGTTAGAGCTCTCTGAGTGCCACCTTGTTCTTGTTTTATGTCTCAGATTTTTTTTTAAATGTGCCATTTGTCTTCTTCCTGACAGATTCCCAGCACCCCAGTGGGGGAGGAGGATTATTCGCTGTCTCGTTCCCGAACCTCCCCTCTCTCCCCTCGCTCCAGTGAACAGTACCATGGCCTCATGGATCTTTTACGAAAGCAGCATGAGGTCAGGCAGTGCGCATTTTTGTACAGAAGTACACCTCCTATATCTTGCTGTTCATAGATGATCCGCTTACACTGATGTTGCCGAAATACAAAATAATGTGATCGTGGCTTTAAAACTTGTTTGTCACTTTTCTTGTTGTGCAGCTTTTTAAATAGACATGTTTCCAATAACAATTGACTTTTATGTTATTATATTTTGCTTCTGTGTGTTTTTTCTTACCCACACCCTCTTCTGTTCTGTATCGCCACTGACAGAGATGTCTGGACTGCTCTCAGAAGTTCACACAGATGGGCAATGTGGCCGAGGCTCTGAAGTAAGAGACATTTTTCATTTGTTTGTTCATAATTTCATTAGGTATGTGTTATCTGCAGGTGGAATTTAATACCTGCCCCTTTTCTTTTGGTAGAGTTTGAGATAAATACAAGTGTAAATGAGTTAACAATGTTACTTATTTTCTCATGGTGAAGGCATCAGAGAGAGCCAGCAAAAATCATCATGACCTCTGGACCAGTCAGTTCATCATGACACTTGTCTTGACAAATACAGTCAAAAACAGCGAGAAATGTCTAATGATATTAGACACAAAAAATTAAATTAAATATCCTCCAAGGACTAGATATGATATTTCAGAAGTCAACCCATCTGACCTCAGTGTGAGATCTCAGATATGTATTTTTGTTTCAACAGGTTTGAGAAGCTGCTTGAGGAATGTGTGAAGAGCATAGAGATACTTAAGAATGCACACGCCAAAGGCCACCCAGTCCCCAAGTGCCACACAGAGGAGAGGACCCTCAACACTATCAAGTCAGCATCAGATTCAGAACATGTGTTTTCTTTGATGATGTTTATCATAATTAGTGTATTTGAGCAGTGTGTGTTTCCCCGGGACAGAAAGACCTGAAATCAGCACTGAGTAGTGAAGCTAGCAGAGGACATCTGTGTCAGTCAGTCTGTTGGTCTGTCACTTCATCTAAACTTTTGGTGAAACATCTTGACAGTATTGAAATACTGAAGTATTTGCCATGACAGTTGTTTGAGTCAATACTGGGTCAAAATTTTATTTGTGCAGTAGTATTTACACACCTTTAGCCAGTATACGCACACCTACAATGGCTGCAGGTGCTTAGTCTTGTTTATCGGTAAATGATCAATAAATTGCCAAATTTGTGTTTACTAACTGTAGAACTTAAAAAAACAACTAGATTTGGCTGAGGTGGAGAAGTTGTTGTATAAATAAAAACAGAAGGGAGCAATGAGAGGACCATGACCTCAAAAGACTAAATGAAACAAACAGAAACATCTTGTTTCCATCACGGTTTCTGTGTTGAGGTTTGACTGGTGCTTTTTTAAGCACATCATCTTTTTGTGCTCCTTCCTCTGCAGTTTTTTAATTGCTCACACACATTAAGTAGAATTTTCTTCAGCTGATTTTCTTGAGATTAGTGTAAAATTTTCACTATATTTTGATGGAAATGAGTTTTATGGCAGAGCTTTTTGTTTACCTGGACCCAATGGGCATCTGTTAAAATTAAAATGTAGTGGAGTGGAGTCAGGGTTTGCAGCTGCTACCTTTTGCCTGTGTGTATGGTAGAGCATCATCAATAAATCTGTTGATGTGTTTGATGTATGGGCAAAGATTAGAATAGTATATGTGTAAGTGTTTGCATGTACATGTGTGTTGGTTAGTAAATGAAGAAACACAAAAAATATATTTAACGTTGCTTTTGTATGACCTGTTCAGCAGAGAGCAGTAACTAGTTTATTTAGTTTACTTTATTTAAAAGTAAAATGTTAAGCTCAGGATATTGTAAATGTTTTCCCATTATCAAACTGAGAATATCCACTGATATATGTTTATATGATTTAAAATAATCAATAGATTTGCCTGAAAAATCCAGTATTAGTCAGGCCATTGCCTGTCAATGTTCCACCCCAACAATAATCGATCAGTAGGTCATATGGGTGATCAAAATGTTCATTTCATTGTTAATCTAGAAAATGAAAACCTCAGATACCACAGGTTTCTTTTATATTTAATTCTCCATATAGCATCAATCGTAAATGAAATGAAAACAACTTTTTTCGACAACAAAAGGATTGCTTTTTTTGACTAGAGATGAGTCAGAGTGACTCACTGTGACTCACCCTGGCTCTGGTCCAGTATCAGCAAGCTAACAGCTAGGTGACTCTGGCAGTGACTCATTCAGCAGTCAGAGCTGTTTGGCTCTCAGAGATGCTGACTGGTTTGTGTCACCCTTGATGCCGACTGAATGATCATGACTCCTGTCTTTGTTCTGTAGGAGCCACTCCAGCCTGACGCTGAATGACCTGGTTCTGTACATAATCAGAGGCATCAACCTGCCGGCTCCCTCAGGTAGGCAAGTCTTAAATAATAAGCCATGTGTCAAATGTATATGCATTGACACACCTACCTCTCTGCCTTCAGGTGTCTCACCTAACGACCTGGATGCAAGTGTGAAGTTTGAGTTCCCTTTCCCCAGTGCGGTAAGAATCTTTCTTACTTAGTAGTCATATGTGGTTTCATTCTGTTTATATCTAGTTATAATTCATTCATTTATGTGTGTGCGTTTGTGTAGGAGGAGGCTCAGAGGGACAAAACCAGCACAGTGAAAAACACCAACAGTCCAGAGTTTAAAGAGCAATTCAAACTCAACATCAACCGTACCCATCGAGGCTTCAAGCGAGTCGTCCAGTCCAAAGGCATCAAGTTTGAAATCATCCACAAAGGGTAAAAAAACACAAGGACATATAGGAAGGAGTCACCTCATTCGTCTGCTTGATTGATGCTATAAATCTCATATCTGTTGAATCCATCAGCTGTTTTCTCCTCTGTGTTTACAGAGGCTTGTTTAAGAACGACAAAGTTGTGGGCACTGCTCAGCTGAAGCTAGAGCCTCTGGAAAACCACTGTGAGTTCAGAGAGATCATAGAGGTAAGTGTTAGTAACATGAAAACACAAATGCATAGACACATGTAGGGGACACTCTGTCTAACTGTGTGTGTGTGTTTCATAGGTGATGGATGGACGTAAGTCCACAGGTGGCAAGTTGGAGGTGAGGGTGAAGGTCAGAGAGCCTTTAACAGGAGTTGATCTCCAGCCAGTCACAGAGAAGTGGTTGGTGCTCGAACCTGTGTCCCCACTTTCTCCTCCAGAGAGACAGAAGGAACGTGTAAGTAGAGTTTGCTGGTTGACTGACTTGTATGGCAGCAGACAGTGTAAGAAAACCAAAGCAGAACAAAACCTTGTCTGTGTGTGAGTGGGATTTCTCCAGAATATGCAAACTTCTCACAAAAGTTTCAGCAGGAGAGTTCATGTTTTTACATAGGACCCTGTTGTGTGTGACGTCTCAATGCACCATGCCATCCTAACACTTCGATAGTCACATCTTTCAATTTCAAAAGGTCAGTAAGATCTGGATGAGGAGCTTGTCAGACCATGGAACAGTGGCTGAAAAGGTCTGGCTAAAGTGAAATAATCCTAAAAACAAAATAACACAAAGCACAATTGAAACAGACATAAATAAATCTTGATGTACACAAAGCATGTGCCTTATAAGCTTTCACTGTAGAGATGATGGGAGGTGAAAACATCAGCTGTATACAGAGGATAGATCTGTAACCCCCTCAAATTAATACATGAAACAGACTGGTTCCTGGTTTCTACACTGGCATTTTTTATGATGTCATCTCATTGTGCTGTTTCTCATGCAATTGTTTCGTGGCACCTGACTGAGGAATGAGCACCAACAAGATTTTGTAGGTGAAAAGATATATTAAGTTTGATTTTCTGCTGCTGATTCTCTGCAAGATTTTTTCAACTGTGTGCAACCAGTGGAAGTGGACCAGCAGCATTTTGATGAAAACCTTCTGACAGCAGGGTTTTCACTCTGCCTTGTAGTGTTGTGTTTAAACCTTTCTGGCGATTTTGTACGGCACAACATTCAAGACATGTTGTACAAAATAGTTTGCTTCCAGCATAACCTGAGCTGCTGCCCTTGGATAATACACAGTCGCAAAACCTGCTCATGCAGAAAAGAGAAACAATAAGGCAGTTGGCACACAAGACACAGAGTGTCACATCACTTAAGTCTCACTGAATTGTCTGTCTGTGTGTTTGTTTTTTTTTTTTGTGTGTGTGTGTGTGTGTGTGTGTGTTTGAATCAGGCCCCATCCCCTCGGTCTAGACCCAGACATGACCCTAACCCTAACTGTAAACCCAGACTTGAAGCGAGCAGCAGGAGCAGTCACCCCAACAACTCTCCTCCACAGTACAAACTCCACAGCTTCAGCCTCCTCAACTATGACAGGGAGCGGCTGGAGAGGAAGGTATTTGTGTGTGCTGTTTTTGTGTGTGTGTGTGTTTATGTGTGTGTGTGTTCAAGACTGCAACATTCCATTGTCTAATGCTGGTAACAACCTGAAGACGAAAAGATCTTGTCAGTCACTGTGCGTGTCTCTCAGATTGCAGAGTACAGAAAGAATCGGCGGGATCCCCCGTCTGACCTCGTCCATCAACACAAAGAAGTCATACACAGACTGCAGTGGCAGAAAGCACAGCTGGAGAGAGCCTCTCCTGCTCTGCTGACAGGTAACACACACATACACACGAACAGGACATACACCTGTATGTACTTTACTAACAACACATCCCTCCACCATGTGTAGAATACGAAAATGTACTGCGGCGCTTCTGCCAAGGACTTTCTGACTCGGTGAAGAAATACTCCACCCAAGGCAACAGAGTGAGTGCAGGATCAGGGATGACTGTTAGTTACACGCCACTGTTGCTGTTCACTTCACTCTGTGTGTGTGTGTGTGTGTGTCTGTGTGTGTGTGTGTTCTTGAATAAAATTATCATTCTTTTTTTATATAGGACGCTGCCAAGGATGCACTGGGCAGGTTGAAGATGGTAGAGAGTGAGGTAAGTGCTGCTGTGTGCGGCCAGTGAAAAGAGTGTTTTATCATCTTCATGTATGAATAGACACAGTGTACCACATGTCCTCCTGTTTCTCTGTGCTTCAGCTGGAATCGCTGAAAAGGAAACGGACTGGATAAGAGGAGAAAAGGGAGCAGAGACTTGGCTGAAGCACTGTTATATCGTCTCTCTCTGTCTCATACGTACTCATAACACAAACACTACAGTTGATACCTTAAGCACGTTTAGCATGATGCTGCGCTGCTCATGCCCATGACAGCTGCATGAACCAACCTGCTAATTCTGTCAGTTGCTCATATACTTGTGAGAATAAACCTGGGAACTACAAAGGGACACAACTTGAATCAGGCAGTGAAATGTGTTAAAGAGCTGAGGGAGAGGCAGGATTATTTGCACTTAAACAAGAGAAGCACTACAGAATAGTTTCTGAAGTACGGCTTTACAGACCTTACCTGTTCTCTGTTAATTGTTTTTTTTTATACTTCCATCTTTCCTTTGTGAGTTGTTAATCTGAAAGAGGACTCAGCATTTTACTTTTTACACCAGCTCATTGAGTCTTTTGGTGTCCATTGATGACAAAAAAAAACTGTGTGTAAGTGTGTGTGCGCGCGTGCGTGCGCTTGCCCTTAAGTGTGTTTAACCAGTGGACTGAGGTGTTTTTAACCCCTTTTCCCATATTTTATGTGTGTAATGAGCTTAATCTAATCTGTCTGCTCCAGTGTTCCCAGATTACAGTAATCTGCTCCGTTTGGAGTGGTGTGATATGGGAATAAAAAAAACAGGGCTACAGCCTACATCCCATAATGAGGGATTAGTGTTTGTGTCACCAAGGAGACGACTAGATCAGACGTAGAGTCGCCTTTGGGGCTGGGGAGAGGGGGTGTTAACAGTGTGCCATGAAAGTGGTAGAGGCTTAGCTCCGCTAAAGGATTGCTGCTGTGTCTTCGTCTTCATCAGCTGTTTCTTCTTCATCTTCACTTTCCTCTCACTAATTCCATTGCATATGTTCAGAGATTATTCAGTCCTGAGTAATGTGCTGCTCCACATGGATTTTCTTTAAACTCCACCACATTATTAAGTTCATTGAGCTGTCGATTTAGAAAACAATTAGCGGCTGCTGCGTCACCGTTCCATGCTGTTTTCTGCTTATTTTTAAATTCGGCGTTTACAAAAACAGACTCTGTCCCGCTCCAGTGGCAGCACAGCAGACGCTGACGATATTCTGCCCACAGGTAGACAACCCAATATCTGTCAGTATGGCTGGGTAATTGCTCATTTCAGTTTCTGCTCCCCCATAGACATCCCTGTCATATGCACCGCCTTCACATTCCCTTCTACATTACACCTTTATTTTTACTGTAAAGTGAAGGGGATCTGGCAAAACTTTGTCAGACGTAGATTCCAACTGACACAGGCAGAAACCTTGAAATTATTTGTTAACGTCAACAAAACAGTAATTGTACAAATGTGTCACATTGCCGTCATGTTCTCCGCTCTGGACAGATGTTTCCTCCTCTGTGTATCTGACAACCTGTGACACCCCGCAGCAGATTCTGTTGATCCACATTGATTACATGAAGCCAGGATGTAGCACACTCCTGTAAATGAGCCTTACTCTATGTTTATGTTTGACTCTTTCACGAGGATGATGTCTTCACACTCCACTAATAGTTTTTCGGTCACGTGACAGAACAGAGAGTCATGTGTTTGCCTTAATCCACCCTCTGTATCACTCCATTAGCAAATAATCCTGGTTAAAGTTGACCTGATATGGCTCTCCGTGGACTGCATGATTTAATGTCAGGGGAGGATATCTTCTGACTCCAGATAGATAGCGCATCATGGTGCTTTTGATCAGCTGATATTTTTTTCAGATGGACAGAACAGACAAATTTCTGATTACAGTGACAGTATAACCTTTAGCTACATATGGATAGACACTTAAAAGATCATACCTCTGTGTTTGCAGTTGTTACCATCTTAACCTCAAATCACATACGCATAAACATTTGCACAGTTTCAGGTGTTTGGAGTTAGTTCTCAAACTCTCCCTGGCAGTTTCCACTCATTTCCATGCGTAATTAAAAACATTTAGCAGACTTTCGAAACTTGTTTGAATTTGAGCCAAATATTAAGTTGTCATGACTGACTGGGTTATGCAATTCAAGCAAAGGCAAATTTCAGTGGTCTAGTAATTACTTTTCACTCTGCATTGGAAATGGGAAACAGAAAACAAAGAACAAAAGGTTTGGGTGGAACTCACAATTATTTGAATTACTTAATCTTTCCATTATTTCCTGGTTGATTAGAAAACTAGAAAACAGGGGAAAGGTGATAAAAATGTCTCGCACAATTTCCTGAAATCCAAAGCAACAGCTTTAAATTGAATGTTTTGTCCCACTACTAGTCCAAACCCCAGGGATGGAATCTCAAACTACTAAAATGGCAACATGGTTTGGAAGTAGATGAGCTGTGATGTGAAGTATGTGATCTGGGCTAAACCATGTAAAACCACTGGCATTGTACTTATAAAGAAAATGTGGTTCTGATTTAGTCAAGTGACGACTGATTACAACCACACAGCTCTGTTGCAACAGCATCACAAGTAAAACACAATGAAAGCTGTTTCTTTCAGTCTGATAACACTTAATGTTTTTTGTTTGAAAGTTCACCCCCAAACACACACACACACTCCTGCCACATCACCCCACTGCTCAACTAACCTTGTGGCCTCTGAGGCTGTCATGTTCTCATGGCAACGAGCTCATCAGCATGCAGTGTGGTAGTTGGATGGTCAGGAGCCGGGCAGAGGGACATATTGTTAAAGTTTGTCCTGCTGGTGACTCACAATCCTTTCCCCACGCACCCCTCATTGTTTCTTTTTTTTTTTTTTTTAGTACTTTGTTTGGCGTCTGCTCTTTTTTTTTTCACCCGACTCTATAATCTGACTACACTCCATTAGAAAGAAAGACAAAGTTTGGTGGATTGTTTATCATTACTGTTAACATTTCTGTGTTTTTATCAGCTCTAGTAAATGTATTCATGTGGGCTTGGGAGGACGCTATTGTTGAACCTATGATGCTTATTTTTTTAATCTGTCAAGTCATCTAAGGGCAATCAGTATAGATGTAATATGTATATACGGTAAATATACAGCATATACACTCTGTCTCTATTTTCAAGTGTAAGTCATGATGATTTGTGCAACTCAAAACGGGAATGTATCAAAGCCTGTTTGTTCAGGCTTCAGTATCTTATGTATGAGGTCGGTATTAATATGAATAAAGGTGTAACATCTCTGAGTTTGTGTCATCTGCTCATTGTTCAGTGTGTTGGCTCAGCACAGAAAACAGACTCAACATGTTCATATCAGCCTGACACTTTCCTGATTTTCTTTTTAATTTTTGATTTAGTAAAAGGACCATGTGCAATATTAAACACAAACTTACTATGTTACATCTACAGCCTCTTGGCAGGTCACAAGCAAGACTTTCTGTTGGGGACCATGTGGCTTGTGCATTTTTACCCAAGTCTACAAAGAGGCGTGTGCACATGAGATTCCCAACAAAAGAAGCATTTTGCCACCAAGTTAAAATAAAACATTAAATATTCAACAGTGCTTCAGTGTTTGTCGCCTTCTACAAATATTCACCCTTCAGTTCAGTTCTGTATTATTATTATGTTTTTAAAGAGTGATAAATAGCAGTATAAATAATGGCTGAGCAATAATTCATGTCATTTATTCACACCTACAGCAGTGCATATGGGTGGAGGAGGTGAAGTGTGTGTCAACTACAGACAACAGTAAAAACAACCAACCCCAGGACAGAAATAGACCTGTCTTTGCAGACAGTGTTTGCTGTTGTTGGGGGGAAGCTTTGGGCTTTGGTGTTATGCTAATAACGAATGTGAATGAGAGATTTTCCCTGACAAAGACAGAAAGATGAGCGGGGGGATGGTGCACAGTCAGGCACTGAAAAGGGGAGTCTTGCTAAAATTGGACAACCCGCGAGACTTTGGTGGGCGTGGTCACCGAGGCGAGGGCTTCCTGCTCGGCTGAACACGTGGTTCCGCGTCTGCCTCCCTGCCTGTCTGTCAGTGTATGAAGGTTTCCTGCCCTTCTCTCACTCCTCTCCCTCTGTGTCCTCCCGCACAGCACGACAGACCTCCTCCTCCACCTCCTCCTCCTCCTCCGTCCTGTCCACCCGCTGCTCCTCGTCCCTCCGCTGCACTCCCCGGCATCTCTGCGACGGCTCCCGGGACTCCACCGACAGCCAGGCCGCGCTCACTTCAACGTGTATCCGCTCACAGAGAGAGAGAGAGAGAGAGAGAGTGAAAGTGTGTGTGAGAGAGTGTGTGTGTGTGTGTGTGTGAGAGAGAGAGAGTGAGTGAGTGAGTGCGTGTGCGCGCACCAGCCCGCAGCCGGTCCATCCGTGTGATTTCCCCCCACCGCTGTCCCGCTTCGTCTCCTCGGTCATGACGCTAGAAGCGATCCGTTACCGGGCCGGGTCTCTGCAGATCCTCAACCAGCTGCTGCTGCCACACCAGACCTCGTACGACGAGATCCGCTCGGTGCAGGACGCTTACGAGGCCATCAAGTCCATGAAGGTACGGAGCTCCTTCCCCCTCCCTCCTCTCCACCCCCCCCCCTCACCCGGGGCTTTCACCCACTCCCCAGCCTGCTCTGCGTGCCTGCTGCATGTGCATGTATCCCCGTCGTGCAGGGGTCTTTTTCATTGTCGGGCTCTTTTGTGCTCCCACCGCTGCAAGCATGTGTTGCCATATGCTCGCCGCCGTGCTCCCGCTGTCGGCCTGTGTTGTAGTTTGGGATGCACCTGCAGCACCCGGCACCACACACACGAGCCCCCCGATTATCTACCCCCCCGGAAACCATCCTTTATTTAGAGTTTCCACATTATCATGTACCAGCGCCGCAAACTAGGTATCTGCACACAGCCTCCCACCCATGAAATATGCCCCCTCCTCCTCCTCTTTCTTTGGGAGAGATTATTGATGAATTATTAATGACCTTTGCCAGGGTTTTTGTTCGCGTTTTGGTCTTGTGCTGCACTCGGTGACACCTCCAGCTCATTTATCTCAGTGGAGCTGAAGTCCTGACTCCGAGCTGCTCACATAGTTTCATGTTGTTCAAGTTTCTGTCTCAGCCGGCAACATTTTCACATGTTCGTTTATCAGAGCCGAGCTGAGCAGACATTCACTCTTAGCACACTTAGGCACACTATACAGCAGCTACATGTGTGATGGTGTGTGTGGCAGAGTGAAGGAATGTGCCATCAGCAGGGGGGTGATGTCATGATAATAATGGTGTCTAAAGGCAGAGATAGAAATGACACACAACACAGAGATTATGTCATCCGAGTCAAAGCTGTCAGGGACAACTCTTGGCTCTGTGATCACTGAGAACTCCATCACCGGCATGGATTAATTATCCTTATGAAAACTGCTAGAGGAGCTGTTGGATGTTGGCATAGAAACCAAAGATGAGGACCAGGATGTGATCATCTCCATCCTGTCCCCTTTTCCTCCAGGTACGTGGCGCCCCGGCCATCGCCATAGTTGGCTGCCTCAGCCTGGCTGTGGAGCTGAGGGCAGGTGCCGGCGGCGATGACCCCGTGACCTTCATCCGGGAATCTCTGTGCCACCTGACGTCCGCCAGGCCCACCGCGGTCAACATGGGCCGTGCCGCCCGCGAGCTGATGGAGTTTGCTGAGAACGAGAGCATGGAGAAGAACTCGGAGCAGCTCAGAGAAAGGTGAGCGCGTCGGAGGGACGATGGGCCTCGGTGTCAAAGGGACCCACATTTAAAGTATCAGTTGAATTTACATTGTGCATATCCATATGTATATTTGTGTGTTAGTGTCGCCACAAACAGGTGCACTGTGATTGTTGTCTTTGTGCGCACAACAATGTCATTGGAACAGAGCAGAGAACAGAACAGAGACACGGACATTTGTCTTTACAGACTGAGCTTTGGCCACTAATTTATTTAAAGGTACCATGTGGAGTTCGATCCCTAGTGAGGCTATAGAGCAATGTTTTTATGAATGGGTTCCCATGTTTGTGTGTAAACAAAGGACACACAATCCTGTGGGTGATGTAATCCACAGCCTTGCCAATGGATTCACTCTATCCCACTCATCCACCAGTGTCAGTTACAGCACATGCACCAACAAAGGCAGAGAAGACGTCTGTTAGAAAACACACAAAGAAGTAAACAATGTGGGCTTGAAGATTTTTAACCAGAAACGGCTTTGCAAATGTTTTCTGAGGGAGGAGCTGCATTTGTTAGAGCTGAAGTACACGCTGCCTGTAAACAGAATCTTTGTTAGTTTTCAAGAAAACTCCTCGGGGTGCCTTTCACTCCCAACAGACACTCATCTGCAAACGATCAGTGTATCATTTGCTGATCATGTACTCAGCCTTACCAGTAAGAACTGGTACTGTCAATTAAAATAATGCAAACTTGTGTCTCTCCCATGAGCATTTGATGCTGTTAGCAGCTGCTCCAGCACCTCCTTATTCAGTGCTAGGCATAGGTGTCTGTGTGAAAAAGTTGTGAAAGTTGTCAGGACACCTATAAGTGAAAATTGGGAAGCCCATACACTACACACAACATTGCAGTTTAACTGTCAGTGTGACAAAGAAACACCCCGAGTAGTGTTATTTTTATAATGTTCATCTGTTACAGAGAGACACACAGCAAAGAAACAGAACATGTGTAAAACGTCAGGAGATGTTGGTGCTGGTGGCTGGTGGAGGCAGGTGGACAGTGGCTGCTGTGTTAGGAACATATACTTAAAGCCTTGTGACTGTCTGATCTGATACTGAGAATCCGGTGTCAGCCAGATGTGCCTGCTCCACATTAAATATAGCCAATATCATCATAGAAGCCTGTCTGGTATCAGTTACAGTCATTTAGTCACGACAGGCCACCACAGCAAACCTGCTCTCATCTTACCCCAACAGTGATTTCTCAGATTTTAACTGTGGGGAAAAAGAAAGCACTGGTGTCAGAGTGGGAGTTAATATCAGCAGTAGAAGGATCGGAGTCGGTATCGAGAAAGAAAATGTTGGATCGATTCAGGTCTTGGGTATTTAAAACCACTTGAGACTCCCCTCCCTCCCATCACAGACACTGATTGTTGTGCTGTGATAAATCTGTGTAGCTGAAGAAATCTCAGCGCAGCAGAGCGATGTGAGCTCTTCTGAGTTAATCATGTTTCACTCTGAACCTGTAAATAGTCTTTAAGCATGGCCTGCTAAGTGCAGTTTGATCTGAAGCATGGATCAGTGGGGTGAGGGAGGTGGCTGAGACACTTGGATGGATGTTCGAGTCTCGAAACTTGGCGTTGAGTTGAACTGTGGAGGCGAATTTCTGACAACTTAGCATGCACGCTGTGAAACGTTATGATTGAGAAAACAGTGGCCCGCTATAAGGAGGAGGAAAGAGGAGGATCACATGAGGATATGAGAGAGAAGGTAAGATGATGGATGAGAGAGGAAGAGAGTATGATGGTCTGTTAGATGAGGGGAGGTCAGGTCAAACAGAAACACGCAGCTGCATCCTATCTGTAGTCTTGATGGACACATGACGTTCACAGTGGCAGACGGGAGGGGGGGGTACATTTTCATTTCTCACCTCTTGTGCCCTCCCCCCTCCCTCCCTTACAGTGTAATTGCCTGGATTGAAGACATGTTGGAGCGTGACGTCAATGACAACAGGAAGATCGGTAACTATGGCGCCCAGCACATCCTGTCTGGCGTCCCGAGGGACTCCGTTACCATCCTCACACACTGCAACACGGGCTCTCTGGCCACAGCTGGATACGGGACTGCACTGGGTAAGGCTGGAGCTGCGAGTGTGAATGAGAAAGCAGGGTGATGGTTTAAAATATTTATGCTGCTGTAACTGTAATAACCGGCTGTGCTTCTGTGTAGGCGTGGTGCGAAGCCTCCACGCACTGGGCAGGCTGAAGCGTGTGTACTGCACAGAGACCAGACCGTACAACCAGGGATCCAGACTGACGGCGTATGAGGCAGTGGCGGAGGGAATCCCCGCTACGCTCATCACAGACAGCATGGCAGCCCTCACCATGAGAGAAATGGACATCACAGGTGACGCCTCTGATCCTGATCTTGTCTCTTCTTTCCTCGGTTTATTCAAACGCTCCTCCCTCTTTTCTCAACACCTTCCTTCATGTCGTCCTTCTCCCTCTCAGCTGTGGTGGTGGGTGCAGACAGGGTGGTCGCCAACGGTGACACAGCCAACAAGGTGGGCACGTACCAGCTGGCTATCGCCGCAAAGCACCATGGGATTCCCTTCTACGTGGCTGCACCCAGCACATCCTGCGACCTGAGCCTGGAGAGCGGCCGGGACATCATCATCGAAGTGCGCCCCCCTGAGGAGCTCACCAGTATAAACGGTGTCCCCATCGCTGCCCCAGGTAAGACGCATGGGATGACAGCAGTCTTGGGATGACAGCAGTCTTAGAGCCAGTGTTGGGTGAAGAGTAATTAGTTATAGTTACTCATTACATTCCCCCCAAAGTAACTGAGTTATAAAAGTAACTAATTACCAGGAAAAGTAACTTTAGTGTTACTTTTTTATAAAATGCTCAAATATATCATGTAATGGCACCTTTTATTGTCAGTAAGGGTAACGGCGTTGTAACAGGGGAAACAGTAACTGTTTTGATTATTGATTACTGAAAAAAGTTGCGCCGTTAGTAACGCTGTTAACTATAACGCCATTATTCACCATTATTTTTAGAAATGGGGCGGAACCATGGCTGAGGGAAAAATATAAAATCACAGCAACGTGGACACAAATTCATAAGACCAGTGAGCAGAGCAGAGGGTGGTCAGTGAGGAGTGAGGAAGGAGGCATCAGGCTTGGAGAGCTGGATGAGTGTGTGGCCCACTTCCAGGGTCTGTCCTAAGCCTTAAGCGCTCTGCCCTCGCTGACTTTAATTGACATCACATGCAGCGTAAGTGCTGGCGTGAAAGAGTCTGTGAAGGCTGCACGCAGCGCACGGCAATTTGTGAAATCACGTTACCTGTACAGAGACGCTTTTGTGGTCAGTAAAGAGCGAGGCTCTGATTTCAGAGAGCGCTCCCTCCTGTGTGCCTGTAAAATAGTTGCTGAGGGCGTGCGGGGAGAGGGGGTGGGTGGGTGTTTTATGACTTCATTAGACAGTGACAGGAGGGAAATGAAAGGACATGAGGGGCACGGCACGGAGGTCCCAGGCCAAGTTCAAATCAGGGCCGTTGCAGTTGAAAGAGTGTGTGCGAGTGGACACTGGCTGTGTGTTTTAGGTGAGTTACTGAGAGCTCAATAGAGTCATTTGATCTATAATTACGTTGCCAGTGCAGAGAGGTGTTCGGTGACATCATAGTAATTAAAGCATGCTCATTTAATGAGCACACTGGCCTCTAGAGAGCAGGGGAGGAGGATGTGTGCTCGTACGTTAGAGTTGCCTCTCTATTAAACTTTCCTCCTCTTCTTTCTTGTGCTCTGGTCCTTCTTGGAAATTGCATTTTGAAATACAGCTCTGAAAGACTCTTAAGATTAGTTCTTGGTGTTTTGCCTTTGAGAGTTGGAGAAATGCAACCAAGGATGTTGTGATGCTGCAGTATACAGCACCCTGAGAGCACAAGGCCTCAGGTATTCTGTAGTCATTTTTCTCGAAGAGCAGAATCAGCAATGAAGTGTAATAACAAATATCTCCTGTGTATCATGTTCTTCTGCTCCATGGACCTTGTTGTCGTCGTTAAAATCTTGCAAAAAAAAAAAAAAAAAGCCACAGGTATCCTCTAAATGCTCCGCCCTGTGGCTCACCTCTGATGTGTCCTGCAGGTATCGAGGTGTGGAATCCGGCGTTCGACGTGACTCCTCACCAGCTCATCACAGGAGGCATCATCACAGAGCTGGGAGTCTTCCTCCCCTCAGAGCTCCAGGCGGCGCTCACCGGGCGCCTCACCGCCCTCTAGAGCCGCTCAGCCCCTCCTGCTGGTCCGTGTGCACCACTGCACCTTAACGTCAGACACTCAAAGACACTCTCATCTCACCACAGAACGCACACACACACACAAACACACATATATACACAAACACACATTCATGGTTTGTCGTTTTAATTTAAATTTGATAAACGCACAGTCACTGTTACATGTCAGTGGTGCACACAGAAGAAAAAAAATGTTCTTCAGTCTCTTTACTCACCCTCACACTAATTCACTGCAGGGAGTCGAGCAGACACACATGTGCAGTCTCCCCCTTTCTTTTATGTGTGTCCTTTTCTTTTTTTGTGTCTCTGTTTCACCTTCTCCAGAGTTTTCCTCCTGTCTCTCATTCCCTCTCACCGCCTCTTTGTCTGGCTTCTGTGACAGTTAACAGCTGGACTCTATTCCTTAAATTCTATTTGGCAATCTGTTTTTATGAGTGGTTACTGAGATAATCGTTCAGGCCTTCTTCAACAAACAAAAAAACCTCCACAAAGGCTAAGACATGACTGATTTTGATCAAAGTAGGGATTTTGATTAGCCATGGTTTCTAAAATGCTGCTACCCACTTGTTAATATACATATCCTTGCTGTTAGTGTGTACATATGTAGAGAACTAACCCATGCTAGGAAAAGGTACTGCTATTTTAACCAAATATGTGGTTATTTAAAATTTAAATATGACATCAAAAATGTTATATTAACATTTAATTTCTTTTGTTCTATGTTGAGATCTTTTGTAGAGGAATAATCCAATTTTTTAGCTCATAGATTTTACAGCCAAAAAACTGTTAGTGATATTAAAAAGCCTATTTCACTCGCTCTTTTTAGCCTGCGCAGCAGTTTTGATCAAGTAGAATTTTTCGATCAGTCCTCATTAGTCAGCTGAAGTCCATGACAACACATGGCTGTATTTATACCTCACTCCTTGTTTCTAATGTGCTATTTCCCATTCCCCCATGTCATACTATACTACTATCATAATATACTTGTGTATATATACATATATATACATACAAATTTATATGTAACCATGCTACTCTACATCATTTCAGCATCGTAATGATGTTCACTTCACCGCACAGGACACTCTGTGAAAAAAATCTCTAAAAGGAGTCAGTGTCATTTTTGCCATGGAAGCTTTTGCTGTGAGCTGAGGTGTTCCTCATGCTGTTGTATTTCTGTAATACAGGCATCACAATTAAAGGAGTAGTTCACCCCAAAATGAAAGCTTGGTTATCTGCTCATGTGTACACAAAGACAAGTGCTGCTCATTCACAGTCAGAGCTATCAAAATGATGTTTTACACCCTAGAATAATGCAAATGATAAACTTGACATTGGTAACACTGCAGAGTTACAAAAGAAAGCAGTGAATGAATTATTTCATCACAAACGTTGCTCTCATAGTGACGAACCCACAGAGAGTTTCCACCTGACCCTGCAGGTCCCCTCAGCTCTGTGGAAGTTTTCAGCTGTTTCACCAGCTTCAGCCAGAGAGAAAACACAGCGGGCGACTTGCTGGTGAACGTAGTGGCACGATTAGCAATTAAAGAGCCAGATCTTTCCCTCAGGAGCTGGAAACTAAACGAGCTGGAGGGCGGGGGGTAAATATTGGACTGTGAGTTGTCAGTTTGACACAAATATTGTTCTAAATGAATGTTTCTGTTGTCTGTGTCCACAGAACGTGTCAATAAGCAACTGTTTGCAAACAATCAGTTACAACTGACTGACTTTCAGCCCACCACGCTACACCACCTCATCAGCTATAGAAGGTGGTAAATGTGAATCAGGTGCGGCACTTCATTTGTTTTACCCATTTGATTTTTACAATGATCAGTTACAGGAAACTACTGCCGTGAATGTTTGTGTCACCAGAAACCTGCAGGACGAGCAATGGTCAGCATCATGTTTTTATTCTGGGGTGAACTATTCCTTTGAGATGAATGGGGTGTTTTCCACACTCCTGCAGAAAGCTCTGTGCGTACAACTTTAAACAACACAACATTCAGAATGTAATATTCAACTCAGATTAACTTGCTTCAGTCGGAGGCTGTGATCAGGCCAGACTCGAGACGCTCAGTCACTTCTTGCCTTCGTGCTCACTTCAGAATGTGTTTTGACTATTTTGGATTAATTCCTTCATAATAACAAACGTGCTGTTCAAACTCCAGACTGACTTCACCACACTGCTCTGTGAGCTCAGGGCCATGGGCAGCTAAGGACATGTAGACATTAAGGACGACACAATGGGTTTTCTCCATAGCTACATTTCTTCTAACCCTGTCAGCCATGGTCTCTTGTTGGAGGCAGAACAGAACAGGAATAAATGGGAGACAAAGCCCATATTATTAATATTTGTCAATATAGTGCTGAAACAGAAACTTAATCAGTTTATGATTTTGATGATTTTCTTTTTTTCTAAACGTTGTTCCAGATTTAGAAATGTGAATATTTGTAAGTTTTTTTTCAATCTTATACTAATGTAAATGAGAAATACTTCTTATTGGGGGAAAATTATTACTTAACTATTATTCCACTAAACCTAAGTGACAATGAAGGCAGTAACTATTAATTTCAGTTTTACCTTAAAAATGCACCCACATTGACTCTCAATGACTCCAGTTTTAAAACCCGACACTGACATTGTATTCACCCATAAAGCAATAGACTGTTATGACTTTTAAAAGATTAGTTGAACCTGTGTTGGGTTCCAATGTCATGCATGAGTTTGTTTTCTCTATGACAGGTTTGTGCTGAGTTTGTGCAGTTATTGCACACCAGCTGGTTATTGAGCCTGTGATGCATTTGTTATTTTTAAACAGGCGTCATAGAAAAGTTCCTGATATGTGGATCTGTAAGGTTCAGGCACCTACTGTACTGAATGTCACAGGGCCCTCACTGCCTTACAGGTGCAGCACCAGTATACATCCTGACAGGAGAAACAGCTGACCCTCAGTCCTTCCTCCACCCCGATTAGTATCACGTACCTGGGCCACTGTCTCATCAAGCTCTGAGAGGTGTGCATTTAGAAACACTCAACAGTACTGTGGCATGTAAAGACACTGTATCCAGTGCTGGGGAAGTTCAGACAGCCAGAAATCAAACTGTCAACCTCACCTTCTGTTCTTTCTAGTCAAAATCTGATGCCTACATTACCCACAGTTCATCTCTAATAGTTCCACATGGGATTTCTGGTGTGTTACTTTGACAATAGTAAATATAGCCTGACAGATCAGAGATGCAGTGAAAGAGTACTGTCTGACTTTTGTGCTTGGATTTCTCTGTGAGCTTGATGAGACAGTTTCGAGCACACTTCACACCAGTTTACTTTCCTACTCTCCCTTCACTGATCTGATTCACTACCAATGCTGACTTTTATCATTCACTTCATTCATTTAAAGATATGGTAAATACACCAATTCACCTTTCTACTGACAGGACCACTGAGAGGTCCAGAGACCCCCACCCAAACCCCACCCCACAAAAAAACAAAACAAAAAAAAAAACTTAATGTCAATGATAATAATTAATTGCAGTATCCATAGTGTCATTGTCCATATCTTAAAAATGCTGTAATATAAGCTCGCTGAGTTATTCAATTTCTTCTTCCTCCTCGTCCCTCTTTGTTCCTCCTCTGTCCACCCATCAAACCTCAATTCACAAAGATGCTGGGAGGTCACACGAGCGTCAAAAACACTTGTGTATTTGAGTTTTCTTTCTTTGTTTTGTACAGTTTCAAACATGACACATTTTGGGGCCAATGTTAGACAGTTTTCCAGACATTATGTAGCAACTTTGTGGCCGTCAGACCAGCCGCATATTATTTCTTTCTAAATCTTTAAGAGGTATGAGATTTTTGTTTGTCTGTACATCATGATTATAACTGTTTGGCTGTGGTTTGTTTTGTTTTTTCTTTCATGACATTGTGATTTCTTGTGACTAGGCCATTAGTACACCACACTGGGGAGGCCTCCTCAACCATACACACTACCTCTCCGTTTGCCCACACGGACTCAAACACCGAAATGCATGAACACAAGCACTCAACGTGCCAGGCTGCAGCACAGCAGATTGACAGATTGCAGAAAATAACAAATCTGGTCTGAAATTCTCCACATCTAACCAACGTTTGTTTCTTGAACCCAGAGTGATTGATAATTTTCGGTGGTGCTTTTAGTTTGCCAAAGTAGCCTACATTCAGGCTGGTGTGTTATGTTGGGTTGCAGCTGAATTATGTCTCGATTTCATTTTAACACCATGTTTTTGAAGCAGCAGGAAATCGAACTGTAAAAAAAAAAAAAGAAAGAAAGTTCCACCATTGCGAAGCCCAACACATGCCTAGTAATCAGGTGCCAAAATTCAGCGCTGCTTGCCACTGTTTTCCATATTGATTTGATTAATGAAAGCAGGTGCTTGTGTATTAGCAAATGACTAGTATGGCCTGCAATTACCATGGAAGGAGTGTTGTTCAGATGGCCTCTTTAAGTGCAAGTATGTTATTGTTGTTATTGATAATCACTTGATTGATTTGGGTTTAATTTTGTAACATGTGAAAATGGTTCAAAACTGGGTTTTTTTTTAATATATATATGTATATGAATATAATGCTGTAAAGTGCAGTCATGAATTAAGAGATTTCTCTTTCACCTCAATACAGTAAAAAGAATAAAACCACAGTGGAAAAACCTTGTATTATTGTTGTTGTTGTTAGTATTATCATTATTATTGTTATTTTTTTATAATAATAATAATAATAATCTTATTATTTCACAATTGAACAGTAGGTGGCGGTAATGAAACGAAAGCGTGTGAAAACTACCTGTTAAATGACAGCAGAAGAAGAAGCAGTGCTTTGTGTACTTCCGGTTAGCAAAAATGGCTCAGGGTACACAGAAGTTTAAAGCTCAGCGGCCAGGAGCCTCTAAGAAACACCAACAAAACAAACAGAAAGGACCGAAGAAAGGAGGTATGGCTCTAATAAGTGACCCAGTAATTTCCGAGGAGCTGGAGAGACGAGAGCGCGGTGTTTGAACCCAACATGGTCGACGTGACCTGCATGGAAACAGCTGAGCACGTTGTGACTCGAGTCTCGGTGTTTCTTATTCTTACCACATCCATCAAGCGTGACGTTGTAACATCTGGTTACTAAGTAGTGCACGAGACAAATCAATTATCCCTTCTTATAAGTGGTCATTCGATGTTAGACTCTAAAAGCTGGATATGTGTTATGGAAACTTTTCCTGCTGTTTTTGCTGTAGTTTCTCAGTGACTTCTACTACACTATGTCCAGTGTGAAATGTCATGAGGGTGTCTGTGATAGACATGTTAACAGTTAACAGAATGACCTGCCATGGAGCGATGTGAGACCCAGCCATAGCCACATTGAGAAACAATAAGAAGACATTATGGCAAGGTGAAACATCCAAATAAGAGGTGCTGCAATTTTTCTTAGATGTGGACGATTTGTGTCAGAACATACAATAAATGTGGTGCTAAAAAAGCCACAGCCTGAAAACTACATTGACCAGATGATGTGTCGTTGTTGGGTAAAGGCCCAATCACACATCAGAAAAGTCCATTTCATTCACAAAATTGAGTTTTTATCCAGTTGTAGGTCACATTTTGAGCATATACATGTTCAATCTTGGTCATATTTATCCAGCTGAAGGATTGCATGCTTTTGATATCAGGGCCATAAGTCGTCAGAAAAATCAAGCTGAGAATTGTATTTTCTTTGTAAAGGCAGGATCATTGCACCCAAGAAGGCTCAAGTGGTTCAGCAACAGAAACTAAAGAAGGTAAGACCAAGTTTAAGAAAGATGACAGCGATTTTCTTTCTGCCCACCTCTTCAAGTCTAAATTTAACAACAAATCCATCTATGAGCATGGTGGCTCATGTAACTAATGTTGCTGTTCCCCGAAAGGGTCTGGAAGTTGCCATCAGGAATAAGATTGAGCAGGAGGTGACCCAGAAGGCCAGCTCCTCCCTCCACAAGCCGCTGAGTCTGGTTAAAGGGTCCGAAAGTAAAGGCAACCCAGCAGCAGCCCGTCCAGGAAGCAGCTCCAAGTAGGACTGGATACAACCACCAGACCAGGAACCAACAGACCTGAATCTGATGGTGCTGAATTACAAAGGACTGAGCTGAAGCATCAGTGAGCTGCAAATAATATCAAATGTGACGTGACCCTCTTGTTCCCATTCCACTCACTGTTTTAGGCAAATAGATATAATAAGACATACCAGTAAAGATGCTTGCTGAAGTTCCTCAACATTGAAAACAAGAGGCAGTGTATCATAGGATCATGGACACTGCATAAACATCCACTTACAGGATGTTACACTTACTTTAAGGATACAAACAGAGGGGATGTAAAAGGATTACCCATCAATACACAAGACTAATGAGAGTGGGAACTCTCATTACAACAGTCTCACATTAACCTGCTTTGCTAAACCAAGGGATGGGAATCCTGGTTACTCAAGGTGTTGTGTCAGTTCGTTGAGTTTATTCCAGTCCAGCTGTTCACATGTATCAGGAGTGAGCTCTGTGCAGATGATTGTACTTCAGTAGCAGGAAAAAGTGGAAAGCAAAAGAATTTGAGCATAGCAATGTAACCTGAACCCACTGCATATGGTTTAACATGTAATGCTATAACTTGCCAAGCTCTGTACAACCAAGGTTTTCCCTCAGCCACTTGGACATTAAAGGATATCCAGCAGCTCCTCTCTCCCTCCTGATGTCCTGAGTCTGTCACAGAAACTGTGTTTTCATTGTTTCAGTCAAGTCGGTTTGTTTTTGTTGAGAAGATCTCTGCTGATCAGTAAAAAAACCCCAACATTTTCCTCAATTCAACACATAGACACACACACACAGAGCAGGGTCAGACAGATGCTGCAGGCTAGATGTAGAATTGGAGTTACAGTTTAAAACAGCTGATCAGCAGAGACCTTCTCCTCTCAACCACAACAAAACAACAACACAAAAACGATGTCTCGCGTTAAAAACCAGCTTTTCTCAAACAGACACAGGAGGGTCAGGAGGTCAGGAGGGACAGAGGAGCTGCTGGGGATGTTTCAGTGTCTGTCCGGTGCTGAGGGAAACTCTGGTCTTGCTAATAATCAAACTCTTATCATGTTTATAGTTCATGAATGAAATTGTCTAAATAAGAGAAGTGTTACCCTGATGCAATAACATGATGTAACTGATATGTCCTTTAATGTCCTATTGTCGCCTCTAAAATCAAACACCTGAGAAACAAATCGGCCACTATCTGGGCCTAACTTTTTTGTTAGTTTATAAAATGTCCTATCAGTGTCCAACGTGTGGATTTTATATTTATAAATGGACTCAGTAGTTCAATCAGTTCAATTGTTCATTAAGAATGTCTTCTTTTCCTGTCAGTCTTTATAATCTCCTATCAGTCAACCTCTCGTTTGATTAGGAGGAGGCCATGGCTTCAGAAGGCAGGTGATTTTAGAATAGCAGACATTGGCTAAATCAGAGCTCAGTGAAATGTTTTGTCAGTGTTGACAAATCCAGTCAACAGTCACACCACCAGTCAGACCACGCGCAGTGGTGCTGCTCCAGTCATGAGCAGCCTGAATCCAAACACTGAGTTGAAACTGTTTTAATATCAACATACACTCCTAATATGTGCCAGTGAGTTTGTAGGAAAACTGAAAAAACTAGAGATCACGTTACAAACTGTCTTTCCAGATGTATTTATTTAAATCCTTTGTGAATGTCACTTAGATCTTATGTAATCCAGAGGCACAATGTAGCTGTGTTTACTATAAAGCTTCATATCTGAGGTCATATAACAGCAGGCATCCTGCACAAAGGCAACACTACCATCTGAAAAACAATCACAGAACAAGCTAGTTGTGCAGCAGGAGCAGCATCATCAGCACTTATTTCTAAAGCAAAGAGAGAAACAGAGTATGTTCAGAAAGCCCTAATGGCCTCCATGCAGTGATGGGAGCGCAGGAAGCGAGGGAAGGAGTCTTTGGCCATCAGGCTGTAGATCCTCTGCTGTGCGTCCTTGAACGTGTCGGCAGATGGAGAGTCCATGGCGCTCAACAGAGCCTCACGGGTCTCAGCATCCAGGTTTACCTGTGAGGGGAAAAGCAGGTCATCAAAAGAAGCTCTTGAGTTTAAATCTACTCTTCATCCTCTCGTGTGTTATATTGTCCCTCACTCTCATTTCTCTGTGGTCATCTTATCTCACACTCTCCTTTCCACCAACCTCCTGCTGAGCATCAGGGTTGATGAACTGGGTGTAGATGCTGCTGGCCTTGAGTTTCTGCAGGTTTGAAGATGAAACCCTGTAGTCCTCACAGGCCAGCCAGAACTCAAGGTTCTCCTCACTGAACTCTGAACGCAGAAACCCACGGAATGCCTGCAGACCAGCTGGAAGAGCCGGAGGGAGCAAACAATATGAGACAAATGTAAACTTAGACATAAAATGACAGAGAAGCCATAAAAAGTTATGGTCACGTTATTAAGACTTAAGTGTAGCCTACCTATAAGTAAATGTAGTTGTGTCCATGCATCTGAAAACCTCAATATATATATTCCATGTGTAATGAGTGAGTATCAACAACAGTAAAGTGAGACTATGTAACTTTTGAGCGACAGCAGCCAATGTGCAGACATAAGGCATGTCATAGTCATAATGGAAAATGTTGAATGTTGTGTAATAGAAACAGAGGCAGAGAAGACTCATTAAGTCAAACTGACTGTTACCCATCAATAATAAGCTACTTATCATACCAGCAAAACATGCAGGAGTATGTTGAACTGAGCAAGCCATTTTTATTTGGAAGAAGATGAATGTGTTATTTCGTGTGTCACTAATACTAACAATATTTGATTTTCCATAGTTATTATAATTCCACAGCACACTTCTGTTGAAATGCAAACAAGAGTAAAAATTCAGTCACTGTATTTATAATTGCACTTTATGGCAGATGATATAATACACCTTTGACATGTATTTGTGTGTTTAAATGTGAATGATGTGTAAATTTCAACAGGGGAGTTCTTTCTCAGCAGGCACTGGCAGTTGTCATAGTGAACAACAGAAAGGCACAGGTGTCGGTAATAACATCAGCAATGTCTGTGCTCTGTTCAAGAACCCCAGGGATCTGTGACAGCGTAACACCATGCACAATCCCAGGACCTTGAAACTGAAGCAGCTGAATGGCTTTGAGCCATCAGTCATTTTATTATTTACAGCTGTGTTTTTCCTGCTGTGACATGTGGAGAGGCTTGGTGTGTGAGGTTTTTTATGTCAAGAACTGACATCAGAGGTGAAAAAAAAGAACAAATAAAAGGAAAACCGTCTTACTTTTGCTGGTTAGTAGAGTTTCCAGGTCCTGATAAGTTTTTGCATCCTGAACCCTGAGAAGAATAGAGACAGAAACGGTCAGAAATGTTGACAGTGGTTTTACCACATATTATGAAACACAGGTTTCAGTAGGTTTACTTGTGTTTGTGGTGCGTGTCAGCCAGATGGCTTAACTTCACCCGCATCCCTTTTGCCCTGAAACACACACAGACACAAGGAATAACATCAGGCCCTGCACGCAACACCTCATAACACAAACCTCTCAGCCAGGAAATAGCTTATTTACACACAAAACACGACTGTGCTCAATACTTACTTCACCAGACATGAGGAGGGCAGGGAGGAGAGTCCCTTGCACATGGTGCTCTGAGGTCTTACAAAACCAGCAAAGGGAAAACGAACAGACTAAGCGAGATTTGATGTCTGCGTTTAGTCTATTCTCTGTTTTCTTCCATCAGTTGAACAGCCTGACCACACTGAGCTGAACTTATATAGTCTGTCTGGATGCTGCTATCTGATATGTCAGTCTCCTCTCAAACGACAGGTGCAGTGGTGATGAATAGAGATGAAAGCAGCTGGATGACACAGGTGGTGTGTGTACACACAGGTCAGTCAACAGGATGATACAAAACAAGTCAGCATTTAGAACAGGAAAATAAAGCAAAGAGACCTGGACTTTGTGTGTGGTCAGGGATCATTAAGAGACCCAGGAGTGTGACGGAAACAGAAGCAGCGGTGGTGTTAGGAGTGTTTATCACAGGAGGACAAAGTGATGAGGGAGCAGCAGGTGGGCTGGTAGCATCACTCATCTCAGGAGAGTCAGACGCCTACAGGCTGGAGAGTGTGTCTCATACTGATGGACAAGATAGGACATAATAAAGTGAACAAGGTCATTAAATCCTGTAGCACAGCAACTGTATTTATTTTGCTTCCACTTTCCCCTCTTGTTTTCACCTGGTTTCATCTTAAATCTCATTCCCCAGTCAACAGGTGAAAAGGACTGAGTTAGGTCTTGTCTGTCAAGTGTAAACCTCATGGATGAAATCAAGGCAGGGAGCACATTGTTAGTGTGTGTAGCCTACTGTACTCATGAGGTGACAGGTGAAAAGAGACTGGGAAGGACTGAAACTGGTTTGAACTGCTTATTAAAAAAACTGAGGGATTATTATTACTATTATTATTATTATTATTATTATGGTTGTTGTTGTTGTTGTTCAAACTGTTCTGTTAACAGAAGTCCTAACTTTTACTTTGGAATCCGGAAGTACTCATTGGTGGGCTTTACTGTAGCTTTGAACTAACCGACTATATTAGGCTATATGAAATTTCAGTTTGATTCAGTTGTACTTCCGGGTGTAATTAATGTTAAAGACGGCTATCCCAGTAACATGAGCTCTTATTAAAAAGTCGTTTCCAGTCTCAACTTCCGGAAGCGTTTGATGAGTCGCGGACTCGGTAGACGGGAGCGGCTGGCTCGAGCTCGGACACTTGGATGACGGCTTACCGGCTCGATCGCAGTGATCCACTGCGTCTCACCATGTCCTGGAGATAACACTGCAGAGTGAGTCACAAAATGGTCTCAGTTTTTATTAATAGACCGCGACAGCGTCCTATAGCGACGAGAGGATCGGGTTAAACCAGGTGTTGTCCATGCAGCTTGTGTTGAAGCACGGTCGCTCCTGAGCGCGCGTCAGTCTACCTGTATCTGTAACCTGTTATTTCATCAGAGACACATGTTTTTGCTCCACTGCACAGACAGCGTCGTCAGTGTGCAGGCCTTCAAGTCAGACGGAGCCACTCTGAAAAAAAAGAGGTCTTATCAACAACGACAGCCCCTGTCCGGTGTTTGCATGTGTTGCTCTCAGGGATCACATGAAGGAGGTGGACACAGACACACTGTATCCTATAACACAAACCAGAGCGTGTCCTGCAGTGTGATCCCACTGTCAAGTCATCTGGTTGCTTTTCATGACCCCCAGAATCATGCCGTGACCCCCTGGGGGGTTAGGTAACCTTAACCCCAAATTAAGAAGGGTTTGGAATAGGTCACATGTTCAGATTGTCCCCAATGACAACTTTTCTCTGATAAGTCCTTGAATATGATTTCAAAGAATGTTTGAACCCTTGACCATCACGTGTAAATAAGATAAACGCATTAAGACTGTTGTGTGTTATGCTGCAGTGTTTCAACTAACGCTCCTGTATCCTATGAACTGACTCAGAGAGGCAACAGGTATGGGAGACCGATGGACTTGGATCCCTCAGGCGCACTGCCAGGACAGTGAATCCTCTGGTCGAGAACAGGAGAGGCAGAAGAGGTGGGCCAAACTGTTTGACCAGCTAGACCTCAACAAAGATGGACGCATCGACATCTTTGAACTGCGGACAGGCCTGGCAGGCAGAGGGCTCTCCACAAGATCCCTGGAGAGGGTAGGACAGTAGAACACCATACAGTTGTCAGTAAAACTGTGCTGAGCAACACACGCAAGGATATGCTCACAGACTTGACCAGCTGAGAGGGTGGAAGTGGGATGTTAACAATCATTTTTTGTTAGACCAGTAACAGGGCCTTTGTTCAAACTTGAGTTGACCTGTTGTACGTACTACACTGTATCTTTGTGTGTGTGTGTGATAGAGAGAGGGTGGTTGTTTGATTAAAGGTCTGCGAGACCTTTTCTGTTTTTCCTTATGTAACAGCTCTGATCTGCCTTCTTGTTTATGGTGCAACAGCAGCAGCCAAGATCATCAGCAGTGTGACTTCATAGTGAATAATACACACAGTTTGTCTCTCTCCTCTCACTCTGTTTGTTTTGGTAATTAGTGTGTGTGTCGCCATGAAGACATCACTGGTGTGTAACTTCTGCCTGCCTCTCCTGTGTGTGTGTGTGTGTGTGTGTGTGTGAAAATGTGTTGATCATACACAGTCACATTGTTAGGATTCACCTGCCTTTAGGTGACAGAATACAAGTCCCCTTTTATTACAGTTTTTAAGGTGCAGGTTATGGTAAGAGGTGGAGTATGTCTGTGTTAGCATGTGTGTGTGTGTGTGTGTGTGGATATGTTAAACACAGCGTGCTGTCTATTTTAGTGCAAGGAGCAGGACTTTGTAAGATGAGAGTGGTAACCTTTCTCTTAGTCCTACACTTGATCTCTTCACATGTATAGATCATTGTCCAAAGTTTCAAACATTTCTTCTGCTCCTTATTTGTTTGTATTTTAAAACTGATTATTGATGATGATTTTATATCTTTAACCATACCTTTAATTACAGCATGAAAACAGTCTGACCGAGGCTTTGTGTTTTTGTAACATTTGTGTTTGTAGTGTAGTTTTCTAGACAAATAGATTAGATTAAACCAAACTGTACAATATTTTACACTTTTTTATGTTGGTCATTCTCCAAATACACAACTTGCTGTAGCATGATTTAACCAATAGATGGCAAGGTAGAGGTTTGTTTATAGACTGTAAACCTTGAGTGTAATCTTGATCTTGTGGTGTTTGGCAGCTCTCTGGGTTACCTTTGTACTGATAGACTCTGCAGATGTACTAGGTTGTACATTGTTAATCACAGACTGCATTTACAGTAATTCAATAGCATGATATGATGTCGGATGTTCCCAGTCTTTATTGGTTAAAATATATGTGTGTCTCACAGTCAGTCAGAAAGAAAGGCCAAGAATCTGACTTAAACTCATAAATCTTGTATTTACAACCATATCACATCATATACTTAACTCTTTTTTTGTCCTTGACTAAATATCTGCTGAACGGACACATGTTTATTTTTCATTGACTTTGCCATCTCTGCTTTCAGATTGTGGAGACTGGGGACACCAACCAGGATGGAGTCCTGGACTTTGAAGAGTTCACACAGTATCTCCGCGCCCATGAAAAGCAGCTCAAACTCATGTTTAGCAGGCTGGACAGGAACAATGATGGTCAGTTAAAGTCAGTGGACACACTTGAAATAGAATTTAATTGTATTATTACTTCACTGTGTTGATATGAAGGTTAAAAAATCTACATATTGTCATTGGTGGATATTTGCAGGGCAGATAGATGCAGCGGAGATCCAGCACTGCCTGCGCTCCATTGGTGTGAACATCAGCCTTGAAGAAGCCACCAAGATTTTGTTAAGGTAAAATGGCTGTACACCTGAGCTCTGAGTCCTGATTTGATACATTTAACTTTCTGAATGCAAAAGATGTGAGGCTGGAGTACATCTAGGAAATGTCCATAACAACTGTCCTGCATCTTTGGAGTTTGGTTTTTTCATTTATCATATTATTTTTTTTTTTTTTAAGTATATTTAGGGGCTTTTTGCCTTTAATTGATAGACGAGTCAAGAGAGACAGGAAATGGGGAGACAGAGAAAGGGACATGACATGACATGCAGCAATGGGCCACCCAGGACTGGATTTGATCTGGGGCCGGCTGTAGCGAGGACTAAGTCGTCAGTGGTGCTTTCCCTACTTTTATGTCTTGAGGATAATTTTACTTTTGCACATTCAGTTCCTGTGTTCAGTTGGATCAAAGAAGTGTATTATTCATACATGACTGTGCTGCAGAAAGCCTCTTCCCAGTATCTGAACATGAGTGCATCCTAGTTGCTATTATCTGAAACTTTAATGATTCTGCACTCTGTTACGAATTCTCAACCTAACATTGTTTTAAACATCTTTTTCTACTTTCTATTTGTTCTGCAGTATTGACAAGGATGGCAACATGACTATTGACTGGAATGAGTGGCGAGACCACTTCCTCTTTAATCCTCTCACAAACATGGAGGATGTGGCACGCTACTGGAAACGTTCAATGGTGAGGTTACGTACACGCTAACGTACACACCTTCAACAAGAAAACAATGTAGAGTTTCGTGTGCTCAACTTTGTCTGTCTTCTTCTCCCCTTTCTTCTTTTCCTCATTTTATGAACTTATTCCAACCGTTGCTTCAGTAGATGCTGGACATAGGTGAACAGCTCACTGTCCCAGATGAATTTTCAGAGGAGGAGAAGAAGTCTGGGTATGTGTGGCGGCAGCTGCTGGCCGGAGCCATGGCTGGATCTGTATCTCGCACTGGAACCGCTCCGCTGGACCGTCTCAAAGTGTTCAGGCAGGTCTGTCAAGGACTGATCTCATTATGTTATGGTCAGCCTGAACCAAGTGATCATACAGTTGTTTCTGTGGATGTGTCAAGAGCTTCTGCTTTAGTTAGGAGTTGCTGCCTCACCCAAAGTCTGAACCTTGTTGGCAGGTTCACGGTTCGTCTGATTTTAAAGGGAACGTGCTGAGCAGTTTTCAGGCCATGCTGAAAGAAGGAGGCCCATGGTCGTTGTGGAGAGGCAACGGTATCAATGTGCTTAAAATTGCCCCAGAGACTGCGATCAAGTTCACCGCTTATGAACAGGTGGAGTAGACAGCAGCTTAGCTTAGCATAAAGACTCCAGACAGTCACTGCTCTTAGCCAAGAAACAGTTGATAAAACCATTGGAAAACCACAACATGTAGCTACCTGTTAGCACTGGTTTTTGTATGGATTGAAAAAATGAACATGTTAATTTGGGAGCTTTAGCTTTATTTTCGATGCAGCCTGTGTAACTGTTCCCCTGTTTGCAGTCTTAATGCTACACCTAAGTCTAACTCAAACTTCTTCTCTGACTCTCAACTAGAAAACAAATTAATGTACTTCCCAAAATGTTGAAGTCTTCAACTCTTTAAGCAACACACCTTAATTCTTTTCAGATACTTCCATGTAATGATAAATAGTTTGTCCATGATCATACCATTTTCTCTAATTATGTTTCAATAACTCTTTCTGTTGCTCTCTAACACTGTGTAGATAAAGACCGTGATACGTGGCCACAATGAAACAAGAAATCTGAGGGTTCATGAGAGGTTTCTTGCTGGCAGTCTGGCCGGAGCTATTGCTCAGACAGCCATCTACCCAATGGAGGTAATATCAGGGTAACAGACATATTAGATAATCATATAGAATCAGGAAAACACACATGAGCAGTGAAATGATTGATTTCTTTGCTTCCTCTAATGTCCTTCTGCCTCTCGTGTTTGTTTTCCCTCCAGGTGCTGAAGACTCGTCTCACTCTGAGAAAAACAGGCCAGTTCTCAGGAATAGTGGACTGTGCCAAACAGATCCTACAGAAGGAAGGTGTCTCAGCCTTCTACAAGGGTTATGTACCCAACATGCTGGCTATTGTCCCATATGCTGGCATTGACTTGGCTGTCTATGAGGTCAGTTAGACGCGACAGCACTCAGCTCTCATAGCAGTTTTCACCTTAGTGTTTATCATCCTCTCACTCTCTTTGTGCTACAGACTCTGAAGTTCACGTGGCTGAACAGGAACAGAGGTCTAGCTGATCCAGGGGTCATGGTGCTGGTTGGCTGTGGTGCTGTCTCCAGCACCTGTGGACAGCTGGCCAGTTACCCACTGGCACTGATCCGCACCCGAATGCAGGCACTGGGTAAGGGTCACACAAAATCCAATATAAAGTCTTAGTAGTGTAGAAGCAACAGAAGCCTCCAGAACAGCTACAGAGCTCTGCTGGAGGGACGCAGTCATTCTGTTTCTTCACTGACTTATTCAGGGCTTCTCTAATTTGTTACCTGTTTTACAAGTACAAAGAGGTATGTTCAAGTTGAAAACTATTAAACTATGCATACAGGACCATGCCAATGATTTTGCATTGGAAATGACATTACCAATGCATACTATAATATCAATTTCATAACTCTGAGTAGGCCATTGGTTTCATTTCAGTTGCATGAGAATCAACTAGCCCAAAGTGAAAAACCAATTCTCTCTACAGATCGATTATCCATACAGCTTGTCCAGATGGGGTTGCGGGGGGTGGGGGTGGTGGGGGCTCATATAGGCTGAGGGTGGGGTACAGCTTGGACAAGTCATCAGTCTATGACAGAGCCGACATGACATGGACACCATGAAAGGTTAAACATAAAGTTAATGATGTGACTCTAAAGTAAATTTGACAAAGCAACGATAAAGGCAACTAAATGTTTATTGTGACTGACGTGTGATGAATGTGTGACGAATGTGTGACATTCTTATAATATAATTGTTTGTCACATTTCTGCTCCCACATGATCTGCATCTCCTCAGGAAGACCATAAGGTGTGATGTTTGTAGGATGTGGTTGAATACTAAGAAAAACTGTTGTTAAGGTGTTTTGTCTCCAATGTCACACTCACAGAATAATATGTATTGGAAAATGGATAGCAGTAAAAGAAATACCTAATACAAACACCAAATTGTTTGCCACATTTTTTAGGAATGAGCTACACACAAAAACTGCCACAGTGTGGCAGAATTGAGCCTTTGCGTAGTGAGAAAGCTGGACGTTTTACTGAACCCTGTTGTGTCTGCTCAGCTTTAGAGAAGGGAGCCCCCAGACCCTCCATGTTGGCCTTGCTTCATAACATTGTGACCCAGGAGGGCGTGGCTGGACTTTATAGAGGAATTTCCCCCAACCTGCTGAAAGTGATTCCTGCCGTCAGTGTGTCCTATGTCGTCTACGAATACACAAGGATAGTCCTGGGAGTGGACATTGAGGGTAGGAGGGCCGGGAAAGGGAAGGGGTAATCAAACAATGGATGATTTGGGAGTGGCTTTTTATCTCCAAGCAAGTTCAGCTCTGTTGGCAGTGCATGAGGAAATGGGCCTTGAGAATGGAGAATAAACTATGAAAGTCTTACATTGGGATGACTACACTTGAAGTGATACAAGTGTGATACAACGCACTGCAGTGCATGACAGCAGTTGCGTTAAAGCTAACCAATTAACCTGCTGCTGCTGCACTGGCTTGGACGGATGGAAACTTGCATGAACTTGCCTGGAAACAAACAGGTAAAAGGTGCAAGCAAACCTGGAAACCATGTTACATTCCTACAGCATTATTCTTTCTCCTAGGTGATATATAGAGAAGAGAAGGGACTGATATGAGGATTGATCTGATTACCTGTTCTCTAAGTGGATCCTGGAGTTGCTGCAGAAGTTACAGGTTCAGGATTTTGACATGTCTGAAACAGATGTTACAAATTCTTAAGTACAGCAACACTTACCAAAACACAGGAGGCAATTGCTGAACTGAACTCTTGAAAGATCACATGGACATGACTGAAATGGAAAATGGTGAAAACAAGAAGAGATACCTCTCTTTCCAAGAAGTAATACTACTGAGTAAAGCAATATACCATACCTTTTGCAAGAAGAAAACTGCCAAAGCCATATCAAGACGCACAGAGGATTCAGTTTAACCTTGTATGAAAAATGCTGGTGTTATGCAAGTCTTCCTATGCTGCAAAGTGTGTTTGTTTTCTTATGTCTGAAAAACACTAAAGGGTCCAGTGCCACATAGTATTTTCATAAACTGTATATGCACAGTGTGCAGCTTCAACATTATAGTGAAGATATGTTAGTATCTGTCTCCATTATGAAACATCAGATTTGCCATTTAAAGCCAGTGAATTATTTTGTGATGTGTCAGTATTTATTATGGAAAGAGCAAATGTATTCATGCATGATGTTACTTCTGTTAAATAAATGACTCTTAGTTTCAACCAAGTCACACAGGTCAAAATTGGATGAAACCACTGCACTAATGCTGCCCCATTGTCCTCGAGAAGGGATTGATGGGTGCTCACTTTTATCTGTTCTTTTGCTTAGGTTTATAATCAGTGGTTAATACAATTGCACTGATAGCTGCAACTGGTTTTAGTAACATCTCTTCTGCACTTTGACCTCATTTTCCCAACAAATATGATTAAAAAGGTTTTTTGGTAGTGTTTCATTATGGATCTAAGTTCCTGGATGGGACTGTAGAGTTATTACTATTTTAGGGAAAATAGAGGCACTCATCAATTGGTGCATAACCAGTTTATTAATTCTGATGCATGTGTGTTAATCCAGGTCTAAATCTGAGTCACCAAAGAACAATTCAAGTTGAGTCCTCATTACCTGTCAAGTTGTAACAGTACCAGTCCAAGTTATCAAGGTTGAATATGTGCTCCAGTGCTACACTCACAGTCAAAGAGCTGACAAACAAATGAAAAGAATTACACTGAATATAGGTAACACACACTATTTCAAAGGGAGTTAATATACTTGTGTGACTGTTGGGCATGCACACGCTTGCAACTAAATTGTTGAAAAATAAAAGAAATAAAAAGTCAAGTAAATGCTTGAGTCCAAGTCATCAGTCATAAGTCATCAGACTGGAATGATTAAGTACAATTCATTTTCCCCAACACACACACACTGACGAACTGAAGAACAGACTTCCTCTGATAGAAGTGAAAATCCTTTGACAGATGTAGGTTACTGCAAACCAGAAAGAGAAGACTTCTACACATCAGCCAGAGCACTATGAATGTTTCCCACTAAAAATGTGTGTCTTCTCCTCATTGATGCAGAAATTATGAAGCAAATTATGCATCTGATACATAAATAAATGGTGAGTATCTTTGAAGACAGATGACATTTAAGTTATTGTCATGTTGACTTGGTGAAATCATAACCTAGAGTTAATATGATGTAGGCTCTCTCAATAAAAATAAAATGCAACGAGTCTTATTGTACATGAACTCCTTTGGTGCAATTTTAATTTCCCCTCCTTCATAGCGTATAAAATAGACGTGAACAGTGTCCTGTCTGTACTCCAGCCCAGGCGGTGGGGGTGTTTCCACAGTATACAACAGTGGACGTCAACCTGCATCACTGTAAGGAAGAAGCAGAGGAAGAAAGCCCGCGAGGAGAAGCACTGATTGGCTGTTTTAAGCAGGGAACTTTGCCGGCGTGGTTCACATTGGTGTCCCCCCGCTACGTTCCTTTTTAGCCTTCCCGCTTCTGCGCAGCTCGACCCGGCCAAAGCCATCCAGCCTGCCCCCTGTGAGTCTTGCCCCTTGTGAGCAGCATGTCTGAATACGGCGGTCTGCCGACCAACGGAGTCGGTGCTGGGATGAAAAATGACGCCTTTGCTGATGCCGTACAACGAGCCAGACAGGTAACTTAAGAGACATGCTACAATATGAGACGACCGGGGTGCTAGTTAGCTACAGGGACACAGCAGCTAGCTTAATAATAACCCGTGACGTTAGCTTTAGGTAACTAGCTAGCTAGCTAGTTAGCTGGTAGCAATGCTCTTTATTTGTCCAAACCGCTCTCGGAGGGATCAATTGAACGGGTTTGTGAGCTGTACCGAGCAGCGGCAGCAACAATGTAGGTCACTCTTTCACGTAACTATAATTATTACCGTCACCTGGACCAGTGAGTTAAATGGACTAGCCACTTAAGCTAAGTTAGCTTGGGTAGTTAGGCATGGTTAACGGTAACCAGGACATCAAGTTGCGTCTTTCACTTCGTAGGAAACCTAATATTAGTAAGCTTTAACAATTAACGACAACGCAACGACAATTAGCTCAACATCAACACTGAGATACACATATAGCACCATGAGAACAAAGTCTTGTTCATGTCAGTATAAGACTAAAAGTTCAATACCCGGAGGCTTTTTCTTTTATAGTCGGCAGCAAAGAGCGTGAAGCTACACTACAGGTCTTTGCAGCCATCAAGGTTAGGCCAGTGATTGTTTTCTACTGTACTTTTCATCATGGAATAGTCTGTGAAGTGTTAAGTGTACAAAATGGTCAACACAACTGCTGTATCTGAAGAGCATCCTCCAACCGTATAGACTGGTTAGGATAATACAGCGAAAAGGCCTCTGAGTTTGTCATCTGAGATGCTGGGACTAGAGAATGAATAATCTAAATAGGTTAATTAATCATCAAGGTCGCTGCATATTAATTGTTTTTAGATTGACACTGGCACAGGTCTTATTATGGCTCTATCAGATCATCCACATTTACTAAATAGAAATGAATGCAGTCCCCCTCTACTACTTACTATCATATCCTGCCTTTATGAAATTGGAACAGTTGTGGGGAAAAAAAAGGGTCAGATTGATGTAGAGGAGACAGAGAAAGTTTCAAACATATTATAACCTACACTCTCCATAATTCTTTGGGCAATCGGGTCAGTACTTATTCTTGTTATCTTTGATTACATCCTCTCTGCCTGATAAATACCCATATCTTTCAAACACCACTACACCCCCATTTATAAATGTATTGTCCCCCAAGGCCAGATAACCTTAAGGACATCATAGGGAGGGATAGTACTCATCATGTAAGTTTCATGTGTGGTACCAGTCAAATTGCATTAATCCATCTCTACATGTAGTCACAATTTTAATAGTTTTCAGTTGAGTTGCTCGTGGTTTTGAAATGCTTTACCAAAACGTGTGTCCCTGAAAGTTCTTCATTATTTTAGGGTGTATTGCAGAAGCTTCATCCAGTGTTCACCTCTTTCTAGATCGCAGCTAAAATTGGTGGAGACGGTGTCCCCTCTGTGAGTAACAACGGAGCTGAGAGTTACCCATTCACAGCACAGAAACGATCCTTGGAAGAAGCAGGTAATAAATCAGCACCAACGGCCACTTTGTCTGCATTTGTTTAGCCACATTGTAACACTGACTTTTTCTTTTTTTTCTGTTTATCTTTATAAATATTGTGTCTTTGGTTTTTTTTCCAGATGAACCTGATGCCAAGAAGGTAGCATCACAGAGTGAAAGAGATTCTGCATTATGTACGTTTAATACCCACATTGGTCCTATTACACACACACTTGCTCGGCTCAATTCCCAACCACTCACCAGTTTTCCTTCCTTTCCAGCTATTGGAGCTCAGCTGGCTGCCCTGTCCCAACAAAGGTACAGCGCTATTTTTTTAATCTTTCTTTGACACAAACATTTTTTGATCTTATGATTATGACACAGACAAGGTCATTTGTATAATTATTTTGCCTATCTTCAGCGTCAGGTCCTCCACAACATCAGAGGAGTACAAAGTGCCTGATGGCATGGTCGGTCTCAGTGAGTACATACAAAAACGTTTCCTCAACTAACACAGAATGCCTGCATCATCGATTTCAGTCTGAAACATGTATGTCTTTTCTGTCATCCCTAAAGTTATTGGTCGAGGAGGTGAACAGATTAACAAAATTCAACAAGACTCTGGCTGCAAAGTTCAGATTGCTCATGGTGAGCTGTTTGTTACCCCCATATTGACAAAATCAGCAACATGTAATGGTTTTTCCAGCTGCTCTTATATTAACACACATTTTCATATTAATTCACAGACAGCGCTGGTCTTCCCGAAAGAAGTGTGTCTCTGACGGGGTCACCAGATGCCATTCAGTAAGTTGTTTTTCACATTTAGAGCAGTGGATTTTTCGTTTCCAAGGCAGCTACTTCATTCAACTATCAGAGTCTGGTCTCTTGGGAGTTTTTGTCCATATTTATGGGGTCAAGAGCAGCCCAGTTTTTTTAATTGATTCATTTGTGACTTTTTCAATTTTATAAACAACACAAATACTGGTTATTAACAATAATCTTAATAAAATACCGAAAATTACCCCAGGAAACGGACAGGGTAAGAAAAAAATCAATAAATTAATATTAAAAACCCTGCTCTTAAAGAATAGAAGGTATCAGAGTTAACATGACAACTGCCAACCAGAAAATATAAACATATCATGTATGTACCTGCATCCACAAGTAAGCATGCACTCATGAAAACATATTGTGTGCTCACACATACACTGCTGAAACTACATGAAGTTCATCTTTGGTTTGGAACTTGGATAGATTTAGAACATTTTATAATCATTTGCTGCTGATGGTAAAGAATTCTTCCTGAGTTTAACATTAAAGGCAGAACCTGTGGTTTGTACAAGAGATCATTTGCCAAGATTGCCTCAGTTAAACAACAGCTATGTTTCTTCTTACCCTACCTTACTCTTAGTCATTGCTACCTTAAAAAATGGAATGGTAGAAGAGAGTGGGTGTTTAGTTAGATAACCTGACATGCACAACCAAACTTAATAAATAAAAATAAAATGTAAGGATTTTGTTTGACTGCTAAAAATGGGGTTGGTTAATGAGTTCAGAAAGCAACACGCTCAGCTTTAAACAAAGTGTATTTCTCTGTGTTTGGAATATGCATTTGAAAGTGCATAAACACCAAAAAAGGCAGTCGCAGTGTTGAGTTTGAACAAAATAGGAAAGATATTCAGATGAACCTGTAACTAGACCATTCCCTGAATTTCTCTTTTTTTAAGGCAACAAACACACTTGTTGTCTAAAAAGATACCATCTGCTTAAATTTCCCTGGTTTTCTGTCTTGTGACATTTTGTCCATACCAGATACTTGGCATCTTTTCTTGGCTGAAAGTTCATGTATTTTTGGGGTTCAGTCCTGAGCTGAGTGGAGGTGTGCATCAGTGAGATGACCATGTGCTGATTCGTTGTCCAGAGCAACAGATGGGGCTTGGCGCTTGTTGATCTATTACTTGGAAATTACCGTACGTTAGCTGTTGCAGTGTATTATAGGATTTGTAGTGTGAGTAGTGTGAGCACTGTACTGGCGGGCCATTAATAATAGAAATATGAAATTTTGTCGTGAGCCACATAAAATTGTATCGTGGGCCGGATCTGGCCCCCGGGCCTTGAGTTTGACATGTGTGCACTACATGAATTCAGCGCGATTTTGGCCCAACAGACGTTGCAGATGAATATTCACGGTTGTTGAGGGTCGGGACTGAGGAACATGTGCCTTTACCTCGTGTAGTGTGACATAATCAAAGATCAGTGATCTGGCATCCGGGACACCCCGCAACACAGGAAGTCTCGCATGTCAGAATTTTTTCTATATTTTTCGTCCAGTGTGACATATCCTATGATGTGCGATGGCAAGCATCACACACAGTGCCTCTGTAGCCATGATTGACAACTGCTTGTTCCACCTCAGAGGTCGTTCCATCTCAACGACCTCTGAACTCGTGCATGGTCGTGATGACAACACACAAAGACTGGTCAGGGTGAAACTTGTAGTGTGGTCACTCTCCCGGCGAAGACACAGCAAGAAGCACAGCATCGTGTAATCTGACTTATGACTATTGTGAACGACAAAAAAAAAATTGCGTAGTGTAACCCTGGCATAAGACTAACTAAGATCTCGTAGTTTTTATTTTTCATGTTTATCCAAAGTGCTGCCAGTTTAAAACCGCAGCTGCCTGTGACTGTGACATACTGTAGGTGCAGTTGGAGCTGCTGACACTGTCTGTAATAAATCAGATTAGTGTGACCCACTAACTTAATAGATCATATGCGTATTAGACTTGTTTTCCTTAATTATTTCATCACCCTTTTGTCTTCTTACTTTACTTTTAGGAGAGCCAAAGCACTTATAGATGACATAGTGTCCAGGGGTCATGAGTCGTCCAATGGACAGGCAGGTTCCATGCAGGAGATGATCATCCCTGCAGGCAAGGCTGGCCTCATTATAGGCAAAGGAGGAGAAACCATCAAACAGCTACAGGTGAGAATCAAACAGCATCTTATCTCTCCTGAACAAATATTTGACAGTGATTGGGAAAAGAGTCTGCTGAGTTCTATTATCAGTTAACTGTAAAGCCTAATGCAAGTAGTAAATTGTTACATGCTTGTAGAGATCAGGTCTCTGTAATCAATGCAACACATCTCTCTTACAAATTTCTAGGAGCGAGCCGGAGTTAAAATGATTCTTATTCAAGATGGATCCCAGCCACCTAACATAGATAAACCCCTACGCATCATTGGAGACCCTTACAAAGTGCAGGTACTTTCAAGTTTTGGTAAAGAGGAAAATGCATCGCACTTGTTTTTGTCCTATCTTACCATCTCACCATAATTACCTTGATGTTATATTTGTAGCAAGCAAAAGAGATGGTCAATGAGATTCTACGAGAAAGGGATCACGCTGGCTTTGGAGACAGGAATGAGTACGGCTCAAGGATGGGAGGAGGTGGCATTGATGTAAGTCATGTCTGAGTGTTTAAATATGAAATCGGAGCTAATGGACAGGATGGTTTATGCTTGCCATATGAATACGAATTACTTTATTAATCCCCAAAGGGAAATTCATTTGTCTGTCAGCTCATCAACCATTTGATGTTGATTCACATTTGTGTTTAATTTTACAGATAGCAGTGCCCCGCCACTCTGTGGGAGTTGTGATTGGACGTAATGGTGAGATGATTAAAAAGATCCAGAGCGATACCGGTGTGAAAATACAGTTTAAACCAGGTAAGGCTACAAGTATTTTGGAATACTATACATAAATGATATATTTCATTATGTCTTATTCTAAAACAACATACATTTTTGCCAATATGCCAATAAATAACACTGCTTTAGCTTTATGGTACCAAACCCATAAAGGATGATGGATGCTTTTGACATTTCCACCTCTTGGTTAGGAAGAAGTCATTTATAGTTTTATTTTCTGGCCTTGAGCTTATTGAGTTGTGGTGTCATATCTCTTCAGGTTGTAAAAATTGATGCTGCTACAACTTGTATTTAGACATTTGGTTCCATATCTTTTGCGTTTCTTTCAGTTTGTGTGTTTGCCCTCAGCTGTGAATGTGTCTGACTCTTTCTGTCCTTACAGATGACGGAACAGGTCCTGATAAAATAGCCCATATCATGGGTCCACCTGACCAATGTCAGCATGCTGCTTCAGTCATCACTGACCTGCTACAGAGCATCCGTGCCAGAGAGGAGGGTGGGCAGGTAAATACAAAGACCAGACTTGATCTTGATGTCTGTGTAAATGACAGAACACAGAGACAATTTAACCTTGCATGTGGTTTGTTTCCTCCAAAGGGCCCCCCAGGTCCTGGTGCAGGGATGCCACCTGGTGGGCGGGGTAGAGGCCAGGGCAGCTGGGGTCCTCCAGGAGGAGAGATGACCTTCTCCATCCCTGCTCACAAATGCGGGCTTGTGATTGGCAGAGGAGGAGAGAATGTGAAGTCCATCAACCAACAGACCGGTGCATTTGTGGAAATATCTCGTCAGCCACCTCCAAATGGTGACCCAAACTTCAAACTGTTCACAATCCGAGGGTCTCCACAACAGATCGATCATGCAAAACAGCTCATAGAAGATAAGATTGAGGTGTGTTCAAGTTAAGGTGCAGGAAATGATACTTGGTTCAAACATCTGTACAACAGTCAATTAACTAATCTTTGAATGGGCTCCTTCATGTTTTTCCTTAGGCTCCTTTATGTCCAGTTGGTGGTGGTCCTGGTCCAGGAGGCCCAGGTGGTCCAATGGGTCCCTATAATCCCAATCCATATAATGCAGGGCCTCCTGGTGGTGCTCCTCAGTAAGTACAACCCACAAAAACACTTGAATGCAGAATTTTAGGCTTTCCTTAAGCTGTGACTGATATAAAGAAGTAGATTAAATACTAAACTGCACTGTCCTTCTCTGCAGTGGGGCTTCACCTGGTGGTCCCCAGTACTGTCCTCAGGGTTGGGGAAATACCTACCAGCAATGGCAAGCCCCAGGTCCTCATGACCCTAGTGAGTGTGTCCATCTACTTCCATTCTCCACCAATGTGTTTCCATACTCAACATAAGCTATGAAGTTTCTGTTTTATTGTTACAAGGTACTTTTTAAATGTTTCCAGATATAAAGAGTTGATTTTCATTATTTATATTTTCCCATCCCCTTAATAGGTAAAGCGGCAGCAGACCCAAACGCAGCATGGGCAGCATATTATGCACAGTACTATGGCCAGCAGCCAGGGGGAGCGATGCCAGGCCAGGCCCCAGGAGCTACTGCAGCAGCGGCACCTGGGGACCAGAGCCAAGCAGCACAGACCGCTGGAGGACAGCCAGACTACACAAAGGCTTGGGAGGAGTACTATAAGAAGATGGGCATGAGTAAGTGGCATCTACAGAGATGTTCTTTTCAGAATGTTAATGTGTATGTGTGAGTAAATGGTAAACTTTATTCAAATAACTCATATTATTCAATTTTATCCAGTAAGACCTAGAGTTGTCACGATACCAGAATTTCAAACACGATACTGATACCCAGGAGAATACTCTATCATTTTCGATACTATGGGTGAAAAAGTAACAAAATCAAAGAAGCATATTATATACATCTGTAGGCATGTTTCAGGCCAACTACTGTCGGCTCCCTCGGACACTGCGGCTGAATAGTGCCCGTTAAATCATCACAGGTCGTCATATTTACACTGACATGACGCCCAGTCAACATTTAATCGACTTACTGTGTGGACTTTGAATACAGCGGGGAGCTTTCTGTCTTCTCTGTTTTTGGTGTGTATATGTGGTGGCCTTACAGCGCCACACACACTCCACACAAGCCCAGCATACGTACTACAGCGTTTTCAGTAGAAATTTCTTGAAACGATGCCGTGTTTACGGAGATTGGACTTGGACTTTATTTCTGCCATTTTTTCTGCCAACAAAACTGGTCGGGAAGGTCTGTCTGCCGCATTCGCCGTTGTTTGACTGCTGAACTGTGTGCACACGGGATCAGTGAGCAGGGCCGTGCTGATTCCCAGCAGGGCTGCCATTTTGTGAAGTTGTTTTGTGAAGTGAAATGGAGGAAAGACGGCTCTGATAATATCAATACTGTCGCAAATGAGTATCACGCTCGATATCAAATTTTAAGTATTGATTAGTATCAACAATCGATTATTTTGACAACCCTAGTAAGACTTCAGTTTGCATGTTCAAATGGAATAAATTGAAGAGGTTTGATATTGATTGCAACATATCACTTCAGACATATTTACAGATCCACAAAAACTCTTAAAAACAGCAAAGTATCAACTTGTTCACTGGATTACATGACTGCATTAGTCATACTAGTAATAATAACCATTCATAGAGTGGTATTCTGCAAAATTATTGCATAGGTTGTGTAAGTGTATGCAAATAACAGGTGTGTGTGTATGTTTTTCAAGCCCAGCCAGCTGGAGGGGCAGCAGCTGCTCCAAGCGCAGCAGCAGCAGGAGGAGCTGCCGCTGCTGGAGGCCAGCAGGACTACAGTGCAGCCTGGGCTGAGTACTACAGACAGCAGGCTGCCTATTATGGACAGGCAGGGCAAGCACCTGGACAGGCAGCTGCTCAGCAGCAGGGACAACAGGTACCAAATGCATAACTAGTGTTGAAAATATATTTTGTAGCTGCCAAGATCTAGTAGATTAAAAGATTACTGGCCAAAGTATTTGATGGCCATTTCATAGATGAGCTTTCCAACAGTTGTCTCACCCTTTTTTCTGTATATAATGAAATACTATGACAGTTTGTCTAAGAAGCTAGTTAGTTTTTAATAAAAGTGTTCTACTTGATCCAGCAACAGGGATGGGCAAACTTTTTGGCTCAGGGGCCACGATGAGTTTTAAAATTTGACAGGCTGGGCCAGTGTCAGGTGGATGGAGAGTGTTTGTGTAAACCAGTGTTGGGCAGTAGCAGCGTTACTAGTTTAACTGCATTGCTACTACTACTGACTACTCAGTAGTGTGGTTGTAACGTTGCTGATTCCTACATCAAATAACTTTTCAGTAGTGAAGCTGCTTTAGTGATCAAGCAACACGGTAGCATCCACAGGAGCTACATTTCCCCAGGCATTTCTAAACCTTAAATGCATTGCTTCCATGTGACGTCACGTACCTAACCTTCTGCTGCAGCGGAGTGCAGGTGTGCAGCGTCCTCAGAGAACAGTTACACATTTGGACGCTTACTGTGCAACCTAAAAATTAAGCTCTCAGCATCCAAGACATCAAACACAAATTTAAGGACACACACACATTCAGGTATTTTCCTGAAGCTAACACAACAATCGCCAGCTAAGGCAATCATCACAAGTCAGTCAGCAAACATCAAACAAGTGTGTATGTGCATGTATGTATGAAGGGCGTTTAGGCAGGAATGAGAGGACAGGAGAAGTACTTTGAATAGTATTTGAGCAGCTTTTTAATGAACTATTAAACTGAGCATCACTAGATAGTAATGACTTGTGATGAAGTTGGTTCAATGTTTAAAAAAAAAAAAAAAAAAAAGCATTGATGTAGTTAAGCTACTTTTGTCATTTTAGTGTAGCTTAGCTTGCTACATTTCACTGGTGGGTAGCTTCAGAGTAGTGAAGTAGCTTAGCTCACTACATTTTCCAAGTAGCTTGCCCAACACTGGTCCAAACTAATATAAATTACCTGTAAACGCCATTACCTAAAAGTAAAAGAAAACTTGCATTCAAGTTACATTCAGTTTCAGTGAGAGCTGTGTTGCTGGTCACCCTTTTTTTTTTTTTTTTGCCAAAGTTGTGGTTTTTGCTATAATTTGGACAGTGATATTAAGATAATGTCACATTTTCTTATAAAGCCTGCTAAATTACATTATGTGTGATGTCTCTTTTCAGGCCCAGTAAACAAGGGGTTGGACAGTTTATTGGACGGTTTCAATGGTTCTCTGGACTTATTTGATTTTTCTGTCAAGAGATTTCTTTTTTTGGCTTTAATAAGACAAGACCATGGTTTACTCATCCACCCAGACATTTTCTATTCCAAAACTCCTTGTTTGTTTTTTAAGTCGAATTTGAAGAAATGAAAAAGGGAATTTGACCATGCATTGAACAAAGCACTAAACTACTTTGGTTACTATTCAGTTTGCCCCTTCACCTCACCCACACCTTGTAATACATCTGAGAGTTTTTTAAAAATGTGAAATAATAAGCATTTTGCTTGTAAGCTAGCACAATAGCATCTCAACACTGACTCACATTTTAGTGGTTTTCCCTTCGATTTCCTGAGGGTAAAAACTGTCAAGCAGTATTTTGAATATATTCAAAAAATTATGTTTGTATCAAAGACAATTGCAAAGTTTTGGTCCTTTTTTCTTATTCTTGGTACTTTTTTTTTTTTAACTTCATTTTTAAAAGAGCATTCCCAGTGTTTAAGTTGCAGGTGTATTTTGCCCTGCTACCATTATTTCTTATTTTGATTTTATTCAATGTAATTATTTTCCTCCAGGGGGTTGTGTGTGTCTGTATACAGTGTATGCTACTGAACAGAAAACGTGTGGCTGTAATAAGGCACTAACTGTCCTACAGTGTGTAGGTTGGTTGTGTATGCATGTATGTGTTTGTGTGCTTGACTGTCCTGTTTAATTTCCAAGATTTTTCCCCAGTAGATTCTGTTATTGTATGCTGATTTTTTCTGTTATTTTTTTACAACTTGTTTTTAAATAATTAAAATAAAAACATTCAAATTACCAGTGTCTTCATCATCAGCATTGTGTTTGGGAGTTTGTTTTGGCCGAAATGTCTAAGACGTATCAGATAAAGAAAAAAAGTCTTTTGTCTGATTTCACATTTATTTCGCAGACCGGACGTGGCACTGTTGTATTAGGCATGGTTAGGTCTCTTTGTGATGGCCTCTGGCAGGATGTCACCTCTGCCGTGGCCTACCTTTGTTTTGGTTTTGATGGATGTGTCCACCGGCGAGTGAGGGCCGTCTCTGCAGGCTGTGGACCAATCAGGACGGACCTGACTGCGACGAGGGACAACAGTTCAGAGAGAGATGGCGCCCAGCTCGAAAACAGAAAAAGACGACGGCAAACAGAAAGCTCAAAGAAAACATAAAGACCATGTCGTGAAGCTTCTTATGCGTGGGAAGGTTGGTATGAACCCACAACACGCCGGACACGAAAAGACTGGTTCAGAAATAACGTCAAACCGCTACAGTGAAAGCCTCCTTGTCCCCAGGAGCCTCTGAGGCTAGAGTTAGCTGCTAACTAGCTCTGTTGCTAACTAACTAATAGCTAATGGCTGGAAGGTGGCTAATTAGCTAATACTACAACATATGAAAAGCTTTTAGTGATGTTGCTCGGCATTCGTCTCTGTGGTTTTCTAATGAGCTCAAAGGCAGCTGGCCAGCATGCCAGGATGGTAGCATGCTGGCCAACAAGCCAATGTAAAATATCTCTTATATGGAAACACTATAGCTCAATCGGGGTTAGCTTCTGCTTAACCGCAGCAACAACTCACAGTCCACCACAATGAAACGTGTACTTTCAGATTTTACAGACAACTCATCTGCAGTATGTGTGCTAATAGTCACTGGTCTCCTACTGTATTCGTCTGTCTGGCTTTGAATGAAGCTGGATGTTCCTGTGTTGTCTTAACCAGAGTCATTATAGCTATTCAACATATACTCAAATGCTCTTGATTTCTCACACATTTCTGTGCTCCCTGTTGCATTATGTATGTGTTCTCCCTGGCCTGATCTGCAGCTGTCTGGACAGTTTTCCCAGCGTCTGTTCAGGAAGCTCCCACCTCGAGTGTGCGTCCCATTGAAAAACATTGTCAGCGAGGAGTTCCTGAGAGCAGGGTCAGTGTGCATGTGTATGTGTGTGTTTACTACATGAGTTTGTTGTGATCAGGCACAGTACACACTGCGTCACATTATGTCGTACAGAACACCAAGTGCATTTTGGACAGCATGAGATCATCAAAGTGATGTAGATGCTTGGTCTAGATGAGACGGCTATCTCAATTTATAGTGTCTGCTAATACAGACCACAGACCCAAGACCAGGGCTCGACCATCCCTGCCTACCATGACCACTGCATGCAAAAGGGGGATTTATCATGTGCCATGTTGTTTACCATGTTGTTTACCACTCTTTCACCTTTATGATTCCAGACATATTTTCCTTGGATTCACCAAATGTGGCCGCTACGTTCTGTCCTACACCAGCGACTGTGGAGAAGACGATGATTTCTCTTTCTATACCTATCATCTCTACTGGTGGGAGTTCAACCTGCACAGTAGACTCAAACAAGTAAAGGAGTCCTCATTGTGTCACAGCCAGCAGATTCATATGGGAAATTTGATAAGTCAGCTGAATGTGTGCTTATCTTGTCTGTTGTCTCATGTCTGCTTTATGTCTTTAGGTCCATCATGTGCGTCTGTTTGCAGGTGAGGAAATCTACAGCGACCTGTACTTGACAGTGTGTGAGTGGCCAAATGACCACTCCAAAATCGTCATCTTTGGCTTTAAGTGAGTTATAAGAAACCCAGCGATCGGCAGCCTTAAGCAGCTGTTTCAGTTTCAAACAGAGTTTTGCTATTGCAGTGTGTGTAGTAAGTAATTTTCTGTGCATGTATGGTTTTCTTGCTAGTACACGTAGTTCAAGCTCTGTGCTGATGAACTTGATGATGAGTGATGAGAACAACAGAGATATCTACATCACCATTGCGTCCATGCCCCCTCCTAAACCCTGCTCTCACTGCTGCCCAGTTCCCTCAGCCACAACTATACGTACAGGTAAAAACACACACACACACACACACACACAGTTGCACTGACCTCACTGCCTCTGTCTCTCTCTCATCTATATTCTTGGTCTGTTCACAGGGAGTGGGGAGTGTCTTGAACATGGCTATGTGCTCAACAGCAGGTACCAGGTTGTGTATCCGTTCCCCACTTTCCAGCCAGCTTTCCAGCTGAAGAAGGACCAGGTGATTCTGTTGAACACAAGTTACTCTCTGGTGGCCTGCGGCATCTCACTTTGCTCAGGTAACACTCAAAAATAGCCCTGTCAGCACATTTCACTGACCTTGTCTGTGTCAGGATGATTGATGAAATTTCTGACATGCTAGTCTGTTAAGTGTGAGACCAGCTTATAGTCAGGCATCTGTTCACTGTCTCTTGCAGGTAAGCAGGGTCAGTCATCACAGATCCTCTACACAAAAAGAGCAGCATTGTCAAGTCAAGCCTCCACCTCTTCTTCCTCTGCCTCCTTGGCCACTTCATCGTCACTACCTCAGGGATCTCCCGAAAGCCGACTGCCACCCAGCAGACCCGCTCCAATCCCCTCCTCTCCCAGCCAGTCACAGGCAGCAGTGAGAGCCCGGGAGTTTGCTGCTGACCTCTTCAGGCGAGCACAGGGGAGGAGGAGGAGGAGGAGGAGGAGGGAAAGAAGCTGAAGAGAGGAGAACAGTTGAAAGTGGTGAAAAAGAGGCAGCACAGATACCAGGAGACAAAGGAATAACTGTAGAGAGGAGAGGGGAGGAGGAGGGCTGTAGAGAGAAGAGGGAGGAGGAAAGAAGGACTAGTATACCACAAGCGTCCACATCAGGTGTGCACCTGCATCTATGCCCAGAACAAGTGATGTCTCCAGCATCTTCGTCTTCGTCACCTTCGTCACCTCTGACCCCGTCCTCGTCACAGGAAGTGGGCCCCAGTGAGCCTGGATATGTGAACTACTCCCACTTGCATTACCGCCTCCAACAGCCAGGGACAGCAGAGCAGAATACAGGAGGTGAGACAAGGAGGAGGATGCAGGGCACAAGAAATTAAACCTGTGTCCCTGAAGCTGATGGCATCCACCCTCTGTTTCTGTCTCTAGGCTATGAGGATGATAAGGTCCAGCTGCCTTTCACAGTCACTGATCTGAAAGGAAGGAACCTGCAGCTGGTCACTGGGCCACACAATGGACAGGTTAGTGTCTGTACCATGTAGCTGTAAACACCCCCTCAATGTTGTCCTTTTTTTTCTGTATTTTCCATATTGATCATATAACAGTCTAAAGGTAAAGGTCAGTTTCTCATTCAAGTCTGTGTCATTGAACATACAACAGCTGCAGTCCAGTTGTTCTTTGTTTATTACAAAAGAGCCCCAGTGTTACACACACCAGTTCAAAAATACTGTACAATCTCAGTAGTGTAATTGAATAAGGCACTCATGCTCAGTCACCTAAAATGAACCATTGCTCACATGTTTTAAGTGTTAACTTGTGTTCTCTTACAGAGTGTGTGTGTTGAGCAGTTGACTTTGGACTTTGAGTATCTTATCAATGAGGTGATCAGGAACGATGCCTCCTGGGCCACTCAGTTCTGCTCCTTCAGTGACTATGATGTTGTGATATTAGAGGTCAGTAAACACACACACACAGACACAGTACACAGTTACAGATGAAGCAGCAGAAATATACCATGATGTACAACATAAAAGCAGAAAGGGAGATAATGTGTGTTCGATGTGTATCAGGTGTGTCCAGAAACCAACACTGTGATGATCAACATTGGTCTGCTGTTACTGGCGTTCTCCAACTCAGACGAGGAACACTGCAGGTTATTTTCCTAACTTTCTTAACTTTGTGCCAGTGAAGTCAAATCTTTATGCAGCTCTTTGTCTTAACAATCAGTCATCACCCAGTCTGTTTTTTTTTCTGCAGGCCGAACACCTACCATTCCAACCTGCAGGTTAGCTGGGACTTGAACACAGGTGTGTGTTGCACTGTGGGTGTTGGTGACCTCACAGAGGTTAGAGGTCAGACCAGGTGAGTAGCACACAGCTCTCTGTCTGTGTTCCTCTTTCTTGTATAGTCTAGTGTTAAAGATGCTGATCTGTGTGTCTCTCTCTGTCAGTGGGAGTGTGTGGAGTTCTTACAGGAAGTCGTGTGTGAACACAGTGATGAAGTGGCTGGTGCCCGAGAGCAGCTCCCGCTACATCAATCGCATGACTAATGAAGCTCTACACAAAGGTGAGTTGAATACACACCTGTAACTCATGAAAAGTTGTGATTTCTACAACATACCTTCCAACACTGTCTCAAAGATTGGACAGATGTCTCTGTCCAAAGGTCAAGTTACAGGTGAAATACAACCAGATTAGACCTTTTATCAGCCTCTGATTTTTCTCGATTGTGGGGGAAAATTAATATTTATCTACCTGTGAAATTATTCCATCTAAAATGTATTGCATGTGTTACACATGCAATACATTTTAGATGTCTCACTGTCCCTGTGTGTGTCTGTGTGAATTATAAATCAAATTCTGCTCTTCTTCTCACTTGTAGGCTCATCTCTGCAAGTGTTGGCAGATAGTGACCGATGTACCTGGATTGTATTATGAAGAAGGAAGAGGACAACAAGTGTCAAAGCAAAAGTGCACACATGCACAAACACACACACACACACACACATCTATTTGTTCAATCTGTAGCCCAACCTTAATCTAAAGAAACTGCACATGTTCAGTGCTTTTGTAATATGTAGTTAAAATGTGTCAAACTGAACTACGAGCGCCACAGATGAGATACTGTAAAAATGAAGTTTTTTTTATGTGATCTGTGTTTAATTTTGCAGATTTCATCTTGTTTTCTTTTTTTGTAATTGTGTACTGTATTAATGCAACCACCAAACCTAAGAGCTGGACTGAGCAAACTTTTAGTTTATACTTTTTGTTTTTATACATAAAGGCGTACTATTGTTGTGGTGAGAACGTGTTTTTTTATGTGTCTGTAATTTGCGTAATCTGATGAGGGGATTTATCACAGAGAAAAAGTGTGTGTGTGTGTGTGTGTGTGTGTGTGTGTAGTGTATGTATCATCTGACAGATAATGCTGCTTCTGAACAAGTTTCCTCACCTGATTTGGACCAGTTCAGTCCAGCTGTGCTCACTCATAAAGCTGCAGTATTTAAAATGAGACTAAGTGAGACCAGTCCTGCACCACTTTAGTCTTAATGTCTTTTTTTATGTCATGTAAATCGAAGGTGTTGCGGTCATCTGCTCAGCTGGTTGACATTATTCTGTATGTTTACTGACATGAAGTGAGACTATTTTAGGTTCGGATATTTTGTCAAAATAAAATGTTTCAAAGATTTGTTATGGGTGGTTGGTTTTAAAATAATTAAGCAAAATTATACATGTGGTATTGGCACATCCACATTCTCTAAGTCTTAATTATTCTTTTGGTACATTTAAATTCAAATTTAGTTGTATTGATTCAATTGTACACTCATGGGTTATTTTTGCAAATGATTTTAGCTCAGAATCGTTTTGTTGGATTTTTAAGGATTTTCTTTTGTATCTAGTAAAAATGCAGTTAACTCCTGCATTTCCTGTAATTTGGCTGATTGGTGGACGCATACAACCACAAGCTGCACTTGAGTAGTTAACTGAAAGTCAACATTACCAGCTAGAGAGAAGATATTTGACTGAAGTCAGCATTTAGGAAGTCTAAAAAATATTACTATTGAATTTCATCATGAGAAACGCAGGAGCCAGTGATTTTTGGACTGAATGTCAGGAAATATCCAGCTCACAGTTTCTGTATTAAGCATTTCATGTTAAAACTGTCTTTTCTGATTGTACATAGTAGTGTAATAGTTCTGCTATGATGATGGAAAAAAACCCCAAGAACAATGTCTTGAGTGATCCCATGAAGAAAGAAATAGTGGCGCTTTCTGAGAGCAATCACATCCTTTTAGTTAACAGTGAGAATAAAGCTACAAATGTTGATCACAGAGTACAAAGGTCCTCAGAATAACATTGAGAGGACCTCATTTAGAAAATATTCAGCAGCACACATTTCAAGTACAGACTCCAAGTCACAATTGTTATGACAGTGACATTGTAGCTAGCAGTTGATTTTATTTTTCAAAGCAGATTTTTAAAGTCTGCAAAAATTTTTTTTCTATTTAGTGCTCTTTGGTGGGATCTTGATAGCTGGTCCTGAAGGACATCCCACTATGACCATGAGCTTTTCTTTTTCTTTTCCTTTCAGAACCAAAGTCAAACATTTCCTAAAACCAACATCTGCTCATGCCATGTGAGAAGCTGCTGGTTGAGCATGTGCTCTTTGGAAAGGATCCATCCACATAGCCACCATATTCACGTGCTTGGTCATCATAGTCATCATCAGTACCACAATAAAAATATAGCTCAATACTCTGGATGGTGGACAAACCACAACATATTTCTTAAGGCAAAATGGTTAAACAACATACAAATAGTTTGGATATATGACAGTGTTCACAAAAGGTACGTAATATAGGTTCTCTACAATATATTCAACATAGAAACCCAGAAAATAAACATTTACTTTTACACTACAAAAACTTTGACAGAGCTGTAGCTGGTACATCTAGCTGGTACAAATGTTGCCATGGATACAATGTCGTAAGTGCTCTTGACTGGGTGGGATAAACTTTGGCCGACTTAAGTTGCACTCTGTCTGTGTGTGGTAGGGTAGCACTTGAGTAATCTGTCCAGTAGGATTTTGTTTCCATAAAACAGACTGACATAAGAATGGATGATGAAATGAATGTATGGATGGATGAAGAACTGGGTGAACAACTAGTTGGATTCATCACAACAAGGCTTACTGTCCCCATCTCAGGTTTTTTTTTAAACAGCTAGGAAAGGCTCATGACAACACCGAAACTACTTCACAGGACCTTCATTTATTGATCCACCAATACAGAATATATAGAATACAAGCGTTTTCTTTTTCAGGCTAGAAATCTCTCAAAGGCACACGGTACCAGTTAGTTGGCCAAATTAATAAGAAATGACATTTAAAAAAGTAAAATATGGCATTCACAAAAAGCTGTAAATCACATCTGAGTGCCAACAGAATATACGATGCAGTATCATTCCAGATGCTACTCTTTGATTTAAGAAAGGTATGGTTCAGACAGTGCTATTCATTTAAGTCCAGCTCCCCTGCATAGCCATTGCTTTAAAGGCAATGTAGGTGATACTTATGAGTTTAGAGTACAATAAAGAACAATGGAGAGTCCACCTCTCCACAGAAATCAGGTCAGTGGTTAAGGCAGGGCAGGAGGGAGTCGATAACCTACTGTACATTTTGTCAAGTCTAGGCTGGACAGGAGTGGCTCTTGACATCTAACCACTGAACAGACAGTGGAAGGCACAGGGAAGGATTGTAAATGATCAGGTGAAGGCCAGAGGAAAAACAATGGCAGCACAAAGGTAGAACACAGACAATTGGCAAAGGGCTCTCCCAATTTCTCACATGCTTTCACACACACCAGACACACAAACACACCTAACATCAACTATCGTCCATCTGCAAAACAGAAGTAGTGACTGAATGGGATGACGTGATGTCAAACTTAAAAGTGAAGGTGGGTGTGAAGTGGTGTGTGCTAATTACACAGATGATTAGCTAAGGTGTGTGCAGATTTAAAGTCGTCCTGGGCTGCTTGGCGGGCGGCTCCATAGACTCCTCATCCACTGCACTCAGAGAGCTGGACTGCAGCACGAGATCTCCACTCTCTTCTTCACTGTCCTCTTCCTCATCCTCTTCTTCTTCTTCTGGTGCAGAAAAGCAGAGACATGACAGTCAGCAATCAGATAGCAGACGCTAGAGCAAAACGTGACACTAAATATATTTATGAGGAGAATCATACTGACCTTTCTCCAGGTCTGGAGACGTTCGGCTCTTGACAGCGCTGGCAAACTGCAACACAGAGTGAGGGTTGGACATGATTAACTATACAGTGTACCATCACATGCACGTTGAAATATGTGACTGGCCTGATGTGTAGGCACATACTTCTCCCATGACTGCAATGGGGGTCTCTCCTTTAGCCTGGGCCACCCTGTGCTCTATCAGGTAGTACATATACTCATCATAGAGTAAGCGGATCAGGTGAAAGGAGCCAAAACTGGCAGCACTGCGCAGAGTCAGGTCCCGGATTACCATAGAGCTGATGAAAGATCAGAGGAGATATATAAAATATATTATCTACATCTTTATCCAACAAAAAGCCAAACATTTTTAACTGCATGTCTATAGATGATCTGTTTTGCTTTTTCTACTCACCTATAGAAGGACCAGTTGAGCAGGAAGACCTTGGCAGCTTTTGGTAGGGCTACAGGGTTGTGCTCGTAGGGCTTCAGGACCTGGGATACAACACTATCCAGCCAGCTAGCCCACTGCTCCAGGGAGTTTTGCTGCTGCAGAGTCATTTTAAAGTCTTGCTCCAGCCTCTGGACCACACGGTCCTCACACTGGCACACCCAGGATGCCTGCTCCTGAGGAGGGACACAGGTCGACAGAGTCAGGGCTCTGTTCTGTTTCACTTGAAATCAACACAGGAAAGTAACAGATGGGAGGGGGAAAAATGGTATGAAGAATGCACATCCAGGAACACTTGCAGATTCTGGATCGAAAAGGTTGATATGGGGACATGTTTTGCACACTGTGCTAATGTTTCCCAGAAAAGAAAAAGACAGATAATTTAATACCTGCTCTGCTTTGTGAAAGCATGATATACAATATAGACAAATGATGCCAGTCTGCTTTTTAATGGCTATAGTGCCTGATGAAGATCCTTTTAGATCCAAACAATTCCATTTTATTAAAGTTCAGACCTGTACATTAGTGAAATCAACTCTGTTGAGGTCAGAGAGCATCTGATTGATCTGGGCTGAGTTCTGAAGGACAGCGCGGGCAGCCTGGGCCAGGTGGTTTAGGCTGGTGTAGCGACGCAAAGTCTGAGAGAAGGAGCTTACACACACCACCTAAGAAGAGGGAGCAGGAAAGTACAAATAACAAGAAATCAGGAAGGAGGCATAATAAGGCCCAGTGCATCTTGGGTTTTCTAGTCTTAATAGAACATTGCTGAAGACAAGTAAATGCACATCAAGACCAAACATACAGTGAGATCCCATTACTCAGGCCATGTTTAAAGGTGGTCAGAGACATGATATTGGAAATGTCAGCAGTTTGTAACATCAGTGTGTCAATGCATGTACTGTATGTAAATACCTTTATGCGAACCATCTCCTCTGGGATGTTCATCATGGCACCTGTCAACCAATTCTCCAGACTCTTTGCAAAGTTACGGATGGCCTGAGTTAAGGCACCTGATGTAGAGGCGGTGGGGATGTAGAGAGGAAAAAGAGAGAGAGTAGGTTTATATTTAAATTTAAACATAAGGGAAGTGGTCAGGAAGAACCCCCTGCCCTTGCCCATACATTGAAGAGCAAACAAGAATGCTGTGAATCACTTAATCTTGGTTGGCTCACTGAACAGATTTGTGTACAGGACTCTTTGAGGTCATAATAACTCACTAGGGATGGGTCTCAGTACATCAGGGATGAGGATCTCCACCAGAGTCTGGTACAGCAGGTTGTCACACTCTCTCGTCCAGCGCAACACTGGCTCAAATTTACACAGCAGCACCAGGCATGATTTGGGCAGACGCTTCTCGGACTCATTGTGCCTGGAGGAGGCAAAAGGCAGTTGTTACAGAGGCAGAGATGTAACATTCGTGGTCAGTTATAGCAGCGCTAGTATATTTTTCATCAGGTTGTTTGGGTGTGTTTGTGATATTTACAGGTTGAGTGACTCTGTGTCATTGCTCTGGCTGAACCTCCAAAAGGATTTCCACAGTGTCTCCACAAGAGTGAACTGAAGGTTGACCATCACATCCAGAATGGCCTGTGGGGATCACGCACACAACATAAAGGGTGTTTTATCCTACTTAAAATTATGGCATAGATTTTCACCTGAATGAATTCTAACAGGGAGCTGTGTGTCATTATGTAAGTAAGTGAAAGACTTTCACAGTTTCATACTACTGACTGGGTTTTAATAACAGGAACAGGAAATATCATGATCTGAATGTGTATCCTTTCCCTGTCCACAGGAGCCTACCTCACAGTGTTCTCTGTAGAGAGTCTGAAAGGCCTTGAGGTGTTCTAAAAGAATCCCATCGGGCAGGGTTCGATCTTGCAGATCGAGGTCAACAAAGTCTGGCAGCGGCCTAGATGCCTCTACACATGAAGATGAAAGAGTAAGGTCTTCAGTTTCACATGTTAAACACAATATTCATCACCAATTACTCCAGTGTTACAACAGTTAAAACCCAGGTTGTGTCAACATATTATACAATTAGAAACATTAGAAAGCAGTGGTTGACATCATGCCGTGCTGAGTGCAGCTGTTCCTCACCCAGAAACTGCTGATACTGTTGCACCTGAGCTGAGATATCACAGAGTGCGCCTGCCTGCTGTTGACCTGCCCCACTTGATGTCCCATTGGTGATCCCCTGTGTCTTCTGAACTGGCTTAATCCTGTTGGACAGTTTACCCAGCATTCAGGTAAACAAAGAGAATGAGTCATATATGTTGCAATAGGAGCGCTTTATTTATAAATGGATGTTTTGCCTTTGAGATGTACTTATGTGCATGGGTGATCATTTGCATGCTTGGCCTCTTGGTTAATGCATCCAAGATAAACAGAGAATATAAAGGAATGCAAATCAGGCACAGATTTAAAGCTTCAATTTCACAAAAGCACATGTGTAGATACCTGTTTTTCTGTGAGAAGGGCTGCTGCCTCATCGCCATGTGCTGTTGTTCATCCATCAGTCTGAGCAGCGGGGAACCAGATTTGATCCTCAGGCCATAATAGTGGTACTTTGAATTTCCTCTAAAGCATATAGGTGAAAAAGGTTTGTACAATGACCTCAGACATCCTCTGCAATATGTGAGTGTGTGCTTGTGTGTGTGCGTACCTGGTCCCTAATCTTCGTGTACGTAGTCCCATGAAGACAGACCTGATGAGTTTGCCGAAAGACGCAGCATTAACAGGCTCTAGTTTCTGCTCCTGGCAGTGTAGCAGGTAGTGGTAGTACAGGGTGCAGCGAGGTAAACTCACCCCCTCTGCCCCCTCGTAGTTATCACACAGCCACTGCACCTAGAGAAGATCGTTGGTCACAGTATTTAGTATTCTGAACCTTCATGTCATAGCTTTTGGTTTTTCACTTTCATAACTTGTGTACTCACAGTAGCTGGTGGGGCACGAGAATTGGGGCTAGAATAACTCTGTCCTCCACCTGCTGATGCTCCTCCTCCCCCTCCTAACACATAACCTCCCTGAATGACATAGCCCGCTCCACCCGCAGCAGCTGCCCCGCTATTGGCTCCTCCTGTTGCTACAGAAACTGGCTGCGAGGTCACAGATCCAGTGATGTCTGACTCAGAGCTGGGCGTAGCCTCGTAGTAGGTGGAAGAGGAGGTGGGAGGGGTCTGGGAGTATAGGGGTGAATCGGAGAAAGGGTAGGTGCTCGATCGACTGCACGGGAGAAGACACATACATCCAGAGACATATAAATACACAACAGACACAGCTGTATGACCATCAAAGCTGCAAGATCTGTGATTGATCGTGTTTGTGAGTGATATGCCACATACAGCCAAAGCAGCGTGCCCTCTACTCACATGGTGGATGTGGTGAAAGTTGGTTCTCCTGCTCCATCTACATACTGCACCTGGCCAGAGTACACATGCTCCACCTGGACACAAGCAAAGAGGAGACTTGAAGTGGCTTTCACTGACCGTGAGGAAGCACAAGAGGATGCAAGGATAATATCAGTATTTGTTAACTTGTTATGGACAACTGGTTGCAAACAGTTGTCTATTTACACATTCAGCAGACCTAGAGCCACAGTTTATTTGGAGTTGTGTTTATATGCACTGGAATTTCTGTTTTAGCTCTGTGTTTTGGTCTCCACCAACTCTGTTGCTGTGTTTTGGTGTCTGCTGCAGGTGGAAATAACAAGTAACCAGTGAAGAGAGGTTTTAGTTCAGAGGAGGACAAGCAGCAACGATTTCTCAAACCAGTCAGAAACCAGTTTCACAGCTCGCCGTCATTATTGTTAATACATCAAAGGCAGCTAAATGGTTTAGTGAATTTCTTCGAATGCTTGACAGTTTAAAGAACACCGCTAGAGAAACAGAGAAGCTGCAGGGCTGTTGTCTGCCAGTGAGGATCAATACAAGATTTGTGGCAGGACCAATGGTGTGGCTGACACAGTACAGAGTTCAGGTGGGAGTGTGTTAGAGGTAGAGAAACATGCAAAGCTGAGCAAAGGGCTTTCCCTCCAACAACCTACACCAACAACCCGTGCTTGTACCTGCTGTTAAGTGTACCACTTGACAAACTATTAGTAACAAACACATGATGACATTACCCCTACACTAATTTCATGTATTTATTGTCTATTCTCTTACAAAGTAAGATGAAATGTCTCGTGTACATCTGTTTACCTCCTGGTTAATGTGCACAGACTGTATATTGTTGATGTGGCCTGTCTGAATCCTCTTGGCTGCCTGCGACACCGCTTGCAACACTGACCTCTGCTGGTGGGTAAAGTCACAGCATCAAATAAACTTCATTTGCAGTCAACCCACTGTTTGTGACCTGCTCCTATGGTCAAATGGCAGATACATGCCATTTTTAAATGTGTGTGCATCTTACCTGTGGAGTCGACTGCACTGGTTGGACCACCTGAGTAGGAACTCCAGGGGCAGGTGGGCTGGAGTCTGACAGACTGTCATTGGAATGGACAGAACCCTCTGTCGATGGCACATGGAGGATAAAGGACAGAACTTTGATCAGATCATCAAATAAAGCTCAATAACAAAGCAAACTACCACCACAGGTTCAGTACTCACGACATACTGCTTCCAAATCATAATAACAGCCACCACAGAACATCCTGCAACTAAGTTTCTTTTTTTTTTTTTTTTTTTTTTTTTGCTCAACTGAGGAGAGACTGATACCGAAGAGGGAGAAGAGTGTGTCTGTCCAACTCTCCTTTCATCCTTATATGTTGCATGCAGAAGGACAGCCTTGGACAGCTAATCTCCCCAGATGGAGAGAGAAATCCCTCCATCTTGTAAACATGCAGATCAGATAAAAGAGGGAAATGAGAAGAACACAGGGGATGAAGGATAGAGAGAGAAAACAGTGGATGGAGGGCAGGTAGAAGAGAGGATACTATTAACATTTTTATGCCTCTTGGTAGGAAACAAGTAACTTGCACTGTGCTTCTCTCCCAAAGATTACCAGCGTAAACATACCCATAGTTACATTTGGACCAAGTCACAGCAGAGCCAGTACAGTTCTGCATAACCCACAATTCAATTCAACTTGTGATTGCTAACGGAAAATGAAATTTAGTCTCCTTTCAGACATTTTCAATTTTGGCTTCCACCTACTTTAGATAACTCCCATGAAGCAATGACAACTTAATAAAATAATTTTATATATTATATAGTGTTTCCCCCAGGCTGACTGCTGGCTAGATACCCAACTACTTACTTCTATCTAGTGGCTATCTTTATACCTCTTATTTCAGGACTGTGAACAAAATGATTAATGTGATATTACTCCGTGCATGCATTCTGTTTCAAACCGCCATGAGTTTATCCAGGTTTATTCAGTGCTGAGAAATGCATATGTCATAAATGTCATATGTCTATTTTTTGTTTTCCACTTTTGACCACTACAATTAAATAAATACATGCCCGCTACAGTAATCCTTATTAAAACTACAGACTACGTTTAAATTAGAAAAGTATAATTAAATAACATAAAGTTTAACAGGTAAAACTTAAGTTATTAAACGGAATCTCAGCTGCGCAACTGGTTTTCATGGTCATTACCAACATGAAGCCTCAGCTGAGTAGAATTTTTTTGTCCTTTCTGTATGTTACATAATACTTTCTGTTCAATACTGTGTTTTTCAAAAGAAGTGGGCTGTAACAACGTTTTGTATAATATAAAAACACAATAAACTGAATCATTTCAGACTGCGATCAGAAAGGTGGATACATATAACAGAAGAGCATACATCATGAAAAACATTAACTAATTTAGCTACACAACTGTACTGAGTCAGGGGATATTTTAATGAACACAGTAATTCATTTAACTTTGTAGTCCTCCTCCATGGGAACAAGACAGGCCTTGGGCCTAGGACTCTCACTCTGGGTGAGAGTGCATAGTGTTACTTGATACGGGCAGGCAAAAAGATCTACGAATAGACAGCCCTGAAATAAACATACAGATATATTCCAGTGTTGGGGTCGATTCTCTCAAATTTCTACTAGTTAACACCATATTTTAAAACACGTTTCCTTATATCATTATACTTCAGGATGTTTTTTAAAAATGCAGTGGTCTGGATTCATTTTAACCAATATCCAGAAAGCATGCAAAGCCTTGTACACACACATAACATTAGTTACCAGAGATACAGCCTCATATAGTGTTCTGTAAAGCAATATCAAACTTAGAGCTAAGATGATGAAATGGAAAACAATGAAAAACATCAATATATCTCTCTAAAACAGCGAAAGTAGCTGAGTTAAAGGCAAGTCAGGTTCCATCCATCAGCCATCCACGCTCCCACGTTTGGGACTATGCAGCCTAGCAACCAAGTCCATCAGCTTATGAGCTGTCCTCATAATGTATGCACCAACCAACCAACAAATCAAAATCTGTATTTTTTTTTTTTTTTTTTTATCAATACTGATGCAATTCAGATCTTTCCTGGCTTATTCTATCAGGGTTATTTCATCTGCATCTATTTTTAAGAGGACATCCTGCTGACTAGGGCAGAGAACCTGTAACTTCAGCAACAGTTCAATAAGTAAACATTATCATTATAAATCATTACTGTTAAGATTGTTAAACACAAATTCAGTCAAACTGGAACATGTGTTGGTGCCAGCACGGGCTAGCAGGATTGATGATAAGCCCCAAAATACACACTTTCTTCTTTCTTCTTGCCTATTTTGTCCAAGTAACAGTCACAAACACTAAAGATTTTCAGCTTAAAATTTACAGCACAGAAGAAAGGCAAAATCATCACAGCCACATCACTATTTGATTCCACTTCCAACTACTAATGACAAGATTTTCTCATTGTTATAAAATGTTTATATGCAACTCTCCTCTGCACTGATTTCCAACAACTGTGCCCTGGACAAAATGCAAGTTAGCTGTTTACACCCTAGAAAACAGACTTGTGGGACAAATTGAGGCTTGCTTAGACTGAGCCTGCAAGGCATACCGTGCCTTCTTCCTGCTTATTTGTACTATCTGTATTTGCAAAATATATGTCATGTTGGAATGTGTCAGTCATTCCTGTGTTTCTCACCTGTAACAGTTACTATGATGTACTGAGGCGAGCTGCTCTGACCATTACTCTTTTGGACTGTAGAGTGCTGGATTTCAGGGGTTACATAGTGCTGTGTGGGAGTGGTCAGAACCACTGCCTTCTGGCTCTGGGCCTGGGTGGGCGGCGCTTGAGAACAAAGTGCATCCTGTCCTGTTTTTGAGGCAGTGGTTGATTGGTTAGCTGTTGCAGTGGTTCCAGAGGTTGGTGGGATCTCTGACAGGAAGTGTGCTGTCTTTGCGGATGAGGGTGTGGTGGCTGCAGGTGTTGCTATGGTTACTGTGTTGGCCTGCTGAGGCTGAAGGTCCTCTGAGTATCCAGAAGTTGCCATAGCAACCAATGCTTTGAGGCACTATTTCTGTGGATAAAAAGAGAAAGCAATCATTAGTAAAAAGCTACAGATGTACACAGAAACATACTCCTTTGGCATTTTATTTCATCTCTCTCCAGGTTTTGACCAGATATAACATACATTGTGTGGACTAACACGTGTCTTTGATTTTGTGTGTGTGTGTGTGTGTGTGTGTGTGTGAGTGTAACCTAAACCAGAGGAGGAAGTAAGGCTTTTGTCTGAGACTAAGCAGTAGTCTAGAGCCTTTCCTGTGTGGTCCAGTATGAAACACAGTACATATTTAACAACCATTAATAAAGCAGTCGTTTACATCAGATAACAAGATTACTTCAGAGTCGCCGACGTATTTCAGGTTAAATAAAATAACGAACTAAAAATGATAAAATATGAAACCATTGACACTCCCAGATATTACTATCATATTAATCATTAGGTTCACTGTCACTCAGGAGTTTAAGCCATCCCACTCGGAAATAAGCCACTCCTGCGTAAACCAACACGGCAAACAAGACAATCAGATGATCATCCGGCACACTGTGTTCACGGGAGTGACTTGCCGATTCCAATGTCATACCAAAAACTTTTTCAAAGTCGCAAAAACATTATGAAACATTCTACATCTATATCCCCGTGTCAGTAACTAATAAATTATTTAGCTGCGTTAGCAGTTCCATGTGCTTTTCAGTATCTAATGTGTCTGGATTGATTGCTTGAAAAGTGAGTTGAGAAAACGAGAGTGATAGCTTCCTCAGCTAACAGCTCACGTTGACTTGTGACGTTAAAGCGAGTTAGCTTGTTGCTAGCTACTCCTGTCGAACAGTCACTAAATCTATGACCACGCCACCAACCATGCCTCGCTCTAATCTCAGCTGTAATTAAAAAAAACAGCAAGGAATACTACTAACATTATGGCAAATTGGCTGAAAAAAGTACGACTGGCTTTGCAACACACCCGCCATCTTGTGCTCTTATCAAAGGTCTGACATCGCCATAACAACGGTCTGCGTTTGGAAAGAAGCTAGCAACCACTTTCATCACCGACACGCTCGACCAATTTCACGTTAACGCTGACGACTGTACAAACAAGCACGCGCATAAATTATACACAAAATGAAACGATAATTCTGAGATGTTCTACTTCTTCACCTCTAGTTTATCCCAGTATAGTCCTTTTTGGTCGTTAAAGTTTTTTTCCTTAGATTTAGGTTGTTGTTGTTGACTCCCGTTGCTTGGTTCTTGTCGCCAGGACTACCGTGACTATGGCGCCTTGCCTTCACCGGGGCAACTGTTGCTACCCTCTCGTCATCGCCCCGCCCTACATTAAATGCGGATTGGCTGACTTGGGAGGTGGTTGCGGCGTCATTAAAATAACTGATCGTTGATTGGTAGACAGTCCCTGTCTGTCACTTTCGCCAGAGCCGAACGTCAAATTACCACTTCTGATGTGACTTTTTTGATTACACAGAATGTCAAGCAGATATGAGGAAATCGTTTCGGTGGACACTGATTAATTCTAAACAAAGTCGCATTTATCTTATCCTTTCTATATGTCCTATACGCTTATTTATGTAGTAAATATCATCCAACATTCACAAATAATGCCAATGCAGTATCACAAGCTGTCTATCTGGTGTATTCATGTATGTGTGTCTATGTGACTTGTAGTGAACACTAACTCATAGCACCCTAGCAATCCTTGGAGTGAATGGATAATGATCTCCATCCAATGCCATGAGAGCAGATAGCAAGACAGAGAGTGTTGGTGACACATAGCACAATCCAACTGGTGTAAGGCACAAAAAGGCCACCAAAAGGTCACAGGTGATTAGATAGCCAAGACCTCTGCTTACATCACCTCTGGCATCATTCCCTACTTAATCACAACTTTTCATTTTCTCTTTGTTCATTGTTGCCCCGAAAGGTCTCTGGTTTTATCTCAGGTCATGACGAAAAGTGGAGGTTAGCTGAGGTCCTTCTCTGAGATGCTGAGGCCTATATAAGCTACTCAGAAGAGAGACAGACACCTCAAGCAGTTTCTAACCTTTGAATCAGTATCTTAGTTCTCATCATGTGGAAGGCAGCACTCTTGACCATGGGCTTGTTGGTGGTACTTGTAGACAGGGTGCACTCCAATGATGGCCATCCCTCTTTCTATGGTGTCAAACTCTGTGGAAGAGAGTTCATACGAGCTGTCATCTTTACCTGTGGTGGTTCTCGTTGGAGGAGAAGCATAGGAGATTCAGGTAAGACTGTGTGTGAGACTTTGTTTCAGGATTTCTAAGAGCTAAAATGTGACATTTTCTTCTGTCGTTTTTCTTGTCAGCTCTTATTGGAGAAGAGGCATTTGACCCATGGGTCAAAAATCCCATTCCTCAACTTACCAGTGACCAAGAGTCCACAGACTCCAAAGCATGGAAAGATCAAACTTTGGATTTGACATCTCTGGCTGCTGGATTCAGCCGCTTAACCCGCTCCCCCATCTCAGAGGAGGTGCTGGAGGCTCTACGGAGCACAGATAGAAAAGGACGAGATGTCGTGGTTGGACTGTCCAACGCCTGCTGCAAGTGGGGCTGTAGCAAAAGTGAAATCAGTTCTCTGTGCTGAACCTGGTTTTACAAATATATATCTTGTGCTGTCACTACTGCAAAGCTCTACTCTTTCCCTATTCCTAACTTTTCTTATATCACCCACCCGACTGTCCAAGTGTTGATGATTGATACAGTAATGTGAATGTGCACATAAAAGTTGTTTACTGTGATAACCACAGATTGATATGTTTAATAAACTTGTGTATGTAATTAAAGTCTTTGTTGCTCTTGCAAAAGATGTACAAAATTATATTCAATGCTCACACTTCCACTTTCACATCACCTTGTTTTAGAAGAAGAGTTTTGTCAAAGATTTCGAAATGAAGGAAGTGTCAGTGACTAAGTACACAGTGTCCTGATGCTCTCTGAATCATATCTGGTTTCTGTCAATACACAGAGGCCTGCATGACCACCACATATGGCAGATTTAGAATTGTCATTTGAGAATTTTTTGTTGTTTACTTCAAGGTGTTCATTGCATTTTGTTCCACAACTACCCAGAGTTGAATTTACCAGTTAGGCTACCTGTCAAAATGTCAACAAATATAGACTGAAGACAGTTAAAATTGTAGTATTGGTCAATATGCTGTTTGAAGGCTCTGCTGTTCCTGTTATTGTATCCACGCCCTGCATCACTTCATGTAGATCAACTTTACAGTAGTTTGATGCTGCAGGAATTTGAAGCTGACGCCATCTGCTGACCAGAAACGAAACACAACGCAAAACAATGCAAACATCCTGCCTTTTCATGGGATTAGATGGCTGCTGCGCCACATTAATAAACTCTGTGTCTGACAATTAATCGCACTGACATATGTTGTAGGATAGGCTATAAAAAATAGCGACACTAGAAGTTGTTTACCTCTCTATACAATTACCTTGCCCAACAGTCTGTCCCGTACGGAAGCCGAATGTGATCAAACCGATCACCCGGCTTGATTGCAAGGCATGCAATCTCTGTCACATACCAACTAGCATAGCAACCACACAGATCTACTAAGATCAGAAGTTTGTATTTGGGTACACAGATCGAAGTAATATTTTATTTAATGTTAGTTGTTCCAGCGTAACTGCACAACTCTCTATAGAAATATAGATCTACCACATCGGAGTGACCAGGTAAAACCTTTCGCGGCACTTTCAAGATGATGCTAGCTAACCATGCTAGTGGTAGCTAGGGGCTGATATGCGACTGCTCTGTTGTGAATATTAATGCGCCCCATTTGCGCCGTGTTTGTTGCTTTAATTACAAACACAACTTTGACGGTGCAACGCGTTAACCTGGCTGTTAACGTAAGACAGTGATTTGTAGCTGTTTTCTGTGTGTATATGATGCGTGTTAAGAACCATAGCGACGCTAGGCTAGCTTGCTAGTTGAATGAGCCGGACATTTGCGCCTGTGCCGCCCGGGCCTTATGTGAAAAAGGCTGGTCAGGTCGCGGTGGGTAGTTGCGGTGGCTGCTGTATTCATGCAGCTGTGTATTACTGAAACACTGCGTAGCACTATCTCCAGGTTCTATCTAGCAACGGAAATTGAACACGAACAGTACAGACAGACAGACAGGCAGGTAGACAGATGCCGTACAGACAAACACGTACAACAATTGTATTCTGACTAAAACACTTGCGTAGCCAGTTGTGAAGGTAACAGTTAGCTGGCTAGTATTTGACAAGTTGCTGTTTAGTGACCACTGCGTGTTGGCACAATCTGTGATCTTTACTGCGTAGTTTACGTTACTTATTATTACAGTAATAACGCACTGAGTGCTGAGCTGACAGGCGGGGCTCTCGGCTGGCTGGCGCCGATGTGCTGTGCATTTTTTAGAAACATGTAACGTGTGTGGTTTGTGTCTGTAGGATGGAATGGCAGCCAGATGAACAGGGTCTGCAGCAAGTGCTCCAGCTACTCAAGGACTCCCAGTCTCCAGACACAGCAACACAGAGAGCTGTGCAAGAAGTATCCTTCCATCTGTCACTGTGTGTGTGTGTGTGTGAGAGAGAGAGAGAGAGAGAGAGAGAGAAAGAGATTTTACCTCATCCATGAGTCGCTATGCATCTCAGTGAATGACAATGAAAATGAACTGGGTGTATTGTCACATGCAGCTTGCAGCAAGTGAACCATATTGCATATTAATCCACACTGTTAAACAGAAACACAAGGTATTTGAACCCTTGGTATGTGCATGTAGATGGCTGAACTCCTTAACAGAGCCTGCAGAAACTCGAACAGCTGAATCAGTTTCCAGATTTCAACAACTATCTCATCTTTGTTCTCACAAGCCTGAAATCAGAGGGTATGTCTATGCATGTCAAAAATAAGATGCAGAGTAGAATTGTAATTTACCGAATAATCTCATTAGTTTGATTGTCCTCAGTAAATGCATCTATGTCTCACCTCTTCCTTCCCATTAAAATCATTTAACGCCAACTCTGCTGCCTTCCTTTTCAAGATGAGCCCACTCGCTCTCTGAGTGGTCTGATACTGAAGAACAATGTAAAGGCTCACTACCAGAACTTCCCCCCCAACGTGGCAGACTTCATCAAGCGAGAATGCCTCAACAACATCGGAGACCCCTCACCGCTCATAAGAGCTACAATCGGTGGGTGTTGGAGTGAGAAAGGGAAAGTGGACAAAGAAAACACTAGTGTTAGCTACATTTTCCAGCTAGTGTGAGTCAGACTACTATGTAGGTGGTTGAATTTTTGCAGGTAATGTGTCTGTATGTGGGAGCAAGCTCCGTATTTTCAAGATGTTTTAAATGATTGACTGTGATTATTCAAGAAATCAATTACTCATGAATTTTAAATCTTCATTTATTTGTTAGTAACCTGTTTATCCATTATCATGAAGGCATCCTGATTACAACCATAGCCTCTAAAGGAGAGCTACAGACCTGGCCGGAACTGTTGCCTCAGCTCTGTAATCTGCTCAACTCGGAGGACTACAACACCTGCGAGGTCAGGCCCACACACCAGCGCACTCACAGTTTTTGTAATGTTTTATGATAATCAGATCTATGTCTGTTCTTTTCATCTTTTTACATATCACGATTTTCTCTGTCTTTCAGGGTTCTTTTGGAGCGCTTCAAAAAATCTGTGAAGACTCATCTGAGTTGCTGGATAGCGATGCTCTGAACAGACCACTCAACATTATGATCCCCAAATTCCTCCAGTTTTTCAAACACTGCAGCCCCAAGATCAGGTCAGGCAAACACTAGTCCTCTGGCAGCTGACCAGTGATTTGTCTCTGCCCCTCAACACATACACAATTAGAATGTCCCTATTAAAACATCACTGTTTGCCTTTTCCTCAGGTCCCATGCTATAGCCTGCGTGAACCAGTTCATCATTGGACGAGCTCAGGCTCTGATGGACAACATAGACACTTTCATTGAGGTGAGGTTCAGTAGTTTGTCTTGAAAGAGCTTGTGTTGTTTCAAACATTCTCATAAATATCCTGATAAATTTTCCCTCCTTTCGACATGTGGAAATGAGCAAGAGTCAGTTTTTCCAGTGCCTCTCCCTGGACTCACTTCTAGCCGCTTTCAGACTGATTATGTAATAAAAAAAAAAAGTCATTTTTAGGAATTTATGATTTAGTATTGAAAGAGAGAAACTCTTGGTATCAACATGCTGTTAAGTTATTGCTTCATTTCACTGATGGTACAGAAAGAGAGTCGTCGTATAATTTTGGCATCTGGCCAGTTTTTTTAGCCATATTTTTTTTCCCAGAGCTTTCAGCTGTATCATGCAGGCATCTTCAGTGGATGGAATCTGTGATTTGCATTTGTCATTTAAATTGTAATTCATTTTAACATATCAACAATGTGTGTGTAGGAAATAATAAAGTTTTATTCCAGTTTTCACTTGAAATCTTTGGACCTTGAGATTGATATTGTTGTTGTCAAACAAAAGTAATGGGGCTAATGCAGTTTATGAACCAAGTGTAAGGGTAGTAGTTTTTGTGGCCAGTGTTTGGAAGTGGATAACATGTTCTGTGTTTCTTTCCTCATCCCTTACCTATCCAGAGTCTGTTTGCACTGGCTGGTGATGAGGATAGTGAAGTGCGGAAGAACGTGTGTAGGGCTCTCGTCATGCTGCTGGAAGTCCGCATCGACCGCCTCATCCCACACATGCACAGCATCATCCAGGTGTTAAGAGTGTGACTCGATCTAATATGCCACCATAAAGAGACAACTTTTGACTTGCCTCTCCTCCTCCTCTTCCTCCACCTTTACATCATCATCTCCTCTTGCTGTTTTTCACCAGTACATGCTGCAGCGCACACAGGACCCCGATGAGAATGTTGCCCTGGAGGCCTGTGAGTTCTGGCTGACTCTGGCTGAACAGCCCATCTGTAAAGAGGCTCTCTCTGGCCACTTGGTCCAGTAAGTGCTCGCATGCCAACAATGAATTGCACTGAGTTAAGGTGATGACAAAAAAATCTCATTAATAATGTGACTGTTTCTGTTTCAGACTGATTCCTATCTTGGTGAATGGGATGAAATACTCAGAGATTGATATCATCCTTCTAAAGGTTAGTCACCTGTACAATCAAATGTACCCTCCTATATAGAAATCCTATATATAAATATAAACACTCATAAACATTCTACTTTATCTTCTTGTCTCCTGTCGTTCACCTCTGCCCACTCTACATTCGCCTCTCTTGTCTTCCAGGGCGATGTTGAAGAAGATGAGACGATTCCAGACAGTGAGCAAGATATCAAACCTCGTTTCCACAAGTCTCGCACCGTCACTCTGCAGCATGAAGGAGGGGAGGGAGAAGAGGGGGAGGACATCGATGAAGACGAGGATGATGATGATGATACGTTGTCTGACTGGAACCTACGTAAGTTACATACAGTAACAGAGATAATGGCTACAGTTACAGCTTTTGCAGTTATCAGTTAGATTTCTTCTTCTATGGTACCAAATATTGTCACACTATGTTTACAGTTGTATTCTTGTGCTGTGTCAGTTTTCCCACAGAGAGTTTGTACCATTTCAAAGTTACCCCCACACTTATGGTGGCTTTTCTTTTCTAGGGAAGTGTTCAGCCGCAGCTCTGGATGTTCTTGCCAACGTGTTCCGTGAGGAGTTGCTTCCCCATCTCCTGCCTCTGCTCAAAGGCCTGCTTTTCCACCCTGACTGGGTCATCAAGGAGTCTGGCATCCTGGTCTTGGGGGCTATTGCTGAAGGTAATACTTGCAGTTGAAACAGAGGAATGAATGAGAATATTTTAGATCGTTAATAGATTATTAGATTATATGTCAAAATTAGTAATCTGGGATTTTCTAAAACCTTGAATGATGTTTCTTTTGACTTTACAAAACCCTTTTGTCCTCATAGGCTGTATGCAAGGCATGGTGCCTTACTTGCCTGAGCTCATCCCCCACCTTATTCAGTGTCTGTGTGACAAGAAGGCCCTGGTCCGCTCCATTGCCTGCTGGACACTGAGCCGCTATGCCCACTGGGTGGTCAGCCAACCCCTGATGCCCATCTCAAACCCCTCATGACCGAGCTGCTCAAACGCATCCTTGATGGCAATAAGAGGGTGCAGGAGGCGGCCTGCAGGTACAGCTCTTACTTTGTCCATATCTTCATTTCCATTGTGTTTTCTCACTTTATGCCCATGTACTCTATTGTCCTTACCCATGTCATCTTTTCAAAAGTGCATTTGCCACTCTGGAGGAGGAGGCGTGTACAGAGCTGGTGCCTTACCTGAGCTTCATCTTGGACACGCTGGTTTTTGCATTTGGGAAGTATCAGCACAAGAACCTGCTCATTCTTTATGATGCCATAGGAACACTGGCGGACTCTGTGGGACACCATCTCAACCAGCCTGTGAGTCCCAAAAATACACAAATTTGTACACAGCCCTGTTTTTTGTGCAAGATGTTGACGGGCCAAACTCTCCCATGTTTTTTTAGGAGTACATACAGAAGCTGATGCCTCCGCTGATAGCCAAGTGGAACGAGCTGAAAGATGAAGACAAAGATCTCTTCCCTCTGCTGGAGTGTCTGTCATCTGTTGCCACGGCACTGCAGAGCGGCTTCCTCCCCTACTGTGAGCCTGTGTACCAGCGCTGCGTCACACTGGTCCAGAAGACACTGGCTCAGGCCATGGTGAGTCACACACACACTCACACTCACTCACATAGGTTTGTATACTGCAAGAATCAATTCATGGCATTACCCATCATCCCACTTCTGACTTCTGACCTTCACCATCTCCTCTGTTTGTGTGTCAGATGTACAGTCAACAGCCAGACCAGTATGAGGCACCTGACAAGGACTTCATGATCGTGGCTCTGGATCTTCTAAGTGGTTTGGCTGAAGGACTTGGAGGCCATGTGGATACGCTTGTGGCTCGCAGTAACATCATGACCCTGCTTTTCCAATGCATGCAGGTGAGGAGAGCCTGTGTGTGTGCGTGCGTGTCAGACTTGACCTTAAAGTGAAAATGACTGAGTTATCACTGACATTGTATTTACATTTGTAAAAAAATTCTTACAAAGGTGTGGATGTTTTCATTGTTCGTAGCAGGGTTCACTGCATTCATATTGTCTGCATGTACAGAGGGGTTTCAGAAGAAAACAATGCATGTTCTTCAGTGTTACTGTTATTAATAAAAATTGTTACCTCATAGATGGAAACATCCCTTTTTAGTCTTGGCAGTCCTGTTGTAATTGCTTTTATTGAAGCATTGAAAAATAAATTCTTCATCTGTGCTGATGGTGTGTGTTTACATTTCTGTTTGTCTCTCTGTCTCTTTTGTCCCAGGATACGATGCCTGAAGTAAGACAGAGTTCATTTGCTCTGCTGGGCGACTTGACCAAGGCTTGCTTCCCTCATGTCAAACCGTGTATTGGTAATTATGTTGTTGTCTCCCTCTTATGTACATATACTTACTATGTACAGACATAAAATCCCACCATCTTCCTTTTTTGTGTTCCCACTGTGATGATAACATGTTTGTGTGCCCTGCAGCTGAATTCATGCCAATCCTTGGGACTAATCTGAACCCGGAGTTCATCTCTGTCTGCAACAACGCTACCTGGGCCATAGGAGAGATCTGCATGCAGATGGGTGAGTTGCAGCGAATCTATTGGTCTTGTGCAGTTATGAGATGCTGAGACCATGTCTCACTTGGATTTTCCTGCTCTGTCAGGTGTGGAGATGCAACCATACATTGCCATGGTTCTGAACCAGCTTGTTGAGATAATCAATCGACCCAACACCCCCAAGACCTTGCTGGAGAACACTGGTATGTGAACAGACATTATAGCTATTTGTTAGAACTGACAGTTGGCAACCAGGTACATTACAGTCAAAAGGAGATTTAATGGTTCACTGGTAGAAGTGAGTGCAGTCAGTATCACAGTACTGCACACACACTCTTCTAACAGCAGCCCTGACTCATCTCTGCTCTCTTTCAGCAATCACCATTGGTCGACTGGGCTATGTGTGCCCTCAGGAGGTTGCTCCCATGCTGCCGCAGTTTATCCGACCTTGGTGAGGCTTTGAATTCTCAGTCATTGTCTCTCATAACCCACACTACAGCATCCTTGGAGTGTCATATCATTTGCAACATCTGCTAATGCACTTTCAGCACTGACATTTTCACAGCAGAGTAAGCAGATACATGCTCGCTCCCCCTCATCCAGTCTCTTTCTCTCTCCCTCTGTCCATTCTGGCTGCACTTGTATTAGCTTGTTCTTACTTGTAAGACACATTTGTGGCATTTTCTCCTCCTTGCTTTGTTCAATCAATCAATCACGACATCACATTAACAGCACTGTTGACATTCTTTGAATGAATTCCTGAAATGACTGAAATCAACAATCAGAGATAACAAATACTGAAGTCTGGTGTTTCCTCATACCTAGATAAATGACAACACAGTAGATAATGGCAGTTTGGCTTCTGTTTTTCCAAATTTTAAATATTGTTTTTTGCCCACTTGTTTTCATTTTCTATATTTCACCTAATTATGTCGAGGGAGTTAAAGTCTTAGTAGTGAAATTTTTAAGTTCAACAGTTTGTGATTCTTTATTTTTGTGCGTGTCAGGTGCACATCTCTCCGGAACATCCGAGACAACGAGGAGAAAGACTCGGCCTTCCGTGGGATTTGCATGATGATCGGCGTGAACCCTGGAGGTGTGGTGCAGGTGAGACACACATGAATGATTCACGGCTTGAGAGTGAGAATGTTTATGTTTCCAACCTTTTCACCTTTTCTTCTGTGTTTGTTCAGGACTTCATCTTCTTCTGTGATGCTGTAGCCTCCTGGGTGAACCCTAAAGACGATCTGAGGGACATGTTCTACAAGGTGAGGGTGCTGAGGAGCGAGTTAATGTGTTGTGCGTGACCAGTCCCATCCCAAAGACTGATTTTTAACTCACCATGAAATCATTACACTCTGCTCTATTGTGAGTCACTGTGCAGGGTAGAGACCTCAGGCAGAGCCTGTGTGCATCTTCATTTTCAGCAGTGCAACTCGGCAACACAGACACTGCTCTTGTTCTGTAGAGACATGAAGCGAACACAATCCCAAAAAGGCCAAAAATTCACAAATTCACTGTCATAAAGTCGACAGCCCGGTGAGACAAAACATCCAGTTCAGCTCAGGGAACTCTGAAATTCATCACTGTTATGTTTTTTATATATTCTTGAAATATAGTGCCAGCTTGAAGCCCAACTGGTGTACACGTCACAGTTCACATATTAATGTATTTTCAGTAACAGAGAATTTATGTAATATACCTGTTGGGATATTTAACCAGAGTGTTTGACAGTGTAGCGGTCAACCAAACAAACTTGGTGCTATTTATTCTGTATCAGTTTCATCACACCGTTTCTAAACAAAGCTGAATGCACTGGCTTAGTTTGTGAGCTTACTAACACAGCTTCAGTCTGAAGTATTTTTATCATAGGTCAAATGTGTGTTATATGGCTCATAGTGACAAAATGAGTGTGTAGTGTTTTGGTACCTGTCCTCCAGCAGCAGGCTCTCTGTACACCACCTGCCCACCATCAAACAACACACTGTGTAATTTAGTTCTAAATTCTTACCTAAAGCCACACATTTCCTTCAAAATCAAGTGTCATTTGGGCTTTTATTTGGCAGCTTGCAAGAAATATGTTGGCAAAACAATGCTGATCCACATGTCTGCCATGCAATTTCTGTGTAAATAGACAACTGCTTGCTGACACAATCAACATAACAGAAACAGCTGATATGCCAACATTATTTATTCATTTTTCAATAAAGATCTGCGTGCGCTCCTGTAAAGAATATGGAACATAACATCTGTTATAGGGCTTAAATGATTTTTCGAGTTATTCGAATAATTCGATTACAAAAAATGATTGAGGCATTTTTTCCTGAATTGAAGCTTTGTTTAATTAAATACACTCGCAATATACGGCACACACCTCTTGTGTTTCACATGGACTTTTATTACTGACACACAGCACTGTTAAGACTTCAGCGAAGCGATCTAAAAAGAGACAGAAAACAAGGAAAGAAAGACGTATCAAAGGTGTAGGACCGCTCCAAGTTGTGTTCGCTGTGAGACTGAAGTCGTACCATAACAGCTCATCCTCAGTGATGCAGCAGTGAAACCAAAAGCATCCGGTCAGGCACACTGAGCGGATCCGACACAATTTAAGGCAACATAACGTAATGTAAACGTGTGCATTTAATGTGTTCGCTAATGGAGATCAACACTAGTGAGAACATACAGTGATTAGTTATTTGTAGCGACTAGTTAAGAACGTGAGTTGACGGCTGATTATGACGTCCCTGTCATTAAGATGCACAAATATTATACAGATATTATATTTAGTAAGCATATCAGTACATCACAATTATTGATTGTACATTTACAAACGCATCCTTTTAATATAGCAGTTTAATAAGGCAAATTCATTACTCGATTAATCGAAATAATTGATAGAATAATCGATTACAAAAACAATCGATAGCTGCACCCCTAATCTGTTATAAACTAGAACAGATGAATGACTTCAACTCGGTTTTGACGCAGGCACTAGGTGAGATCTGCCTGAGTTGATAGTGCACTTCAGTGGTCAAGATTCAGTGTCAAAGTTTCAAACACTCAAATGGGCTCAAAGATTTTGTCCAGATGGTTGTTCAGTGTTGTTTCAGTCAGTCAACCACTCGCATACAGGACTGTGGCTTTTAAAAAGCCACAGTTCAGGATGCTGTTAATCAATCATGTACCTGCAGAAAGAGTTATCTTTACCTCTAGTTGTCCACCAACTGTGTTGTTTGTGACAGCATGGCTGAAGTTCATTTTTCTCCCCTTTCCTCTGCTCCTCTCCACAGATCCTGCATGGCTTTAAGGAGCAGGTTGGGGAGGAGAACTGGCAGCAGTTCTCTGAGCAGTTCCCCCCACTGCTGAAGGAGAGACTGGCAGCCTGCTACGGCGTTTAGATTCTCTACACCCACCCAAGAGGTACACACACACACACACACACACACAATGGTTTACAACCCAAAGTAATGTAAAGGTTTATATGAAAGTTAACGCCTTTTTGTCTGCTCTCCCTTCTATCCATCCTCCCAGGTGAGCCAGCAGGAGGAGGGTGAATGGGAAACTCATCCATCTGTGTATTGCACTGCCCTGATCTGGGGGGAGGGAGAGGGACGCTATTGGCCGCTCCCCCTGACGGACGGCCCCCACGCCCTATGTGTTTGTCCATAGAGGGAGGGTGGGCGGGTGGGAGGGAGGGACAGGGGGACACCTCTAGATTAACTAGGCAGGGACCCGACACAGAAAAACTAACTGGTAGGGACAGATAGAGAAGGACAGAGAGAGAGAGAGAAGGACAAGAGATGGAGGGATAGACAAGTTGGGAAGGAGGGAAGCAGGGAAAGAGACCAGCACAGAGAAAGTTCAGGGAAAGAGAGGGTGGGAACTCAATAACAAGGCAGGGAAAAAAGAGCTACAGTTACAGTCTGTTACTTGGCTAAGAAGACAGGGACAGTGGAGATTTTAATGGGATTCTTAAACTTAAGAGTAACCAATAGCTTGACCGACAGAGACAGACCAACGTACACAGACTCACACAACACACACACACACTTGCACATGCTGTACATGCAGTACATGGAACTGACTGTGGGTGGCACTATTATTTAGACTTTTTGAGACCTACTACATGTAGTTAGGGACAGACAGGTGTCTAAACTCTGTTCATTTTCTGGGTAATATCTTTCTTTTTCCGGGGAATAGGATTCAATACGAATTACTTCATCTGTAGTCACTGAATTCTACTTATCTGTAAGATAATCTTGCTATATCTGCATCTATGTTTCCTACCGTCATTTTGACCAGAGTGCTGCTTCACAGAGCTATCCATCTATCAGACATATTCCTGTCACATTTTCTACCTGATCAAAAGAGGAAAAAAAAAAACAAGAGCAAGTGTCTTTCCTTGTGGCTTCACAGAAACCATTCCTCTAGGAAGGGAGGATTAGGGCTAACATTCATTTTCTCACCAGAGGGGAGGAAAATGTAGAAAGAAAAATCACATCCTTAGTTGTCTCTTTGAGGTTTTGTGTCTGTGTTGTTCATGTGTGTGTTTGCGTGCGTGCATGTGCAGTTTGTGAATCCATACTTTGGCATTCTGTGTTAACAGTGTGTGAAATATGTATTGTTTTTGATATGGTACCGAGCTAAAAACTTGACTCCCACCGCAATGTCCTTGGCACCTGTTAACTGTGACCAAGTGTTCGTGTGTTTGTGTGTGATGTGTGTGGATGTGTGTGAAAGTGAGTGTGTATGTGTTAATGTCTACATTCGTACTGATATCCATTTGATGCCATATTGATATCTTAAGTAAAACAGTGATTGGCAATGTCATTGTGATCTTTATAATGTTTTAAAACTGGTCCATATTCTTTTCTTTTTTTTCTTTCTTTCTTTTTTTTTGCTGCTACTGATGATTTTTGTTTCTATAGTGGACTTAAAATTCGCACAATTAACGCAAAAAAAAAAAAAAATTGAATTAATGCTATTATCAGTGACTGTTAAGTTGTTTTTTGCACTTTTTATTTTATTTTACCATTTCTTTTTGTATGGATTTTTTTTTAACCTCGCCCATATGATGTCTTGACCCTAATGTCAGTGTTTGTCATACTGTGTTGCACTGTGAAATTAAGTGTCTTTGACTGGCAAAAATATCCCAATACTAAATGGCAAATAAAAACAACTTTGTGAAACTGCGACTAATCCGCACTTTTACAATGACTAACCTTGCCATATTACTGAGGTGTGTGTGTGAATGTGTGTGTGAGTGAGATCCTGCATGAGTATGTGCGCATGAGTACCTCCTCTGCCAGTGAGCATGTTGTGAATAGTTAGATGGCGTTCATATGATGTGTGCACATGGCACAGGTGCAAGTTAACATTTTTGTTTTGAAGAACATGTAGCCTGCCTCAGCCTACTTTTGTGTGCATGCTCTTGTGTCTCTGTTTTCAATCTGTGCGTGAATGTGTGTGCGACTGTATGTTTCAGAAGTAATATGATCGCCCTTTACACACCAACACACCACCTCAATTCTGAACGAGAGGAAAGTACAAGAATAAGAGCTAGGACACTGCCAAAGAGCAATAGCCACTGAAATTTACCAGAAGACAATAAGTAGAGCTGCTGTTTCAATAGTCAATGAGTGAGCATCACGATGAAGTGATGAAGTAGGCTACAGGCACTGTAGGACTTTTATGATTAATTATGGAGTATGAGCTTTCCAGCAGAATTGACTACAGAGATCTATATTTTTTCACTAATATTTTGCCAGTGTTTTCCAGCATGTAGACATTTGGAAACATACAGGCTGGCACTTGATTTGACCTAGACTGTGACCACTGAGATAATCAGACCAATCATTTCTCACTTCAAATACAAAGACAATCTGAACTCCAGTCCAGTTCTGTTTCCTCAGTGTCTTAGTTCAAAGCTTATGCGAGGAAATGTATTTGGTTGCTTGTTAATTTTAGTGCTTTTCATTCTTTTTGTGTAACTGATGTTTTTTTTGTTTCATGATTAAGGTTCTTTTTATATCTTAAAGGTCAGTGTACATTTCCTGTGGATGATGCTGTAGTAGCCGGCTCCAGTGACAGCTTTATGAATACAGAGAGTTTGAAGGAAAGGAAGATTTGTGAATAAATGCAAAAACAGAAAAAGATGGGAACAAAGGAGGGATGGAAAGAGATGGAGGAAGAATAGATTTTTTCCCCTAAATTCTGTTTATATAATGAAGAGCATGATCATGTTGCAATTTAGCTGAAAGACTTTGGTACTTCCTGTTTTTTTTCTGTGGATTACTTTCACCAGTCGTGCTCCTTTTATTTTGAAGGTGGGGATGGAAATAAAATGCTTTTCCTATATGATTTATGTGTGTAACATCTCTCAGAAATCCAGCTGGATTGTGGATTCTTGAAATAAATCATGTCCCGCATGCTGAAGGCTGGGTGCTAGAGTTGCCAGTCTGATGTCTTTTGTCAGAAGATGATCCAGCTGTTTGTCTTATTTGTAGCCATGGGAAATCACTGGGCCTATGACTGAATCCAGGCCGTAGTCAGATCACCAGCGCACTCAGACTGACTAATGAGCTCAGTGTGTGTGCGTGAGAGAGAGAGAGAAGTAGAAGATGCAAACTCCACAAAGTTGCTGTCTGTCCGTCCATCCAGCTGTCTTGTCTTCCTGTCTCTGCAGATAAAAGTATTTTACAATATGCAAAACTTTCAGTGCAAAGAGTCAAACAGGCTTTTAAACACACTGCTAATTCACATGCAAATCACATTCTCACTCCTGAGAATACACTCACCTCATCTCAGCACAAGCACAGTGCTTATTACTAAATTCTCATCTGTGCAAAAGGCATTCGCAGTAATAAATGATAATTACTATGGCAAATGGATGAAAGTGGTGGAAAGACAAATAGACAAAAAAACCCTCTGACTACTGTGAAGATAATGACTCATTAAGACTTCTACTGAAATTCTGCTCTGAAAATGGACTCAAGGTAACCGTATGATACTGTACCATGACTGCCAGTCCTCTTAAATGTGTGAACCATTATGTAACTTTTCAATTCAAACAGAGTAAATCCACAAAGAACATCATTATCCATCCATCCATCCATCCATCCATCAGCCAGCCAGCCAGCCAGCCAGCCAGCCCCTCAAACATGTACTACATGTACCAAAATAATGTCGAGTGAATTAATAAGATGCTCATTTTTTATCTGAGATTTTATATATGATCATTCAGACCATCTTTCTAAGTAGATTGATTCCTTGTCAAGGAGAGACAAGTCTCTCCTTGAGTCAACTCTGCAGATAGTCTAAGGTCACATAAACAATGTGAATGAGCTGCGGGTCTGTCATAAATCTCATTCATTTCCAGCACCATAATTACAGGCGTCTGCTCCAGTGGAGATCATCACTTTGTCCCTGTCTTGATATTACCTTTTTACCCTGAAGCTGTGGGCGGAGCTGGTGCTGCAGTGAGTTCAGGAACATCAGTTGAATAATCTGTGTCACTGAAAGGTCAAAACATGATTGGGTTGTTCAGCTATGTTTTACTTTGGACATTGATACTAATCTGACATTTTACACATATTCTGAAACTTTATTTCACGTTGTGATAGAAGTGATCAGAAGACATAGCTACAGATTTTTTCTATCTATTCCACAATTTGTCTTTTAAATAGTTTCCTTTTCAGGAATAACTGACAAATAAGATAAGCACTGAGGTGATCAGACATACATATCATAACTTAAGCTCTCCCATCTCCTCTCTATTTAAATTCACAGGTATGTGCTAGTTTACACTGACAAACAAAACATTAATATAGAGACAACTACCGCAGGATGATGAGTTCATAGTAAACTGGAAAGACAAGAAACGTACTCCAAAAGGAGTTATATCTACAGAGGTTACAACAGAAAAGCATACCTGCAGCAAATTCACACACCTGCTGACACCTGTCTGCTGTAGACTCATAGTCACTGCTCATGGCTCAGAAACCATGGAGAAAGACCAAAGAGAAACTCTGTGACCACGCACCATTTCAACTGACAAGTCTCTAAAGTTGATGTTCTGTCAGTCATCACTGTGCTGGTTTCATCAGTGTGACACATCCACACATGTCCTTATCCTTATCCTTACAGATGCTGTAGAGCCAACACCTAAGGGAACACTATTTGATGTCTTACAAGGAAGTTTTTACACAGAATCTATGAATATGTGAATGTCATCATATGAATGTCACTACTTGCAGGGTGGAGGTGCTGTGCTTCTGATTACAATATTGACAGTAAGGGGTCACGTCGTCAGTCCTTGTATCTTCCTGCCTCCAGTGTGTGTTTTTTTCCTTCAGGCATTCTACGGTCAGAAGTTGCTGAAGATCTCTTGTTTCTTGCTCCAGTCCATGGGAGGTGCTCTCTTCTTGCTGCGGCTGGCGAGGGCTTTCTGTTTGGCCTCAGCAGCTGTGGGACTGAGACGCAGGCCACTGTCCACAAAGGGGTCTGACACCCGCCTCTCGTCCTCATCAGGGACCTACAACACAAACACACACACTCATCAGTTTCTCATTGCCTGTTTTCTTGGCTTCTACATCATGTCTGTCTCAAACACACACACGCCTCCTGTCTCACCTGAATGCTCATGTCTGAGCTGCTGATCTCTGACTGAGTGGTGGAGCTTCTAGAGGACTGGGATGCTGAGCTCCCATTAGTGCGGGGTTTTGGAGACATCTTTGTGATCGGAGACTCTGTCAGCGTGACATTTATTACCGGTGGATCTGCGGTGGGGAGCTCAATAGTAGGAGAAGGAGTGGGTGGGGCACTTTCTGTGGCTGATTCATCCACATAGACCTCTGTGGGAAAGGAAAAGAACAGAGGGCACATCATGAAAAATGATGGAGAGTAAAAGGAGTTGTGTGTATCTGTCTGGTGTGCACTATGAGACCTTGGACATGGCTGGTGGTGGGTGAGATCCCCAGTCTTTGGAAGAGCTCATCTGTTTCCTGATCGACCACGAGGAGGCGGACTTCCTCCCCTCCTGCCCTAATGAGGGCCACCACCTCTGAGTGCCTCAGGCCATCTATGTTCACTCCATTCACCTGAGACAGAGAGAGAGGAGGACGTCAGAGGAAACAGCAAGTGGAGTGAGAGGAAAGTGAAGGAGAGAAAAAATAAACATGACAGGCCGGACAAGGATTAGGGAGTAGCCATAACACAACAGAATGAGCAGGAGGTACAGCATGTTTTATCTAAAAGATCGAAAACAGATTAGATGGGAACTGATTTGCATGAATTCCCTTCCTGCTTGCAAACACCAGTAACTCTACCCTTCACACGGATGGAAATGGAAATGTCACTCATATCCGCAAGCCTGTGACACACATGCAAGTGCATGTGCATGTCCGTCTGAAAGACACGGTAACACCAGCCCCTCTTCTACACCTCCATTCATGATAAGACCTCCCTCTCCCACCCACTCTTATCTTGGGTCCATGTAATCTGCTCTAATCCAATCACAGCACCACAAGTCTCTGCACAGATCTGACTAACATGGGGGGTGTACTGTTGTTTTTCTAGGTGATCTGATCCCACATCTAATCAAAAGAAACGTGTCCAGATAGTTGCATAGCACAAACTTGATAAAGTCTGGGTCTTATCTTGTTGACATAGATCACATTTTTTGAAGAATTGTCTGTCATTGTGAGCTGTGTGTCAGATCATTTCTTACCCACTGATAACAGCTGTATTTAGAAGCAGCCTGAATGGCTTTCATTCTCTGTAAACATTAAACATGTCACACAGCAAACTTCTGAACAAGACATTGAGTGATTTCTCCAGCAACCTCCACTAGTCTGTCCCCGGGCCGGATGTCTGCAGCCTCGGCAGCTGAGCCGGGGTCCACAGAACGCACAAACTGTCCGCGCTTTGTCTTATCGCTGTGCAGGTTGAATCCGTAGCCGTGCTCTCCCTTCAGCAGATGACACAGTCGAGGTAAGAACTCGGTCGTCGGCTCTGGGGAGGGCTCTACCTGCAGCTACAATGGGACACAGACAAGACAATGACACAACCTAAGATGAGAACTTTATTTAAAAAAACAGATAGAGATAAGAAGATAGAGCTAAATAAATCGGATATAAAACCCCTGCAATTACCCCTATCTGTGTTAATCCCATAATGAAAGAAGAGCTCATTTGAAAGTCCATACTACAGTTTTAGCTCATTTGCCACAAATCACATGCAAAATGCTTTCATTCAAATACACCAGAACTTTCCATTTAGGAAATCATGCTCTGATGTGTTTATGGCTCTGCAGCTGTCAGTTTGTGGTCATTCAGTTTAAGTGCAGGTTGACTTGAACTGTAAGCACTACTTTGTCATGCAAAGACAATATAATAATAAATCAGTGCCAACTTGACGTTCATTTCAGTGGTTAATAGAACTGTTGAAAGAATCATCTTCAACTGTGTTTTACATTTAGAGTATTGTCTAGTGTGATGAGTGTTTGATTTTGCTCACATTCACATTTGGTGTGACTCTGCTATGAGTTAATCAGGAGAAAGTGGCTGCAAGGATGAGCCAGTGGTCTCAGGGCTGAGCCGAGTGGGCTAAGTGGATCTGGCTGGGACACATTAAGACGACTCTGAGCCTGGTGATCACTGACAAGAGTCGACACATTGCATGATTCACCTGCCTGACTGAACCTGTGCTCAGACTACTAGCTACATGCTGTGTGTGTGTGTGTGTGTGTGTGTGTGTTCTGTGCTAGGACCGTGGATTAGTCTGTATCCTGAGGGCAGCCAAGGATTGTGAATGTCTAGTGACACTGCTGTGACTGCGCCTTCATGGCTAAGTTGACCTGAGGGCTTTCAGACAGATCTCTGTGTCCTTTCTGCTCCATCGAGAAAAGTTCAGTGTACACAAAGACACACTCAGTCTCACACATAAAGATGGAAAAAGTGGCCAAGTGTGAGCTGCAGCGGTGGGACAGAACACGTTGGTAACCAATTGCCATGGTTCCAGGTCAGGTTGCTGTGGTGATGGGTCACCATGTCTCCTACTGACTTCAAGCATCTCAGTTGATATTGCTGGCCTGTTTACTATATTTACCACATCGGCCCAATTTAATAACACACGCACACACACACACATGGCTGCACACCCCGCTGACCTGGAAATACTGTCGCTAAGCTGATCTATTTGAGGATCTCCTGTGTTTTTTCTACTGATAAAGTATTTCCATCTTAATGCTAATTAGGACGTAGACTGACAACGAATGAATCGATTACATTTTTACAGACATGTGAATCATTTCCAAGTGAAAATTCAAAACATTCACAGGTTCCATTTTCATAAATGTGAGAATTTGATGCTTATCTTTGTTTCATAATATTATGAATAGGCCTACATTTCGACAGACAAAACATTTTTCACTACTTCAAAGACCAAATGTTGACTAACTGAGACAGAAATCTGAATGGCTTGGATTTTTAATTTCTTTTGTAAAATAGTGTCTGCAGTGTTATTTTTTTTTCACATTTTTGATACTTTTGTAGGAAAAGCTGAATTAAATGAATAGGATGAATAAAAATGCAGAAATCAATCTTACACAGCGGGGTTAGTGGAAGTGATCCATTTGTCAGACTGGTGTGTGGCCATGATATCAGCCAACACTGCGCTTATGTAAGATTTCTGTATATGGGTATCTGCTGCCATAATAACATCATGCAACAATGGAATTGTGTCTGTATTTACATGTACAGTGAAGTGAATGTCAGTCATGAGATGAATGGCGCAGAAGTGGACAGAGATAGATATGTGTGTGCGTGAATGTGTGTCTTTATGTCTTTTGTATGATATGTAAGTACACAAGGCTTCAGTGCTCTTGGCCTGGTTTTAATCTAAGCTGCTCAATTAGAGGTCAAAAATAATCACTCATATGCTCAGCACGCGTAGAAAAGATGTAGAAAATCATGCCACCACTTTGTGTATGATAAGGAAAGGGATGAATGACTCGCAACTCTGCAGGGCTTCATGCAAAATAAATAATTTATTGCACCGTGACGTGCGTTTCGAGCTAAGGTGGCTTCAGACTTGACTTCAGACTTGCTTGTTGCTGTTGTTTACATCTGTGTCTAGGTCTGGATGCATTGCGCTTACCCTTGTTTTAATTAGGACAGCTGATATGTGTCATGCAATCACTGCAGCTGCAGATGTGACTAACTTTACTTAAGATAGCCTGTCACAGCACTTTTTGTCTGGTGAAGAGCATACTCAGCTCGAAACGTACGTCATGGTGTAATAAATTATTTATTTTGCATGAAGTCCTGCAGAGTTGCGAGTCATTCATCCCTTTTCTTATGACAACACAATTGACTCAGCACCTGCCCTTCCCTGGTGAGCTGTGTGTGTCTTTTATTCGATTTTTTGATACCACTTTGCATATGATCATTATATTTTAGAGAGTTTAGAAAAGGACAAAACTCCAAAAAGGCAGAAACAGCAGGAAACTTATGATGCTCTCTGCCTTGGTGTATTCTGGAGCCATGCACCACAGAGGTGGGTACAATATAACACAATTTATCCCAAGATCATTGTGATGAAAAAAAGGGGGCTCATTTCATATTTGAGAGTTGATGATGCCACAGGTTGCAGCATAATGTACAGATGCTGCTGTTATGTTTTTTAATCTGAAGCTTTTTTTCCTACCAAAACTGAGAATAAGAGCTGTGATGGCCAGCCAAGGGGCAGCCTGTATTTACCCTGCCGTCGGCTAAACAGATGGCAGTTTGACGTGAGCTGCTGGTGCTGAGGATCCTGGTCTGCTTTGTTTGGAGCCTAAACACTGAGCTCAGTCTCTGACAGCCAGGCCTGGTTGTTTCTGCCGTGAGACGTTGCAGTGATGTCTGGGGGGGGGGGGGGGGGGTACTTCTGGAAATGTTGTTTTTGTTGTTGCACCATGTGCAGCAGCTTGGTAATTTAGGAATTTGAAAGGGTGCATCATGTTCAGTTTGTCAGCAAAGTTTTAGAACAAACCAAAGAATGTTTCTAACTATACCTAATCCCCCTTTTTAGCTGTGAGAGATGTGCCCTCTCCTGCTGTGCCCCACAGCAGGAGAGAGTGAGATTATGTGTCTCAAGCTCAAAATAAACTACATAAATAGATTACATCACCTACATTGCTATCTTAAAATCTGGTCCCACACATGTCAGCTATCCCCCCCCCAGTAGATGCTGACAATCTGTTTTGTGAAAAATCCACTCTAATCAAAGTTGAGCTCAGAAGGTGAGAGATAAAATCTGAGCTCACCTTGGACTAAAAAACCATAGGTGCACTGTCTCAGCAGAGCTGACTGTCAAAATAAAAGCCCTGCAGGAAGCAATATCTGAAATTCCCACTTGTCAGATCAAAGACTGTTTTGTTAACTCTTTATCTGACTCTTTATGACTCTGTATACAAAATAGGGAGAGCGACGTTTTAATCAACTCTAAGTGACGTCAGTATGTGATTCACACCTTCAAAGAGTGCACTTGCTCTCACACTATCTTTTCAAAATGACAATTCAGTTTGACAAAACAATACCTATAGTGTGTGTGTGCAGCTGAGCAGGGTTTTGTCTCTGCTGTCTGTGGTCAGGTGGGAACAACCCTGCATGTGAATGTGTGAGGTGCTGACTGTCACTGTGCACAAAGAGACAGCCCTCTTTGAATACAATAGGCGTTTTCAATATTTGCACCTATCTGAAACTGCATTGGCTCGTGAATGGCTGAAACAGTGGGTTGTTCATGATTCATGATGTTCGTGACTGTGTGAGCAGGAAGACAATATATCAGGACAGTTAAACCCACTGTTGCACTGAGGTGAGACATCCTCTTGAAACGACTGTAATTACACTTTTATATTCATTGTTGTATATAGTTATTCAGTGTCTTTATTCACTGTTTTTATTCTCCATTAAATCCCTTCTCACATATAGGAAATACTTTATTGATCCCCGAAGGGAAATTATATTACATATGGACAACAGCGGACTGTAAAGCCTAATTTGACAAGAGGGAAAGGGTTTGTCCAGTGTTTTTGGATCTTGCATGGAGGTATTATCACTAACCAAGAGATCCACCTGAATAAATCCATATCACACAACAGTCATTATTATCCCTTCATACTGCCTATTTTTACCTGCAACCCCACCTGGCCTGCAGGTATCCCAACATTTGTAGTTTAATTCATATTTATTTGCCTTTTTCTGCACATCCCCATGAGTGGGCTTCAGGTTTGCGTTACAATACCCCAAGCCTGTTGCTGTCCTGTTTTGGGGTTTTCAGTCCCACCTGTTAGGAGAGGAGCATTTCTAAAAGCACCATGTGGGACTGAATCCAGTCATCAGGCCAGCCAAGTGTTCAAATCCAGATTAGTGCTCAACAGGCGTCAGGTAAAAAAAGCCTATGCTCTGTGTCACACACAATCTTAACACAGTAACACACTGGTTCACTGCTGGCAGTTGCACCGACCAACTAACTTCTAATAAATACTATAAAAATAATCCAGGAGAGCCATCTGATTTTTTTTTTTTTAATATTTAACAGTGTTGGTAATCTCCAGTCTTACCTCTGGATCAGTTGCTGTACTTGAAGTTAATGATGATCTCTTGACCTTGCCTTGCGTAATCATGTGAGTGGGTGAGTCTGCAGCAGGAGGGTGAGATGGGTGCATGTGGTTGGATTTGGGTGACAGGGGTGCATTCTCTCTGGGTATGGGAGAAGATGAAGGTGTGGGCTTGGGTGAAGGGCGCGGGGAGAGTGTTCCCATCTCAATGGCCAGGTCCTCGGTGCAGGCCAGGCCACGGCTGCGGAGGTAGTCATCTGTCTCTCTGTCCACCACCAGCAGCCTGGTGCGGTGAGGCACTTCTCGGATACGACTCACCACCTGCAGAGAGGACACAGAAGAGGATTAGGAAAAATTAAAAAGATGAGTGTGGTGTCATGTTGTTCACCCTGAACTGGTGTGCCTATAACATACTTATGGCTTGACAATGAAACCCAGTCATTCCCATTACACAAGGCTGACAATGACCCATTTTAGTAGACCCCCTCCTCCTCCCCAGGCAAAGGGAAAAGTGGTTCAACAGGTACAGAGCTCATTGTTCCTACCTCAGAGAGTTTATGAGCCTGTATCCACCACACAGAGACACACCTCTGGAGTTTTTAATTTTCATAACATTGAGCTATCACTCACCTGATGGTGGGCTTCGTTCTCTACATTCTCCCCGTTCACCTCCACCACCCGATCTCCTGGTCTCAGCCCGGCCAGATCAGCCGAGGAGCCGGGCTCCACTTTGCGGATGAACTGTCCACCCTTGTTCCGTTCACCGTGCAGGTGAAAGCCATAGCCGCGCTCTCCTATGGTGAGGAAACAGAGCCTGGGTCTCAGCTCACTCTCCATCCCAGCGCGTCAATAGGAGGAAAACAGGTCAAAGTGTCTCAGGAGAATAAACAGGTGCCTGGTCCAGGAGCCGTGGAAAGTCTGTGGCTCTTAATCCAACGTACAGCTGCGCGTTCCAGTGACCAAAAGTTCATCATCATTAAGCATAATGCGATCCACAATTGTTTGACGAGAGAAAAAACAAAAACAAAACAAAAGGGGGGCTAAAACTAGTGACTATTTAATCCATCGTGCAAAAGCATTAGGCGCAGATCTGACCGCAGAGAAACGGCGCGCACCGTGCGTAAAGTAGTGTCCAAAAACCACGGACAGGGGCTAAGTCCCGTCCATTGGAGGAATAATCCAAGAGATCAGAGATTAGAAAGCTGTCCCTCACACGTAATACTTAATTCTCCTCGTCAGCTGAGCTCGTGTCCTCTTGTCCGCCCCGGTGCGAGAGTGAAGAGGCGTCAACAACAGATGCCACTATAACCCCCTGCCCGCCCTCCCCTGTCACCTCAGCGCAGCCGCGCTTTGCTGGCAGGAGCCGTCCGCCTGCACGAGCACAGCTGTGAGGAGTTGTGTAGCCTATGACATGAAAATAAAAGTTTGCAGAGGTGGCTGAAGTGCGTCCTACAAGTGAGCTGCCCCCACGGTGTAGTGCAGGACATCTGTCCCAGCCCCTCTCTGGAGAGACGGAATCTTCCCCCAGGTGGTGGAGGTGAAACCAGACTGTGACCTGAGAACGGAAATCTTCCTTATCCGCCCTCTGTCGCTATCTTCACTGCAGATCAATAAAGGGACGGTTGCGTAAAAGGGGATTTAACGTTTCATGAAATATAAGCTCTATCTGTCCCTGTAATGTGGCAGAACAGGCGCGTTCATGGCTGTTGTTAAAGTCTGCCGTTAAGTAAAGAGTGGTTATCACATGTAATCCAGGACGACTAAGTAGGGACTACAGGTGTGTGTTCTTACAGTCAGATCAGGAAAGATGAGACGTGCACGAGGCAAATATTTGTGCAGATTTCTGTCCCACGGCTGCTTTTCTGGTCCCACGGCCCAGTAATCCTTATCACTGTTGACTGAGCAACACATCGGATCCAGGCAGATATTAAATAACTGCCTCTGGGGCACCACTGTCAGCTGCTTTTAAGCATGGTAACTGCCAGCTCATTGAAAATACGTCTAACCTGCCCTGTCAGCTCTTTATCATCATAATAACAACAAACAACTGCAGTCGTAATATAACCGTGTTACAGCTGGAGAACTGCCACAAATATGCAATCTGATCCAGATCAGATTTTTTCACTGGCGAAATAAACTCATGTGTGACTAACTACACTAACATGGCTCAGCTCTATCCTAAGTGTCCCAGTGAGCCATGGCAGTCAACCAACATGCACAATACCAGGAGCTCAAACCTGCCTAATAGGATGCGGTCCTCATTGTTATTAATTACACCTGTGCTCTTCCTGCTAAAACAGTCCAGCACCCTTTGGATGGTAATGAACGTCTCTGCCATAAATACTGTACTCATTGCACAAGTATGACTGTTATATAAGTGAGTAATAGTTTCAGGTATTAACTTAGTATAAAATAAAGCTTTGCAAATTTTAAGGCTGTCCTCAAATAACAGACAACCTTTAAATTCGACTATTGTCAAAATTCAAAAATATCAACACAAAACAAACCTTTGAATAAACTGTGTTTTTTCAGAGCATGGTGGATTATGGGTCTTAATGGCAAGTATGAACTGATTACAGCAGGAAAACTGTTTCCATTTTCACTTCAGGATCTGGATGCAGTATTAAGACAGGTTTGAAAAATGTGCTGCGGAGTCATATCATGTAACTAACCAACAGTTGTGGTATACTATAAGCAGTGAACAGCCAGCACTTATTCAGTCATTTGTAAAAAGATGCTGTAAACCAAGTATTTAGCAGCTTAAGCCACATTTAACAGATAAATACAACCAGCTTCCATTTGAAATCTTTTATTGGGACTACTACTGTCTTTTAGTATATCTGAAAGTTGTGCATTTGTTTCCCATTGTACAGTACATTAAAATCTATATTCTTGTTATATTCCCCAATATGCATTGCATTTTTCCCAATATTGATCTGTTTGGATCAATGCGGACACAAAATCAAAGACCTTTAAATTCATTTTCAGGGCATACATTGTTTATTTTGTAAAAAAAAAAAAAAACTACACTAACTGGTACAAAAATATCTAATCTCATATGAAATGTAGAAGAACCATATTCATAATTAGCTTATATACATGTGTTTTCAGTGTTTGTGCGTCTTGTGTGTGTCACATGTTCACAGCTCAGACAAACTCATGTGATGAATGTATTAATTGTTAACCTTGGTTTTTGGTCTCCGTCTCTGTCTGGTGGGGGAAACAGATGTGAGCTGTGACTCCTTCTTTGTCCTCTCATCTTTAATAGCAGGCTCCTGTCCAGGTTCAGTTTTTGTTTTACAGTGAGATGTTGGGCTTGGGGAGGGTGGAGATCTAGACTTAGGCCTCTTTGTAGGAGAGTGCTTGTGGGCTGATGGACAGCTGTGCTGGTTCAAACACATAGAGCAGAGAGGGTTGACAGGAAGACAAACCTGCTGCCCAAAACCCACGAGCAGCCAGTTGATCTCACTCCACAGCTCCCTGCAAAAGAGTGTGAGAGGTAACGTTAAAGCTGAATTCATCAGTCAGGCACAGGGCAATTTATTTATTCGGTTCCCCAATAACCACTGCCTTCAATTATTCCTCCTGGGGTCCATTCAAGTAAAAGTTCCCTCATAACACAAAACAATTACACGTGCCCCAGTATAAACCTCATATAGGCAGTACGCTTCAATGCTTAAAGAACATGCAAAGTCAGTTCAGACTGAGTTGTGCCCCAGTAGAGCTTAATGGCTAGCAACACCCCTGCTACAGCGCATCTGAGAATCATTTAGCGCGTGATAGACTCACTCTTCCTCACATCATGTGATGAGGGGCTCTGGTCAGTCCTGCAAAGTCAGTGGTTTGCTTTATGTTTCCAGGTCAATCTTGGTGATTTTCATATTTATAGATTTGTCGGTCCCTGCTAATCAGGTTGTGCGGGTCACCAGCAGTGAATTAATCATGCTGTTACCTGGGTAACCACTCCTCCAGGGCCTTGCGTGTGTCCTCCGGGTTCTTGGTCGGCTTCCTGAGCCAGCCCAGCCTGTTGGAGATACGATGAACGTGTGTGTCCACGCCTACACAAGACATCAACAACATCAATCAATGGACACATCCACACATAGACAAATTTAAAAAGAAAAAAAAAAAAAAAATCAAATGTCATATGTAGACACTGCTGCACACACTCAGCTTTACTTTTCCCATTTAACTTGTTGTATTCAATCATATAACATTACATATGATCATAGATTATCATACATAGTATTATAGCGTAGGTTATTGTAGACCAATCATTCAAGTCACTTAATGACCAAAACCAGTTGTACTTTTCTTTTCTTAGATAAAAGATTTTTAAAAAGTCTTATGCTGTTGTTTTTTTTTGATTTTACAAAACAGGAAGACTATTTTCTCAAGACAGACTAATCACTGGTTGCAGCCTTATTTGTTAAACTACTGTAGTTAGTGCAAGGAGGAGTTCACAGGCCTCAGCATTAGTTTATTCATTTACTGAAGAAAACAAGCACAAATAGGGCAAATACTTGTTTGCTACATTAATCTGAAAATGTTAGTATCACTGATTGTACTTCATTCCATGTGATTTGTAAGACACGTTCACAGCAGTGTGCTCCAGCCTCCTACCTATTCCAGACACCTGGTCCCAGGCAATGTCCATGGCCAGATGAGCCATTTTAGGTCCAACTCCCGGCAGACGGACCAGCCCCTCCACGCTGTTCGGGATGTCACCTTCAAACTCTTTCTGCAGCATGGCCGATGTTAGCTTCAAGTACTTGACTTTATTCTGGAGGAGAGCGCGGGGCAGTCTTTCAGGCACGATTCAGATTAAACTGATTCAATAAGTGTTGTGATGGGACACTTAAAATGATGGAGAGTTATCTTGTGTTACCCTCCAGAAGCCGACAGGGTAGATGAGCTTCCCCAGTGTTTCATCATCAGTGTTGACTATACTTTCCACAGTGCAGCCGTGAGCTCGGAGCCTCTGCATGGCTGCTGCCGTCACCTGGTCCTTGGTCTGACTGGACAGCATGAGAGACACCAACACCTGGAACCGTCTCACCTGAGGCAGCAGCAGAGAAGAACAACACAATTAATCTGAACTGCTGGCTTAGTTTGGTTTTAAAAAGATAATTCTCTGCACCTACCCGTGGAGGGGCTCCTGTGTCGTAGCATTTCTCTGCTCCCATGCTATCTACAGGTGCGTCTCGGCTGCTTCTCATCTCTCGGATGAATCCTAACTGTTTCTTCCAGTCGGGCGGTTCCCAGTGCTCTGTCTTCACCTCTGAAACACCTTCATCCCTGTCATATTCCACCTTCAGCTGTCTCCGTCTGCGGCTGTGTGAAGACAGCGGGAGAGTGTCCGCTTCTGTTTTGAGCTTCACAGGAGCCTCTTGGAGGAGTCCATGACACCCATCTGGACACACACAGGGAAGAGAGAGTGAGAAACACCTGACCACACCGCGAGGCCTCAGAACATCTATAAAACATGATCAAAAAGTAAAGCTACAGTATCTTTCCCTGGACACGGGGATCCGCTCTAATTCAGCCACACACTCTCACAACACACTCTTTTGTTCCCCATGAAATCCCTTCTCACATGGACAACAATGGCCTAATTTTGACAAGAGGGAAAGGGTTTGTCCAGTGTTTTTGGATCTTGCATGGAGGTATTATCACTAACCAAGAGATCCACCTGAATAAACCCAAATCACAAAACAGTCGTTATTATTCCTTCATACTGCCTATTTTTACTTGCAGCAGTTTAAACAGGGTAGCCTTTAAACAACCAAATTAGAAGTCATGCTGTGACAAGTACAAAAGAAAACACAGAGAAAAGGACATTCATAATGTGATGCTTCTGCTTTACTTCCTATTTGGTTACCATTTATTGATCCCTGCATATTACTGCATGTTGTAGTGAAACTGAGCCAAATGGGTAAAAAATAAAGAAAAAAGAAACACAGCTCCAGACCAACAACAACTGCATCTGTCCATATGGAGTGTGGTGCGTACTCAGACAGTGACCATGTCCTCAGGGGTGGTACAGGCAGGTCAGATGGGATGTTGAGCAGCCTTTAGGAGCAGCTTGTCTTGTCCTGATCTGATGACTGTGTCAGTGCAAGCAGAGCCGAGTGTACGGTCAACAAATCAAAGCGATCATATCAACTTTAACAGCGTGTGCGCAGGCGCGGTGGCTACAAACTAGTTGAATGATGGTTCATCAGCTCCTAAGTGTTATCAGCCTGTTGAGTGCGCGTGCAGCTGTGTGCAACATTACCCGTCGATGAAGGGGCAGAGGAGGGTCCACTTCGGTCAGAGATAGTTGCCTCCTCCGCCTCCACCTTCACCGCCACACCGGGAACTGGACCCACGTCCCTCCGTCCGTCGGTAAGTTTGGCGCCCAGAAAGGCCCCGGGCCTGCAGCCAGCAGTCCGAGCTCCCCTCCGAGTGACAATAGAGCTGCTCTGTGCGAAGTAAGGAGAAGTCATAATGAAGCACGGGACCACATAACAGACCCTCGTGCTGCTGCTGAGGCGAAGCATATAAGCTGAAGTTGGTTTCTCATTCGTAGTGCTGTGGTCACGAGGGGAGCAGAAAAGTTCAACACCCATTTTAAATGAACAATAATTATTGAACTATTGAATGATTATGTTTTATAAACAACAACATAAAAAGACTGATTACACAACTGCTGCTAGACTGTCATGAGATGAGATGCCATGAGGCTTAGTCATAACTATAAATAAAAAACTGAATGAATGATCAAAAAAGTTCATACATATAGTCATTTATATAATCTAATGTCTGTCTGAATTATTCCCAATTTTTTTTATTATTATATTGTCAGTCCTGTATTCGCTTCTCAGTCTAGATTAAATTCATTCATGCGTTTGCATACACTTGATAACAACTGCTGCTCTTTGAATGTTAAAACATTTTCCTAATTTTCTCCTTTCCACTGTGTTTACACAATCTGTCTTTCAATCCAAACACTTTAGGTCACCTAAAGTGTTTGGATTGAAAGATAGCTAGGTGTCTTCCTGAAATTACGGCCTTTTATGGTTCATTTATAAGCAATTCTGTCAATATCATAACAATGAAGAGGTGTTTGTCCATTTTCAGTGCTGGAATATGAACAAAAAACTTTGCTGTCTGAATTATAAAAAAAAAGATCATAATAATAGACAAAAACAGTGATGCTAAACTTGGACATGAATCCACCTTCAAAGGAGTCAGTATATTGTTGTCACCAGAAAACATGGCATCAGCAAAACCTCATAAACAGAAAACAACCCACACAGTGGAATCACAGTTCACTTTTAGGTTTACTGTTTTTGCCACATATGGAACAAGCATAAACAGTATGACAAAAAACTACACTAATTGCATCAAATATACAGTAAAAATACTCTAAATATAATACAAAAACCAAGTTTCTCCAGGTTGTGTCAGTGAGATGTTCTAACATGGGAACTCTTATCAAGGAAATTGTTTTAAATATCTTTGAGGAAGTAAGGACAGAGGAAAAACATTCATAATATTCATATGGTGCGGTAACACGTAACCAAAAATTAGCCTATTTAATAATTTGGTTTCTCTTTCTTAAAATCCGAAATGTGAGCCCTACAGTACTTGTTTGTTCAATCTTTGTTTATATTTATTTATTAATTGTTACGTAGTTGGTCATGAGTCTCAGGCGCCACCAAGAGGCAACAGGACGAAGGTGCAGCTATTCAGCCCGATAAGAAACTAACTTCAGCACCGTCAGCTTGTTTGGCTAGCTGCTAGCATTGGGTGCTAGCCAACTTTACGGTTGGGTAACGTTTCAATTTCAGTAGGTAAAGCTAATTAAGTCATGTATTTACTTTTTTACTGTTAGACCGTGTCACTGGGGCATTGGGAACAACGACGACAGCCGACCTTTGTGGAGACATTCGTGCTTAATTTGTCATAACACAGAAAAATAGACTAACAGACAAGCTTTAGCATAGTTGTCCAATCTAGCTCACCTAACACTACATTTCCCATGAGCGAGCGCGGCAAACGTGTTTTTGTAGGAAGTGCCCCTGTCACAGCATTAGTGTACCATCCGGTTGAGGAGTGGAGGACTGAGCTTGGACGAGAACAAGCTTTGAGCTGCACACACAGTCATATCAATGCACAGAGACAGGCGGCTCGGTCGGCTGCATATGGACGAAGCTGCGACTGAATGAACCCGAAAGCAACCCAACTTTGATAAGGTGAGAGGAGACGGGGAAGGAGGGGTAGGAGCAGGAGGCGTTGTTTTTTTTTTAGGCTACCAGACCTTGAATGCCACAGAAGGCGGCAATGTAAAGCGACGCTAACGGTTCAGCAGCGCCATTGTACATTCCTCTTGTTTGTGCCTTGTTTATGCCGCACAGTGTTCACAGATATAGTCGGCTCTGGTCGGAGGCTACCTTGCACCGCTGCTGTGGTGGTGTTGGTTGTTGTTGTTGAACTCAAACAGAACAGTCGTTGTCTGGCTGCTCACCTCCCTCCCCTCTGTCTCTGTCAAGTCCACATGACAGCAAATTCTTCAAACCTGCCCCCCCCCCCCCCGAGGGTTTACACATTAACAGACTCGGACTGCAAACTTCGTTGCCCGATAATAATAGGTGGGAGTCTTAAATGCTCTGTTCACCAAAATTACATAAAGTGGGTTTCTTAGGTAACAGCAGCGTCCTGACACAGAGAAGTGAACTGTGGAAATCCATGCTTTGTACATAACAGTATAGCCACTTACATTGTTGCAGTACAATTATATAAAACCCTGCACTGATATGTAACTGTTGTTAATTGAAATCCTAACACAGATCATACAGAGCCTCCTCTGTTCTCTCACTACGCCAGTTTGGGATTATTTGTCCAAGATCAAAAATAACTAGACACACACATTCCTGTCCATGTAAAATAGGTCAAACAGGAAAAAAATAGAGTGTTGTGTTATGCCACCCCTCCTGTATCAAAGACCACCTCTGCAAAGATCCTAAAAAAAAACTTAGGCTACTCTTCTCTGTAATGAGATATTGGTCATCACATAAGATGAGTGAAGGCATTCATGTGATGACTGTATAATGACTGTGTGGTCAACAATGTCTGACACAACATCTGTGTGACACACCACCTCAGCTAATTTATTGCCTGGTGATTAACCTGATTTCCTCTTGAGCAAACTGGTAAACAACACACTGTCAAAGGCACGGAGATAGACAAAAGGTAAATATTGGGGAAAAAGTTAATTAGAAATGTGAGACTTATTTCATCATGTGTGGAATTATAACTTAAAAATAAATACAAGTCATTCTCTTATTTGTTTTGTCGGGTGTAACAAAATAGAAATGAGAGATAAGTGAGGGCATACAGTAACAGTAGATGGCACCAATGCAAACATGCAACCATAGAATTTCCAGTAAATACTCCGCATGTATATCAGATGTTACCAAGATAAAATTATAACTTTAACAACCTTTTGAAAATCAATCTCACATCCTTCAAAGAAAGAGAGAAAGACAACAGTGGACATGCACACTGAATGCCTGTTATATGCAAAAGCAAGTGATCACATTTTGGTTTGTAGTGAACCATGTGTCTTGGTTACTCTGGATCACCCACTCATTGTGGTGTAGAAGTGCTCACTGCCAACATGTTACCATTGAACCTAAAGCTAATGTTGTACTGTCATGTACAATAACACAATGTTTTCCCTCTATCCCTCTCTTAAATAGCTCATTGCAAAGTGATTTAACAATTGCAGTGGAATTTGGCAGAGAGCAGTAATGTCCTTTTGTCATCATCTATCCAGTTGCTGGCTGGCAAATGACACCAAATTTCACTTGGAGAATGTCTGATGTAGTTTCTGGACTTGGGTTTTAGTTTTTGCACTGTAATAAGTTTGAATGTTCAAGCTAACTGCAGGGTTTGTTGCAAAGTTTCTAAATGTTTGTTACTGTTTGTTTAGGAAGCCATCAGCCTATCTCCATTCCCGGGCCGAGCCATGAATAAACAACCAAGCAAAGAGAGTCTGAAGGACAAGGTGAAGGGGATCTTTGGGCTGGGACCGCCACGGCCACCGAGCAAACAAAGTGACACCAAACCATCAGAGTTCATCATTACAACTGACATCATCAAGGTGTGCAGAGAGACTCTGCATGTTCACACATGCATACACAAGCAAGTTCACCTTACCTATCATGGTTTTGTGGGCTTACTCTTCATCTCTTCATCTTTCAGGAGCTCCACCCAGACTGCGGTCTCAGCAATCGCGTTCGCATGATGAACCATGTCTGTGATCTTGCCAAAACAAAAAAATTTGAGGAAGTGAGTATGCACCGGGTGTCACATTATGAAACAGCAGCACAGCAATTACCTTTCTTTGTAAAACTGTGTGCACACATGCATATGTTTCAGCACGCAGTGGAGGCAGTATGGAAGGCTGTGGAGGACATGCTGTCTCCAGAACAGCCACATGAGGCCCGACATGCTGTACTACAGCTACTGAGGGCCATTGTACAGGGACAGGTAGGTACAGTATGTAGAAGCTATGTATAGACACACACACACACACAAGCAATGTAAATATAGTTCTTATTATTTCTTAAAGTAATGTTTTTATTTATTTGAAGGGAGAGCGACTTGGCCCTCTGAGAGCCTACTTTTTCAAGGTGATCAGAGACTACCAACCAAGCAATGAAGACCTCTCTGACAGGCTGGAGGTTTTCAAGGCTTTAACAGAAAATGGAAAAGACATCACCTACCTGGAGGAGGACATAGGTAAAACTCATCATGGAAGAGCATGAACGCACTTTCAAAACTTCACTACTTATTGTCTTAATCACCAGCGTAATCCTCTCTGCTGTAATATAGGATTGAAAATCTACATTTCAGTGATGTCAAATTGAGAACAAATACAGGCTTCAAACTGACATGCCAACACTTCATATTGCACTGTCAAGTCTCAGCTGATTAGTTTCAATTGGTGATTGTGGATTATGACTTCTAAAAGGCATGAATTGTCCTTTACTACCATATTTACCGATGTGCTTGTTTCTGTTCTTGCTGTTTTCTCCTCTCCCACAGCACGCTTTGTCCTCCTTTGGATGGATATTGGTCTCACCTCCGATTTTCTCCATGTTCTTGTAAATCTGGTCAAGTTCAACAGCTGCTACCTGGACCAAAATGTCTCCATTATGGTCCAGTAAGTCAGATGGACAAAGAGACAGACACAGTTTAGTTTTTTTAATTTGGGAAACATTTATAACTTGCTTTTTTTTTGCTTGTTCTGTTGTGCTCTCTGCAGAAAAATCTGTCTCCTGTGCAATAGAACAACATCCTCAACAGATATTGAGGTGAGCATTTGTTTTTCCTTCGTTTTACTCATTACATAACTTGAGCAACTGTAACTGCAGTGCAAGATGTTTTCAACAAGTGTCAGCTGAGGAACAATCGGCACATTCTTTGTTCAGTCATCTTGTTAGCATTCAACAGAACATACTGCCTCGTTTAAAATCATAGCAGTTGTTGACTGGTAACAGACACCTAATTTGGTCATTACAGACCGTGTGTCCTTCATTGGTTCTGTTAAAGGTTCAGAAAAAAAAAGTTTCATCAGTCACAGATCAAATAGCTGACCCAAAGCAGACTGTGATAAAGGGCAGTTCTTTTCCACACTCAGGAAATAATAGAAACTGGTATCTTTAGATATAAGAGCTTGATTGGGAATCAAATTGTTTATCACTATGTTGCTGTAAGTGTATTTCTTGGCACCATGTTATCGTATCAGATAATCCACCAGGAGACCTACAGGTATGGGGGGAGGTCTTGTTTCATCGGTGTTGCTCTGATTCACAGATCTTGTGTAAAGTTCACCAATGTGGTTTGTGCAGAAATGTTGAATGTTGAAGTTATACTGTATTTTATAATTGGCAACAGAATTACAGACTCAAATAGAGCTCTTGACATCTGAGTGGAATACCTTTACATTTGGAGGAGGAAAACACATCCACATAAAGATGATTAACAGGGACATCTAAGTGTGGTGTAACAAGTTTGTGAACTGTAACCATAGTGTACATGCTCAATAGCCATTAATTACATAATGAAGTCTGTATCAGTGTCTTAACTGACATAATATACCAGTCTGAGTTTGTGACCTGCTGTTGTTAATACTGTTAGTGTGTCATGTGTGTTGTCTGTGTTTACAGGTAGCACTACAGGTCCTGGATGCAGTGGTGTGTTACAACTGCCTGCCCTCAGACTCTCTGACAGTATTCATCATCACTCTCTGTCGTACCGTCAATGTCAAGGAGTTTTGTGAATCCTGCTGGAAAGTGAGAGAAGATCACACTTGTATATACATTCTCTCTCCCTCACACACACACACACTTTACACAAGCATGCTTGCCTTTTTGTCTTAAGGCTCTGATTTGATGGAGCATAAGTCATACTTGCATTTGTTATTCTCTGTTGTTATGTTTCGTCTCTGCAGTTAATGAGGAAAGTGTTGGGGACTCACCTTGGCCACAGTGCTATTTACACCATGTGCCGCATCATGGAGGAAAGGTATTGTCTCAGCTTTTAGCATATTTCTGACCATATGGTTCATCAATAAACTTAATAAACCAAATGGTTTAGCTATTGTTTATTGTAAGCTGTTTGTGTTTCTTTCCAACTATGTGCAATCTTTACCAGGGTGTACATGGAAGATGCACCATTGCTGAGAGGAGCTGTTTTTTTTGTTGGAATGGCATTGTGGGGCGCACACAGACTCTCTGCTCTCAAAAACACACCCACACTGGTTCTGCCATCTTTCTATAAGGTAACACACACACACACACACACACAACTACACACACATGCGTGTGCACACACACACACACACACACACACACACAGTGCATGCTTTGTTTCCTTGTCAACATGTGATTTACAGTAAAACTTTATGTTTATTGTGATATCTTGGTCAAGAGAGTCTTTACGTGGATAACTGACAGAAAAAGTCACAGAGAATCTTTTTATTTTTACATACATTAATTTTTGGTTGACAGTGTATACTAAGTCAGATGCCTGTTACACTCTCTAGAGCCAAAGGTGACATAAATATTTGGAGTTTAGTCCAAACACAAAGATATTCAGTTGTTTACCTCTAATATTGTCAATAGTCTAGACACGCCCTTGTTTTATTGTTGTAAATAATACTGTTTAGCAGTATGCAGTGGGACAGTTGTTGTCCTGTCTTCAGCTCCCTGGTTTTAGAAAAGATTTACAACTGATGAGTAAAGATACACAAGAAACCGTGACTAATCTTGATGCTGTGAATGTAAATCAAATTAGTTGTAGTGACTGTTTTTGTCTGATCTCTGCCCCTCAGGCCATGTCGAGTGCCAATGAGGTGGTGTCCTATGAAATCGTCCTCTCCATCACCAGGCTGATCAAAAAGTACGGCAAGGAGCTGCAGGTGGTCACGTGGGACATCCTGCTGGGCATCATAGAGCGGTTGTTGCAGCAGATCCAGGTACACACAGATACATGCTCCACTTGTACACACACACGGAGTAAATTAGTTTGTTGACCTTTCTCATTCTGTCTTTACAGACAATAGGCAGTGCAGAGTTGAAGGCCATCGTGTATGAGCTTTTGACCACAGTAGAGGAGCTGTATGAGCAGAATGGGTACCACGGCTCCACAGAGAAGTTCTTCAGTCTGGTGGAGAAATGTGCTGACAAGAGACCTGTGAGTTCTTTGGTGCATCTGTATCCCATCCCTCTCTGCGCTCCTGTCTTGTCATTTATTCCTCCTATATACTGCTGCCTCTGTTTTAATCTTGCTGTCTCTGTGCGACAGGATGCATCAGTGCTGACCCTCATCTCATACAGGGCCCAGTCTATCCAGCCAGCCAAGGACGGCTGGATTCAGAGCCTTCACCGCCTCATGGAGAAATTCTTCAGGTGGTGGTCATATTTCATAACTCTGTGGGCAGGTTTTGATATTTTTTTCCCATCACTCTTTGTTAGTCATAACCTTGATCTCTGTGTTCCATCCTTGCTGTGTCTGAATCTTTCCTGTCCATCTCTTGTATTCCACCGTCTCTCTGAAAGGAACGAGACACGCAGTGTGATAAGGATCAAAGTGCTTCACATCCTCTCCTTCGTTCTCAGCACCAACCGACAGCTCTATGAGGTCTCTACACTTACACACATTAACACACACATATTTGCATCCTCACTGCCAGGATGACTTTTAGCCACTCTCTCTGCACACTCAACAGTTAAGATATAGGCCTACATTTTTGGCTATATCTGACATTTAATGTCTAAAGAGGTGTTCATCTTGATTGAAGTTATCATAGATGGAATGGCCATTGCCTGTCTGTGAAATTCCTGATGTTTGGTTTAATGCACTTTTGTACAGTGAATAGATCATTCAAATTCTTCAATCTGAAATTCATTCTGTTGACTTTATTCCAGGATGAGTTGATTGAAACTGTGGTGATACCCCAACTCAGTGGTATAGCAGAAGACAGGGACCTAGCTGTCAGAAAACAGGCAACACAGCTCCTGGTGGACCTCGCTGAGGGCTGCAACACACATCACTTCACCAGCCTGCTCGACATCATTGAGAGGGTATGCTATCTCACCTCTACCCCTCCGTTCACTCCATTTTAGCCAATATGAGATCATTTCTGTGTTTCTCTGTCTAGGTGGCCAGCCGTTCTCTGATATGTTCAGGGCCCATGGAGCTTTCTGAGAGAGACCCCACAGCGGAGTCTCCCATGGAGGATGTCAGGACTGCTATACTGGGCTTGCTGGAAATCTTGCAGGTAGACTCCACTTGCAGTGGGAGAGTTAGAATGACAAATGTGACATTTAAGAACATACCTTTTATGCTGTAAAAACAGAATAGAAAACAATAAGTGTCTGAAGTATTGGTGACAGTCAAATTCTTCTCTTGATTTTTATCTTTTGACCTCAGAAGGTCAAATTATGAAAAAAACAAAACATAATTAAATCATGTTTTTGTGATTGAAATAATTGAAACCCTCTTTTTCCCCTCCTGGCAGAGCAAGCTTTACAGCCTACCAGCCAGCCATGCAAGTCGTGTTTATGAGTTGCTTATCAGCCATCTGCAGCTTCACTACAAGAACAAGTACTGTTCACCTATTGCTTCCAGTATTAGACTACAGGTAGGTGTGATTCCGTTTCTGTGTGCGACTCCTGCTAGATCTGTAATGTATACTGTGTGCCTTATTTCCTGTGGACTTTCTCTTACTCAGGTGTTTGACTTCTTCCTGATGATGCGTGCTGACTCTCTTCACCGCCTTGGAGTTCCTAACAAAGACGGAGCCATGAGGTTCAGCCCTTACTGCTACTGTGACATAGGGTGAGGACACACACGCATTGCCTCCTCTGCTCAACCTCTTTTCCACAGATGTTTTGCTCATATTTCAGTCAACTAAATAATTACAAAACCTTTTCCCCTGTTTCAGGGAGCCAGAAAAGCGAGTCAGTGAAAAGAAGCCAACAGGTTCAACATCTCCTCCTGCAGGTAGCCCTGCTCCCCCTGCTGCTCCTCCCCCTTCAGCGGCCTCGATACGCTCAGCCTACCTGCCCTACGCCCCTGCCTTTTGTGTCCTCCTGCAGTGCCTCAAGATGGTATGTACGCAAACACACACACACACACACAGATTCCTGCTGTCCTTAAAGGTATCAGACATTTGTTGTCGTGATTTTCTCTGGCAGGAAACAGACTGGAAGGTGCTAAAACTTGTTCTTGACAAGCTGCCCTGGACGCTGCAGTACAAAGTACTGCTGCTGACATCACCGTGCAGCTTGGACCAGCTCTGTTCTACACTCTGCTGCATGGTATTGCAAAGAAAGACATATACATATAAAACTACTATTATTTACAAGCCCATACAGATATGAATTTCCTTGCATGGATGAGTCTAAATGCCAGCAAATGTTCTTGCTCCTGTCTTTGTCTCTGTGCTTGAAAGGTGACAGATCGGCTGATCTCAGAGCGCTTGAAGAAAACCCCAGAGGGGTTTTCCCGTACTGACGTTCAGCTGGCGGTGGTTCCTGTCCTTACGGCAATCACATCGTACCACAACTATCTGGAGCAGTCCAGACAGGTACAAACTATGATGTATAGAAACTAAGTCACTAAGGGAAATTGGATTCTCTAAAGGTTGAGAGTGTTTGTTTGGTTTACTTACCGTTCAGTTTGGAGCAAGAAGATCCACATGAGGGCAACCTCATTATCACCCTATTACTCAGATTAACTAGCCACTCCACACACATACAAACAGAATCAACCAGTACAACAAAATTAACTTCATTTAATTTCCTTACTCCTCTGCAGCGAGAGTTGGTTCAGTGCCTTGAGACTGGCCTCATTTACCGCTGTGCCAAACAGTGTGTTGTGGCCCTTACAATGTGCACAGTGGAGATGCCTGACATCATGATCAAGCTCCTGCCCGCTCTTATCGTTAAACTCACTCACATCTCTGCCACTGTTGCCATGGCATCTCCGATGCTGGAATTTCTGTCCAGTGAGTCCCAAAAGCTTTTCTCAAAACTTTTTTAGTTAATTGTGTAAAATGTTCTTTAACATGTTCAAGGGCACAGTGGAAGCACAAAATAAGAAAGCGTTTGATTGATCTGCTCTTTTCTTCATTTTTTTCTAATAGCTCTGGTGCGCCTGCCCATCTGTATGCCAACTTTGTGGCAGAGCAGTATGTGAGTGTGTTTGCCATCTCCCTACCCTACACCAATCCCTCAAAGTAAGTGCTTTCACACATACAAAAACACAAGCATTCTCAGACACACAGATGCACTCTGACCTTTTGTTTCTTCTATTCCCATCAGGTTTAACCAGTACATTGTGTCCCTGGCCCACCATGTGATTGCTATGTGGTTCATACGCTGCAGACTCCCCTTCCGCAAAGACTTTGTTCAGTACATCACAAAGGTGGGTGCTGGTTTGTCTCTCTACATGTACTGTCTTTTTTGGGACTTATGATTTTTTAATTCACAAACTCACTTTTAGTCACTCTTATGCTTCTGTGTTAAATATAATGCTACAGCAAGAAGCCCATTAACTTATCTTATCATAAAGGCTTGAAGAAGTAAGAAACAGCTGGCCTATAGCCTTGTGTTTTGTTTTCTGCTATCACTCCTCCTCCAAATAATAAAATAAACATGTTTTCCAAAATAACTAATTATTCCTTAAAACTCTCTTCAAGCACATCATTTTGGACAGAATACAACCTGCAGACTTGTGACATTACAGTTCAGCAGTAACTCTTCAGTTGTTTTGGTGCTTGGCAACATGCATGTTGAGTACAAACATACCCTCATGTTCAGTCCACTGAATCTTTGAGTCTTTGTCTCTTTCTCCAGGGTTTGCGTTCCAACGCCCTACTGCCATTTGATGATGGTCATGAGCAGAGTCCATTTCGCGCACGGAGCACCAGCCTCAATGAGAGACCCAAGAGGTAAAACATATGTTCACATTCAGCTGCAAATGCTGACGTACAACCCAGCAGCACCACACACTGCCCATGTGGCCATTGTTGTGTAAGAGAGTTGGGGTTGCCAAGGCAACAGGGGACTCAGCATGACTGGTAATATGACGTGAGGGTTGCAGTGACTCCTCTCAGGTTGCCATGGTGATCATTACTTCATTTTATTTGTTGTTTATGCTTTTTTACATCTTAAAGTTTGTTCTTTCTGTCACAATTTGTTTTTTTAAATCCACTTCTCATATTAATGGCACACAGTGGGTTGACAAAATAACACAAACACTGGTATAATATGATGAAGGCAACAGTGAAGCAGTTTATTCTAAAAACAGATTTCAATTTAACCTTGAAATGACAGATTTTTTTCATTATGGATGAAATTGTCCAGGTGTTTGTGTTACTGTGCCCGCCACCTTTAGCTAATAAAAGTGGACATAGAGTGACAACATGGGCAAAGAACTTTTCTTTCTCCTGCTGTCACATCTTGCCCTCTGATTGTTATTGATGACCATATTCAGTACAGACTTTACATGTACACAAAGAGAAATACACGGTCTTTCACACAGAGGTGTAAGGAAGCTTGTCTCAGCACGGTGTCATTCTCATCTGTACATGCTGTGAATGGCTGTTGGTTGTCCCTGTCTTAATTGCGTGGTTGTCGTACTGTAAAAAGCATCCAAAATAACTAAATAAAACATAGTGTAGACGATCACATAGAGGAGAAATACCTCTAAAGAGGTTTAACCAGCTATTACTATAAGTTAGCTGTGTCTGCAGCATTCCCTCTGTTCTGCTGAAGACGGTGACTTACAAAATTGACTTGAAAATAGAAGCTGTTGTGTAGATGAAGCTGTTTTAACACAAAAAATCCCTTGTAAAGACCAGACCGCATGTCTTATTCTCTTGGTTAAGTCAGGATTTCCACAATGAAACAAAATTAATTATTAAAAGCAAGTAAGACTGTTTGATAGCACGCTGCATTCTCAGGGTGGGTCGACAACGCTTCCCACCTGTTCTCCAAGCTTTTGGTTTTTGAGATTCATCATAGCTTTTTAATAAACCTCTCTCTACTCCTGCATTGTTCACATAAATATGTATCATGAGGAAGCGCAGCCTCTGTCCCACATTAAAGGATTTATTTGAGAAAAACAAAACAACAACAACTCATAAGACCCTCACTGCCGTAACAATCAAATACACTTCCTGTTACAGCAGGGCCGCTGCAGACATCATCTTCTGTATCAACCCATTTTCAGTGTCCCATACTGTGTTATCATTCACCCAGTGATCTGTCCTTGTGCTGCTCATTGCTCACTGTTGGGTTGGAGTGCTGCATGTTTGAGTCTACATGGATTATTTCATGTTGGTCTAAGCTTGTTCATTAAATTTGGAGGGCTCCAAAATACTTTAATCCAAAATATCAAACTGTTAGAAGATATTTAGAAATGCATTTAATCTGTAGTGTTAAGTCCAGACTGCTGTGCTCCAACCCTCAGGTTTAACCCAACACCTCATTTTCAGTTGAATTTGTGGTTTTTCCTGTGTTTTAACTTCCATTACTTCAGGCCTGTGCTGAGTCCATCCCTACTATTTTACTTCTCCTGTACTATTTCCTGGCTTCTCTATGTACCTGCTGTGTGAAATAATGTTATTTTGTTGCTCTCCTGAATACTTTGTGTGTATTTTTTTTTCTGAATAGCAGAAGCTGTTTTACCCTCTGCTGTAGCTTGTCCGTTTTCCTTTTTAGTTGATGTGTAGCCTTTTCTTTGAATCCTCTTTTTCTTACTCCGCTCTCCTGTAATCTGATTCATATTGTTCACTGCTGTTAATTTTCACCTTGTTTTGTTTTTCTTTCAATTCTTCATTTGACCCCTCCCCTGCCTCCTGCGATTGGGTGCTGCGTTGTGGTTGTGGTTTTGGGGGGTGGTCGTGTCATCCTGGATCCATCCCACATTGCTCCTGACCCCCCTCCCCTCCTGTGACCTCTGACCTCTGCCCTTTTTGGCCCTGTCCTCCTGCTCCCTGCGCCATCCCACCACCCCACTCTCTCTCCTCTCCTCTCCCCCTCCCTCCCTCCCTCCCCATCCTCCCCTCCCCTCCCCTCCCCTCCCCTCCGCGTGGTGTGCGCCCCGTGGTGACCTGCTCATGTTGCTCTGATGCTCGTGTGGCGATCCCTGCTGTCTCCTGGTATACCTCCTCACACCACACGCTCCCCCTACACTCCCAAATTACTTCCACTGTCACGATGACCCACCCCCTTACTGCCCACTGCCACTGTATTTCCAACCTGGGCCCGTTCCCCTCGCCCTTCGCCATGGGTACTCATCACCGCCCAGTCTGCGGGCGGCTAAAGTGGCGAAGGCAGCAGCGGCGGTAGCCAATAGCAGCAGCTCTCCTGTTAAAGAGCTGAGGGACCTGTCAGCCATGGACGCTTTCCGCTCCCGCAGCATCAGCGTCTCCGAACACGCGGTCCGCAGGTTAGAGAAGAGCATTCTGGGTAACCAAACAAAAATCAAAAACATCCCAAACACTTGTTGCTTCCTCTGTGGGATGGTTGATGGGGTGTAGGTTCATTGTCATGCGGGTCCGTTGGGTGGGCGTTGGGTGGTTTGCCGCCAGGGATAACTGGAGTGGGTGGTGCATGCTGGAGGAAGGTTTGTGTGTCAACCTTTTTTGTTTGTTTTTTGGGCTGTGATCATACACATGCTGTTTTTCGATTTTGTTTTCTGATTTGCTTTTGCATGCAGTGTTTGCAGAAGACATCGGAAAACATGTTGATCCATGTTGATGTTTTTCCTTTTGATTCCGCTCTAACACCGATTTTGCCTTTGTTTTAATTTTGATTTGTCTGTGGTTTGGCTTTTATTTTGTGTTTGTTTGTTTTGCTGGGTGTTTTGCTGACAATTTTTGATTGGCCTAACAACAAATGAATGGCAGGCGTGGCCATCGTGAACAATATGTATCCAAATTGATGCGGTTTTGATTGACAACAACTGCAACCAACAGCTCTGCCTCCCTCCTTCTGGTGGGAGGGCACCTCTGCTTCCTCTGCCAGTGGCAGGGACAGAAGCAGCACAACAGTTTTGTTTGCTTGCTTCTTTTTGCTCCACTCACAAACACTGTGCTGCTATGACCATGGCAATCTCCTAGTGTGGGATTTCTAGGACTTAGTTGGGCTGGTGTGAACTTCAAATACAGTTTGATTACGGACACAAACCGTTGATATCACCAAACACACCTTACATACACAGAGTTACTGCCTCACTTATTTTTACACCTTTATGCTTATCTTTGCTTGGCTGACCTGCTTTAGTGACTGACTGATGATTTATCACTGCAGTTGGCACATGTGGCTCCGATGCCACGCTCCTAAACATGTCGTACCTCCTCACGGCCAACAGATGGCAGTAAAAGCACAACACTAGAGTGTTTGAAATCACTGAATATTATATTTGATTTCATCATGGAAGGTACTGATGTTGGACAACTGCAGTGTAGATCTGTTTACCCTGCTTCAGCTGCCAAATCTGCTTCTTTCTCAACCAGTTGGTTCTCTGTCTCTTGAATGGTAACACCTGGGTGACATGTCTTGTGATGGAGACTGCTTTCACCTCAGACAACATGACTGTGTTTTAAACCTTTAGAAATTAAATATACACACACATGGGATTTAAAATGATTCAATGCTTTCCACTCATGCAAGTGCATTGACCATTGTATCTGCACAAAAAAGCATTGATTTTTTTTTTTTTTTTTTTTTTCATGAATTCAGCTTTAGTTAGACATGAATTACAATGAATAGCATTGTGCTAAATAATATTAGGAAGCAGTGAATACAGTACACTGTTTTATTCCTGAGCATTTCATGGTCATGTTGTCTGGAGCACGTGTCCATTAGACATTGAGGTGAAAAATGAATTACTGACTGACTGTAGAAGAATGGTGAGTATAAGTGTGTGTGGAAGAGTTGGTTTTTCACACACTGGGTCTTGGTCCGAGTGAGAGATTTGCTACTTTCCCCCTGACAGACATTAAAAATGAATCCGCACACCTCCCAGACTCTCAGACATATTCTAACTGTGCTCCTATATTTCCATTTGTCAAACATTTTACTTTGTGTGTGAAGATATCTGAGGGACATTTTAAACTCAATATGTCTTGTAGACGCACAAAACCTTGACAATAGTCATCTGGAGATGAGATGTAATCCTGTCCAGAACCGTTATATCCTCTTTGTAGCTGAAACTGTTAAGTGAAACTAAAATAGTTTATGTATAGATCCCAGAGGGACAGATATTCACTCTGTTATTCTTCCCATAATTGTTTTCTCCCAGATTTGTTTGAATATTTATCCTTTATTTCACTCTTATTTATATTTGTCAGCATGATTCATCAAAACTGTGTGACTACTTACCATACTCCCTACTGAGTTAAACAGACATTTCGGTTTGGCCTGGTCATCCTCCGAGTGTTGTTGTGAATCACTCATTTTGAGTGTGTTTACCTTTGAGCATTGACACTGACGTCAGCATCTTTAAAAGTACTTTCACCCTGACTTGCCTATAGAACACACATAAATGGTTGTTAGGATAGAAAGAGATGCTGCTCACTCTATAGTGAATACTAATCGAGAGATTTGGTTTCAGCTGAGACATTTTTGCGCATCACTGTGGCTTAGTGAGCATAAAACATGCTGCACCATAGATCCCCTCAGCGTCCTTCACAGCCGTTACTTACGTTATTGGAGAGAACCAACACGTTGTCACGGCTCACGTGGCCACTTACACCACGTCCCAGTGTGTGCCTGTGTTTGTGTGCTCGTGAAAATGTGATTATCTCATGGTGTGTTGTGGATGCTTGTGTGCATGTCATATTGTCAAAATCGTGCACAGTGTTTGTGTGATTTGTCTTTTGTTGTTGTTGTTGCACATTTCTCTCATCACCTGGATATCAGAACGTGCATGGTTTTTGTGTGCACTGCTTACATGTTAAAATGTAGCAGGAGCCTGTGTGTTCTCCTCTCGCCCCTCTCCCCCTCGCACTGTTGTTTAACCTTCTCTCTGTTTCCCGCTGTAGGATGCACACCTCGACCACCACCTGCAGCCTGGGCTCCGCTGATGAAAATGCGGTGACTCAGGCAGATGAGGGTCTGAAGACCGTCCACCTGGAGCTCACTGAGACTTGCCTGGACATGATGGCACGATATGTATTTTCCAACTTCTCAGCACTACCTAAAAGGTTGGCAAATGATTTGCTGTGTGTGTGTGGCACCTTACAGTGGTGAACCTTAGTAATAAAGTTTGAAGGAGTGATGAGTTTGGCTTGTGACTGTCTTCTTAGGTCTCCCATTGCAGAGTTCCTTTTGGCAGGGGGACGCAGTATGACCTGGCTTGTGGGCAACAAGCTGGTGACCATCACAACCAGTGGAGGGGTCAGAACACAAGCACTGCTAGGCTTGGACATGGCTGAACGTTTGGGAGGAGGAGGAGAAATGACCAGGTGAAGCACGTTCTCTCTCTCTCTCACACACACACTGAAAAAGATGAAAGATTTCTTCCATTTTTTTTTTGTTTGTTGTTTTTTTTACATCATCGTTTCCTCCTGGTCCTGCAGGTCAGATCCGTCACTACATACCAGAATAACCAAAGAGGCTCCAGCAAAACTGGAGTCACAGTCAAGCCAGCAACACAACAGACGCATACGGGTCCGCTCTATGTCAGGTAATAAAGACTCAGGTTGCTCTCAGTGCTTTCCACAATAGACCAACCTCTCTCTCTTTTTTAGAATACAGCTGTTAGTGAAGCAAACCATCTGTTTGTGGGACTACACTAAAACACCACTGTTTTAAATAATTGTGGCCAAGATTTACCAGCATTTGTTTGTGCTGTTTTCCAAAATGCGTTTTTGGAGCGACTTTTAAAAAGCAGGTAAAATGAGTCATGGTTCTTCCTGCTGTCTTGAATTGAGAAATAATCAAGTAGCTTTTATCCTCCACAGATTTGCAGCCCCACTTTTATCTCTGCCTGCCTCTGTTATCACATCTCTTCTAGATGGCAGCCCACTCTTCCCCCTGTCTACTCCTGGTACATGTTATGTAAATGAAGATCAGTGGCATTATTTATCATTACTCTGTATCGGGTTATAGTACATTCAAAGGGAAAATAGGATGCAAAATTATACATCATTGCTGTGATCCTTCACGCATTAACATGTCTGTATTCGGAGTGCTTTTGAATCTGTGTTGGCAGATCTTCAAGATACAAAATGTCATCACAAGATGCGGCTCCCTGTATATTATTCAAGTGTATATTTTGATAACATTCATATTGTTGTCAGTCTACTTAAATATGTTTTCCTGGCGTTTTTTTTCAGCTTAGTGCATTGTGTGTTATTATGCTGCATCTGATGTTTTATCATAGGTGACCTTTGGGGTTTTTTTCCCCATTGATTCAAAATATCTTATCAGATGCGTTTTCTGTTTCAAACCGTCCTGAGCATAATGTGAGGAATGGACTAAGACAAGCTAATAAATAATGATGATGACCTTCCTCTGACTGTCTGACTTTATATTCCAGGTGGCCATGCTCTACGTGCTGGTCCTGCGCAGAGTCTCAGTCCTCTTGTGTCCCCTTCTGAGGGCGAGTTAGCCGCTCCTCTCTCTCCCTCCTCTGGTCCCACCCTGGACAGCCTGGGTCCTCCCTCCTCCACGTCAGCCACACCGTCTGCTCCCCCGCCTCTCAAAGACAACCCCAGTCTGTCTGAATTTGTTCCCATACTCACCCAGGGCTGGGCTGAGATCTTCATCCGCCGGCCGTCTGGTATGCAAAACACACATAGTGTCAAGTGAATGAATATCATGTCTGCCAGGCTTAGCATTTGGTAGCTGTGTGGTTGATGATTACAACAGAGTTTCAATTCATTATTATTTTTCAAATAATAATCAGCACCAGACCACAGCAGTGGTTTAGCATATTTTGGTCAGTTAAATACATACTAGTCATGTAAACCAGTGCATTTTCTAAAGCAGACCAGTTTCCTCTCAGTAGATTTTCTGGGGCATGTTCTGTAAATTTTAGTGCAAAACTAAAATCTATTTGGAGAGACTTGAAGCCCGCAGATGATTACTACTTCAGCATGGCTTGTTTTTTGTCTGTTTTTTTTTTTTTTTTTTCATTTTCGTGTGGTAATGTAGGAACAAACTTGTTAAGCTTTGTTAGGTCTGAGATTGCAGCAATATATAAATATATTTTAAAAACAAGTAACACCCGTTTCAGAATAGATGGGCTGTTTTTCAGCAGAGGAGTCACAGAAATTGGATGTCTGATGAGGCAAGGGCCTCTGCTTGCAGCTCTAGCACCACATAAAATTACAAAATAAAAACTTTGAGGCAACTTTGTGTTTTCTGTAGTGGGTTTTCTGTCTTAAACGTGTTTATTGTTAATGCATGTTGATTTTTCGAATTACCTCTGAACCAATGGGTGATCAAGACTAATTTGAAACAAATGTGTTTGTAATTGTATTTAATATTTTTGAACAAAATTCCCATTATGGTCCTTTCACAGTAGACGAATGACTTTCTTTCATCACAGGTAACACGAGCTGGCTGATGTGTTTGGAGAACCCACCCAGTCCCTTCTCCTCTGAGCTTGGCAACATGCCACTGCAGGAGCTCTCCAGTGTCCTGATGGCGATGGAGGGAGTGAAAGAGCCACCCACCCAGACGGCCAGTGCGCCTGCCAGCACTGCTGCTCCGGCACCACCGCCTGTCTCCGAGCCTCTACCCCCAACGCACAGCGGCATCGGAGGGAAGGCGAACCTGATCCAGCGCTCCAACACTGGTGAGGGAGAGTCTGACAAGTCTAGAGCTAGAAACTTAAGAGATTGTTAATTGTTTAAAAAGTGTGGGATCATTAAAATGTCATTGTGGCATAAGTAAGATACAACATCCCAGTGAGAGTAGTTACCTAGCAAACAGAAAATGATAATATACTAGTAAATTGAATGTTTTGCATGAGCGCATCTTTCTTGTCCGCCTGACTGCCTGTCCTTGGTACCTCTTAATTGACTGAGCTAAGTGCCAAATTGCCTGTGAATACTTTATTTGAACCAGAAGGTGATCAATGAGCAAGTTTGGATTTGCTCAGGTCAGTGATCATCAAAGGTCACTGCTTTGACAGGTTCCTCTTTTATTAGTCAAATGTCTCTTTTTTTTTTTTCTTTTTTTGCAGAAGCATCATTTTAAGTGATGCTCAGTGTCCTGTGCATTTGTTCATTTTCTGTCTCCCTCTGTGGCACCGCCTACTCCAGATATTCACTGGACTCATCTTTTTTCTTCATTTTTTAATTTTCTTTCTTGTTTCTTCTTTTTTTCCATTGCCTCTGAGACTTCCCTCCTCATTGATGATTGGTTTGTTTTCATGTTTTTTCATCTTCACCACCATGCTGGTTTGTGATTGGCTGCGGTCTGTTATGTGGCGTCATGCGCCACCCACCTATCCTCTGGCGTCCCACCTGCAGTGGGTGGTTCTCTCTGGTCTCTGGGTCTGGGCTCTGCCCCCTCAGGACCTCCAGCTCCTGGCAGGTTGCACAGGAGCATTTCCTGGGCAGGTACTGTCCACCACATGTGTGACCCCACTCCCCTTCAGCCCCTCCAGAAACCTCCTGGTTTAGTGTAGTTCTTCTCACTTGTACAGTGCTGTACCACAGTCTGCTAACACAAACTTTATTTAAACATTGATTATCATATGACTGTAATTATTTTGTTGGCAGTAAAAGCTACATTATTTATCACCCTGCCACTAAAAGTCTCAGATGGAAAAATCAAAACATAATTTTCCTGATAAAATATTTTAAAGGAATGGTTTGACATTTTGGGAAACATGCTTATTTGCTTTCTGATGAGAGTCAGATGAGATGATCAATACCACTGTAATGCAGTATGTTCTCTGTGATGCTACATTCGAAAGACAGGTTCCTTAGCTCAGCATTAAGACTTGTAAAAGGGGGGGCAGTTAAGCTGGCTCTGTACAGAGGTAATAAAGTCTATCTATACTTCTAAAACTCATATTAATATGTTAGATATTTTGTTTTTTTTTCTCCTGGCTCCTGCTTGATATTTGCCATGCTGATATGAGAGTGGTATCGAGTCTCTCATCTAACTCTCAGCAGGAAAGTAAAGAAAGAAGGAATATTTTTATATTCACCAAAATGTTAAACATTAAAGATGGTAAGAATTTCTTTGTTGTTTTTTAGTGTTATTCTCAAAAGCTGTGCAAGTGAAGGAATTCAGCATTTCTGCTTTACCCATCAGTTGTCTATTAACACGGGAGGAAGGGAGGGTCCTCTACATGTGATGCTGAAAACATGCCTGCACTCAGATCAATCAGTCCAATGACACCAGAGATGTATTCACCCCCTCCATGATTTGTTTTCTAATCATCTTCTCTAACTCTTGTGTTTTTGAAATGTACTCCCAGGTTGACCTTTTAACCTTTGACCCTCTGAGGTTGTCAACAGGAAAGCCCAGACCTCATCCAGATATTCTACTCTTCCTTGCCTTACTGGTGGTAGACCAGTAGGACGATGAAGACATTTTCAGGGCACCAGTTTTGAGGACCAACGCTTGGGTGTCAGACTGACCTGAGGCTGTTGGCTGCTGCTTCTTCTTCTTTGAATGCAGGGAGAGCATTATTGGAATTGAGATACAGGACTGGAGGGCCTGGTCTGGGATGCTGTTGGAGGCAGTAGCTGCAGTGTGTTTGAGCTGCAATCTCCTTATGGGATTAATATAGTTCTCTTTCTATCTATAACAATGAGCCAACCAAACAGATGCATGCATTTTGATGGAAATCAGTAGAAGAAGCAGTGATGGATAGATGATGTCTACTGCATTGATCTGTCTGCGTCTCAGTGCTTGTAGGTCTGATTCACTGAAGGTCATGATCTTAATCTCTGTTCACACGCACGTTTGTGTGCTTGCCTGACTGCCTGACGAGTTTGTTTGATCATTTGGATGCATCAGATTCTGTTTCATGTGGCAATGATTAATTTGACTTTTTACATCCCAGAGTTTATATTTTACAGAGAATGTGTGTGATTTGTTGATGTCAAATTCGCTACTCACGACTGTGCTGAAGACTTTGATGTTTGTTGGGGGAGTCTTACAACTGTGTTTGCTTTTCTGTTTCTCTGATTGTGTAACTAATAACTGGCAGCACTGGGATGTGTGTGTGTGTGTGTGTGTGTTAGTGTTAGTGTTACCTCAGTTTAAGTGTGTTTATATCCACCTATAACCCATGTGACTGTTGCTGTGTCCTGCTGTAGACTCTGTTGTAGTGCTGGAGGAGGGGTCAGGGGTCACTGCAGCACACACCCCATCCGATTGGCTGGAGAGTGAGGAGTTTGAGCCAACGACTTGTGATCCCATCTTCATGTCCACTGACAAGCTCACAAAGACTCCACCACCTGGAACTTTGAGCAGGGTGGGTGGACTTAACTCAACAGAATATCACATATACCACAGCATGGTAAACAGTACAGACCGGCCACATACATATTCAGTGTGTCTTGTAAAGTCAAATCTGTCACAGAGTTTCCACCACCTGTTGCTGTTTGATTCTGTCTTCACATTGTGGCTGCGTGTGCTTTAGTAACAAGCTAATATGCCAAAATATGGTAAATGAATTGTCATTGGTCATTTAAAGAGCTTGAAATCCACTGCACTCATCTTTCTCCTGCAGTCCTCCTCCACCTCCAGTCAAGATGATGAAAAGTCGACCCTGGAGGAGGTAAGTGAGGGAGCCATTCCCATCGATCAGCCCACAATGGGACCGTCTACTCCAGGCAGCCAGGGGCCCGAGCTTCCCTTTCAGACTCACTCTCAGTCCCAGGGTCATGGACTTAACAAGTCCAGCTCCTCTCCAGAGCTCCAGACCTTACCTGAAGCCTTCACCAAGGCTGCTATGGAGTCAGAGACTGTGCTGGCAGACACATCACGGCCCCGAGCGCCTTCAGAAGGCAAGCCTCAGCCCCAGCAGCCTCATTTTGAGAAAGAGAAGGTGGAGGGCAGCACAGGAGGGGAAGTTAATGGACTTGGAGGTCAGAGTCAAGGGGTGGAAGGCCCAGGTGTAGTGTCATCTCAAAGTGGAGGGGCGAGGATGAGGTTGGAGTTTCCAGCGGCTGCTGCGCAACCTGGGCCCATTTCCCCAGGCGGTGGCCACCGACCCCGGGGTCACACCATCTCAGTATCGGCCCCCTCCTCCAGGAGGGAGAGGAGGACAGAGAGGGACTCGTACCACAGTCGGCCTGGACCTGGCAACACTGAGAAGATTGCTGGACTGAGTCCTAGGTACAGCACAATTTCCTCAAGAAACTTCTGCACTGTCTTCTGTCTGCCAATTATTGCAGTGTATATCAAGTTAGTGAGCTAATCTCTGCTCTGTTGGCAAGATGTAAAGTGGCAGCCTGCCAGGGAAGAAAATTTTAATTACATTCTACTACCCACATTGAAATTGAACAGATTATTTGAGGTGATGAAAAATTGCTAGTTATTCCAGACTGGGAGGTTATAAACTTTATTCTAGAATATATGAATACAAGCTGTGCATTAGGGAATATTGCTTATGCCTTTATTTATCTTTATTTGCATTTTTACACAAAATAGATCTTCATGAATACACAGACAATGCACAGCTCTCATATTCATATTTTGTCCTCCCACTCACTGTCTCCTTGTCTCCTTCAGCTTTGTCTTCCTCCAGCTGTACCACTCTCCTTTCTTTGGGAATGAAGCCAACAAGCCGCTCCTGCTTCCCAAAACTCAGGTTAGTTGACCACTATGCCATGTGTCCTGAGCTCTGCTCCAGTGTCTCACACCGCGTTGTTTACAGTACTGTCTCTCTCTGTGGTAGGTGATTGACCGGGCTGTGAAGGTTCTGGACCAGATGCCTCCTTATGACACACATAAAATTGGAGTGGTGTTTGTGGGAGCCGGTCAGGTGAGATGATGCTAATGTTGTGTTCTGTCTCAGTTGGTTATTACTGCTACACAATTCCCATAGCTCTCCCCTCTGCCTTCTACTCTCTTCAGGTTAACAATGAGGTTTCCATCCTGTCAAACGAGTACGGCTCGAATCGCTATGCTGCCTTCCTAACAGGCCTTGGTAAATTAATTCACCTGAAAGACTGTGACCCTGACCAGATCTTCCTTGGGGGACTGGACCAGTATGGGGATGATGGGGAGTTCACGTACTGCTGGCATGATGACATAATGCAGGGTATGTATGTGTGTGTGTGTGTGTGAGAAAGACAGAATAAAATGACATTTACGGTAATTATTTGTTTTCCACAGCCAGTCTGCTCTGCTTGTTATTAATGAAATGGTGTCTCTGCAGCTATTTTCCACATTGCCACCCTGATGCCCAACAGGGAAAGTGACAGAGGTTGCTGCAATAAAAAGCGGCACATTGGAAACGATTTTGTCATGGTGGTTTACAATGACTCTGGAGAAGACTACAAACTGGGCACCATTAAGGTAAATATACACACAAGTATAAAAAAACAACCAAAAATCTGAAGTAATGGTGCTTCAGCTCTGATTGCCTGTCTTTTTTAGGGTCAGTTTAACTTTGTAGAAGTCATTATAAAACCACTGGATTATGAATGTAACCTGGTCACCCTCCAATGCCGCAAAGGTGAGCTGATCACTGAGATTTTCCTGCTCTTGCTCTTTTTGCTCTCGGTTTCAATTTACTTTTATTCCTCCTTGCACTCTCTTTTTCAGACCTGGAGGGGTTAGTAGACACAACGGTGGCAAAAATCGTTTCAGACCGCAACCTTCCACTCTTAGTCAGACAGATGGCTCTGCATGCAAATGTAAGTCTTACCCTTATCTCTGTCTCTCATACCTAGGCACACATACAAACACTTGGTTCACTCTTTGTCTTTCTGTAGATGGCCTCTCTGGTGCATCAGTACAGAGCAAACCCATCTGATGCTTATGCCTCTAAGTGGCTGGCGAGATTACGACACATAAAGAGGATCAGGACCAGGGTAAGAACAATGCCTGTAAAAACCTGAGAAATGGATCTAATCCATCACTGTCACTGTTTTCAATTACCTCTCGTAATTTCATCCATCTTGTTGGCTCTGCTCTGACTTAAAGGCTCAAGAAGACATTCAGTCTCGCTCGACTCCCGGCATCTCGCTGACCCAAGGACACACTCAGCAGAACAAGTCGTTTCAGCAGAGCACTCCAGCACCAAACCCAGAAGCCTCCGGGCAGAGGAAGAGACTTGTATCAACAGTGGATGATTTCACTGATTTTGTTTGATTACATTTCTTATCCTGGCAGACACACACATGCGCGTGCATACACACACATACACACACAACCATAGACAGGGCTTGTCTGTGTGTAAATGTGTGCAATTAAAGTGACCATGAAAAAGACTGGAAATGTGGGGTTGTGCTGTGTTTGGATTACGTGGCTGTAATTGTTGTCGTTACTAATGTATCATGACAGTGTGAAAACAATGTGACAGTATGGAAGGTGTCACATGAATGTGCAGCTTCATGGGAAGTCCCACATGATTAGTGAACAGCAGATGGACACAGTGAGTTTTTTGTTTTTTTTATTTTTGATTTCACTTCAGGAGTTGATGGAGAACACAAACAGAGCTCGAAGAGAGTGAACGCTGGACTTATTTTCCAGGTGGACAGAAACACAACCCCAGATCAGTGATAGCTGTTCCTTAACTGCTGGATGTGTAAATAAGCAACAGTTTGTTAACAAGTTCAACATATCAAATTAATTGCTCATGATATAAAGTTGAGGCTGAAGTAACATTCAGTGGCTACACAATAACAGAACATAAACCTTTAAACACGGCAGAAGAATAAGTATCTGTGATGTTAGTATCCAGCACCAGAACCATTTCATTATGAGCTGCTCAGCTGTCAAACTCTTTATTTGACTTTGTCAAGTGCAAAAGCATGAGAAGTGCTACAACTGCAAAATACAGATATAAGATACAAAAAAGAGCATAGAAGTATTTTCAAAGAAAAAAATGTGTAACACTGCTTTAAAACAAAATGTATTGTACAACACAAAGGCAGCTAGAAGACGCAGGTGGGCTTTGGCACTATATTGTTACATATGGTACACACAGAGCAGGAGTATTAAGGCCAATGAGGGTGTTACTTGTTAACTGCTGTACTCTGATATTGTGAACAAAGACTGATATTAAATACATTGATAGCTTTGGCTGTAGTGTGTCACTTAGACTGCAAAAATGTAAAACTTTGGGGTTTGCAACACCAGTGCTTGACCTATGGAAATGCAGCTGCAGCACATACACAATACTGATCATAAAAAAAGCAAAAATATATACACAACAAAGCACCAATATATACAGAAATATACACACATACATACACACACACACATGAAGATAGGGGTTTTTATTCAATCCTTTTAGTGGGATCCTTAAACTTGTGAAATCTTGTGCAAATTATTTGCCAAGAAATGGGTCAGATTAAGATTCAAATAAAATGCTTCTATGCCGAGTGGATGTTTGGACTAGAAAGAAAAAAGAGCCTCGATTACACTTTGGTGAACCCATGAGTAACGCTGCAAAATCAGTCCTCTCTCATATCCTGTAAAATCACATGAAAATGGAGTCTATGCATAACTTCCCACTTTTTTTGGCTGAGAGGAGATGCAAGCTGGCCGCAAGTCACTGTCAGTGGCAAAATTTTTAACCATAAAATACATCTTTTCTTTTTGGTTCTCCTGGTTGTCTTTCCAGGTTTCGGGGGAAAGGGTGGGTTCCCTGAGATCTGCCCACTGCACACAGGAAGTACATATGTACGGTGATCAAAATAAGACAAAAAAAAATGTCACTACGAAGACCAGACAAGCACAACAGAAAACTACAAACTATTAATTCAATACCTTGATAATACTTACTGAGTGTTTCTATAATGTAGCTGTTAAGGTATTACATGAAAACTTGACACAAGAGTTAAATATGGCGTCGGACATCAGCTCCATTAGAAAATAAAGTGCTAGGTACAAAATGAATGAATGAATTACTCGGCAACTCAGGATGCATAAATGATGCAAAAGCTTTGGCAACGTTTATAATCAAGATACAGTATGAGTGAAGCTTTTTCTATTGGTTTGGATACCAAGCTTATTACTTTACACCACACCTCATTAGACAACAATCTACGACTGAACAAAAGTGCTTTTAAATCACAACCATATCAAACACAACACAATTGAAAAAACATATTTAGATGATACTCAGACTGGGAGTCATTATAGCTTTATGATGGGAGAACTTGTGTAAATGTTCAGTACTGTTTATAAGTGAAGGCAAAACCCTCTCTTTTACTTAACTTTCATTAAAAAAACCAAACTTCTCCACTGAGCACCATTCTTTTTTCCTTTCTATTCCTTCTTTCTGACGCTCCTATGTTTCTTTGTTCTGTGCTTCGACCACTTGCTGCTCCTTCTCATCACCACTCATGGCCTTGCTTCACCTTTCATCTGTCTGAAGTATGGAGAAGATGGTTCTATCTGCACCCTGAAGAACTAGCTGCTGGGCTCCCAGCAGTCCTGTGTGTGAGTGTTTGCTTCCTCTTGTTCAGTGGGCTGAAGTGTACGACACATCATCATTAGTGTGTCTGTGCCTACAGTGTTATTTCTATGCATGTTAACCTGCATGTGCGTATATATATCTGTGTGTGTGCCCGTATGCAATTTGGGTTCAAAACCATTAAAACATGACTGTTTTCAGACAGGCCACAAGTACCCATGGTAACCGAAATATAAAATATAAAAATATGTGGACGAACAACATAACTGAGAAATCAACACATTTTTTCTGAGATATACAAAAAGACTGACTGCACTGTTTGCTGTCAGTTCATGAAGTCCTCTGGTGAACACGCTTGTGTGTTCCTGTCAGTGACCCCACGTGACCTCCAGGGTCGCATGGGGTCAGTTTTGGTCTGGGGTAGAAAATAAGGGATCAGAGTATTCCTTGGTTTAAATCTTGACATTTACATGGGTGTTTAAACCAGCTCACTTAGCATGTGGTGACCTGCACCTTGTTTCTGAGAGAACTGAACTGGGATTTGGACGGATCACTTGTTGTAAACCTGAAAAGTCTTATTTTATTGCTTTGCCTTCAGGTTTCATTTCCCAAACTGCTAGTCTCTGAGGGTTCTTCTTGTTTTCTTCCTTTCCTCTGGGTTTAGAGAGGGGCACCTGGGGACAAAACCTGCTGTCCCTGTCCTCCTCCTCTCGTCCTTAACCCAACATGTACTCCCACATTCTTCAACTTTCTGTTCTCCCCATGCAGAGTCCTCAGGATTTAGAGTGTCCAGTCCCGTGCCTGTCTAAGTTGGGGTGCACCTTATTTTTGAGGGGTGGGGGCTTGCGTTTTCGCTTGCGTGTGGGAATGGTGGTTGTGTGAGCAGGGTGGTTAAACAGGCTGGAGGAGGGAAGGGGATCTCTCTCTGTGGAAGGGGCAGGGGTGGAAGGCAAAGAAGGTGCAGGGGTACATGGAGGTGCAGTGGGTGTTTTGTGGGTAGAGGGGGTGCTTGCTGATGAGACAGGGAGGGAGGAATCAGTGGATGATTTATGGGGAACTGATGTGGGTGGAGGTGCACTGCCTGAAGACTTGGCTGATGACTGAGGAGTGGGCGTGTGTGTGGAGGCAGAGACTGGTCTGGCCTTTAAAAAGGGGACAGGGGTGGCCACAGGAGTCTTTTTGATGTTGGCAGCAATGTGCCCACAGTCCTTTGAGAGTTCACTTTTAGCCGCCTTCTTCACCTTCTTGCTCCCTTTGTGTTTTTCTTTGCCACTGTTTCGCTCTCTCCATCCAGCAGTGTCCTGTTCCTCTCCCTTTCCCCTCTGTCCTGTCTCACTCCTCCCTCCCTGACCACCACCTCCTCTCTCCCTCCCTCTGCTCTTCCTTCTCCTCTGGGCTTGCTCCAGTCTGCACTCGATGTGGTACAGATCCTCTGTTGCCATGGTGACACGGTCAATCTGTTGCAGCAGGGCATCCAGAGTAGGTAGCAGTCTGGAGGCTTCAGTCTCCTCCCTCTCCCTCCAGCTGGTACCTCCCACCACCACTCCTGGGCCCAAGCCCAACCCAAGCCCTATGCTGACCCCTGGGGCCTCTGTCAGGCTGCAGGGGCTGGAGGAGGCTGGACGCCATGAGGCCTCGGAGCCGGCATCGACACTGTCCGGTGTGGGTGGAGAGTCAGGACCATCAAGTGGTGGCAAACATAAGGACTTACAGTCACTTGTGGAGGACGAACGGGATGGGGGCAGCTCCATGCCTTCAAATCGCACCTTGTGACGAAACTGAGAGGAGGATGAAAGAGAAGATCGAAGATTAGGGAACTGATGTCACATTAGAATCCCTAAAACCTTCACTGTGTTTCTTCCCTGAAAGCTCATAGTAGATATGAAACAATTAATGTACCTCCTTGGCCCGGCTGAGTCCCATCCACATCTTGAGGCGTCTGAGGAACAGCTCGACCATCTCGTAATCTTGAAGATCCACAGCTGGACGGTACAGCTCTGCTCGTGCACGGCGGTAGTTCCTCAGAAGCACAGAGGTGACCAACCAAAGCAACACCAGCCGAAAAACAGAGAAGCTTGCATGGAACAGCAGCGAGGAGACGGTGCTAGAGGGGCCAGTGATTGTCCAGCCGGGACGCCAGGATAACAGGCCACCAGCTCCCAACAGAGACAGACAGGCAGAGCTCACACTCCCATAGCCGTCCAGTACAGAGTGGAAGAGCTGGAGTCGAAGAGAGAGAGCAGAAAAACGTATGAAACAGATGACTCCTCAGAGTTCTTCAGAAAATACAGGAGAAATAAACAACAACTATGAGAAACAGAACAAAAAACTAAGAGGAAATGTGAAAATCAATATGAATCCAGGGCTAAAAACAGCTGGCTGCAGCAAGTAAACAAAACTCTGTTGTTTCAGGGAAGAAGACAGTAATGTGTGAGCAGGTCTAATCTGGACAAAGTTTGTCAGATTACAAACTACAAAGACATTTGCTCATGAGCTCTAAATCAGCACTGTGAACAGCTGAGGCTGAATATTATTAGTTTTGCATTTGGTCATGAACTGAATATTAGACAAGGTCAAAGTTTGACCTGATTCTTCAAGCTCCGGCTGAATGCATTCAGCTGAGAGTTACATTAGGAAATTGTTCTATTACAAACATGAGGAAATACAGGCTTCTGGTGTTATTCTGTCCTGCTCAACACAGTCATCACATAAAAGTCAGGAGAAGTGAGGAGAAGCTCACCAGTTACCTTTCACCTTTTTTTGTTGAAAATATTAGTCTTTATTATTTATCATTATCAATCATTTATCATTATTACTTATCAAATCATTTCTATTTAATCTTAGTTCATGTAACATCATTATCAAAACAGCTCTGCCTGCACTCTGGCAGGATTGTTTCAAAAACAGAGATTACATCTCAGTGGAACAGGCCAGTCAAATAAAGCTGCTGGGTATCATTGTATTATTATGTACACAGCAGACACTTTAACTCTGGTGTTATAAATTTCAAACTTGGCAACCTGACAAGGCTTGACACTGAATAGGTATTGCCATGTCTTTCAGAAAAGCTCTTGACAAAATTATTCTAATAATAAAGATAAAGCTATGTTACGCTGTCTGTGCTAATGTGAAGGTTTAACCCTGCTGTAAAGAAACTGAACTATAGAAATGAGAATTAAATACAACCTTGCATGAAGTATTATCAGTCACAAGGTTATTTACTTCACATTGAGTATTATGTACACATTTACAATACGTTTGCAGTGTGTGTGGGTGCGTTTGAGTGTGTGGGTGGGAGAGCAACAGAGGGAACAGACATGAGAAAAAGTCTGACCAGGTGTCCTGTGTGTGAGTAAGCCAGCATCAACAGCAGTAATGTCAGGGCGAGTCCCAGCAGCTCCCAGAAGGAGCGCCGGAGAGCTCTGCCAAACACAGCCCACTCTCTGAGAAACCGCAACTGGTGGGAGGCCTGTATGATTGGAGAGGGACAGAGAGAGAAAGATCACATTCATTCAGCTGATGCTTTTGTCACAAGGCTTAAATCCTGCACAGAAACACACTGGGACCAATAACAGGGATCAGTGTCTCACTTACAGTAAAGACATTTCAGCATGTGGACAGGACAAAGAAAAGCCTGGAGATCGAACCAAAAACCTTACAGTTGGGCCAAATTACCTAAAGTACCCCAACTGAGTGCAGCTGTAATGCGGGTAATACCTGGAGCTCTTGAACGTCCCTGGTCTGTGATTAGGTGCACTGCAATGATGTGTCTCATGCACATGTTTAAACAGCTTTTGGACCTGGATCAATTTGATGCTGGTTTTGCTATTACATAGAAATTGTCAACAAAAAGAAATATATAAATGCATATTTTAGTATCAGTCCAGCTCTCCTCCAGTCCTCCTCTCTTACCTTGAGCACCAGTATGAACAGCAGCAATGCAGACATGACTGTGTACATCTGACTCTGCCTGGCCAGGGGGTAGAAGTCAGTGAAGGCATCCCGCGGGTGCTTCACATACGAAGCCCACTGTTGCTTGGCTGTGATGCAGCGGCTCAGGTGCAGCCCGCACACAGACGCTGCCAGTGCCAGTTTACAGATGCCCAGGAGTCTCCAGGCTGACAGCAGGTACCTGTAGCCCTCTCTGATGAAGCCTAAGATCCCCCGCACCAGGAAATACAACACCAAGACCAGGAGGATGATCTGGAAAACAGGGGATCACAAAGTGTCACTGCAGATGTGATGCGCAGATGGCTGATGCCGAAACAATGATGAAAAGACAGAGGGAAGGATTCAGTTACAGCTTAGGCTTCAATAGTACTAATAGTTATTATTATGGTAAGTGACAGAAGGGTTGCCAGGGGTTACCATGAGAAGGAGCTGCAGATCCAGGCCTGTGATTGGCCACAGACTGATGACAAGGAGATCAAGACTGGACTGGACACGCTCAGAGACTGGGAGCTCAAACATGAAGGAGAAGACGGCCACGAGGTTTGTGTTGATGTTGTAGAGCGAGAACTCCACAAACACAGCACGAGTCCTGGGAACACACACAGACAGACAGCCAAGATATTTCAGAGTCACTTCCTGTTTTGGAACCGACTTTAAATATTTTATCTAAGTTACTTAAGATGGGTGTTTCCACCACAGGAGGTTTTTATTTCAGTTTTCTGGTATGAGCAGGATTAAAGGTTTGTTTATATCAGCAGTTAGTATTCTCAGTACTATTGTTGAAAGCAGGTCCAAATTCTTAGCATATTCTTTATTGGATTATTTGTATGTTTTAACATTGTTAATGTGCAACTATTCAATGACTTTGAGTAAGAGGGCCAACTGCACCACAGGGACTTTCAAACGTCATTCCAGATTCATAAGGCCTCAAGCATGCCTGGGTTGGTCTTTATCCAATCATTGTGAAATTGTGTGCACATATCATCTCCCTTATATCTGGCCCCAGGACTTTGGACCAACCCGGTGAGATCAGAAAGCATATTCAGTTTTGCCTCCAGTCTTCTCCTTAATTCAAGATTTCTTATATCCTTAAAGTTTTTCTAATAATTCCACACATCGTCCTGCCACGTTGATACCTGTAGTCGAGCCAGTGCAGCTGCTGCAGCTGCTGTAAAGAGGAAGAGGCCTCCGCCAGGCTTCTGTTCAGCTGGTGGACCTCATCGCTGCTGTCCTGACCCAAACGCCGCACCCTGGAAAGATGAGTGGGAGGATACACAGACAAGGACATGAGACATCAAAGAAAACCAGAAACAAACTCTAAGTCCGGTCTGCAAGTTCCCTTCATGCCTGCCCTTTTTTTTTTTTTTTTACAGCCACCTCTTTAATCTCTTTCTTACCAGTTTGCATCACCAGTGGCAGTGAAATCATCAGTGCTTTTAGTTGGAGAAGTAAACCAGTCCTTTCCCAAAACACTGTCTCCTGCCCTGGCACCACCTGCAAATACAGTTTCAACAAGTTCAAACTGAAATTCAATTTTACTAAATTAATCCCCCCAGAAAAGTTGATTCAAACATGAAAGAGAATGAGTTCAGTAAACAGAGACAACCTCCGCTGGAGTACCTGTGATGCTATGCATGAAACATTTAATACAGGTACTCAAAAGAATTGAAAGAAAGACACAAATAAAGAAAGAAACAGATTTTGATTTAGTTTTCATGTGTACAGATCCAGCGAGTTAAAGAGAGTTCTGACAGCGACCATGTTTAGGCCTCACCTTGTGTGTCGCGGACTTGTCGCAGTCTTAGCGTGCCAAGTAACACACTTCCTGTGTCTCTTAAGAGGGCAGAGTCATCCAATAGCCGAGGCAACAGGGACTTATTCAGCCACATCAAGACATTATCCCGGCTGAAAGACAAACCAGGGTATTTGTCACACATGCTGCTGTCAAACATACAAGAGGAAAGTAGAGCAGATGTTTGCGTGCACACAGGATGACCGTACGTTTGACCAGAAGACTAGTTCTGCTCTCTTTATATAACAAAATTCATGGACACTTGAGATTCTTTCTGCTCTCTCAGTTTGAATAAAATAAAACGTGTACGTTGAGTCCCAAAGAGCCCAAAAGAGAAAACATTGGAGAGGCCAAAAAAATTTTTTTTCAGTGACTTGACACAATGTTTTGTTTGCCAAAGACATTCAGAAGGTATTATGAGCAGACAATTAGAAGGTCATTGAAGATTAGAAGTTATTCTCACAAGAACAAATTAATAGAAGCGGACCAGGTTGTGTGCATGTGTGTGTGTGTACCTCCTGATGTTGTGATACTCTGGTGTGAGCAGGGCTTGTTGCAGCTGAGTGCGCAGTTTCAGGCCGTGTGTGTCTTTGGCTGAGTCAGAGTAATTGAGGAGTAACACCACCAACAGGAAAAACATGTAAACCAGGAAATTCTGGAAATGAGAATCAAATGTTTTGTTATGAAACGAGACACAGAGCTTTCAATGTGTGACACTGTATACAAGTATAAAAACAGCCTCAAGCATCATCAGTATTTACTGACTCACCTTCAGCATGGTGTGCAGCATGTGAACCTTGCGGGCCTGGTGCCGTGCTTGGGACAGAGCAAAGCCGTGAGGTGGTCTCACCTCGGAGACCCGCTGGACCACTCTCTCCACGCGGGGGAACTCCACAAGTACATCCTGGTCTTCTGGACGCAGACGCCGCACACACACTGCATAGTAAACTGCCTCACATAACACCTGTGGGACACACAGGTTTGTGTTAAGATGAAAATAGGAAAACCTCAAAATGTTAACATGTGACCACACCCAGATGAAAATTTAGCCAAGAGAAATGTTGGGTGTGTGTAGAATCTGACACTCAGCTTTTCAGGAAGAAAGAAAAATAAAGAAGAAAATAGTTTTCTGATTCGTCTCTGTGTTTTGAATTCTTTTAAGTGCTCAGTCCACAGAGAGATCTTCACAGCCTCTATTTATGAACTGACCTTTAAATCAAGGTGTTGGGACTTCTACATCGTTGTGATGGCTTGCCTCAAGCCCCGCCTACCTGACCCACCATCCAACTTTGCAGGATTTGTTCTCTCTGTGTGTTTACCTGAAATCTGCTACAATCAACACTCAGCAGACAGGCCCGGAGCCTGACTGGCTCTCTGCTCAGATTGTCTTTGGCCCTTAAAGCCACAAATATTTCTACTTCTGGACATTCAAACTTCAAATAAAAAAATGAATTAGTGAGTTTGTAGGATTTCCACAAAAGTGGCAGAATTACAAAATCTTTAAACTTGTCTAAACTGTTTTTTGTGGCAATTCGGGGCCAGCAAAAAAAAAAAAACACTAAACATAACAATATATAAAACAGTTGATATGGCAAATGTGCTTGCGTTTCATTCGTATCAATCATGTTTTTCAAATTTCAATATAATTTTTTAATTCAATTTTGGGGACATTTAGCCTTTATTTTGACAGTACAGTGAGAGATAGACAGGAAACTCAGGGGGAAAAGGGGATGACATGAAGCAAAGGTCACAGGTCAGATGGTGACCCATGCCTAAAGTTTACATGAACCAGCTGAGCCACTGCTGTGCCCTGGATATTCATGAATTTTTAGCTTGGTTTTTGGCACCTCACCAACCCCTAAGGGAAGACCTCACTCCACCAGACAGTGGCTAACTGCCTGTTTGATGAGTGAGAGTGAGACCAACCCAGACCCACTGAACTAAAAGAAGCTCAAGTGCCCTGTGGAGCTGAGAGAAACTGGAGGTTGGTGGGCTCATCACTACAAACAACATCTTTCAAACTACACAGTGATTTGATCCAATATTGATTTAGAAAAAAAAGTGTATGGAAAACAAATCAGTATATACGTGTATATAAACGTGTATAAACGTGTGTTTTGTGTATCTACCTTGATTGGCTCCAGCAGCAGGCATGAGCACAGGAAGCTTGCAAAACAGGAGATGAGCCACATCATGGCTACGCCTTGACTGAACCCGTGACCCGCCCAAATTGAAACACCATTGGCCAGAGCGATCACCACCCAGCTGCCCCACAAGGCGGCACGGCCACACCAGGGAGGGAAACGTCTGGGACGACACACATCTGTCACAACTAGAGAGCGGAGAGAAAAGGCCGGGGGCGTGAGGAAACAGTACAAAGAAAGGTTTGTACAAGGAAAAATAAAGACTGTAGAGATGAAGCAAAGGGCAATGTAAGGACATGTAAGAGAGGCATTTTAAATTCACAGGGTTAACAAGTTCAGTAAAATGAATTTACATTTCAATTATATTGTTTGATACAAATACCATTTGAAGGTCTCACACCTTAAAAGTTAAATAAGTCATTACATTTTTCAAGTGTTTTATTACAAAGGTCTCAAGTCTTTTCAGTGAATTAAGTTACCGACAAAACAACCAGGTCAAACTGTATAAAATAGTGTCCCAGGAACTTTCCAATTTATTTCTGTCTGACAACAAAGGACTTTGCTTATTAAAGACTATGTCAGCAAAATGAGAGCGTGATGTGTATACTCAGCTTCGGTCAAAAGAGCCGGGACACAGCCACCAGTACTGAGTAATTACTGAACTGAGCAGCCATCTTAACCTCATTAGACATTTTTCTTTAATCATCAAACTTTTTTCTTTAATAATACCATAATAAATAAGGTTCATCCTAGGAAACTATGGTTGTTTATGTCCTCTTGTGTCACTACTCTGAACCTGCAGAGTGGTTTGTAGATGCTTCATCTATGAGGTAAACAGCTATCAGATGACCTTTGGAGTCCAGTTTGGAGATGAAGGACTTACAAAAAATGTAACAGGCAGCACTTTTTTTTTTTTTTTTGGTACAATCAACAAAAAGGACCTTGTCATCTCACTCGATAAAACAACCCTGGACCAAAGGAGTTGGAATGCTGACAAAATACACTTCTCTGATATTCTCTGGTAATCCATCTTGGTGACTGAGACAACAATCACCCATTGATTTTCCCCCAAGAATTATTTATTAAATCTCTTATGACTTATACACGTTATTTGAAAGTTCACACTGACTTCCTGCCTGTTTGTGGAGCTGTCTACAGATCAATGTGTCTGTAATAACCCTGCTTTGATCCTGAGCTTCCTGTGCTTCCATAGAAAAGAGGAAATGTGTTTGTTTCTTCCACAAAGCAAAGATTTGGGTTAAGTGTATGTGACCAAGTATTTTAATGGTTATGATCAAACTATTCCACCGTTCCTGGTCTCACCTGTCAGTTAAGTGTAGAAAATAGTTTTTTTATTATGGTCTAACTGTCAACAGATACTATCACATACATACCTCTAGACATCTGAAGGGGAACAAAATAACAAAATGTTATTTGCAATAAAACTGCTTTGAGAGATGATAGTTGCGTGAAGAATGCCTTTTTCTTTCACACAAACACAAACACACACACACACACACACACACACACACTTGTACGCACCTGTATTAGAGGTGAAAGCAGTTTTTGGTGGCTCCCTTCTGTCAGACTCTAGAGGAAGAGGCTCATGGAGGAGAATCACTTCAGTCTTATCTCCCAAAATGCTTGACCTGATGTAACACAAATTAGACATCAGCAAGTTTGCAAATGTTCCTATTAATGAAGGTAACTCTTTGCAGTTGTTGGGTGTTTTCCAGAGGTCAGACTTACAGGTCGGCCATCTCACTCTCATCAGCCTGAGGGAAGAAGTTCTGTTTATCTGCCAGGATGTGTTTGATTAGATCTTCATCTGTGAGTGAAAAGACACAGTCAGTACAATAACACAACCAAAGGAACATAACACTGGAAAAGTTTAAAGAGCTTCCTGCTGTGGTTACCTGAAGAGGTGAAATATTTGTTGCCTTGGTCAGTTCCTTCCTCGTCATCAGGGTTAAATGTCATGTCGACACCCAGGTGCCTGCTCCCCTGACCCCTCTTCAACCTGGGCATTCCCGCTCCGTGCCCCGCCCCACCCACTACAGACACGTCACTCAACAGCTCCGACCAATCCCTGTCCTCTGTCTCCTCCTCTGCCATGCCCCAGCTCTCCACGCTGAAATACACAGCGAGAAATGTTCATGTTGTGCAACACGAGCAATTGTGCCTTTCTTTTTTTTTCCTCTCTGATTTTTACTCTTTCAGAGACAGCTGGCAATTATATCTGGTATTTGTATTTCAATATGTTGAGTCATGTATTATCTAAAATAATTGCCATGGCAACAGAATAATTCACCTTTTGGTTGATGGAGTGGGCAAATCCACGTTGGTTTCCTCTGAGTTGGTCTGACAAATGGACAAATGGATAGATAGACAAGAGAGAGAGAGAGAGAGAGAGAGAGAGAGAGAGAGAGAGAGAGAGAGAGAGAGATAAACATTCACTAATGACCTCACAGGGGGAAAGCATTACTTTTTGTCTTGCTTTACTTCGGTCTTCACTGCAGTTTCTTTCACAGTCACTTTGCCACAACGATTTAAATGTCATATAAGTTGCTTAATAAAGTGAAAAATAAAGAAATCTGAACTATAATCATCATCAGACACCAGTCAGTCCCAAATGCTAAAATCCCATCTTTTACCTCGTCATTGAAAAAGAGGAAGGAGCTTCCCGCCATGGAGTTTTCCAAGTCATCAATCTCCACAGACTCCTGGTCCACTTGTGGTTGGACCTGCTCCACAGACACACACTAATGTTCACACACAGACACACAAACACAAAGAGAAAATATTCAAGAGGCCTGTGGGAAGCATCGAAACCTTGATCATGTTTTAGTTTTGGGCAGTCTGGTGTTACCTTGCTGCGGCTCATTCTGAAGAGAGTGAAGACGAGCAGGTAGAGAGGGTAGACAATCAGACAGGTCACCACACCAGCTGCCACGGTCTCTCCATTTAATGAAGAAAGCCTTGACACGGCCCGTGGGCTACAGCACAGGATGACATTTACATGTAGGAATAAACCAACAGTTGCACTGTGGAAATTCACAAAGAAAGAAAGCAGAGAGTCCCAAAACACAAAAGAAACACTTCTATGTACCTGTATCTCTTGTCCACAACAATGCTGTACCACAGTGTGTTGGCTAACAGGAAGAGCTGCAGTAAGAGAGTGCAGCATGTGGCCCTCTGCAGGCGGGTGAAGGGGCTGCGGGGGGGTCTCTCCCACAGCGACAGCCACAGGTGGCTCTCACATAGTGCCCTCTGCAGCTCACACTGTGCGAGGCGGGGGAGCTGGAGCAGCGTGGCCTCCTCTGAGGGAAACAGGACAGAACAAAGTGGTAAAAACTGGTATCAGACTGGTGTCAATCACCAGTTGTGTTTATCACAGATCATTAAATTGCAGTTTCTTACCTGATGCCTCTACCTCAATCTCTACTCGTCCATCAGTTCTCTCATTGTCAACGGACAACCACTCCTCGACCAGGAAGTAGTAGCTGCTTCCTGTGTGCAGGTCTTTCACCAAGACATACTGTAGCATCCATGCTGGGGACAGACCTGAGGGAGAATCATCAAGCAACGGTTTGCTCATATATCAGCTGCTTCAACTCTTTCGCATAGTGTTGGTACTAGGGCTTGTTCTGTGTGTGTCTGTACCCTTGTTGTCATGCCAAATTTGTATTTTCCAGACACTGCCCAGGCTAGTGTCTGTGGCAATGTGGAAGATATCAAGAGCGTTGCGCGAGAAGGCCCCTCTGCTGTCGAGATGGCGGTGTCCGCTGCGGCTCTCACGGCCATACAAGTTGATTCCCACATGTGCTGTAGTGCCTGAAAGACAGAGAGACTCACTATGTCAACATTTATTGATTTATTTTCACCTTTATTTGATAAGACAGTGGAGAGGGGGGAAAGCAGGGAAGAGACTGGAGGAATGACAAGCTGTAAAGATTGTCTTGGTTGGGAGTCCAACAGGCGATCACTACATTGGATGTGCTCTAACCACTCGACCACCGAGCGCTCCATGTTATCAACATATATGTACATTTTGGAATCTTCAGAATTCATCAGTTATTCTAATAACTGATGAAGTATTGTCTTATATTATAGTAAACAGAGCCTCTGTGGGTTTTGTACAAAATAAGACATCACCTTGGACATTTTGCACTGTTTTTGGATTGTTTTTTAGTGACGCTTTTTGAAAGAAACTAATCTCTGCAGATTAGTGATTTTCAGTTGAAGGACCATTTCAAAATCATTATAATATATATACATGTATATAAATGTTACAGTACATGATAAAATATGAAAAATATACATGTACCTAGATCGTTATACACATGATGCTTCAAAGAGCTTTTGCTGCTTTTAATAAATGCAGTCTTATAATGGCCAACACAGTGCTGTGACCATATGTAATAGCTATAGTTACTCACTTGTCATGATATATAAAGAACAATTTTGCTCACTTTTTATCATCATCAATCGTGACCTGTACTCACCTGCCCCTCGGCTCCAGCCGGTCTTGACCTGAACCTCGTACTTGAAGAGTCCGTCTGGGCCACAGAGTGGAACCACACCAGCTCTCCGTAGATCCAGCTGGTCTAACTTGTGCAATATGGCTGCTGCAACAAGATAGCTGAGTAAGCCCAGTACACACACCAACAGCACAACCAGGCTTGGTGCACCAGAGCGCTCCTGCAGGAGAAAGGACAGGGTTTAAGTGTGTGTTTATATGGTGAATATGCACAAAGAAGGCATGTTTTTTTGTGTGTTACTGACTGGCACTTTGAAGCTGATGGCATTGATTGGTACAAAAACGCCCCCGCCGAAGGCAGTGAGGTGCCGTGTGCGGCAAACAATTCTGCTGGTGTTGGTTTCTGCCAGGGGCACCATGCCATCTGTCCGCCACTGCTTCTCGCTCTCACTGAAATACTGACACAGGGAGGCAAACACAGCAACCTCCAGACGAACACCCGCAGGCGCGCAGTGAGGGCTGCAGGGCGTGCTCACGTTGATGAAGTAGTCCTGTGTGGTGTCGTAAGACCTGTGTAACACAGGGCAGAGGTGGAAATGTTTGTTGTAGTCACCATAGACCTCCACTGGCTGTTGCAAACGTAAGCATTGCATACTAAACTGACTTTGTGCAAGTTTGGTACAAATCATGTTACAATGCAATGAATGAACCAGGGCTCTTACTCTGGTGACAGGAAGAAGGTGTATTCCCTGTGGTCCAGATCTTGCCCCCTTGTCATACTTAGTGTGATATGTTTTCTGTCTGTGCAGTTCAATTCATTTGGTTCTTCATGGGAATGAAGGTAAGCTGTGATGTATGGCTCCTCTTCATCCTCTCCTCTTCTATCCTTCCCTCTGGCATCTGAAGAAAGAGAGGAACAACAAGAATTACCACCAACCAGCCAACTGTCAGGAAATACAATCAAAGGAAGGGGAGACTGTGTTCCTGCATTGAATAATTCCCTTAAGTCTTTTTTCAGAACACTGTCACAGTAAAGCTGACCTTTGACCCTCTAAAATGTCATCACTTCATCACTGCCAAATCCAAGGGCATTACTGAGGTATCACCTTTATGAGAATGGAACGTACATATGAAGAGATTGACCCTGGCTATCACCGGTGCTGAGGCATAATGATGAATGAGAATACTTAAAATGGATCAATACAAAAATATAAAACTGTATAAAAATGGAAAACATGAAACACTCAGTAAGTTAACGCATCTGTTGTCTGTCTAATCTTCTTTATCTCCCCATTTACTCTATATAAGCGATATGTTGGCAGACCAGTTGAAAATTCACACTGCCCCTCTCTCATGCTGTAATTATACACTTCTGAGGTTCATAACATTGTAATGACATCAGATTTTCCTTCAGTTGTAAAGAGGACAATTTGTGAAAACAACCCAAAATGAGACTTTGTTGACAAACTGAAGAAATTGCAGCCTGACAGCTGCCTGCATACATGATGAGAGTACAAACAATGAAAGTGAGAATGACAAAAAGGAAAAAGCTGTGTGAATCCATCTAATTTATCAAACACTCAAGCATAAGACTGCTACTAAATTACATCTTCAAAAACACCTCCTTCACTCAGTGTCAACCAAAATTTAATTGTGTAAACTAAGCCAATGAGATTAGATCACATTTTTCACTTGTTCCTCCTGCTGTGTGTTCACCCCCAGTGTGTGCGGTGTGTATGTGATGGACGTCAGAGCTCACCCTCCAAAGAGGTGAAGTTGAGCTGTACAAACAGTCCTGCCTGCCTGTTAGTATTTCCCATGCTGACCCTGACGATGACAGAGTCACAGTGGCTGATGTTAAAGGCTCCAGCTGTTGGCAACCCTCCATTACCAGAGCCCTCAACAGCAACATCACTGTTGCCATTGTTAACAGCAACAGTGATGGCCTGGCTGTCATCCAGCCCTGAGATTGGGATCTGGGTGCCATTTTCAGTGCGAAACTCCATTGATGCGACTTCGGTAGAGACATTGTAGTTTTCCACAAAGTTGAAGGGGAAAGGGTTAGACTCCATCTGAGGAGAAAAAGAAGAAGACAAAGAGATCTGATACAAATTGAAGCTAAAACTGAAAAAGGCAAGACAAGAGCTCTCCAGGCAGATTCTATCAGTTTCTGCTCATGAGACTTCAGCAAAAGCAGCTTTTGTGCTGCCAAGTTTTTTTTGCCAGAGATCTAACCCAAAGACCAACAGCGTTTTGCACTTGATTGAGTGTTTTCCACTATGTTTGATGTTTTCTGTTGTTACCTGAAACAGTAACTGTACGATGCCGTTTCCTGCAGCGGCTCTGACAAGATTGTCATTCAAAGCTCTCGGGATAGAGAATCGTGGGCACTCTGGAGGGAAGACGGCAAGGAGGAGGAGAAGGTCAAACACATAACATCACAGTCCTGTTTATTATGGCCAGACTGTGATAGATTGAGAGATGATGAGTATTTCCAGCTACAGAAAAATATGTTCCATCAACTAATGAGTTGCCAAGTACACACCTCCACCTGGACTGTTGTCATGGTAACAGAGCAAGCTCTGGGGGTCTGCCAATTTTCCTGTGGCTGCAATCTCAGCTCCCCTCAGGATCAGCGGCTCCTCATTGAGCACCCGGCCGTGCATCAGGATCATCATGAGGACCGAGGACAGGCTGTAAGCCTTGGCTGCCACTCGCAGAGGATGCGGTTCTGGTGAAGAGGGTGAGGGGTCTAACAGGATGCCAATCTGTTCCTTACCAGAGGAGGAGAAGGTGGAGGGGGGTGAGGGGGAATCCACAAAGGGCGTCTGAAGGTATGACTGGGAGGCTGACTGGCTGACCTGATGGATCAGATCACCTGGAGCGAGGGAGATGATATGAGACAAGGTGAATAATTGAGGAAGTTAAGATGAGGAAAAGAGTTACAGCTGCACAGTTGATGCTTCACTTGAGTTTGTTTATCCTAACACAGTATATTTTCCAGTCTTTGACGTGTATTTGAAAAAGAGCTAATGAGCCAATCACTGATGGACTGTAATTAAATGACTAATTTGCATCAACAATCTGCTCAAGAGTTTCAGTTTTTTCCCTAAACATGTGTCTGATGGAAATAAATGATGGGACAGTGACTGCTGAGATGATCTGACTCCTATTAAACAAGTAACATAAAAGTACTGAGACAGCAGATTGCACACCTCTTTAGTCTCACACTTTGTGTTTCCTTTTATATTGTCCTACATAATACATACATAACACTGACTTGTTGATAGCCTCCTTAATTCATATTTTGACACCAGCACTGTTCTGACAGACAGACACATTCACAGACGATTTTCCTTCTTACCCATGATGTTGAGGATGTTGTCAGCTATCTCAGTAGGAGTGACGGTGCCCTGCTTGGTGTCACTCTGCAAAATCTCCAGCATGGACTCCAGCTTGTTCAGAGTGCTGTTCTGACACTCCTCACAGATGAACTCACGACTCACCGCCTGGAAGACACACACACATCTGTTTAATTCCTGGACCATTTACATCTTTGTAGCTTTATTCTTTACCCTTTTCTCCAAATCCAAATTTCTTTCTTTCTTTCCCCTTCCTCGTTTTTTCTAATCCCTCCTCCCCTCCCTCTCAGTGTCCTCACTGTGCACTGTGCCAGAGCAGCAGAGGTCTGCTGGATGTCATTCACAGTGGTCAGGTCCAGAGCCGTCAGAGCTCTGGTTATGTTGCTGCGGACTCTGACGCGGTAACTGCGTTCATCTCCAGATGACCCCCTGGTCTGCTCATACTGAAAGAGAGCATAAACATGTATAAGGTAGGTCAGCTTCATGTGTGAGTGAAGGATAATTGGAAAGATGCTTTAATTGGGTGACTAGACCTCTTGTACCTCATTCAGGACTGTGATAAGAACCAGTGATAACTCTCTGACCCTCTGAGAGTCTCCCTGCTCCAACAGCTTTTTGAGTTTGCTGTCTGTCAGCTCAGACAGCCAATGTGGAAGGCTGCTGTACTCAGGGGGTTGATCTGGCAGCACAACCTCCATGGACCTGGACACAAACACAAAACAAAATGCACTGCTGTTGAGTACTGCATTTCTAACTTAACAACAGTGAATGACAACATGTGTCGGCTGGTCTACCATTTGGTCCAGACTGAATTATCTCAATAAGTGTTGAAATTAACTGTGAGCTGTAAGTGTAACTCAGTGCATATACATGGACTTGAGTTTCCTGGTTTGAGTGTTCCAGGATTCTGAAATCGGGATATGATGTTTACTTGCACAAAAACAGGATACTCAACCCTGGGATACTCAAGTCCATATAAACGCACTGACTGTCAAAATTGCAATGAAATAGATTTTTTAAAAGATACATTTGGTTCCTAGATCCAAATAAGTTTGCTGATCACCTAACTTTAACTAATATTCAGACATTAATGTTCCTCTTCAGATATTGCATTTACAAGGGTGGGATGTATGCACAGCCTAAAAATATAATGCTATATAAATAAACTGTCACCACACCCACTACACATCAGCATTGCCAGAGTGACTGTGTTGTCATACTGAAATTAGTATTTCATTCAAAACACAGCAGAGTCCAAGTTCAACCTTCCTCATTTGATTTTGTGACATTTTTGGATTATGTAGTAGCTTCTTTTAAAAGCCGAGGAATAAAGTTTTTCCAGTGCTGCTGGTTTAATAAATTTTAATCCTTAGAGTTCACTGACCTGCTGGTGAGCCAGTCATGCTCAATTTACTATATTTTAAGAGGATAATGCACGTAGAATCAATGCAGCTTTCCAAGGAGTCTCGGGCAGACAGATTAAAAAAACACACACACACACTTAATTAAAACATAACCTTAGAAATCCTGCAGAGCTGTTTCCTCGCTCGTCAGGCTGCAGACAGTGCAAACATAAATAAAACTGGAGGCTGGTGTTGAACGCCACATTTTCAGCTGCAGCGTAACATTGTTCAAACCAGCAGTTTGTGAAATGAAGTTCTGAGGCAAATTCTCTAAAGATATCAAATATGTAAGGATGGATTCTGTGGAAATATGCAGCTGAATAAATACAGGATATTAATATTTAATGGAAAATTGCACTTTTTTAAAAAAAACTGTGTTTTTGGATTAGACTATTTAACTCTTGTGACTTTGATGAAGAGTTGAGAAAATTATTACAGAATATATTAGGTTTGTGACATTGTCTCTCAGTGTGGAATGAAATAATTTCAACAACCCTAAAGATACTTGAGGGGAAATTGGGGAAATTTACATCATATTATATTGAGAGGTTTTGACCTAGGGCTACCAAAGGTAATCACTGTAAAAATATTACATAAACACTGGAGCAGGATTCAACTTAGAGACGTACGACACTGTCCAGATATTCCTGTGTCTTGCACTAAAGGCACTAAACTGTAAGTCGCTAATCTTTATCAAGCGCTACTTTCGTGGCTGTACAGGAAAGTCAGAAACTAGCACCAGAATGAAAACCTTGGAGAGGATGGCCGAAGTTTGTTGTACCAATCAGAGAAAGTTCAGTAATGTGCAGGTTTGACGGACTGAGCAGCTAGGGACGTAAACAAAAAAATGTTGACGGTCTGGATGTTATTAAACTGGCCACAATTCTGCAAACTAAACAGCAAAGCAAATCAGAGTTACTTGTTAAGTGCAGTGATGGAAGCCCCCTGGTGGTCCTCCACTGTGATGGACACAGCTACGCGGTGTCGGGCTGAGCTGAATCCTGGGGGCAGGAAGGCAGTGTGCTCTGGACTGCTGCCTTTGTACACACAGAATTCCTCACAGTAGTCTTCTCTGCAGCGCATCACCAGCAGACTGTAGAGCAAAGGGGTCTCTGAGACCCCCAGATCAATGTAACCTGGAGACAAAAGGAGAAGAATAAGCAGAAGAATAAAAACAGAGAAGAAGATGGGATGATGGTAAATAGGTCATGAGCTAGATGCTGCTGGAACAGATTCAGCAAGTAACACATACTTATCATGTGTACGAAAGTGAGGTCACGACCTCCTTCTTCCTACCTGAACAGTTGAAGTGTACCCGGTCCAGCAGTGTGCGAACCCTCCAGCCTTCAGCGTCCCCGTCCCCGTACTCTACTCCCGCTTCCCCTCCTCCTCTCAGGTGACACTCTCCACCAGTTGGGGGCATATTGTGATGGAGCGTGATGGAGGCAACGCCCTCGCCATCCAGACTGTTGTCGGTCACGTGCAGAGTGAAGATGTAAGAGTCTCCGAGCCGCAGGACACCCTGCCGCAGCACCAGGTTCATACCGTCACTTCCTGTGGTGGTGGAGGAGGAGTCCAGGACCAGAGTCTCGTTCTGCAGTGTCATGGCACTCCAGCGCTGAGGGGCAAAGAGACACGTGGTTAAGTGATAAGACAACCTAAATTCTTTTAGTTAAAGTAAAGACAACTTCTTGTTTCTTCCTTTATTTATTACTTTAGTACATACCAATTATTTGTGGCCAGATTCACAGGCAGAGCCAGTTTGAGGATTACTACATTTTGGGAAATATATAAACTAACTTGAGATGAGACTTTGGCTTTTGTCCTGATTAAACAAGATATATCATGTTAGAAGTGCTGATAAGTGGTTTTTATTATTTTTGGACAGAGCCAGGCTTGGCCGTTCCCCCTGTTTCCAGTCCCTGTGTTCAATTCACATTACCAGTTGCTGATTATAGCTTCAATTTCAGCATACAAACATGAATGAATTTACTCAGACAGTGTTTTTATTGGGCTAAAAGACCTGAAAAGACCTTGCAGCAGTCTTCTGAATGTTAAATCTCTGAATGATATATTTACAAAGATCTCGATGCCACATTTAACTGATAAATGGACATAAGGAACAAGGTGAGACACGGGTTATCTTTTGAATAATGTTGAGAAATTGCTCCATACTTTTGTGTTGTCATGATCCTTGCAATATGATAATACTTGCTGGCTTCTCTCCATGGGCTCACTTATGGTTCAACATAAAACATATGTTATAACCTACCAGTTTGCAGGTCCCCATTGTACCTTAAAGTGTCACAACCCTCTGGATGTTTGAGTAAATACAAGCAAAGAGCCTGAAACCTTTGATGGAAACTGGAGTTGTTTCCAGCTGATGCTGCTGTGTGACCCCTCTGATGAAATGAATGGCTGTGAGTCTCAGACCTTTGGACCCCAGTGTATGCTAAGAGAGCCAGTAGACTCAAGTAGAGTGAAATATTTTTTTTTTAAAGTGATATGTGCAGACTGATGACCAGTGACTCAATAAGTGTTTTGTCTCTCAAATTGATTCCCCGTGTTGGTAAGGACCTAACATAATCTCTCTGGCTCCACTTGTACGATGACCTCATTCTCACACCCACACACTGCCTGCATCACAAATCCCAAGGAAAGTCTGAATGGAGGAGGAGGAGGAGGAGGAGGAGGAGGAGGAAGAGAGGAGGAGGAGGAGAGGAGGGAGGAAAGGGATCTGGAAATGTTGACTCTACTGTCACTTTGCTGTGGTGCAGTGACCTCATTTTGCTGAGACACAGATTTAGCTGCTTCGTGTGCTTGTGCTTCTGTGTGAGTGTGTGTGTGTTTACCCCACGATGAAAGCCCTGGCAGTTGGTGCAGGTTCCCCTGAGGTAGACATACGAGTTCTGGCTGACCTCATAGATGGACTGGGCCTTACAGGACACACACTCCAGATACACCATGGGAATATGGCCGCTCTGCACAAGTACCTGTCACACACAATCACACACAAAAAACACACGCACACAAAAAACCATGAGGAACAGTCTCTCTGTCAGAAAAATATCTCAACACTACCTAAAACAAACAAGCATGCATCTGCTCTGTGTGTGTTTCCTATCAATGACTCTACTACACACCATGTGACGTGCTTTGTTGTGCCTGTTTAGACCACATTTGATTTCTACTTGTTTATGTTTTCGCTTTTTTCTCAGCCTAATTGCCTGTTTAATCTGTTATGTTTTGTCTGTGCCAAACAAAGGGTCAGTGTGTTTTGCTGGAAGCAGCTTCAGTGCCGGGATATTGAATTGCTAATCAATTGATCAGAGATGTCAACACAAACATTTTAGAGAATAAATAGATGATAGAGACAGAGAGAGGGCTGAGAACTTGAGAATTTGAGGGTGATTATTTGTAAAAGAGACTAATTAATGTCATTAGACTAAATAATGCAATTGATTAGTATGGAAACAGTAAACAATTCTGCAAAACTTTGTGATGATCTCACAACCTCCTCTAATCAAAGACAGACAGGCAGTATGTGACAATACATGTCCGTGTTAAATATGTCTGTGTGCATTTCTAATCAAACATGACCAAATAGATGCTGAAAATATTGGACATAAGCACGGTGGCAGTGATAAAGGATCACCGCATGAACACTGACACAATCAAACCAGTAACAACCACTGCTTGAGCTACATGTTTCACCATGAACACTTTTTTCCACTTGTCCTCCTGCATGGTGTTGAGTCATAAATTACAGAGGTTGACCTCCTGTGTGTAGAGCTTCTTGTTGTGGCTGAGGGCAAAGGATGAGTGTAGAGCTGAAGACAAATCACTTGAAACATGCTCAACAACACCACTGACAGTATGATGTATGAACTGCCCTGTTATTCTGACCCAACACTGACAATCAAACAGTGGCCAGGATATTTATTTACCTCGCTGCAGAAGGTAACAGGGCTTCATGGCTTATTGGCTGTTTTGTGAGGTGGTGACTACTTGTGACCCTTCATCACAGCTTCAATAGCATCAAATGATTTTTTTTCATTGAAACATTTCAGACAGCTTATTAGACTGAAGCTGAAGCCTGAAGACTTAAAACTCATGTGAAATCTCCTTCTTCACAAGAAAAAGAAGTGACTAGCAATTCATCTCTAGAAGTTATTTCTATTTCATTTTAATCAAATCCATTAGTGTGTGAGTTTTGTTCTCTAATTAACTAAATTCCTCCTTTATGACAATTGTATGGAGTGATTATATTTTATTAAGGCTTAAAAGCGATGTATAATTGAGGAAGTGTCCTCTTTGATTGACAGGCGAGTGAGTGTATGTCTGCCACAAACACGCACTGAAGTCTCAGCTCCACACATTAGTGAGTCCATACATTAACCTTTTGATTTAGTGGAGGGGTTCTGCCTCCCAGGTGAGAAACCACTGACTTACAGGGTGCATGCAATGACAGGTGCAGGACACTGTGTGCACTCACTGTCTGTGTTGTGGACTCCGGTGTCATGCCGTCTTTGCTGATGGTCAGTTTGAAAGTGTATTCGACACCCGCCTCAAGCTCAGAGCCGGAGATTCCCAACACTGGACCGCTGGAGCCCAGGCCAAAGTTCAGACTGGAGCAGTGCTCTGGACCCTGGGAGCAGAAACCAGGAGGAAAAAATTAGACCATAATTGTAGCAGATAACTGTAGAAATATAAAATTAGATGTAATGAGCCTTTATCTATCAATATTGATATAACTTCACTCTTAGGTGAATTTATTAAAACAATAGGGAGACATACATATATTTGTATGTTACTGGCCACGAACAAATTATGATAATGGGTGGAGCTTAAGGGAGGTGTAGGTGTGGTTTGCAGAATACATGGTGTGTAGCGTCTGCAGGGCTGCCGTTTCTTCACCTTTGTGCAGTGCACTGACTTTGTGAGGAAATAAATATTATAATGTGAAGTATATTCCTTTTAATTCAGCACCACATTCTCATCCAAATGAAACCAAGTGGTCTAATTCATTTTTACATCATTTGTGAACATCTGTTTGACAAACATCTGTGCCAAATTAAATCTCCAAGTTATATTGATTTATTTATCCAACATAACTTGTGAATAAATGAAGTGAAAATGTGCTTGCACAAAAGTGTTTTAACTATGCTCAACTGAATGAGTCACCACTTTACAACATTTGGATGTTGATTAAGAGCTGAGGCCGAAGCATAAAAATGAAATGTTTGATTTCTCAAGAACAGCACAAGGTACAAGACGAGTGTTGATTTCCTGATCATGTTGAATGCCTACTTCAAAAATAAAAGCTCACTCTATACTGTTGCAACATTCCCTTATACACTTCTCTTGCTAATCTTGTTGTTTGTTCAGCTTTTGTGAGGGTGGAACAAAACTAAAAACTGTCACAACTGTTGGAATAACTGATTTTATTGGCTCTCCTTCAAAGAAAAGGGAAAAAAGCATCAGTCTTTTGTAGCAGTGAATATAGTTTTTCTTCTTTAACAATTTCTAATGTGTTCATAATTGTACTTGGATCCAAGGTCAGGACTGTCTAGGACTTTTGATAAACTCATTTTTTTTTTTTTTTTTTTTGCTTCTACTTCATCTCTTCAACTTTGAGTCTTTCTACCAGAATGTACAACAGTTTGACTTGATTGTTGTCAAACTTTGTGTCCTTCAACAACTCTCAATATGTTTTCAACATTTGCAGATCTTTTCATCAGCAGCCTTTGCACAGCTGTGTGTGTGTAATGTGTGCATGCTTTTTAAGAGCAAGTGTGTAATTGTGAGGGTGGAGAGCAAAGCACCAGCTGTGGAATGCTGAGTTTATCTCTAAACAGTTATATAACCCTTTAAATGCCTGTCCACACACACACACGCACCCACGCGCGCACACACACACACACAAATGTCCTTTTGGACACACCCATCACATTGCATTTTATATTGTGGTCTTTTGCTGCACAGGCAGAATGTGTTTCCACAAACGCATGCACGCACACACACACACACACACACACACACACACACTCCCAGCACAGACTCAACATTAAAGAGGTGATCTCAAAAACTGTGCTGATCTACTGAGTTCTCACATCAGTGACTGCCAAGCCTCTCTGAAGGCAGTTAAACTTCTCAGTCAGGAGCAGATGACCATTACGTAATTTTTCCACAACCTCCGTTGCAGAATCAAGTCTTGTCCTCCAAACTCTGTCTCGTGAATTCACCATTAAACATTTGAAAGTGGAGTTTGGTTTGACAATTCAACACTCCTTTATTTCTGTTAGACTCAAGCCAAATATTAAGGAAACTGGGAGACTAAGAGAAACTAACCACATTAGTAAAAGCAGAACAGCACAGAACTCTCTTGTACTCTACCTATACTGTACTTGCAGACTTTCACAGCACTTGTTCATTTACTATTCATTAATCTGCTCAGAACCTAATGACCTTGTGCTGTTGTAGTTTCTATGTAATCTATGTAGCTGCATTTTACCTTAATACTTGCTTCTTTTTACTCACCCAGTAACAGCATGGCCTTCAACAAGTTACACACTTAAATCAAACCTCTTAAAGCAGCACAGGACACTCCGCAGTCCTGCAGAGGGCTTGATTATATAATGCATAGTGTAATGTGAATGGAAACCTGTCCAAGAACCATTGCTTCTGGGAACAACAGAAACTGCTAATTCAACAAAAACATAAATTTTACAGTCTCATGGGTAGCTTTACCTTTGAGGTGCTTTGACACTCCCAGTGATAGTGCAGTAGTGACTGGCTGTCTGGGTCCAAGTTGGGGTCGTAAGACTGCTCTGCACTGAGCTGCAGGTCCTGAGTCCTCGACCAGACCCTGTAGGTGCCCCCCTCTATAATTGGCATTAGCCTGAAAAGAAAAACAGGTTAAATGTAACATTAAAAAGGAGCGCATATCGTACAGTCAACAAAACATCTCATCTTTGAAAACATGTGCAGTGTAGCTGACAGAGGAGGTGAGCTTGGATTGAAATAATAGAACTGACCCATAGAGGTGCCTGCTGACACCAGAGAGGTGGATTATGCTGCAGGACTGGTTTGAAATGTTTCTATGGATGGTTTGATACTGTCCTGACTATGAAACTAGGTCACCATTAAAATCATTTATAACTTTATTCTATCAAAGTCACTGGCAAATTTAATTAAGATGATTGTTTTAATGCCTGACTGCATCAAACTATGCATCATTAGCAGTGTTATCCATATTTATTTTTTTGCTCCAAATCGTTTTATTAGTGTATGTAGAGTGTACAAAGTTCATGAGTTCACAAACATAACTTAGTGTACACAATATATATATAAAATAATACCCCCCACTCCTCACTCCAACAGAGGCCCGTCCTTACAACAATATTACTATACCATTAACCAATAACCAAGTATTGATTTTGTAAACAACCACATATTTACATATATTACGTTATCAATGACTTTGAGGGGTGACAGTATGTAATCAACAACTCTAGTGGGAAACTGTTGTGTTTCTCTACTGACCTGGCAGCCATGACACTCAGCTGCAGACACGCAGCTTTCCTTAGCGGCACGCCTTCATATGACAGAGAAAACACCAAGCTGTAGTTCCCTGTTGCCAAAGCCATCTTAGGCAAAGACAGCTGCAGCCGCCTCACATCCACCTCCACTGAAAGGCGAACTGCTTTGACAGGCAAAGACTGAGAGGGCTGAGGCACCCCTCCAAAGGGACCATGGCCTTCCTGGTCATTATCACAATAGGGTGTTGAGAGGATCTGCCAAAGGTACTGAGCTCCGTAGCGCACACAGCCTTTCAGATCCACACTGGCCTCCACCAAAGTGGGCTGGGAGCGCCAGATGGCCAGGCGGGGGGCTTGAACCACCTGCACCTCTGGTTCCTCACACTCTAATACACTGATGTTTATCTCCACCTGGGCCAACACCCAGCTCACCAGGTTACTGCAGTTCACCTAGCAGGGAGAAAACCAGCATGTGAAATCACAGAACTGGGAGGCTTTCAAATTCAGCATCTGTCAAATTATGTACTTAATGAAGGATCAACAAATAGATGGATCCACATGGAGTAATGAAATTCAAAAGAACATACCTGGACCCTGTAGTGTCCAGGGTGTCTGTACTTGTAACCCACACTTGTGGTGTTGGTGTGAACTGGAGTTGAAGCATCACCAAAGTCCCACAAACACTCCACAGGATTAGACTTGGGTGTGACAGAGGCCATCAGGGTTATCGTCTTATTGGTCAAAGTGTCCTGCGGTGATGCATACAGGACGGCAGCCGTCAGCCGGTTCTGCACAAGGATTTGCCTGGTGATGTTTTGAGAATGCAGGAGGTTGAAGGCCCTCAGGTAGATGGTCAATAACCCTGCCTCCTCTGGCGTGTAGGACACCTGGGGCTGTGAGACACATTAAGATACATCAGCAATTGTGCAGCTTACCAGCTGTTTTGTGATATTCAAGTCATTCTCATCAAAGCAGTAATCTTTTACTGAGCTGACCTCCTCGCCAATATGTGATGAGGGATGGAGGTGGTGCAGGTCAAAAGTCCACAAGAAGCTGATGGGTTTGCCTGTCTGGATGCTGGCCACAAACAGTTTCTTCACACCAACAGGGATTGCTGCGCAGCATCCAAGGATGGAAAGTCCACGCACCTTCTCCATCACCTTAACCTGGAGGTGCCGCCTCTTGGAGCTCACCTGGATAGTCACAATGCAGCACATAAGCCAAAGTGCTCTGTCTCAGTATGATTATATTATTTTGTCTTGTAGACATCAGAGTTACAGTTGGGATGATTTGATTAAATACGTGAGTGTTTCTTGCTTTCTGTAAAAAGCCATGTGAAGACAAATGATTAACTTTTCCAATTATTCTGATGACACGCTGATGCCATCCTGTATGTTTTTGTAAAAGCTTTGCCGTGCAGCAGTAATTGTCAGTACGTGTTATTAGTCTGTCAACAGCCACCAATTTTCAGACACTCAGGCTTTGTGTGAAATCATATAGTACACAGTGGAGTGGAAGATGACAACAAACACCAACAATAAGCTTAATTATATGTTTCATGTTCTCTTCAATTTTACACACGCTTTAGTAATGTAAGCAGTATACAGATAAGTAGAGTCACATACTGAGATACAATAAGGTGTACTATGTCAGCAAAAAATAGCATCAATGGCTTGTCAGCATAAATGTGTGAATATCTCAACACCTACAAGCTGTATCATTTTAAAACGTGGCAACACAAATGGGTAGTGCTTAGAAGTAGTTTTAAGTGATCATCTTGTTTGCAATGACTGCTTTTAATCTTTAAAATGTATCATCCATCTTGTAGTGAAAAATGATCACCCAAAGTGTCTACGTCATTACATTCTTTTACAATGTTTGCAAACTATCTTGTTTTACTTTACCTGGTTGTGAGCCGTGAGATTCACCATGTAGTTATTCACTCGGGTGAAATTGTGAACATATGTGAATACGTGGTCATTAGTTTGGTTGGTTTGAAAGGTGACAGTGACATCTCCACTGATGCTGAGGATGAGATGAACATCTGAACCCACTGGCATGGAAATAGTGAACTCCACTTTCTCTTGGACTCCTGCAATCTTTGCACTTGCTCTCAGCTCCAATCCGTGAATCTTGTCCTGGACAAAGAACTCCCTGGAGACCACTTGCCCACTGACATCATTGGTGGCATTCAGAGTTACAATGGCTGTCTTTGGCTCCCAGAAAATCACTGATGAATTACTCCGATTGTCTTGTCTTCCGTCTAACAGCCACGTCCACATCACGTCGGTTCCTGTCAGGACTTCTCCCTGAAGTGAGACGTTGACACCTGTTGCTACGTAATTCTGCTCTGTCACATTTGTAGCTGTGAACCTCAGTCCAGAAATGACCTCCTGGACAGTTACAACCTCAGACACAATCTTTGAGCTAACTTCATTGGAGACGTTCACAGTGACTTGTTTTCTGCCAGGAGTGATGAAGGTGTGGGTGTTTGAGGGCTTGGTCCAAGGCAGAAAATCCCCATTCACAGACCAGTTGTACTGCAGGTTAGACCCCTCAGTGGTCAAAACTGTCAGGTTAGTCGGAGCATTGACTGCAACTGGGTTGTTGCTGATCTGCAGGTTCACCCCTCTGGCTGGTTCCAGGAAGTAGATGGTTCTGTTCACGGACAGCTGTCCCAGCAGGTTGGCGGCCCGGAGGAAGATGTCGCATGGACCTGGTGTAGAGAAATTCACTTCCACACTTTTCCCACTTATGTTGGAACTTGAACTCATTGGGTCTTGCTCTCTGATGAGGTTCCAGGTAAAGGTCATGTTGGTTCCTTCCTTTAATCCTGCTTGAAGGTGGATGATGCGGTTTGTAGCAAAGCAGCAACCTTCACCTCCTGTTCCTCCGCCTTTTTCCATGTCTTCTGCAAAAATCTGCAGTCCCTCAAGCTCACGTTGGACAAACAGGAAGATACTCGCTTGTGCTGTTCCTACGTCGTTCTCTGCTGTCACAATGATGCTGAAAGTGCCAACAGAGCGGAAGGTGTAAAACATAGTGTGGGTCCCTGGTATTGAGGTGCAGCGGTCACACAAGATCCAAGAGAACCGGACACTATCTCCTTCCTCCATTTGGGCCTCAAAGTGAACGGTGGCATTAAGAGGGACATTTATCAAGCTGGCGTTTACGGTCAACCCACGGATTTGTGCGAGCACAGCAACAGATAAAGTAGTTTGATTACTGCTAACTGTGTTGGCTGCTGTCAGTGTGACATTGTAGTTTCCTGAGATATTGTAGGTGTGGTGTGTAATCTGGCCTGTGCGCACATTTCCATCTCCAAAGTTCCAGGTGTAGGTGACATTGGTGGCCACAGAAGAAGTTGTGAAAGCATATGGGGCTTTTAGCGTCAGGTTGTTGCACTTTGTGCCATTATGTTGAATAACAATTGGTCCAACTGGCCTTAGAACCTCGATCACAAGACTGGTGTTGCTGGTGGAGATGTTATTGAAGACAGTGACTGTCACCAAGTACTGACCTGGGTTTTCATACACTGTAACAATATTCCTAGAGCCATGAATGAGCATAGGATCCTCCTCTCTGCCAAAGTCCCACTCATAGCTGTAGTCAAACTCTGGCTCGGCTCTGACCTGGAACGGGATCTCTTCTCCTACGGCAAAGTGTAATTTCTCAAGGGTAAGGCTGATGTTGGTCAAAACAGGCTGCACACACACCCAGCTGGAAAAGCTGACCTTGGTGGCCCTATTGACCCCACTGGAAAGTAGCAAGGAGAGTTGGTAGTTCCCAACTGCCTCATATTTGTGTGAAACTCTGGGGTCACCAAGGTGTGTCTCATTGGAGCTTCCGTCCCCAAAGGACCATTCATAAAGATGAGCTGATTCGTTTCCGGACACCCAGGCTTGAAAGCTGACAGGGGTCTGTTCTCGGATGCACCCCGATGGCTCCATACTTATAACTTGAAAGACAAAGACCTGCACCGTTAGGTTTGTTGAAACAGAGCCCAGGGCATTAGTGGCAGTCACGTTCACTGTGTAGTTCCCGTCTATGCTGTAGCTGTGTGTCACATTAGGTTCAGATGGATAGTAGATCATGCCATCACCCATGGAAAACGTCCATGTGATGTTATTACCTGAAGCATGGCGGGCCCACACTGTAGTGGGACTGTGAAGCTCTGTGGGAGAGGAACTTTCCACTTCTAGTTTTTCAATCTTTTCATATACAAACATCTCAGCACAAGCCTCTGTGGAGCTGATGGTGTTGTTTACCGACACACAGACATTATAGAAGCCGCTGTGCGCATAGGTGTGTGCCACACGCCGACCTTGAAGCGGGGCTGAGCTGTCGCCAAAGTGCCAGTCATAGTGAATTCCATAGGGTGAGGGCAGAGGATGAGCCTCAAAGTCAGCTGATCTGCCAGCGAGTAGGAGTCGTGGCTCTGTTTGTATATCAACACGTGTGAGGATGCTGTAGACACTCATGTTGATGCTCTGAGTGACGTTGTCATAACGATTGGACACTGATACCAGTGCAGTGTATATTCCTATGCAGAGAAAGGCAAAAGAGACAAGAGTAAGAAAAAGATAAGGTAAACAAAATGTATACATTGTAATACAAAATAAGTATATCTTATTTAAAACATTTAAACAATGGGAAAATGAATTGTAAATAATCTTTATTCATCGCTCAAACTGCTGATAGGGAGATGAGGGGGGGTTACCTGGCTGAGAGTAGATGTAGGTGACATTGTTGCTCAGGAGGACCTGGTTGGGGGAGTCTGGGCAGAGGAGGGCAGGGTCATAGGGAGGCTTGTACTCAAACTCCATATATCCCCCATCACCAAAAGACCATCTGCAGCATAATAAAGACAATATAAAAGTACAAATATGTTAAGCTTTGATGAAAAGATGCCCTGATTACAATTCCTACCCACCATAACTCCTACACACAAATAGACACACAGATACACACAAACACTCAGCCGCTAGCTGGAAAGTGGGAATCTTCTCTGACGAGGCAATAGAGGGTTTGGACGAGGAGGAGTGGAAACTCAAGACTCAGGAACTCAGGAAGCCTCTCTGGACCAAGAATGGTGAGAGTGGAGGGAAACTAAGTGAAAGAGTGCACCACAGTTGGGAGGGTGGGAATGTGAAAGGGGAGTAAAGGGGGGGGGGGGGGGCAAAAGAGAAAGAGTGGAAGAAAAAGGAAAAAAGTACAGGGGAAAATTCTTGTCAGCAATCTGCTTTAACCACACAGTTATAAATCCAAGGCCCTGCATGGTACGACTGCTGCTGTTAGAGCGCACAGGAAGATGAAAACAGAGAAAAGAGCAAAGAGAAAGAGAGGCAGATAGAGAAGAAGAAACAAGCAGCCAAACACAAACAGATGCAGCGCTTGTCTTTGTCTTAAAAATAAACTGCAGGGGAAATAGAGGGAAAATGAGACAGTTTTCTGACTTAGTTTCAGTTTCAACAAAAATAAACCCTCTCAGCTATACATCTATGATTCTGTCCATCTGTCCCCCCATGTTCATACCGGAAGGTGGCAGCCACAGACATGTCCACAAGCACAGAAGTGGTGAGTGTCTGAGTGGAGCCCTGAGGGACCACATCTGGCACACCCTTCACTGTGAGGTTGGCCATGGGCTTCAGGCGGTCCACCGTCACGTTGAAATGTTGTGTGAGGTTACTGACATGGTTAATGGCCGTCACCTGGAGGACAGAACACAACACTGGTAAGACGGCAGAAGTCAGTGGGTGAGACTATTATTAACTATCAATAACTATTATTACTATTTTAAACCAAAACACTCAAACTTATCGGTTCTGATTTTCTTGAAAGTAAATATTTTCTGGGTGATTGCCCTTAGTTTTCAGTTCGTTGGATTGAAAACATGAACTTCTGGGAATGTTTTTCAGTTTTTTGTAATTACAGACCAACATGAAATTGACAATAATCAGCAGACTGTATTGTCAATGTTCCAGAAAGGTCAAGAAAACATCAATCAGGGTTCAAGAAAACCAAAATATGACGTGTGTTAATACAAAATCTTCACACTGAGCTCACATGTGTAACATTTTTCTGTCTGCCAGATGTAACTACCAGAGAATGTAAAAATCTGTCTTTTTATTCCACATGTTCATGTGTTGACTCAGTGATACGGTGTGAGAAACTGTCTGATTACAAATGGAAAACCTACTCTCCAATTTCACACAAAGCACAGACACAGCTGAAATAGTTAAATGTGCACACATTTCAAGACCTTTTGTCAGTGTTTGTATTTGCCCAATTAAAAAGCTGGATATCAAACACAAACCTGTCACAGGTAAACTTATTCAAAACAATTAGTATGCAGCCAACAGGGAAGACAGTTTGGCAATTTGTCTCGAGTTGACTTGAGAGAAACGCACAGTGAGTTTGTAGACAGCAGCGTGCTGGTAGATCACGTTGAGCACAGTGTTGTAATAGGTGAAGTAGGGTTTGTCATCCACCGTCCATTTAAATGTGGGGCTGGAGCCTTCAAGCACGGATGCTGTGTAGCTCTAAAACAAACACAAACATATATACATTAGTATAAAGATGAAAAAAGACACATCAATATAAAATATAATATAGCTGAGAGCAAACACTCACTACAACTGACTCCATCAGCACCCTGTGTGCTGGGTGTGGCTGCACCACCAGTCCTCTGAGGGGTTCTTCCACAATGACGACCATAATCAGACTGGCCTCTGTCACGTTGTTGTGGGCCTCCAGCTCCACCTGCACTGGACTCCTCTTCTCCTCTGCTCCCAGGTTCAAATCCAGCACTGCGTACAGGCTAGGCTCGGCAGCTTTGACCCCAGACCCTGGACTTTGCCCGGGCTGACAGAGTGTTTGGCTGGATGGAAACTCTGATGGACATTCTGGCTGAAACGTGACACTGCGATTAGTGTCCCGCCGAGAAACCTTTGTTACATAGCGGGACTGGACACGGAGCAGCAGGCGGGTGTCGTTGGGCTTCAGGTAGAGGGTGCCATTCCGAGGAAGGGGATATAGGATGGTCAAGCCCAGAGGGGGCACCACTCGCAGTGGGCATGATGCAGAGACTGGGTATGATGGCTCAGCAGAAGTCACCTGAAATGTATCCAATGACATACAATTAGTTATTACAACAATACAACAGACGTATCATTATAGAACAAAAATTACACAGGCCTGAGTATTGGCATGAGTATTGATTGATATGAATGTGGTGATTCTGAAAACATATACTAATAAGTTGGTAATATTTATAGTTAAGTTATATCAGTGTGTATGGAAATTGGAAAATGTAATTTTATTTGTCACAAAATGTAAAAAAAAAAAGTGAAGTGGACTTTTACTTTTGCAGAAAAAGTTACATGTACATGAGAACATGTTTTACATTCTAATGCGGCCTCCTGACGCTTGTTGATATCTGCCTGATGCATGCTGGGATTTGACATGCTGCTTTGATGTCTTACCAGCAGGCTATAGAGTCCGGGCTGGGGTAAACCAGCAGACAGCTGTGCTCCCTGCAGCTGGGTCTCACTGTGTCCCACATAGAGCACTCTGATGGGGCAGACTACGTCCTCCAGCCACCCTCCTTCACCATCCTCCACCAACACCTTCAGATCAAGCTCCGGGTCAGGCAGAGGGTCAGTGGCAGGGTCAGCCTGGTTATCTGTTGTCTGTCTGGTGTTGTTGATCCAGAACCACTCTGACTGGTTGAGGGCTAAAACATGTTGACGCCAGGGTGAGTTGGGGGAGGACTGGCAGCGCAGCAAGGAAGCAGGGCCAGCATCATGCTGCAGGGCGATGATATCACCACGGGAAACCAGTAGGTCTTCAAGTTGCTCTTGAACCTGGGAGAATCAGGAATCAGATGAGTATAAATCAAAGGCCATTCCAGATGAAAGTCTGGTACATTAAAGTAAGATTCACCATCACCAACTTTGTTACCAAACTCAATCTGCTATTTTTGTTGCAGTTAAATGGCAGGCTGTGCACAACAGATGCAACCCTTTCATATTTATTGTACCTGGCTGCTAACACCCTTAAACTAAAGCTGGAAGTCATCAAACATTTCCTCTGAAATTTCTTCATTTTCCAAATCAAAAACACTAAAATTGTTTAAATAAGTCTGGAGTCAAAAGTGAATCATCTCACCACTACATGTGCAGCTGGTCCTGCTGGTAGAGTGATGACCACCTCATTTAGTAGAGTGTAACGGGGCTGGAGTGCCCCAGGAGGCAGGCGGTGAGCCTGGGTGCAGTTAGGACAGGAGGCTGGTTGACAGGGACTTGAGAGGGACAAGCACCGCTGTTGGAAGGGACACCACTGCTCAAATCGGGGACAAGAGGGTGGATCACCAGCCTTAGTGTCGTTTGGGACGCAAACAGCCACTGGAGCGCACACTGGACCTCCACAGCCTGAGACACAAGCATGTTGTTTCAGTCATTCAAGATTCAAGATAACAAACTAAATAACAGAAGAACAGAGAACGGATCAAGTCTGAGCTTTTCCTACTACATGTACCCTCTGTTTCTCATTATACAACACAATGAATGTCATGACACCAAATATCATATTATAATTACTAGAGCACTGTGTAGCAGCATTTTAATATTGTATCTTGTAGAAGTGGAGCTAATTTTATCTCTACCTGTTTAACATGTAGATCACTATTACTGTGAATGTGAGTGAAAGTACAACAGCTTTTTCCCTTCACCTGATGTAACTTACACAAATTTGATTATTCCAGCTATGTTGTCAAGTTTAATGAAAGCAATGACACTAAAAGTACAAAAACACTAGACAAACAAATATGAATCACAGGCTGAGTGTGAAGAGTGCCACTTTAACAAGCATAATGATGCAAAACCTCAGATAAAACCAATGAATCAATGGATCAACAGGATTAAATCAAACAAGTAAATCTCCACAACAAAACACCAAAAACTGGGCACTGGTGTAATGAGTATGAAAGATTTGTGTGTTTGTAAACTGAAGATAATTAGTTTGCTGGGCTGACATCCATCTGTGAGTGGAGTAGGGCAAATTTGCTTTCTGTGTAATTAATAATCCAGGTGCATTATCTAATTATCCTCCTTGTCTCCGGCTGCATTTAAGTTTTACAGAAAACATGCTCCCAGATCTTTAACAAGCTGCTCTGCTCTCTGTGGATTTGTCTTTCTCACATCTTTCATGTGCATCCGTTATCTGCTCCTCTGCCTGTTGCACATCTTTGCTGCTATGTCTCAGTGGAGATGCAACAAAAAAAACAACAAAAAAAAACACAGAAAGCATTTCAATCTTTTGTGCCATGTGCCAGGAAGTGTTGCAGTAACGTGTTGCGTATTTGGATGAGGACAGGAAGGAGCTCAGGAGGGAGGTGACCTTGATTCATCTTGTTTCCATCTTCCTGTTTTGCCCCACTTACTGTTCCAACTCATCTTTTGTATTCACCTTGCTAACAACTTTTGACAAGGTTGGACATGTGTGTGTGGGGGGGGGGATGTTTTGTCTGACTGGAGGTGTGGGTGCAGGTGGCTTATATGTTTAAAACACCTGCTGATACTGACCAGAAATGTTCACATGTTTTTAATGCCAACCTTCTGTGTAAGTGTGTGTGAAAGTGTGCTTCCTTTGTGTGTGACTCACTGGGGAGCAGAAGGTGCAGACTGGGATAATGACAGTGAGGCCTGTAGGTCTGGAATCGGACGTGGATTTGTGAGGTGAATTCCTGAGTGACAAACTCAAGGGAGGACAGACGACCCGCTTGAACAAAACTTAGAGACGGGAACAACAGCGTCTGAGTAGAGGGAAAAATATGAGATAAAACAGATAAAAAGTTTGACTGAAGAATGTTTGAGGAGGACAATGGTAAACAAGCCGAGGTTTCTTCTCACCTCTATTCCCTGGCTGAGGGGTTGTGGAGTGGAAAGAGGAGCGGCTGGGGCACGGTGTAAAGGATTATGGGAGGTAAACACAGCCAGTCCCACCATGTAGATCCCTGCATCTGGAACACGCACTGTAGTGGCAGAAACAGAATTAATTCAAGTTGACAATAGAGGAGGAAAGATTGAAGGATTTAAAAAGCGGAGAAAGGAAAGAGGTAGTGGAGGCAATTTAGAAGAAATGATGGAGCGACTGCAGTTGACTCAGACAGAGAGAAGGAGGGAGAGAGAGAGAGGAGGAAGTGAGAGAGAACAAACCTCTGAAGAAACAGGCCAAACAAAACTAAAGGAAGAACAGTTCACTAGAGGTAGAATGTATCTGCCCATTGCAGACTGACACAAACGCAGAGACAGAATCAAAGAGAGACACGACCAAAGAACCGCAATTAGACCACCAGGCACACACACACACACACACACACACACACACATAGAAACTACAACCTGCCACGTATCTACAATGAATTTCACACTGTGGCACTGAATTCCTGTTCAGCTTTGAAGGCAGTTTTAGACTGCGCTGGCTTCTCTGACGTCTGTTGTACATATTTTTATAGGAATTCAGCCTCATCAAGATCCTTCCTCTGGAGCAGGCCGATGTCGTCAGTCCAGCTCAACTTTCTGCTTGAGCTACATCAGCACCAAGTGAAGTGTTACATCAAATATCTGAGTTAAAATGCTCTAGTCCATGATGATAAGAAAGTCAGCAGACTTTTTATTTACGGCCACTGCACTGGCTGATTTTGCCTGCATCCAGCACTACTTACTTATACTTACTGAGACTGTTCCCATGTTTTAACACATGTTTATCACCAACTCACAAACACTGTGTTTACCACGTAACACCAAGATGTGGTAAACACTTATTTTATGCATGGACATTCAAAATGGCAACAATTTTCCTGCAGCGATTAAATGTGTGTGTGATTTGATCTTTTTGTGAACAGCACAACTATAAAAGACTGACACTATGAGGTTTTCTTATTATCTACAGCTTTCAGAATATGACATGGACATGGACATTTTAATAAATGTAGTTTCTGCTGTATATTAATACACACAGAAATTGCATTCTGAAATACTTTTATGTGTGGCCTTTGGGGAACAAAACTATTACATTTACTATCTAGATTTGTTTCTACTCCTCCCTATCCATCAAGTCTGAAAATGTGATCCATCACACAGATGGAACTGTATCAGAATTATTAAAACGTTAAAATGTTTGGCCAGATTATTCAGATGTAATCATAGTTCTGAAAATGCTGGAGGATGGTCTCTGGATGCCTCTTACAAAAGGAGCAATTTGTATCAATGCCAAGTGTACTCCAATTATAAATGGTGCTTGAGGGAGCCAGTCTTGTGCTTGTGATTAGTTATGAAAGAGGCTGTTTGCTTTTTCTTTCTATGCTTGTTTGTGCCAGTTAATTTATATAGAATTGAAGAAGACTGAAATCCACAGGTCTTTTGTTTCAGACAACTAGGAGGCAGAGGGAATGAAGGAAAACAGCATTTGTGTTGAATCTGTGCCTCATTATTTTTTTTAATTTTGCATTTTCCTAAGTATGGGCTTGTAGGTGTCTGAACTGCTTTGTTTCTTATGTGTGCATGTCTCTGTGTGAACGCAGGGAGCCTACCTTGAGGCCTGTACTGGCAGACATAGGCATGCTTGGCGTTGCGAGGGGGCAGACCCTCCTCTCCCTCCTGTGCCTCAGAGCCATTCACCCAGTTCAGCTTGCCTGAGGAGTTGACATCACTCAAGCCGAGCCACACACCTCGCTCCCTGCAGCAGGAATGGGAAGGCAACACATAAATTAACATGGCAGCTGCTTGACATTTAGCTGTATTGCTGCTAACAGCTGGGAAATTGGCTCTTTAACTTGAAATGTACACAGGAGGACACAGATACAAACGTACATATACATGGATATAATAACTGTGGTACTGTCAGACAAAGAACAACAAACCTTACACAAACCTTACACAACACCCATTAAGCATTTCCTCAATCATCTGAATTGAGTCTTGATAAGTAACAGTGAAGTTAGTGAATGTGCCAGCTTGCCTTCAACAATCAATGATTGCAGGAAAGAGAGAGCGTGAAAATCGTTTCTGATTGAACCCCAATGGGATGTCACCAAGGCGATGTCAGATATTTAGCATTTCCCTGTGATTACGATAGATTGGATTCTCACCCCATGGGTCCACTAATGGACCCCACCACCACCACCACCATCCCGCGGCCCCCTCCAATTCTTTCTCAGGCTTCCACTTTTCTTTCTGTCATAATCTATGAACTGAGAATAAAATGGCCTTCCCTCTGAAAGAAGGTCATTGTGAGTTCACAATATGTTCCAAAAAATGGAAGATGAACAGAAAATTTCACCCGAATTAAATCTACCTCTGTCTTATTTTCTCTCGTCCTATTTCTTTGTTGTTTTCTACACTGGCTGACTACTCACGTCTGTAGAAAGGACATCTAAAGGAGTGGACAGAGGTTAAAACATACAGCAGAGAGGGAAAAAGAAATGAGGTCTTTATAGCAAAAAAGCAAAAGCAAAACAAAAACAAAAATATAATGACTAATGAAAAAAAGAGAGATTGTTATATAAGTGAGTGGGTGGAGAAACACATGGGCTGAGAAGGAGAGAGGGGATAAGCTCCATCTGCAGCAGGTTTTTTCTTCTCTCATCTTAGAGGGCAGGGTCTCTGCCCATTAACACGCACACATGCCATGAACTGTGGACTCCTCCTCCCAGGGTGTTAAAGTTACAATGCAGCTGTGCTTTTACAGATGTGTTTTTTGCAACCTTCTCTGACCTAAACACCAAACGCTGGCGGTCTTCAGACCAACACAAGGTCAAGGAGATTTTTTTGTCATAACAAAGTCAAAGCTGGTGTGACGTCCACACATCATGCATCACACTGATGTCTATTATGTACACCTAAGAGGCATTTGAGGATTGTGGAAAGATATTGCATTCTGCTGTGTTACATGGCTGAGTCTGAGTATACACCATACTAAAGCGTGCTGCCCTTGAAAACAGCCTGAAAAGTGCATGCACACATACACAAAGAGACACATTTAACATTAAAATAAGCCTGATGACTCACCCAAACGTGAGGGGAGAGGCAAGAGAAACACACTGTCTCACACACCCCTATCCAAACCATGCACCTCGTGATTGTCAGTGATTGAAAAGTTCAACATCTGTTTTGAGTATCTGTGTGTTTCTTTGGCTGTCGCGTCTGAAAACAGACCGCAACATGGTGAGAACTCTTAACTCTGTAAAGCGAACGGAGATGACGCATTGTGTCACAGAGCTGGCAGGTTATCTGTTCTGCACCTGCCAACTTTCTGCAGGGCCTGGTCTCTTCTACTCTCTCTCTTTCTCTAAATAAATAAATATGTAAACAGTAATAGTAACACTTAGTACTAAAATAAAATGTTTACTGAAATAGTTTTTCTGTTTGAATGTTGAGAATATACATGCACATGCAGCTTCATGGCAAAATAAATAACATGGAAAGACACTGGGGTCCCTCTTCTGCACTCCATACAAACACTCACTGTGTGACTTTGTGTGCCAGCAGGTTACGCAGTGCATCACTCCTGACTTTTATCAGATCCCCACCGCGGTCAGAGCACTGCTGTCGAGCGTCGGCCCAGCTTAGCTCCGCTGGAACAATCTGGAAACAGTGTGAGGCGTCCCCTTCTTTTGGACAGTGAGGCGAGGCTGGCGGACAAAAGACATGAGTCACATGATTTCCCAGATCTTTTGAAGGCCCACTTAAAACATCATGGAGCGATTAGAATGAACTTTTTATTAGTAAAAAGATGACATTCAAACAACTTGGTTAAAAAATGCTTTAAATCAAATAAATACACTCCTCTTTGACATGTTTGATAAGGCCTGTGCAGATTTAATCCTTGGTTAAGTAAACTGTACGGCACAGTCTGATGAGTAACATTTAGGTGGCTGCTGAAAGTTAACACACTGTGAAGAAAATAAAAGCACAAAGCACAGGGTGAGAGTTTCAGATTGGCTGTTGGTGACTTAAGAGCTCACAATCAAGCACCATTTCAATACTGTTCAGTTTATTGACAATCCATCAGCTAATCAGAGCTTCAGCATCGGTGTATTTTACCTTTGGCAACCTGTACGCCATCCTTGGTGATCTTCCAGTCGACATCCACACCAACCGAGCCCCAGCTGACAAGTGTGAACTCTAGGCTCTTATTGGCCACAGCCAGAGGTGGACAACGCAACTCCAGTTTAGGAGGAACTGTCACGATCACTTCTCCACGTGCAGAGGCCTGAAGATGTATAAATATAAACGTAATTCCCTGACAGGTCATTCTGCTGGACATACTACAGAATACTTTGAACACTGAGAAAATGAGGTGCTGTTTATGGACACTGTTTTTTCCCTCTCACCTCCTTATGTCCAGCCCAGGCCATCACATTGACTGGATAATGACCTGGAAGTCCATATTTATGAGTTGCCGTGGTCACCTCAGTTCCTGTAGTGTTGACCCGAGATGAAAGGTCACCAAAGTCCCAGGACAGTGTCACCGGTGTGACAGAGGAGGTGGCAGCCAAACTGATGTGGTCATGAACGCTTTGCAGTGGGAGACGCTTCAGGGAGATTGAGAAATCCACTGCAAACACACCATGAGCCAGAGTCCACCCACATTTCTGTGAATCAAACAAAACCATGTGAAGAAGAAGAAAAAGTAGACATTTTTGTGCTAACAGGCACAAATATTTAAAAATAAAATATCATGTTTTTTTTTTGTTTTTCACTGATAATTGTTAAGATGTTTGAGGTTTCACTATTATTTTTGTGGTTTTAAATAGAAATTTGGTTTTAATGAAAGTTATGAAATGCTCCAATTCAAAAATAAACAAATCTTGATTTTCAGTTGGCGCTACAGTATGAATAACTTCAGTTTGCTGAGTCTGAAAATGTAGGAAAGTCATTGAAGCCATGGGTGGAAGTTGTAGTAGGTTATAGGAAGGTTTAGAGGAAATCCTGAATGATGTGTTTACACAAGAAGAAACAAATGGGGAAGGAAGCAATACATGGGGGGAGGTGTCTCTCTCTCTACAATACAAACACGCCTTACAATCACTATTAACTGGCTCTACTCTGTGCTTGTTGTCATACATACCTTCATAACTTGGGGGTTGGTACATGCAGCAGAGCACTGAGATTCACTGATAAAGTTGGGCTCAGAGTTTGTGCTGCAGAGACACTCCTGTCGTGCCCCCAAACCCCCATAGCGGTGTGATTTAGCAAAACACACACTGTTACATTGTTCAAGTGTGAAATTTCCAGGTGTGGAGGAAGAGAAGATGACAAGCTCATTCCGACCCCCTGCTCCGCTACTGCTGTCCTCAAGACACCCAGCATAGTTAAGACCTGAAGACGAGACAGAGAGTGTCAGATAACCTTATTTTGTTTCATTTATGATTTTAACCAGAATTAGACATCTCTGTCCAGAGCAGCAACAGAGATGAAAAGAGGTCAAATGATGGTTTATTTTTCTAATGTCTGAATTTCACAATGATTGCATAATATAGTAACTTTATATTTGTCCTTTGATCTGCATTTTAAACCCAAAGGCAACTATTAAGTATTAAGTCTGCTTGCTTATCATCAAATATGCAATTGATTTAAGTCTTTCCCTCCATGAGTTGAGCCTCCTGGGCAGCACAGTAAATACTGGCCCAAAAACAGCTTATTGGGACTAAGAGCTGCAAGAGAGACTTCAGTTAATGCAACAAAATTTGCACACTACCTTTTCCATGGTGCATATTTTTGTGATTTTTTGCGACTTGGAAAATTTAGATGCATTAGTGCGTATTTTTTTCATACCACAGGTGAGCAGGCTGACATTGAGCAGGGGCTGGTGGCGGAGCTCTGGAGGGTGGTTGCAGAGCATAGCGTCTGGACGCCGAACTCGCACTCCTTTCTCCTGGAGCCAGCTGACCAAGCGGAACAGCTTACAGTCACACTCAAACGGGTTACTGCTCAGGTCACTGGAGGAGAGGAAGAGGTGAAAGAAGTGACTGGATGAGTAATGGTGAGATATGACACTGCTCACAGAGACATGGAGCTGAGGCCTACTGATACCACTGCTTCTGATACTATCAAATATGTGCCAATGTCGCTCTGATAAACCATTAAAGCTGTCATTATTTTATGCACTGTGTTGGTAAAAGGCACTTGAAGCAGCTCAATGCGCCACTTGTCAATAACTTCACTTGAATAAAGTACTTGAGCAAATGAGGAGTACTTGAAACTACGCTTGACCTGCTAGCCAGAACAAAGATGGCAGTCTAAATGTGCTTCATGAGATCATTGGCTATTATGTATTAAGTACTGACATTACAAAAGGTGAGAGAGACAAAGTCAATTTTGTCACATGGAAACAAGTGGAACTTTTTGACCCTTGGTTACAAATGAATGTTAATAAAAGTAACTGAGCTTCTGTTGCAGCAAAACAACACAATGTGGATATTTAAACAAAACAAAACTACACATGTGAACTGAAATAATACTTCAGCATCCCAGAGAATGCACTTTTTTGCTGACGTACAGTAACTGTGCTAAGTGGGAAAGTAAGTAATAGTTACATAACAAGTCACACCCTCCACAAAGAACCTTGTGAAGTCTGTATCGTTGGCATACTATCCACTCTCTTCACCATTAGAAAAGCATGACAAGTCTGCAAATATATAAAAACAGTGGACATCTGGAGGCAGTGTCTAAGCCCAGCTGTAGTTATTTTAAGTAGCACTGCATCTCCAACGTGTAAGTTAAGTGTTATTTAAAGCATTATGTCAGTATTGGAAGATATAAGGGGTAGTTAAATCAGGCATCTTTAGCAGAGCTTGGCTAACTCTCTCCCCTTGATCACAGATGTTTTCCTCAGCAGACCACTCACAGGCACAAACAGAGGTCTTATTAATCACATTAATTACATCTGTGCTCCTGTGAGGTGTCGCAGCACGACAGTGATTGGTAGGAACAGTACTGGCACCCTGAAACTGTTTGGACGACAACCTTTATTAATTGTTATTTGTAAAACCTTTGCTTTCCACACAAGATTTCATTCATAAAGAGGTGTATTCCTTTAAATGATGTAAGAGAAAGTAAGGGAAATGAGGCATGAGTAGAAATCCTGGGAAAAGAATAAGCAGCGATGGGAATGACAGATGAAAAGCAGAAAACAAATACTGAGGGAACATGGGGGGAATGGGGGGAATATGTGGAGCAACAGATGGAAGCGGGAAAGGACAGGGCAGGGAGTGATGAAATTACATAACATGTTTTTCTGTCTATTTCATTTATGTTCTGTTTCTGTTCATTTAGCTGCACTCAGTTACAAGTGGACAAGGACAAACCTTTTCTCATCCAAAGACTGGAAGAGGATAATTACTACTCACTACCTTCCATTCCAGTCTGAAATAAAGCTTCATTCATCTCGTGTGTGGGCGAGGTAACTGGAAAAATGCTGCATGTGTGATCAGATGTATAATTTACCCATGCACTATGTTGTGTGTTTGCATGGATAGGGTTGCATGGATGAGACTGAGACCATTTCATACTTATTCATCTCTTAGGGAGAGGAAAGACAAAGAGGAACAGAGAAAGGAGACTACTTACATTTGAGTTAAATTGCATAGGTTGTCACATATTCTCTCCTCGATGGTGGTGATTTGGTTTCTGCTCAAATCGCTGATGGAAACAAAAGAAGAAAAATCACTTTTTTTTATCGCACTTATTTGTGACATTTACAGTCATACGTATCAGATTTTGGCAAGATTTCTACAGTGTGAATTCTTAGTCATGGACATAAAAAGCAATAACTGAGTCATTACATGAATGTAAAACAGTTTCTTCTACATTGTTATCCAATTGTAGATAGATGCAGTCAAGCAAAGTGTCAAAGAAAATGTCATCCTCCCATCCTGTTTACTGAAGCGCGACTTATTATGCATATTATGACAAAGTGTGTGAAAATGAAAGATTTTCCCCCTCATCTTTCCTCTTAATGTCTGATAATGACAAGGTGAATCAGGACTTCTTTGAACATGTGGCAGTAATTTCAGCCTCAAGTCTTCTTATATACAATGCAACAAGCTTGGTACACGTGGACCTATCAACTTGGACTGGGGCTGTTGGTGGACAGCCAGTTTGGTTCACGGAGCTGACCCTGAGCTAGTCCTGTGTTGTCTTGGCTGTGTGCTGAGTGTCATTGCCCTGTAGGAAGGTAGGTCATCAGGTCCTGAGAGCTCTGGGCCAGACTGCCCCTCCCTGCCACAAAACAACACTGCCATGACGTGATGCTGACGTGAGCTGGAGCAGGAGAAGTCTTCTTTCCTACAGTCGAGTCTTTCAGGTACAACTCCAAACAGGCTTTGATTTGACTTTCATTCTGACAACGCAACTTTCTGGCCACTCTCCCAGAAAGCCCAGACAGTAGTGTTGCAGGGATGGATGTTTGTCACAGTTTGGCTGGGCAGACAGCTTTGAAAGGAGTCTTCCTTTTTCACACTTCCTCCAGTTAGGAATTATGGCCGACTGTGCTCTGGGGGACCCTCAATGCAGCAGAAGTGTTTTTGTACTCTTCCCTAGGTACATGTCTAAACACAACCCAATCTCTATGCTCTGCAGGCAGCTCCTTCCTCTTATGGCTTGTTTCTTGCTCTGACATACATTGCCAGATGTGAGTTCTTATGTCATCCTGTCTCTCTAAATCACGTCCAATGGGCTACTTTACCACAGGTTGACTCCATTAATCTCATATAGAAGGACAAGCACCTGAGTCTAAACACAGTGTCTGACCACTTGTGCAAGTGGGATATTTTAGTTTTCCGTTTTTCTAAATGTCCAAAATGTGTTTATTCTACACTTTCTGAATGCACTTCATAACACTGCATAACTGAACAGCTAAATAAAAACATCATTTATACAGCAACAGACAGTATTTCATGCATTTGATGCTTCTACCCTCCTGCTCTCCAAGCTTTGTTTCCATTCTTCACTCTCTTGTCCTTTACTCTTCACTCCCTCCTCTTTCTTTCCTTCTCCACCCATAATCCTCCTCCTCCCTCTCTCCTCCATCCAGTAGTCTACATAATGGGGCCGTTGTGTGGTGGTTTTGGAAGGAACTGATGGAAACCACCAGAGTCCTCTCTCATCACACACACACACACACACACACACACACACACACACATACACACACACACCTACACACACACACACAAACATGTGCTTAAACACCCATTGGGTGGAAGAAATAAGGTAATGGATGGAGGAAGGGGGAGATAGACAGATGGAGAGAGGGATAGACGGAGGTAGTGGGAGCCTGGAGCAGTAAGCTGTAATTGAACTTAATCGTGCAGTGATTGGTGTGTGTGCATGCATGTGTGGGTGAGTGTGTGCATGTGCGTGCATGTGTGTTTTGGTGAATGCTCTCTGGTCCAGTTCGTTTCCTCTTGGGATTTCTGCCTACTTAGATCCAGACTAAACCCAGTCTCTCTATTCTGCTTTTGCTTTCTTTTTCATTTGCCTCATTCTGCATTACTTCTCTCCTTCCTCCACTCATAAACTTGAATTAACCAGGTCCTCATCATCCCCAGACTTTGTACTTACAGGACTGAGAGTGGTCCACAGCAGAACACCCCTCTGGGGAGAACATTGATCCTATTCCCTTGAAGATACCTACAGAAAGATGTATATGTAGTTAGATAGATTGACTGAGATGCAGAGATAGACAGAGGGACAGACAGACAGAGAGACAGAGAAACAGATAGACAGATGGAGAGATGGGCAGATAGATAGACAGATAGATAGATAGATAGATAGATAGATAGATAGATAGATAGATAGAGAGAGAGAGAGAGACAACACTGTAATACAGATTGGTGTGCACTCACAGCTCTCGGAGACCCGTGAGCCGATCCAACAGGCTGGTGTCAAGGGAGGAGATGTGGTTCTTGGAAAGATCTCTGCAGAAACACACCAACATATTAACATTTAAAATGCCTTCTACGTCAAGGTGATTGCAAACACAACACATGTATTGACTTACACGCATAGTACCAGCAGAGCTATTTACAATATAATATGATTACTGTTGGTAAATGCTGGGAATGAAATGTAATAACAGCAAAGGAAAGAGAAAGTGAAAAAGTTTGTCTCATATGAAAAGAGGAGGAGATAAATAAAACCAGACACTCTAAATATGTAAGTGGATGTGCCAAACAACACAATACTAGAAACAATGGAGAGTTTTCTGGTTATTAATGCTTTTGCAATGATACATGACAACACAGCTCTTGATGGCTTAAAATGTTGTTTACCTATTACTATTATCTATAACTATTTGAACTATTTCTGTGAAGAGGCACAGAAGGAGTTGTGTTTAAATAAGTAACCCTTAACTTTCAGTCAACATTCAGTCAATGTTTTCAGACTCTTAACTCACAAAATTGCCTCTTATTATAAGGCAACGCGCAGACAGTGACATCAGCTGTGTCGATCAAGAGGAGATGACATTCAGCCTGGGGACAGGGTGATTGCATGGACCCCAAACCCACCAAGACAAGCCAAGAAATGTGTAATTCTTTTATTAGAATTAAAATAATGAAAAACGGCACTCCAGTAATTTCGTAATATATTTCAATAAAACTGGGACACTCACTGGAGACATGAGAAGAAACAGCTAAAATTGATGCAGCGGAGGCCAAAATATCCTGACTTTTACTCCCTAAAGTGAGTTAAACTCCAAAAACACTAGATCCTGCAATTCCCACAGTGCAACTGACACAACTCGTACAACCCTCTGTGCTTACTGAGTGTCCACTCATGTGCCACCAGGTTATAATCCATGCTATGTCGAACATTTAAAGCAGACGTAACCCTGATGATGTCATTTTCTCAAACTTAAAGGAGAAAATAATTTTGTACATCAAATGACACCCAAAGCTTCAGACCTGTGAGAATCGGGACATTTGCGCTGGCTGATACAGTAATGTGAGGGTTAGGCAGTTTTACTGAAGTACTGAGATTAGTTTCTTAATCAAACAATGTGAAATAAACCCGTCTGAAGGGCTCTGAATTAATAGCAGTAGAGAATGGCGAAGGAGGAAACTGAATCATTCACATGTTTACTCTATTGCACTTCATCTAATCACAGGCATCCTTTATCAGTCGTGTAGAAAAAAACAGCAGGATGATGGCAGGTTTTGTTTTTCTTCTCACTGCACTTGAGGGTTTTTCCTCAGTCGATGTGAGGGTCTAAGGGCAGAGGATGTTGTCATAATGCTGTGTAAAGCCCTTTGAAACAAACTGTTTGTAAAAACGGGCTATACAAATAAAATTGCCTTGCCTTGCACTTCAGGTGTCCTCTAAAACACAGTAAGTATAATCACTCAACTGCGAGGATGAATTTGTTGAGGTGTGTAACCTTAACAAATCCATCCTCGCGGGTGCAGAGAAGAAGAGACAAAAGAAAACTTTAAGCTTATTTCATCATGAAAAGTTTGAGGAACAAAGATGCAGATGAGACCTAATGGGTGGGTAAGAGTTCAAGGATGCTTACTGCATGACTGCGCAGGTATCCTGGTTATCACACTCTCTTCTGTGTTCATGTCCATTCACGGCCCTCTCATGTGCTCACTTTCATTTGAAATATGTCCAGAAATAATCACCTTTACTTACTTTCTCTCTCTCTTGCTCTGCATTTGGTAAAGTTCCCAGAAACTTGAAAAAATGACTTAGGCCGTTATTTTAATAGGGTGACGACATTACAATCAAACATAAGAAAGCAACCTTGATCTCAGACTGTTAAAAACTCAAAGATTTTTAATTAACATCCATTGACCCCTAAAGAAATCTTACCTAGAATATTATATTTAAAAAGTCCATCTATTCATTGGTTATACCACTTGTTAATGTATCTCTAATGGACAGTCTAGGTAATGGCAAAGCTGTCTCTTAAATAACCTCAAACTTGTCTGTCTTATTTCTATATGTACTGGCCCAGCTCTATTGATAAGTGTATATGCTTGTCCTGTATAGTGCATGCTCTGAGTTAACAGTATGAGGATTATACAAAAACTAAACTAGAGTTAAGATGAATTTGGTGTGAAACCAAAACATAAAGTAAGGGAGTGAGAAGACTGAATTGTTTGAACTGTGTAGATGAGTTGCCAAGACAAAGAGAGAGAGGAGCGGAGGAGGCAGGGCAGAGCTGAGCGTTGTCAAGTGGCTTTAGTCTCCTCTGTGAGCCTTCACAGCAAAGCCTCCGCTGCACGTGAGAACGATGAGACAAAAGGAGAAGAAAAAACAAGGAGCCAGATGACAAGAAGCCAGGGGTTGTGAGAGGACAGAAAGCAAAATGCATGTGTGTGTGTGTGTGTGTGTGTGTGTGTGTGTGTGTGTTTTAGAGACAACAAGATAGTCCTGGCCAGAACAGCAATAATCAAAGATTGAAAAAGTTATGCACAAGCATGATCCATATCTTGACCTACAGTGTTTTTTTTTCAGTAGAAAGTGATTAATAATGGACAATTTACATCAGGGAAATGTGTGTGAGTTTTGGGAGTGTGGGAATACACTCACATCTTTTTCTCTCTCTCTTTCTTTGTGTGTGTGTGTGTGTGTGTGTGAACAGAGCAGGACGCCCATTCCCAAAAGGAAACATCTGTACATTCCAGACAAGCTGTGTAAGAAAGATGGAGAGAGAGAGAGAAGAGAGAGAGGGGAGAGAGAGAGAGAGAGAGAGAGAGAGAGACTCCTCCTCTGCTAAATCCATCAGTAGATGAAACAGGACAGCAGGAAGATGCTCCGCCCACAAGTTGATCATTCACACATTAGGCTCACACCTCTTTTTATGTAATGCTCTCAACATCAGTTCCAGGTGTGTGTGTGTGTGTGTGTGCGTGTGTATGTATAATGTACTCCATTATATGTGTAAATTTTCTTTCTGGCCAAATGGATATCACTGCATGGACAAGAGACACAGAGTGTGTATGTGTGTTTAACATGACAATATAATGTGACCTTCACCATGTCTATTAGCAGCAGGCTCCTGTTCTCGCAGCTACCTCTGGCCACACATGGTTTTACTTACTCACTCACACACCCTGCAGAGCACACAGACACACACACAGGCCCAGATATACACACACAGCACACATATGGTTCTGTTTTACTGACGGTGTGGCCAATGATCTAACCACTCCTTATAAGGCCTGTCTGGTGCCACTCATTCTGAGCTAGAGGATGAGAACACACACACACACACAGTCCTCATTGACTACTTCGGCAGAGGGAATGACAATAAAAATGAATTGGGGAAAATATAAATCTGAAAAAATTACAGGAAAAAGACAGACAAAGAAAAGCACAACAGAAAACTGACATCTGTTTAACTTCCTCTGTCTCCAATATCAATACAAGAACAACAACAACAAAACAGAGTTTTTTTGTTGATGAAAACTCTGGAGCGGGTCTGGCTGTATCTGGACAGATTGGTATCTGCTGCATCGTGGTGGTGAGGTGGTCCAAGTCCCTGTAAGTGAAGGCCAGTGCTCCACTAACCCACTAAACACAGACTGCTCTGTGGTCGCTTTCATCCCCCTCAGCCACGCTGCCTGGTTCCCTCCATTCCCCACACACTTCTATCAGTTTCTGTCCTCTTTCTTTCTGTCTCTGCTCTGTTGCTTTGTTTATAGGGGGAGGCTGGGCATACCTATAGGGATCTGATGGGAAAAGCAACAGAGCAAAATTAAAAGGGGAGTCAGAAGATGGTGTTGTGGAACAAGAAGAGGCAGGTGTGAAAAGGAAGCAGAGGAGAAGTTGGGAGGACTGGGAAAGAGTGACACAGGCCAGGAGTGGAGAACAATCACCCCACTGTGGGCTGCCAGCCAGCACCTCATGCCTGAGACTGGGGTGAGGGGGTGGACGGAATCTCAGGAGTAGCTGGGTACTTTCCCTACTGCAAGGAGAGAGGGAGAATGAAATTAGGGGAATAGGGCGAAGGGCTGTGGAGAACGGGTTGTTGATTAAAGAGATTTGGTCTAAAACGTCTAACATTTAGCTACACAGTCTGTCTGGCTGCGTCGCAAACACTCCTCTCCTCTCCTTTAGAACATTCTGTCCATTTTTCCAGCTGCTGCTGCCTGGGTTGTCTGGTGTCCAGCTGGCAAGTGAAGGGCAGCTGTGTGCAGCGGTTTAACACACTTGCTAAAAGAACGACATACTCGCACATGCACACTTTTACGTGCAGTCAATACATAAAGGAAAAACACAAAATCAGTGCCGCTGTCCTGCGCTCATTGCTCACTCTTGTTCTTGTAAACAAATCTGTGTGAGTCCCACTTATCTTGAAGTCATAAACTGTGGGTTTAAACCAAAAATGGGTCTCAAGCCTGAGGCACTTATGGGGTGTGATTACGAAAGGGAGAAAAAAACAACTAGTCATTATTTCAGTGAAAATGGAAATCGGTAACTACATTTCATTCATGTTCAACGGGAAGAACTCTTAACTCAAAATCAAGTACTGTACAAAAGTCAAGTTTGACATTTCTTCTGTTTCTGAACGATACCAGGAATAAAAAAGAAAACTGGTGAAGCACCCTGACAACTTGGCAGCAAATGGAAACAAATGTTTTGAAAAGACATCACCCTAGTAGGACCTGCCTCTACTCCTACTTGTCTGATTTTATTTTCGACGGTGTGGATGTATCATCCTCACACTGTAGCTGCAGGAGTCCACGGTGAAGTCACACAACACTCATCAACAAAAGTGTCTGTAATGTAACATAACAAGCACCAGCGAGCTGTCGTCTGCTGTGATGGGTGGATCAATATAATATCAAAACAGAAACTCAGAAGGTCCCTCACAACAGGTGAGATAAAAAAAAAAAGACACAACTACATTTACACTGCTCACAAAAAGTCAGGGACATTCAGCTTTGGGATGAAATTTCAGAATGCATCTAAAATGCACTGTAACCTTTACAGGTGAACTTCATTTGACCTTCTCTAAACATTTGTATGCAAATGTCCATCTGTTCAGTGTTTCAGTATTTCTTGCTTCAGTGAGTTTGAGTTTGTGCTGAAACTGTCCTCTTCATCATGCTCTTCACACTCTGACGTCATGAGACCAAGACCACACCTGTATAACAGTCCATCAACAGCACCTGGACATGTCCAGGCTTCAGATGGGATGTTGTCAGAGGGAAGTGTCCACTGAGCTCAGAGTGTCACAGTGTCATCAGCAGGTTGGACAGAGACACAGAGAGAGTGTGTGTGTGTGTGTGTGTGGGTGGGTGTGTGTAGGTGTAAATGTCTTTCTCTTATCCCTGGTCAGAGTGTGAGCCACACTCAGGCTCACCCTGTGTTTTCATTAATATTAATATCATTTTGAAGTGGAGAATGGCATGTTTGTTCGTCCTAGTCTTTTGAATTGAAAAATAAAAATATAAAGGATGACTGCAATTTACATTTGAACTTTGGCAGGAGAGATATGACTGAAAAATGATAATGCAGGACAGTGCCAATCCTCCTGAATGTGACTGTCACCTTCGTGCAACAGAAACGTGCCAATTAAAAGTCAAATATAGTATGCAATTATCTTTTCTTTTATGTTATATTCATGCATCCAATTTGACATCAGAAATTACTGTTCATGGTTTGGTTTTCTGTGTCATTTAAAGCTGGGGTCGGCAGACACGGTAATATTTGAAAATACAGTCACCATCAGCGGCTCTCCGTACACAGTACATGCTAATATGCTTCATTCACCACTGCAACACAAACAACACCATTGCAAGGGGCACCATATAGCTCAGTGGGTTGAGCAAGCGCCCCATATGCAGAGGCTACAGTGTTTGCTGCAACCGGGCCCGGTTTAAATCCATGTCATTCCCCCTCTCTCTGCCTCTCCATTTCCTGTCTCTCTCAACTATCCTGTCAATTAAACCCCCCCCCTGCAAAAAAAAAATTATATATAGTGTTGCTGGTTATACATATATGTAAACAACAGCACCACCACTGCAGCCACGAGCCTTTGGTTATGGCTCTAGTCAGCAGAAGGCTAAATTATTAGCAATAATCAACATATTCAACTCATCGCCTTCGTCCAAACCAGAACATGACCTTATTCATCTTGAATTTTGGAACTTTCTGGAAACGTCATTAAATTCATTCACACCCAGTAGGAACAGGTTGGATCATAAAACAAGATGCTAGCAGCTCTGTGAGGGTGTGTTCACTGTTCAGGCACAGAGGTGCATTGCCAAACAAAGAAATATAACAATTAAAATAATGTGGACAGTGTTGAAGATAGGGAGAAAGAAAAAACACCTGTTATTCTGACTTGGGGAGTGTTCATCATGCACATTCCCAGGTGCTTAGCTCTCGTACTAACCTTGTAGTGCAATTAGTCTGGATCAGTCTAGTTTTAGCTATTTGCTACCAAGTGAAACCAAATACAAACAAAGAGCTCCTAAAATAGTTGAATGAATTACACTAGTGTACCACGGGTTTTATGTTGGTCTAACTCTTAGCTACAATCCATTTTGCTTAAAGGACAGTTTAGTAGTATACTGTAGTAGTAGTAGTGAGGAGTATATAAAGTCAGATTACTCTTTAAATGAATGAAGTACATGACTGTCGAGCTCGAGCAGTCCAAGAGTTCATCCAATGGATGTCAAGATATTTCAGCCTGCACCAAAATGGTGGACTGACTGACTGATACTGGTCTTTATAAGGACATGCTGCTAGTGAGGCTAAGAACTGTGTAGCACTGTAGTGTGTGTATGGGTGACCTGGCGTTGCTGGATGACCTTGCCAATGCAACACTACCATGGTGATGCTGCACCTGTTCTTTGTAAGGTCTGAAAACCATCAGAGAGTAAAAAGCAAAAGGGAATAAAGAGCATAGCTGTGTATCAATTCGAATACTTCCATGAGAACACTATGCAGTATACTATGTACACTATGTACATACTTCTGTAGTGCATGAATTTCCACAGTTAGTATTGTATCAAGTCAAATACTAACATTGCGTACTTACCAGAAATAATGATCGCAACGGTTGCCAACGTCTTCTTCTTTTCTCGACCGCTATAGATGCCCGTCAACACATCTACCATCTTATTTTGTTTGTAATTTCAATTAGTGATAATCAAAGCCTTACTTGTACTTTTTGTTTTTGCCTGTGTGAGCCACCTGTTTAATGCAAGGTGGAGATTACACCAGATCAACCTTTGAACCTACACAGGGTTTTTATGCATGTGGCTACAGGCAATCAAACTGTGTGTGCAGGGAGTCGTAGAAGGAGGCACTACAGCCTGATTTATCTTCTATTAGTGCATATGCCGATGGAATGAACGAATGAAATAGGAAAGGCAGAGCGAGCAGAGAGCACATTAATGAAGTGTGTCATATGGGAGTTAAGGAAGCCTCCAACACCATGGAGACGCACAGAGCCTCAGCCACCCTGACAGCACAGAGGTCTTCAGAGGTTTGTCATGTTGCTTCCAGGTTCACTGGAATTAAATAAATGTGAACTATTTATACTGCCCTCCCTCCACTCATGCAGAGACATGGGTCCTCTGCAGACACACAGAGGCGAGGATTGAGCTCAGTTTTCTTTTAATTGTCCATCAGAAAATGACACGAGACAGGGGCAGCATGTCCATTCCCTGTTTAGTACCGGGTTAATTCCTTGACTTGAAAACTGAGATGCAAAACAGGCTTTTTGTTATGAATATAAAACGACATCATGACATTGAATAAAAATGTGCCATACTGATAATTTACATTTCATTAGAATTTGGGCAAGGTTATAATTCCACAGTTTAGAGGCTAACAATCCAGTTTTCCACTTTCACCCTCAAAAACCCATGATAAGATTTAGCCCAAGCAAGACAGAGTGTTGCTCTGGAATATCTTTATGTCTGTGACTGTCTGTACCCAGTGAACAGGCTACACAAACAGACACCGCAGGTCTGTAGTCTGGGCTGTTTATATCTAAATGCAGGGGACAAAATCCAATTATTTTTCTCTCCAGTTCTTTCTGTAGATAAAGTAACTATAGGGAGACAACAGATTAAGTTGTTTTGTCGAGCTCGAGCAAAAGTCAAATGTTTCCTCTGCAGTGAACACCAGCCGCAGTTTATTTCACTTTGTCTTGCTCTCTCGCTGCCCAACACCACCCAGTCCAAAGGAGAGATTTAAATTGGCTGCATGCAAAAGGCCCCTCTACACGGCATTGATTATTTAGAGATTTAACAAGTAAAAAATGTCTTATAAGTTCTATAATCAAGATGGGATCTCTACAGGCTTCTTTTTTGTCCTTGAACCCTTTCTCTTCCTCTTCATCTTCACATCAAAACACCAAGCAGAGACTGGGGAACTCTTTGGAGAGGTTCACACATTGTTCAGCTCTTGAGATTAGTGTAGTTGACTGTGACTGAGACAGTTCCCTGCTCATTAGTGCATTCAATGTCCAGACCCCAGTGCCAGATCACTTTCAAAAAATATGAATAAAACCATCATCCTGGGACCTGTCAATGGCATGAAATAAAAAATCGATATAATTATACTCCTGAAGATGAAGTTACATTTAACAGTGTCACTACATCACATGAATCACTGATCAAGTCACGACAATAAAAGACGACTGCTGCAGAAATGAAATATACTTATCATAAATCAGCCATTAACGCTGCACCTAAATATAGGTTGAACAATTTGGAGTTGTACAACACATACTGCCAAAAAAAAAAAAAAAAGGCCAGACAGACAGTAATTCGAGCTAAAATGCACAACTGCAATAAAGTTATGCTGAAAACTGAGAGAGAGAACCTCATAATAGAAAAATCAATATCACACTTCTCCACTAAGGGAAACATAAAATTAACCCGTGACATATTAAACAAAGGATGGTCCTTTGCCACAGCCTGGGCTACAGCACTACTAACAAAAATCAGCCATTTGTAAAAACACTCATATTCCTGGAAGGCTGTTCCCAAGGTGAGTAATCCCAATCCTCAACTCTGAGGAAACTAATGGATAGAAATGAAATCCCTCCTCTTGATTTCTCCCTGTGGAGTCACCATGACGTCACCTGTTCTATAAACAAAAAAAAGGGAAATGCTGAGCGACACCTCCACAACACTAATGTGGCAGATTAAAACACAACACACCATGGTAAGTATATGAACAAAGACATAATGTTTAAACCTATAATGAAACAAAAGTAGCTGAAACTAATTTGTGACTGTGTATTATTTCAGTTTATGAACTGTGACATATTGCAAACACAAACCGACCTGGGATAATAAGTGATGCAATCTAACGAGAGCAGTGGAAAATGGTGAAACCTGTTGTAGTGTGTAATAAAAACATGGATTTTAATGAACATGAAGTGAGTTAAAGTTTTCATCCCAACCAAGGTAACATAATGGTAATTGTATATTGTAATAATGAAAAATCAATATGGAAAAAGGAAATGAGCAGAAATCATTAAATTAACAAAAACAATCAGAACCACACTGGTGTGGTAAAAATGAACGAGTTAAAGGGAAGCACAAAACAATGGAACCCAGGGTGCTGTGGCGTCTTGACCCCTGGAGCGTGTACCATACTGAGTCCTGATTGAAATGGCCTGGGGTTGACTCTGACTCGCAGCTCTTTGCTCCATGTCATTCCCTGTCTCTCTCCACAGATTTCCTGACACTCTAATACTGTCCTATAGTAGTAAAGGCATGAACCCCTACCAAAAAAAAAAAACCTTGCTTCAGCTGTTGAAGCTTGCTCTTCAGTCAGGCTGCGTTCCTGAGATCTGGAGCCGGGGCCTTATTTTCCCAGTACATCACAGTGGAAATCAATAAAAGTCTAACATTTACTGAGGCATTTGTGTGAGCAGACACCTGTGGAAGGCTTACTGCAGCATTATCCATGGCCGACTGCTGGCCTCATTTATGTAGTGTGATACCCACAGAGTAAAGGGCAAATTGACTTTTTACCAAATCACAGCACTTCTGACCACTCAGCATGCTCTAATTAATCATTACATATGCCAAAACAACTTTAAATCAAAACCAAAACAAGTAAGTACTGAATTAATTGCTTTTGATTCTGTTAGATAAGATGGGTAATATTATAAAATTCTTCAAATGGGTGTAGGGAGATAAATTCCTCCAGCACCTGGACCTCGTGCAGCATTCATGTCAGAAAATCTAAAATATGATTTCCCAAAAGATGCCTGGATCTCAGGATATTAATCCATCCAGATCACACTCTATATTAACTTTGGCTCCAGATCTGTGCCTCGGGTAACTTTCTGTCTGACACTGAATGCAATGAAACAGAAAGCATGTTTATACAGTAATAACCTTTCACAAACTAGACATACCAATTCATTTTTGGACCAAAATATCTGACAGTGAAACCCCACCATTCACCCTGGCCTCTGTGTCGCTCATCAGCACAATACTAGATAGGACATCACGGCAATACACCCCGAAATCTGCAGGTGTGTTTTAAGCATGCAAACAGAAACACCACCCAGTGCATGTGTAGCAGAATTAGAGCTGAACTTCTGAAGGGGCCTCCAGACTTATTGATCAAATAACACCCAATAATGTTCAGCCTCAGACCAGCAATGTTTTCCAACCACTGATCTGAGTAAACCTGAGCAGGTTTATTAAATTAACAAAAGATGCCTATCTGGAACATTGGATGAATCAAAGCGAAACTCGGCCGAAACACAATTGCTTTCTGGCCCTAAACCAGGAATATAAATTCAGCAGTCTTCTGGCGATCAGCAGAGGAAAGAGTCTGTGCTCGCTGCACGACAGGTGAGGCAGAGACAGAGAGGCACTTTCTCTAAAAATCTGACAAACATAATATTATCAGAGTGGTATACTTAAAGAAATCTGATTTGCTAATTCCAGCCGTCACAGAGCAGGAGACAGCGATGAGCATCAGATTCTGTATCATGTCAAAACACCACTGAGAGCCGCATATTTTAATATAGACTACACAGACATATCACACACACACACACACACGAACGCTTGCAGTGTTTTTCCCTCTCATTATTGAATTAAATTATCCTTGATGTGCTGGCATTGTTGTTTACTTGACATTCATATCAACAAGGCATAACAACTTTCTGATTAGACTTGACACAGGGGAGTAAGGGCAACTTCTTAAATATGCCAGCAAGTGTTTGCAACAACAAGCAGCACCCGTGTTTGTGTTTTCCTCAGGAGGATTCACCATTGTGCTATACTTGCCAATGAATCACTAACACGGGTCTAATGCAAAAAGCCCTGTACCACTTTATCACCACTTCATTATCATAAAGCCCTGGGTTCAGAAGACAAACATTAGCTGTAGTACTAAGCACAGCCACATACATCACTCACAGCTGTCATTATGAATCACATTAATGAAGTGGTCAAGTGGATGGTATCAGGGGTATTTCACAGAATCTGTGGGTCGATGTCACATTCTCTCTCCTTATTACCCAGCAACCGCATCTTACATACTTTTGAACTTAACAAATGTTCACACTGCTCTGTCCATCATGATGGTCACTCAGTGTGTTTCTTCACTGCATAGCAAGGCTCTTACGTACAGCTTCAGTTTGCGCCTCAAAGAGTAATATGTAATGTCTATTCTACATGTGGGTCACACAGTCCCTCTGTACAAATCAGAGGGCCATTTATCTCCACCCAAAAGCTGTTGTCAGTGTCAAACACACACTCTGGGAGCAGCTGGAAATGGAGGCTGACTGTAAAAGTAGGTAGCTTGCATTCAATCAGCTTCAATGGATTCCAGGGGAAATTATTCCCCAAATATGCACAGAAACAGTTCACACCACTTTTGCAGCATTTTCCAATCTTCACATTCAAATTTCTCTAAAATGTGTGAAAATCCTCAAAACTTGCACTGATATTTATATGTATCCATATATTTTGGTGTGGCTGTTCAATACATCCTGAAAGTCTGGTGGATTTACCTCCAAAACTTTTCTTAGGTTCGTTTGTGTTTCTATGGACATTTTTTTTTTGGCTGTTAAAAATCATTGAGACCCGGTCAATGCCAATATATTTGAGCTGCTCCTCTTTATCATGAGAAATCTTCAAACTCTCAGTGCATCAGTGTTTAATACTCAACACAAGCATTTTGAGTGGACTATGAGACTGTAAACCATTAGTGTCATTTTGCTTATTTTTAACTCTGTTATTTCCATCAAATCTTCCCTGCATATTGCAGAGCATGGCCGGTGTGATTGATGTGACTGCACAGTTCGTCGACTTGTTTTGGGGCAATTAAACTGTGTCAGTTCCTCACTGTCAAACCTAAGCTGAAAATGTATCCCTGCTTCAGCTGATTGATGGTAGTACACCAAGTGTAATATAATTAGAGGACAGACATGAAAACAGTCAACTCAAAAAGCTTTTGATAAGGCTGACTCTTGAAAAGTGACACTTATAGTTAGTGTGATGGAAAATCTGGTGCCAGCAAGTTTCAAGCATGCAGAGCAGAGTTGGTCGGGCAGTTTAAAAATAAGAGCCGAAAAGAGTTTCCTCTGTAGATATGAAAGAAAGCTGGCAGTTAAAAATACAAACAGTTGTATTTGATCCTCTGTGTTACCCTGTTGGTTCCCAGGCTGTGTATCTGTTTCTTTTTCAGGCTCTTCCATCTGTGAACACAACACATCTGGCAGAGGTTTGGCAGGAAGGACTGCAGCCAACTAAATGCGTCTCTAAGTATGACACAGCAGTGTAATTTTGTTGTCGGTTAGAAAAGAGTTGCAGCTACAAACTTTCAGAAAGACTGTGTGAACGCTTCAGAGACAAAGGATATCTGCTGTCTTGTGGACCTTGCATCACCCACACACACACACACACACACACACACGAACACGCCAACACACAAAATGTCCTCAGTCTTCCGTGTAACCACCACCACCACTACAGTGAGTTAATAATGAACCAAGACATTTCTGTCACCAACACACACACACACAGAGGGAGAGAGAGGAGGAGACTATGGCAGTTGTATCTTCCTCTTCTTCTCTCCCACTTTCTTCCCTCCCTCTCTTATTTATGACTTTCTGGAATGTCTGTGCTTCTGTGAGTGATGTCACCAGTAACTATCGCCATGGTAACACAACAAATTCCCCCTTGCATATGGTCCGTACATTCAGTCTTTCTTTTCCCACTCCATTTCAAAGTGTGTGTGTGTGTGTGTGGATGATAACCACCTCTGCAGCCGGAGCAGAAGAGGGCAGATGGAGAATGATCGAGAAAAAGGCAGAATATCAGATTGAGTCTTGTCTGTTTGACAGCTGTGAAGCCTCATGACCTAGTGTGAAGCCAAAACAGCTCCTTGTAAATAGCACAAAAGCACATCTCCATGCCTGCTGTGTGTCTGTGTGTATATATGCATCCCGCTGCCATGGTAACGCCACAAAAATCTCTTCAGCGCCGCAGATAGGACCGGGACGTGTTTACATCACAGGTAAATGGGCAGCCACAGTCTTCCACAGTGTTATGTAAAGTTCATTTTGAAGACAAATACTTTTTCTACTTTGTTACTTGACATAATGATAAATAGTCTCTTTGCTCCTGGTAAGTTTTTTTTTTAATTTTTCCATTTCACCACATCTAACACAACAGGAATTAGCCACAGTCTACAATCGTGCTAACAGCTCTATTGAGGCACAATCGTAATGCAAACAATTGAAAGTTAACAAACTGTCAATGTGAGATTTAACAGCCTGGATGAAACTGGTGGTGGAGTGACCTGCCGACTTTCCCACCTCAGATTATGTGTTCCACTCAAAGCTGCGTTTGAGTGTCAAACACTCACTCTAAAGTGGCTTGAATTCAGTCAGTTTTGAATGATTTCAGTATATATGTATATGTATGTGTTTCCCTTCACCTGCAAAGCACCTGTATGTGTATTTTTTGCCTTTATAAAACTTCTGCACTTGTTACTGTGGTGTTTTCTTGGTTATTTTCTAGTCTCAAAAGAACGGTTTATATGAAGGTCAAATAACTGGGCAAATATAACAAGTCCTTTGTATGAAAGGACAACAATGATCAAGACTACAAAAGAAGCCTGAAAAATGAAGAGGACATTTAGTGGTCACATTAAGTAAAGAAGCAATATATTACATTGCTCTCTGTCTTTGTCCTCTCCTGTGTTGCACCAGCCACTTGTCTTCCCCTGCAAGCTCATTTCTGTGTGTAATACTTTTTGACAGATATTTTTTTTAACTTTTATCGACTTTTTCTGTCTAGCGTCCCTGAACACACACACAGCACCGAGATGATTTGTGTCACAGCCATTTGCATATTAAACAAAAGCTATTGGGAATTTAAAAACCTGAGTCTATTCCATGGGCATTTCCCAGAAGTGACTTCAGAGTTGCATAAACTGTCTGAATGAAGTGCTAAGAGATTTTTATTGTGTGTGTGGGTTGGAACAGATGGACTGGTGTGTAACGGGAATGGTTTTTCTCCAAATGTGCACTGCAATATGTTAAAATGCTCCACTGACGGAGGACTGTTTTATTTTCAGGGGTGCTCAGCATTTACATCTGGGGACAGACTAACAGGAGAGGAGCTGGTGTTTACCACAAGATGCAACATTGGTGTCGTTTAAACTTAGATCCTCTCTTACAAGGTGATCATCAATCCTCCTTGGTATCACTGCCATCAATCCTTCAGATGAAAATCTATCACCGTTTACTGAGAGAAAAGTGCAATTATTTTGTGGCTGCCAACAGATTTGTCATTGAACAACAAACAAACACAAAACCCGCCGGGTCAGCAGCATGTGTTTTCACCGTATTAACAATTTCCTCCTCAAAATGCAACATGTATCTCAGTGTGCTGACGCCTTGATCAAACGTCAAGCTTTTCCAAAACAGAGCGGTGATTAAGAATAACAGCTGTAATAAACAACATTACATTTACAAAGATCAATAAAACTATGTGCCAGTGTTTTTTAGATTTAGTTTCATTATTTCAATTAGAGCACAAATTCAGTGCGATCTGATCTTGCCTGTATAGCTTTCACTGCAGTGGTCTAAATGTCTTCATAAAAACTACGATGTGCCTTATTAGGTCCAGAATATTCAGCAGTAACTCAGCCATGCCTGATCCTCTTATTCCTCTCTCTTGTGTCTCTCCCACACAGACACAGAAGCCAGTCATAGCAACAGATAAAGGTCACATCCCATAGCTGATGTTTTTGTAAAACTGAACATCAGAATTTTGCTTTCATCATTTTACCACAGCACAGCTACTGCCAGACTAACGCAGTACAGGTTCCTTTAAAATATACTAGATGAGTGATTGTTAAATCATCTATCAAAGTGAGACACATTGTGATCTGAATGGCCATGCTTCAGTTTATATGTGAAAACTATTCTTTAATTACACATTTGTGTTTTGGAGTGCTGGTCAGCCCAGACAAGCAACCCAACATGTCACATTGCACTCACTGCACACAGTTTAAGTAGCCTTGCCGGCCATCCTACCATAATGAAATGAATGCAATAGAGGCAAGAGTCAATGATCAGCAAAAGAGCTGAAGGAGCACACGGAGTAACAATGGCACACAGTCCACCTGAATGAGAAGCTCTGGCCATACCATGGACAACCCTGTTCACCTGTTATTCATTGACAACATCTTCTCTTGTTGATGTTTAAAGGACGGCCCTTTTCTGTGAGCACTTCGTTAACAACTAATAAAACTGCGATCCAGGGTTATTTAATCCTCCAAGGTCTCAAATTCACACACAACTGTGCCAGTAACAAAGCAGAGGGAGGGCAAAGAAATAATCCAAACGGTCAGTCACTGGTCATATACTGTACATGGAGATGGAGCCTAAAGAATGAAGTGACTTTCCTACAGGTTGCAGGGCATGTCTATATGTCATGGCATGGATCAACTTCATATACAATTACCTGGATAAAAATATCAATGTATGATGTTCCCTCCTCTCAACCAGCAGCATCAGTTTTGCATTATTTACTGCAAGACATGCGATGAATGTACCATGTAAAGATTTATGGTAGTCTTAATGATCAAGCAAACTAAGGTCTATGATGAGATGAGGATCAAGACGACTTAAGGTGGGCTAACTATCTAATACACTACATCTCTGAGTCCTACTCTCTCATCTCTCTCTGCCTGGGGCAGTCTGAAGGCCATTACCCAGACAAGTCCATGCAAGTATATCATCTTTTTCTTTTTTATTCTTTAAATAATGAGTGGATAGGTAACAGGCCAAGCACTGCCTGCAGCCTTTTAAAATGAATATTGTTAACTTCTCCTCTGGTTCTAGGCTGGGTGTCTCGTCCTGCCACAGTCGGCCATGAAATCAGAGTTAATTAAAAGCAAAATATCTGATTTTAATTCCATACTTCTGCTCAGAGGGTGGGAACAGGAAACAAGAGGGCAAATTAGAGAGTATTGTATATCAACATTCAGTCACCTCTACATACGGATTCTGCTGGCACAGTAGGACCATGAAGGTTTATCTAGACTGTTGCAATTAGCTCTGCAAAGAAGTCCAACGTTATTAGAGACAGACCTTACTACGAGATCCTCCAAGAGTCTCTAATTAAAGATGCTCCTACAAGAGCAATTTTCCTCCCTTATGCAAATACAGTCTCTATAAATGTCAAGTGACACTGAGGAGACCTGTTGAGATGAGAGGGTAGGTTACCTATGTTAACAATACCCATGCTGATTTTACTGAAAAATGTTTCCCATGCAGTTTCTTTAGTGCCACTATAATGTCTCATTGATCGCTGGCCCTGTAAACAGGGTGAATCTTTAAGTTTAATAGTAGAGGGTAGTTAGAGGGGAAACAAATAACTGATAACATATGGTTTCCGTCGGGGCAGAACAGAATGTTCTCGCTGCAGCAGAACCGGAGGCGGAAGACTGATCTGCACCTCAAACACCAGGTTCACTTCTCTGGTGACCAGCTCCATTTAAACCAGCCTGCCAAGCTCAGATACACAATTCCACACGCAAACACACACACACACACACAGTCACTGGCAGTATGGCCTCTGATAAAGGCCTAGGCACTGAGACCATGACCTTCAAGTGATGAGAAACTGCTGTTTTTGTAAATCTTATGCATCCATGCTTGACTGTTTTTCTTGAAATATTTTGTTCATTTTTCTGTCTTTTCTTGTTAACAGTCTACACCAGAGCACAGCGCAGACTAAAAAATCACCACGTCGTAGAATTAATGCATGACCAGGACTTACTCTGACTGATTCATCATAATGTCAGAAAATTGTGAAGGATACCTCTCACTGTTTCCTAGGACCAAAGGTGACACACTCAGCTCACTGTGTGTGTATGTGTTTGTGTGTGTGTGTGTGTGTGTGTCTTCCACCAACATCCCATAATATAAAGATGATCCGTTTCCAGTTGTATCAGACATTTTTCCATCAGCAGTGACTCAAATGATTAACAGATTATTAAAATGTAAAAACCAATCCATAAATCTGCTAATTGCTCCAGGCTCGTGCGTGACAGGAGCAAAACAATAGAAGGAGTAAAACAGCTGTTCTCTCATTATTAGCTGATGCAAACCAACAGGGATGTGATGGAAACACCGTTTAGTGAAGCAGCCTGTCCTCAGCCTGCTTTCTGTGGCTACAACCACCAGTGGAAACAAACCAAGTGACAATCAACTTGGCGAGGAAAAAAAACAGAAAGGACGAGTAAGAGAAAGAGAAAGAAAGGGTGGACAATGACCGATCGTGTCCTCGCTGTCTTTTTCCAACCAGTAAAATCTACTTCAACAAAGTTAATGCACTTTCCACAGGACATCCTCTCCAGACCAACTTGTTTGAGGCTACTTACAGTACGCTGGTGGCCAGCGGGATGTCTGCCGCCGCTGGGGCCCTCTCCAGCCCGATGTTGGAGCAGTTGACAACGCAGGACGGCTGCTGGGGCCCCGCGAGCGCGCAGCTGCAGTTAACGGGACAGGGGCTGCAGCTCCTGCCGCCGTCCCCCTGCGGCCCGGAGCCCCATGCCTCCAGGCAGCAGAGCAACACCAGCAGACTGGAAAAGAAGCTATACCTCGGTGCGCAGACGCCATGTTTTCGCTTGGATAAAGTCTGTCCATTTCCACAAGGCATAGCTCACTCACATCTCATCGCCTCTGATGGTGTAAGTCCTCTCAGTCTGGGAAAGCACAAAACACACACAACAGCGCGCGTCCTTTTTTCACGGCTTTCATGTGAGGGGACAAAAGCAGAAGAAGGGACGGGCTTTTTTTTATGTCCCTCTTTTTCCTCGGTCCTCTAGTCGGATCCCCTTCCTCTGAAAATCTAACGGGGCTTCTCCACAATCCTTTTCAAGAAGGAAAAAAAGTTTTGGAGAACTTCCTCTCTCCTCCTCCTTCTGCTTCTTGCAGTTCTCCAAGCCACCACTGGGACAACATGGCACTCAGCTTTCTTTGTTCTATTAGGTTATTAAATGGCATAATGTGATCTTTTGTTGCATTGGAAATCAAACAACCAACTTGATCAGAAAGAAAGAAATGAGAAAACTTTCTGATAGAATAGAAATAATTTCAAAAAAGTGAATAAAAATAGTCTCCAGATGAATATGTGCAGTCTTCCTTCTTCTGGTTGAATTAACCTGCACAAACCCACCATCCAACTTTGGTAAGACAGGTAATGATCTGCTTATGTGTTAATGTTTCCGAATAACTTTCCAGATTATAACAAACCTATCGCCTTAGCAACTGACAGCCAATTGATATGTAGGGCTCTTAACCCAGGCAGGACGATGTCCTGACTGGTCATCCTGACTCGATCAAGGTCAAAGGCTTAATTTATTCATCCATTCAATCAGGGAAATAACTATGATATTATTCCACTCTGATCCATTCTTTGTTCTGATAGGAGGCACTGCTGATTTATTAAATTGGTTCCACAATAACTTTCTCTGGTTGGTATATGTAAATATCAGTGTGTATGTGTGTGTGTCTGTGCAAAGATATTTCAGCAATTTAGTTAAGCTCTTTCTTCTCTGCTATCATCAGAAGTATTTTGGAGAGGTGATGGAGGTTTTTCACTCGGCAGGACCTCTTTTGATGTTTCTCAGAAAGTGTATCTCTGGGCAGTCAGTGTTACTTAAAAGGCTCAGCATGAGCTTGAGCCAAGTGAACAGAAAATCCCTTTAAACTCAGTTCACATCAATTTAAATCAATTCCGTGTCAGGTTAGCTCATTAACTCTTTATTCGCATGACAACCCATGTACAATTTTGCCAAAGCAGCATGAAGAACCATCGTTTGATAAATGTGTGTCTAGGAGATAAGTGCTATAACCAAATCCACCTCCATGTGCTTGTGTTCTGACATTAAAGGCTAAAATAAAGTGTCATATCATATCACTGAATACAGAAATGTTTGAACTTGTTGAAAAAGCACGAGGTCACTGTGAAACAGTTGCTCAGCGTTCATTCTTCCTGAGCGCTGCACAGCCTCCATCACCCACAGAAACCTTTCATCTCACTGAAGTGCTGAACTGACTCTGCTGAAATGACAGTTGTAAACTTGTCATTTTTCCCTGAATTTTTGAAAAAAATGAAAAATGTAAATGTAAAAAAAATTATATAAAGGTAAACACTCCCTGACCCCACCCCTCTCCGCGGTATTTCCTGAGGCAGTGCGGGGCACGTGTTCGAGGTGTTTCCTGGGTATTTGATTTGGCTGGGGCCCTCCCATCCTCGCTGCAGGCGTCTGGAGCTCTGAACAAAGAAAAGAAGAGAGTTCCACAATGACTCTCATACTCTGTTATCCTCGTTGGCTGCGTTTCATTGCTGAGTTCATATTCAAAAAGCAAAATATGTGCAGGTGGAAGAGATCAGCCCAAATAACCCAAATGATCACTTTCCAAAATGGATAACAGCCCTGCAAATAATTTTTTTTTTTTTTACCATATTTGACGATATCAAGCAAGAGCACACAACATTATCAATAGTGTTCAACTTGTGTTACTCCTCTAAGTGAGTGTAGAGGTCAGCTTGTTTCACACTAGCCTTGATACTCTGCATAGTCTCTTATAAATCTGTAGGTACATTAGTTTAGACAGAGTGACAATCTGAGTGTGTGTGTGTGTGCGCGCGTGCGTGTGTGTGTGTCCATAATTTATGCCCATTTCTTCAAGACTCAGATCAGTACATTTCATATCTTGGGAAACCTTCAGATCTTAACTACTATTGAACATAATCTTTTATGGCTTTGAGCAAAGGCTTTACAATGTTAAATATCTCTAGAGAATAAAAAACACAACATAGCATAAAGAAAATATTCCTATCTTAAAAACTGATGTCCCTCCTCTGATGTAAAGATCCTAAAATATATCTTGTTAGAATAATAATTTGAATCTATTGAGTTGTACTTTGATGCCAGTAATGATTACAGTGAAGTGCATTTTCAGTTTTGGAGTTTGTCTTTTTATTTGGTGGGAGGTGTTTGACACTGATGCTGGACATGCTGGACACTTCCTCATCAGAACGTCCTCCAACATGAGCTCTTCAGCCCTCAGTGCAGCTGATGAGCAGAGAGACAGAGAGTTCAGACACAGAGCTTTTCAAATGTTCTCATGTTTTTACAGTGAACAGAGACAAGCAGCGAGGGAAATTGCAATGAGAGGCTCAAAAGACTACAGACCCACATTATACAAAGACTCACAGAGACTATCATGTTAATCACGCAAACAGAAAACCTCAGAGTGGTGAGCCATCAGGGCACTTCCTGAAGAGGAGGCATCATTTAGTCTGCCTTGGTTGAATTTAATGGAATAATCTGGTGTTGTGGATATCAGGTTAGTTGCACTGACTTTGTATCAGTGTGTACCTGTGCATGGCTGTGCATAGGAGCAGCAGGGGATTTGGCTGAATGCTACAGTAGTATCAATGTGCTTACAGTAACATGCAGATGTTTACAAGATGCAACGGCAGCTGTGACACATGTTTATTGTCGTGGATACTGACATTTGTCGGCACCAACCACAAAGTACAGCTGAGGCTGATGGGCATCAACCTAACACTGTAAAGAAATGTGTGATTGAACAGAAATTACACAGAAACAGAGACAATAGTCTGAATTGCTGTAGGTTCATAAACCTGTGATGACAACTTTCTTTCTTTCTTTCTTTCTTTCTTTCTTTCTTTCTACAAACTGGACCTTTTAATGTATCTTTGCTACCTACATAATCCTTCATCATCCCTTTATTATTAGAAACATATATATTACTTGCCTGTAGACAAACCTTGGATTCTTGAATATTCAGCTGAGCTGCAGTGCACTGACTGCACGACTATAGTTGACATGGAATAGAAATGATTAACTGAAACACAACAAGTCCATTTAAAATTCTGAATATTTATCAGTGAAACCTGTGAGTATAAAGTTGGTATTGCTGCATGAACAACACATGGCCCAGAATAAGGATTGACATAAGAATATATTTGGGTTGCTGAGTTTGACAGTAGTCTGCCAGCTGTTGTTGATCTCACTCAAAACCACAAATGTCACTTTCATGGTAGAACTGCAGAAGAAAAGCAGGGGATAACCAAAGTCACTGGGATTCATTCTCAAGACAACAAGTGTCTTTTCTTTTGAGACATGAATTTCATTCCCTTCCTGAGAGCTATACAGTAAAACAACAGAATGAATCACTGATGTTGATACTGGAACATTTTTCTTCATAACATCAGCATATAGATTTTGGCCTGTCTGTTCTGATGAAAACTCAATATGTATAAAACTATAAAATACTGGGTTGTCCTGTACATTTCAGCTGACCATTGTGAGACTGGCCTACTGAACCACTTTGTCTTAAACTGTGAAATGTAGTGTGTCGTATTTGTCTGGCCTGGACTGGTCCAGTCTGGGTGAAGATAAAATGAGCTTGGCTCCTGTTTAGTTATGAGGAGGGTCCTCCAGCCCAGGCAGGAAAACAGCACTTACTAAGGCCTCTGTCTGTGTTATTGTAGGGCTACAGGAAGAGAGGGGGAGAGGAGGGAGAGAGATGAGGAGAGAATGCAGAAGGAGAGAGTGAGGAGGTTCTGGAGAGGGAGATAGAAGCATATAGAAAAGAGGACGAGAGTTGTTGTCAAAGGCTGAAGGGGAGGTGAGGAAGTGGATCAAAAATGATGATAGTGATAGAAAGCAGGAGAGGACAACAAGAAGACAGGAAATGCATGGCAGCAAGATTACTGTATAATGCAAACAGTGGTGTAATGTGGAAAAGTGATAGAAGTTTCTTTTCTTAATCTCTGCCTGCTCTGATTTAAAGTAAAATCTGTGAGCGCTTCTTTCACCACTCATCCTGTGAGTTAGATTATCACAGACAAACCAATAGCCAAGAAACAACTGTAGAATATAAACACTGACAAAACAATGACATGTGGCTGAAATGAGAAGCAACATTAATTCTTTGAATAAAGGTGAAACATTTTCAGGAGGACAACTAATTTCAATTTAAATAACTTTTGCTTGATCCCAGTGGAATAAAGCTAATTTAAATATATTACTGATGGATGCTTTAAGTTGTATTTTGGCCTTGCAAGCTGTGATTTACATAAGACATAAACATAATACATACAGTAATGCGTAGTCATACTTTTAACCTCCCTGTTTGACACAGTGCTCTCATCATACATCATCCTGTCAGCCAGATCTCGCAAATTTACCTGCAATCTGTGAGTGACAATCATTTGTTATGATTGGTAGTGATTTGAGACAGGCTGTAGTTTAGTTAATCTGTCCAACATCAGTTATTTTCCCATAGTTACTCTGTAAATTCTGGTGTTTCTAAACTGCTAATAACCCATCTATGAACATGAAATCTGCTTTCATGCAACACTGTTACCAAACTTAACTTTCTGTTTCAAGTCCACATACAGTAGAGCTGTAGCCCACTTAGACACAGTGATCTAATGTCAGCCTCAACATTTTCCATAGACCTCACTGAATGATTTTTGATACGGCATCAACAATAATCTCAACATTTGAGTCAGTAAGAGCTGTTTCTGAATAAAAAAGAGTTACACGTCAGTACAGAAGGTTCTGTTTTCGGCTATCTTGTGCTACTTACATCGAGCACGAATCAGTATTTCTCAGAAGAAGCTGGAAAAATCTTTTGAAGTTGAATTAAAAAAACCCCAATGTGCTACAGTATCGATTGCAATGTAAAACTTTAAATGACATTTCTTCTCATATATTGACTATGAGAATGTTATCTCAAACAAAATGGTGAACATGTAGAAAATAAGAGAAAGCCGCTCTGAGTCATTCAGGGACGTGGAAGTATTGTGTTATAGACAATAAGACAACAGAATTCTTCATGGGCCTTACAGTACATTCAAACAGAGAGTGAAAACCACTCATGTCCTTGAGAAATGTGGAGTCTAAAAGAAAAAAGAAGTCTTTCAGAGTGAGAAGCACGAAGCTTCTCCAAGACAATCAGCTAAAAAACAGAGGGATAGACAGCCATGGTGATTCGCCCAATGAAGGTCACACGAATGCGTTAAAACAAACAAACAAACAAAAACAGTCTAGACCGAGTTTAATGAGGGTTTGATAAAAGAGGCCAACTACATCAACAGGTTCTTCTTGGTTTTTTGGGAGGGATTTAAAGTGAGGAAAAAAAAACACAGTTTATTTTTTAGGTGTGTGACACAGTGGTTTCCCTGCGACATTAATTCACAAGAAAGACCAAATATGGCTCTTATCTGTTCTCTGTGCTCCTTGTCACACTTCTTTGTTCTGCATATGCAGTCCTCTTAACTTGCTGCTGCGCTTTCATTCTTCTTCTTTTTTTTGTTACCTGTCTGCTTAAATAGCAGTCACTTCTCTTTTTCTCTAGGTGCTCAGCTGCTAATGCCTCATACAGCCACACCTGAATGTCAGCTCATCCCCAGGCTGTGTGTCAGGTGTTAAAACATGCTGGATTGTAATTGAAGGGCTAGAGGTTTAATATGCAGCTCTTCCTGATGAAGTGCACTTAAAAAAAGACATTGAATACCAGATCACTCCAGGTGTGACATGACGAGAGTAAATGAGGTGCAGACAATGATTCTGCCATTGAATAAATGGTTCAACAATCCAGTTTCGTTGCTATTGCAAAAATGCTGATGTTTGAATACACTGAATGGCATTTCTTCCTCTGAATCTTGATGCTGGATACTTTGCATTAAAAAGCAGTATATAGACATGGGTTAATACAGTTTAAAGTGTTACACAGACTTCATTTATCAAGGGACAAACTGGCAAGAATTTATCAGGGGCTGATCCAGCGTGTCCAAGATGTAAACAGGGGCCAGCCAACATATGTCACATGTTCTGGTCTTACCCAAGGCTGAAAGAGTTCTGGGCCAAAACTTTTAGAACTTTATCATCCATTTATAATAAAGACATAGAGCCTAGTCCTCTAACAGCCATCTTTGGTGTGACACCAGGGGAAGCACAACTAACTAACTCTCTCAAAGGAAAGCTATAGCGTTGTCTTTATTGTTAGCCAGGAGATTGATCCTATTTAACTGGATAAAAGCAACACCGCCACAAACCGCCACCTCACAAACTTATATCAGAACATCTTAGATTTACTTTGCCTTTTATTTCTTATTTTGAACATGAGTTTTCATCTACTCCAACATAATTACATATTGGCAGCTAACCCCCCCCCCTTATTTTTTTTCTTTTTTCCCCCTCTTTATCCCACCATCGTCATTATTATTATTGTTGTTTTTATTTATTCGTTTATTTATCCTGAGGGTGTCTGGGGTATATGGGTGGTGGGTATGTCTGATGTCTGGTGGTTGTATGTTGAGTCTTGTTGCTGTTTTGTCTGTAGTTTAGTTCTGTATTTGTATTTGTGATGTACCTTTTGGACTCTTACTTCTTCGTCTGAATGTAATGTTTGTTATGTAAATATGGAAAATTAATTAAAAAAACTTTGATTATTAAAAAAAGCAGTAATATATGTGAAAATGATATTTATTTGTTGTGACTCTTTGATCCATTTTAAACAATTAAAACATCACAAATAACACAAATAACAGGCCTCAGATGAACAGATTCTAACACAACTGACATCAGGTTTGCATGAAACTAAAACATCAGCAGTAACTTTTTGACCATGTTTGCACTTAATCTTACTTCTTTTTCTGGGCATTTAAGATACAGTGATCCTGACATCTACTGCATACTGAACAACTCTTATGTCCATCTCTACTCCAGGTACAGATACAACACATACATGGATCCATTAAACTCACACTTGTGTGTCTGTTAAATTTGAACTTCGATAGTTGTTGGTTATTGTCTGAGGGTTACAAAATCCTCCAAGCTGCACCCCCGAAAGCTCAAAAATTAATATTTTATATTTTTTATATTGCTTCTTTGATCCACACATGAGGTGAAAATGACAAGTTGAGGGATTATGACTTCTTCACACAGACACAGAGACTTCTTGGAGCCTGACTGTCACAGTGAGGTTGACATGCAGACAGAGGACTCCATCACACTATTTCTTTGTATGTGAAATAAAAGAATATATAAATAATATATATACATTCATATGTATATACTCAGACATTTCCCATGACGTACATGTTGCAGACTCACTTCTCACATATCTCTCAGCTCCTGCAGTCTGCTTTCCAGGTTGATTCATAAATTTGGGATAAATTTGATAAGTGCTGTAATTAGACAGAAAAGGCTCTTATTAAATATTAGATTTGGTTGCGTTTATTTTATTATGATATCTCTTTTCTGTTGACATTTGAAGAACAGGGCTACTTGTCTTCTTCTGTGATTCATGCTCTTTGTTTTCTGGTCTGCCATGTTTTTCTGTTTTCCACTTATCTCCCTCACATACACACACAGGACAATAATGTCCTTTGACAGGCTGGTAAGGTCAACCCTCGGGCTGCGTGATAGCTTCACTCCAGGGCATTGCTGTGGAAATGGTCATAAACTCTTCCCTCTGTAGCCACCCTGATATTAACTAAAGACTGCTCGTGTGTGTGTGTGTGTGTGTGTGTGTGTCTGCGTGCGTGCGTGCGTGCGTGCGTGCGTGCATTTGTGCGGTAGTGGGGGGTATGGTCCTCCTCCTCCTGCAACCACATTCCCTGCAGAGAAGAGATAGATAGAAGAGATACACAGAAAGGATGTAACATAGAAAACCACAAAGCAGTGGGTGTCATTGCGTCAGAGCAGCATTTAAACATTATGATGTATCTGATTTGTTTGCTTGTGTGTGTGTGTGTGTGTGTGTGTGTGAAATGCATTAATGCCATGATGTAAAATAACATACAATATTGAATCATCCAACCGATAAAGTCAGATCTCATGCAGACACAGGCTGGATGACGTGCACACAATTGAATATGAACTCTGTGGGGGGAGAACTCGATTCTTAACTGACATGTACCACAATACCATAAATTCAACATAATGCACTGTTGTTTTTTTTTAATAGAAAAAGTAAAAAATAGCTTAATATAGGCTGGTCTGTCACATATCTGTCTGCTTCTGTCTGCTACACGGGATAGAGTACCTCAGTGTGAAATCAGACACAGGGACACATCTTTCAGCTTACACCAAACGTTTGATAGGAGAAGAGAAAGACAACAAAAGCTAAACCAAGATTATTCCACATCATTTCATTCACAAAGAAGCTGACAACAACATAAGCATTTGGGCGAATCATCATCAATCCATCTGACAAAGTAACACCCATGAGAGACATGACTATTTTCTCTTTATTTCTTGACTTTATTGCAATACAATTGGCCCCCTTTTGCATAAGCCACCTTCTCCGTACACTCCATTACCTCACCAAATTGTATTTATAAAGTTTTGTTTCTTTGTTTTATAAATATTTTTGTACATAGTAAATTCCCTATATTCTTTATATTTTCTTATACCTCTGTAAGTATCCTATACTTCTCTGCTACTGTTGCAAGTGAATTTCCCATTCGTGGGATCAATGAAAATGTCTTTTGCAGTTGGTTTTTATTTTTTATTTTCTTGTGAAATCTGCCATTTTTTATTTTCAAAACACATACCAGAATGAGGGAGCACAATAGATATCTCAGTGTTTGATTTCTCAAGGTCAGTACTGATATCATTGTCAAAGGACTCTTATTTTGAAATTACCTGATCCTGTGATCATTTTACTTCCTGCCCTTTTGATTTTTCCCCAGCTTTGTGTTAATCGAATTCTTGTTTGTTCCTGTTTGTTTGCATGTCTGCCTTCCTGCCTTCGAGTTGTGACAAACATACCACAGCATGTCCAGCATAAGATGCTCAAAATAAGGTTGAAGTACTGGATTTCACTTGAAGGTCACTGTCTCTAAGAATATCACCATGTCCATGAACATTGCACCTTGACACAATAGACTAGATCCAACCCTCAACACAGACGGTCCTCCATATTTTCTTTCCGAAGAGACGTGAGGATGCAAGAATGTAGTGAAATAAGATGCAAAAATGTTGTGATGTGGTGATGTAGTCAGTCCTGGAGGGTCCCTTCAGGCTCTTGCTGAAGAGGCCCCTTCACTTCACATAAATATGAAGGAAATAAACCAAGAACTTCTAATCTTAGCTTCATTCTACATCTAGTAACCCTTGATGTTCTCAGGTCAAGGTGGAGTATGATTAAAGGTTGGAACATATTAATCTGGGTTACAGACTGACTTCAGACAGCCATCTTTTTTCCCTGTCGTTTCCACTATTTCTCTCTATTGTGCTGTCTAATGAAAGCAAAAGGCCATATACACACTTGCTTTTGGCAGGTAACACACTTTTAGCAGGTAACACTCATATAATATGTCTTTCTGAATAATATAATGTGATACCAGTCTGATGTGGACCTGGGAGCAGCTATAGTGGAGCATTTAGTTATAAGGTTCATCCATCACACTCATAATTAAAGGTAGCCTGAGGAGTTTTTAATCACCACCAATGTTAAAGAGCAGTGTTTTGAAAATTGGGTCTCTAGTCCTAAAGTGCATGCTGGATGTAAACAATGGTTTTTGTTTTGCTGACAAGAAAACTCCAGTGAGCTTCTTTAAATGTCCTGACAGGTGATGCAGCTACGGGACGATTGCCACATTCATAACACTTTTGTTTGTAACATCAAAGTCAATTTTTTCATCCAGACTGAAATGTGCTCAACAAAACAAGCCGTCAATATGTGACCATCACAAGTATAGCCTCCCTTGAATACACAAACATGTACACTTACCTGTTGCACAGCTTGGCTCCATTCTGACGGAATGAACATCTCTTATCGATTTCTTTCCCCCAAACTGAAGCAATTTTGTTGTCATGTTTCATCTCAGGCGTGTAGTCAGTGCAGTTCATTTTTACCCTTTGGTATTTTGAGATTTTCTCAAATATGTGCTTGAAAGGAACACGTGTGAACCTCTACCATATTTTCATAATTACTCTACTATCCTGAAATGTGTTTGTCAAAACCAATGACTTATCACAGTCACTGTCCATATGCCTGTAATTTTTATTGTTCCATTTATTAACAATGGAGTCGTGTTTATTTTACTTACATCCACAATGGCAAAAGAAACGGCAATGTATGTGTGTGTGTGTGTGTGTGTGTGTAAGTGTGTGTGTGTGTGTGTGTGTGTGTGTGTGTGTGTGTGTGTGTGTGTGATGCTAAAAAACCAAAGGCTTTCAGGAGGGCAGATGTGAAATTGAACACCTCACTCAAATCTGAAGCATCCACTCATGTGGAAAGGTCTCCATCAAGCTGCCTGTCACACATATTGATAATACTTGAAATAAAATGAATGAAAGTCCCTTGTTTCCTTTCAGCTGATTTACTGCATACAATACAAAAAATATGGGCTCTCACAACCTCCTGTACTGTATGACTTTAATTATGATGCCCCTATTTACAGCAGGAGGCAGATAACCTGTGGTATAGTATATGAGTGGCCCCCCCTGCACATACCATCATCAAACCCATTAAAACAGGTAATGTCAAGGTTCACTGGTGTATGTCAGTGGCCTGCTTTAGGAGCTAACCCTATTGTGAACAATCAAAAATTTGATTCAGAACTTAATTGGTTGTTGAAATGATCCCCCTTGGCTTAAAGTTTGAAGTCCTTTCACTGCCACAACATTAAAGTTACCAGTAACCTTCAACATGGTTATCCCTCAGGTCTCAGTTTTCCTTCCTGCACAGCTGACAGCAGTTACAAACTACTTATGTGGTCAAGTCTCCGCCTGTAGGACTGTCACTAGTGCAGGTGGATTCTCTCTGCACTGCAGATGTGTTTTCCTAACATCTTTCCTCGACCTTGTAATGCTTCCCATGAAGGTCAAGGGAAAGTGTTTGGAAACTTATTGACTTTTCGACCACAGCCTTAATCTGCTGCACACTCAAGACATGAAAGGAAGAGGTAGCAAATGGAGAGTTAGCTGCATTTAACTATTGGCTTGTTGAGTTTCAGTTTAGGCAACGGTTTTACAGATTTTACTGCACAGGCTGTATCCCCAGCTCTGTCAGAGGTGGCTGAATATAACCCCTTCCTGCAATGTTAGGTCTTTTCCCTCAGAGGGAGCCGGGTTTGCTGTGTCAAGACTGACCTACAGACAGGGTGTGTTTATGCCTCCATGATGGAGTGAGGGGCTCTGTGCGATACCGTGGCAGTGAGATGTGTCTGAAAGTGGCACAATCTTCACCTCATATCAATTATCTGGAGCTACCAGCTGCTTTTCTTTGCTCTGAAACACTTTTAGACTGATTCTGATGGGCCAATAATAGACATGAGCACACAGTTGTCATCAACCAGAGGAGGGTGTTTGAGAGATGGTAACAAGACTGAAATTTTCTCCCATTTCAATGCTCTGTTGTTGATGTTTTTTTGTTTTTTCAGAAGCTGGTGGATAACAGTCTCTCTTTTTTCATGATAAACATTTCACTCTTTTGCCATTTGTTTTATAAATGGAATCTGCTGGCTGATGCCCTGGGCTGAATCTAGCATCTACTCATGCATTTGACTTTAGGGTTCATATAAGGCCCACCATCTACCAATATGAAATGTACAAGACTGCACCACTTCTCATTTTGACAAGGTTGCGAATCGCACAGACCATGATTTCTGTTTCCTGAAGGAGAGGATCAAGGTGCTACACAGCTGAGCTCAGTGAACAGTGGCTGTCGAACTGAGGTATGACCGTGCTGACAGATGTATATGCAGGTGGAGCCTCACACTCAGTGTCACAAGTCATCTGCCTTAAGGTGTGAATAGAGCTGTCTTTGTCAGACCACGCAGGGTGTGAAGCACAACGCTCAGAGGTTTACATTACGTGTGATGAGACATCAGTTACGACAGCCTCAAGAACACGGCGACAGTCATTGATGTTACTTTTTTTTTGGAGTCATTTCACCCAAGTCACCTTTATTTATATTCCAGATACAGCTAAACAAATGGATCTGACAACTCAAGAGCTCATTAGTATAACATAAGATTATATTGGGAAAATAAACAACACATAAGCTGCAACAATTTAGGTAGGTTTCTTATTATTTTCAATTTGATTTGCATCACAACGTTTGCATCACTAATCAGTCCAACATGTAATCATCACTCAGTTTATTTGTGCTGAACTCTATTAACACATGCTGTACCAAACAAAAACTGTATTTTAAACTCCGCTTTTATTGCTAAGATAGAAAAGGACACTCAGGTGTGGTTCTGGATTTATCACTTATACAGTGTTTTCAGTGTTTCACTTAACATCAGTCCAAGTCATCCTTTTTTGTTAAACTTGTTAGAGTTCAAACAGCAGGCAGCTCTCAGAAGACCTCCAGGTCTGCAGAGTTGTAGACCACTGCCGTCTCCTCAGTCCCCACAGCGGCTTCCTCCTTATCCTCCTCTTCCTCCTCTGCCTCCTCTGCAGCCTCCTCCAGTGACTCCAAGGCCTCATTGGTGTCACTGGCAAAAGTCTCCCTGGAGACGTCGTCATGCTCCTGTAAGTTCAGTGTGCCAATGGCCTGCTTCATCTTTTTGGCCACCATGTGCCGCCTCCTCTTCTGAGCGGCTTTCTTGTTCTTACTCTCTCTCTGGTGTTCCTCAAGGAATATCTGTCTGATCTGGGCCTTGGTGATGCTGGGCGTGTTCTTCAGCAGGTTGAGATACACCCCACCAGGTGTTCGCCGCCTGCTGCCGTCCATGGTGTACACGCCACCGTTCTCCTCCAGCGTGGCCGTCTCTCCAAGCAGCTGTATGGCTTTTTTCGTTCCAATAACTTTAACAACGCGCTCTATCAGTTCTTTTTTAGGCTCTTGCAGCCTGTATGCTATCTCATCTATCACTTTATCCTCTGGGTCATCCTCTGTGATCTCATATCGGCCCTTGACATCCATCTCGGCTCTGGGGCCCAATCTGTCTTTAGCTGGCCTCTTCCTTTTAGCATCACCTCCTGTACTCCCCTCTGACCCCCGGCCCTTCATGTACTCCTCCAGCTGGGTGTCCAGCATGTTCACCTCTGTATCATCCTTACCCTGCCTCTCCATCTCCCTCTCCTTTTCCATTATCTTACGGGCCAGGACAAAGTTATAAGTCTCTACATTTCTGCTGGACATGCTAACTTCACCCTCCATGCCAAATATGCCGAGCTCTGCAGTTATGGCCTCCTGGCACTGATCCTGAACCACAGACCCCCAAATGTTGTTCACTCTGCGGCCTCCCATCGCACTAGGGGCGGGCAGACGAGTCGGCCCAGGTCGGGCGGTGCAGGCAGGTGGCTGGGGAGCGTTGATGTGAAATGTTGATGTTACCTTGTACTATAATGGCTGTCGTGAAGGTTTAGAGAAATTACTGTTTTTGATGCAGTCATGTGATTATGTTGGCTTAATGCTCCTCTGCAACAGCCTTGACACAACTGCCTGTGTTTATCTTGATTTGAGATGAGTTCACAGATTGGCAGTTAGAATAATGCAGCCTGATGTATGCTGCTTAGAGAGTAATTAACCGTATTTTAGACTCCAGGTCTGGTTAAAAAACCACTGGAAAATTTGGCTTGTGGTGCTGGAGGGTTGAGGAGGCAGGTTCAGAGGCTTGCTTCATCGAAGACAATGATTCCACGTATGTAGTCTCAGATTTGTTAAGGTGGGGGGGATTCAGTGTGATGCTCGGTGTGATAAATGGTTCCGTGGAAAATGCAGGAGCTGATGAAAAAATGTTTCTAATCTCATTTACTGCAGAAAGATGTAAATTGTAAAATGTGATAGGTGGTAAAGGATGAGAAGCTGATAGATGGCTGCTTTCTAATGCATTTGCCAACAGTATCAAAAAGGGATATTCTACTGATTAAACAAGACAATTATGCTGCTACAGTGGTGGAAACATCATGTTTGTAATGTATTACAAACACAAGCATCTAGTTTAGATTTTTGCCATTTGTGTGGTGTCTTCATTCACTCAGAGGTAGACCTTCTTGACTGGCTGTGGCAAGAGGTGCGACTGCATCGACAGGACATTTATCAATCACAAAGCACAGTTAAAGATGATGGTGGCAAATTCACGGGCCACAACATTACAAAGACGGACAGATCAGAAACCATTTTGTGAGATAGAATCAGGTTAAGAGTGTTACCACTGGACAAACTGGATTAAACCAAAAATATCAACAAGGGTCAGATTTTTTTTTTTTTTTTAGTAGTCGCCCATAATCAGGATCTGATCAGAATGACAAACTGTGAATGAGAATCTAAGTGGTCTGTGGAGTACGACAAGGTGGAATCATCGCGGTCTGTTTCCTTCAATAAAGAAATTCGAGGAAGATGGTTTTAATTGAAAAGTCTCAGAGGAGTTAAAAAGTAATATTCAATTTTGAGGCTAAATTGAATATAAATTTGTTTAGTAACCGGGCACGTGGGCACTGATATACTCAGGTGGGGAACATTTTCTCAGTGGTAACAAAACATTTGGTTTAAACTGTGTTTCACATAAACCAATCATATCTACATCACTTATAAATTATGATATTTAAAATGGTCAGTAACTGACAAATCTGTATAGCTGCTGGTAGATGACTTATCTTTTGGAATAAGACATCAGGTGATTTAATGTGTTCTGTGGTACACTTCATCACCATCCATGGTGGAACTAAATTAAAAGGGAAGGAACAGACTACCTATGAACACAAAGACTGTTTAAGGTAATCCTCAATGATGCAGGAGAAGGTGCAGTCGGCAGGTGTCATTATCACAGAGTCAGGATGAGTCTCAGAAAGCATCGCCCATCTTCTCGAGTGCTCAGGTGTTTATTTGTGTGTTCACTTTCAATAAATCATATATGCAGGCAAGACACCTGAGGACAGACCACAAGGTAAACCTCAGTGTGAGTGTGTGAGTATGATGGAAACAGACAGAGCACCCACCTTCTACAACATGAGCTTCACACTCCACATGAACACACACAAACAGGCATAAATGTAATCAGCAGCTGCACTGAAGTAGTGTCAGAGCCTTAAATGTTTGACTGTATTTCAGCCAAGCCATATGTATAAACCTATGTGCAATTTCTGACCAACTAATCTCCTAATGTTGTTAGTTTGGCCCCTATGTTTTAAAACTACCTTGGTTAAACAGCTATAACACACTCACACTGATCCAGAACCCCTGCATAATTGTCAACCAGTGTTCAACCTTTCACTCTCTTTAGTTCTGGAAACAGTTTTGTCTTGGCAGCTGTCAGCCCACATATAAAACAGTAATCTTTCTGAACCTTTGCAGTCTGCTTTCAGGGCCTGTGACTCTACTGAAGCTGCACTTGGCAAAGTGGTAAATGAGTCTCTGATCACTGTGGATTAGGATTTTACCTCTGCGCTTTTACTCAATCTCAAGGTGACTTTTGATACCAGAGATCACTGCAATATCCAGGACCAACTGTAAAACAACTTTGGCATCTCTTGCCTGACTCTGATGCATATGAAATGTTTCACTCACAGTATATTTTCTCAAAATAAATGAATAAATAAAAATAATGTTAATAAAAATCCTAAATCAGTATTTTCTGATGTGAAATATTGGAGTATCCCAGGTCTTTGTTCTTGGCCCTCTGCTTTTCTCTTTTAATATTTCACCTCATGGCCAAATTATACAGTCATTAATCAATTCCCACTGCTTGCTGGTGCTACTCAGCTGTATCTTGCAAGTAACAGTAAGCTTTGACAACTATGTGACTTGACAGCCAATAACTGAGATGTTACCTTCCCTCAGCTTTGATCAGTAATAACATCACCAACACTGACTAACTGTGTCTTTTTTCTGTCTGTGGCAGAAAAAAGGTCTGCCACCTGATGGCGATAATAAAAGTCTTCATATGGTTCAGATTACTGCAGGTAAAAGTTCGACTAAATCTATAAAACTTTACCACAAAACTGATTTTAGATTAATTTCGCTCATCCTATTCATGTAAGATCAGAATTGTCGTATAGTATAAACTTATTGAATGGACATGCCTCTTTCAATCTGTCTCTGTCTCTTTAAACTTGTATCCCATCCCATTCTATTTGCTCTCAGAATCCAGGGGTCTATTATCTCCCCAGGCTTAAGTGGACATTAGTGGGCTTCAAGGCCTCTTCCTATCTTGCCCCCTCCATCTGGAACAACCTCCTTGCTGACATCAACCTGTCAGACTCCATTTAGGCCTTTAAAGCTAAACCTAAGACTCATTTTTGGTCCCAGTCTCCATTAAACCTAGGACTTGCAGTCTAGTCCATCTTGTCCTGCTGATGAGATTACAGTAAGCTTTCTGAAACCACAGCATCTCTGTAACCCACTGTTTAATCCCTACACACAAAAGCATCTCTGTCTCTCCCTAACCTTGCCTTTCTTCTCCTTGTTCTCTCAGATGTTCTGGGACCTCATTCGCTCTTCAGGCTTTCCTCTCATTCTCTCTCTCTCTCTCTCTCTCCCCCACTGTGTGCTTCATCATTAATGCATACAATCTATAATGCTGTCATCTTGATTTTCCATAGTGTTAATCAACTTTGTTGCTCCTTTCTGCACACACAAAACCTGTTGCATGGCTGTGTATCCTGAAAGAAGAATGCCTCCCATGTTTCTCCTCCTGGTGTGTCTAAAACTGACTTTTTGGGAGGGTGGGGTGGGGGCAGTGTTTCCTTCTCTGAATCTGAAGACATGTGGTATGAAAATATTGTGCAAATTTTAAGCCCCTGAAAGTCATCAAGTTGTAGACTCTGATGTGTGATTCTGAGAAGTCGTGGCAGAAAGTACACACTTTCAATGTTACAGAGATGTTTCAAATTAGAGAAAGATATATAGGAGAATGAAGACTGCCAGGAGTGTTTTTGTGAGAATAGCTGACTGTGGCACATTCATCTTAACCTAGATGCCACTGGGCAGAATGTGTCTTCATCTACAAATAACAGATGATCAATATCACACAGATGCATACTTTGGCATTTGGCCTTTGGACAGTCAGGGAGTCAGAAAGATCTGACAGTGTGACAATAATAATAATAATAATGAATTTCCACTTTAGTTTAAACCCCAGAATAACAAAAACTATCATTCAAACATGAATACCATATATGATATAGCACAATTTCAGAATAACATAAAGAACCTTAAATCAATCATCAGGCACAAACAGTCAAGGCTACAGGCCACCAAAATAGAGAAACACTCCAAGTAAAAGTCTTTCTATCGAAATGTTTACACAAGGGAAAGTGTAATACTTGGATTAAAGATGATATCGTCTGTGTGAATACTTTCTGCACAGCTGCTGTCAGGTAATTGTAGGTTCCCCTCTGAATGCAGGTGGAGCAAACATAATATCATGAAATGCAAACACTGAAGAATGCTGCTTTACTTGAGTGGACTAAGACTCCTTATTTCTTTGCTCCTGTTGTGCATCATGACGGAGTTATTATACTCTCTCCCTCCCTCCCTCCCGCTCGCTCGCCCTCCCTCTCTATCTCTTAACAAATCATGACAAAGAAAGAGCAGAGCAGTGTGGGCACAAAGTTGAAGGAGAGACGACGGAGCTGCTGCCTGCACACTCTGCTCAGCACCACGCACCACGCACCACGGTGATCGATCGAAGCTTGGACATAAGCTATACACCGATATCTAAGCACTGGAAAATTTGAGGACTGAATCGACAACCAGAAGTTCTGGTTTTTGGGGGGATCTATTCATTTTGAACTTGATTCCAGGTGGACTTTCTTTTACTGCTCACCAAAGAAGTAAGCCTGCTCTTGATCTCTTCATACATCATTAGTGCACTGAATAGTTGGCTTTAAACGCGTCTTTGCACTGGGAGTGCGTGACGTTAGAACAGCTCTGGCAGAGACACAAACTAACAATAGCTTATAGCACATACTCATAACACAGTCATTATCCCAGACATCGCAGACCACTAGATCTGCTGTGCGTAAAAGCCGCGGCACTAATCCAAACGACTCCCCCTCGGCGCACGACGCGTGAGTCTGTCACAAGTGTCAGGCAGAAGGATCGACAATCATTCAGGGCTGCTGGAGACCCACAGAGGCGACGACCACTATTGCTCGCTATTGGTGGCTCCGCGGCTTGTAGTGCGCAATTACTGAGAGGAGCCGTTGCAAAAACTACTTTTAAGTGTTGTTAGAATGTAGGATATGTGGCTACACAACTTTCTCCTTGGAGTTGGCGCACACAGACAAACTTACATCTGATACCATCTAGACTACGACGCTAAACGACGCTCTTTTTCGTTTTTACCCGATACTCCTAAGTGTGGTGGTGGCTGACTCTTCTCGTCCCCGATCTGTTCCAAAGAAGGCATGGATATTAGCAGGGTAGAGGTGACTGATTTTTTCTAAGTCGGTGGACAGAAATCTACACCTGCAGCACGATCGCTCCTGTTCATTTGTGAAAATGGACCCTCTGGACCAGACCCACTGGGTTCCCCTCTCATCAGACCTCGATCCCTCCTCTGCAGCGACCCCCTCGTCCTTCCTCTTCTCTCACCCCCGCCTCTTCAACATCTCCTCCAACGTGTCCACTCAGAGTGTCCCCTTCCAGGGCAGCAGCACTCTGGTGACAGCAGTCATCTCCCTCACGGTCTTCATGGTGGGTCTGACGGGCAACACTCTGGCCATCTACGTGGTGCTGCGCTATGCCAAGATGAAGACCGTCACCAACATATACATCCTGAACCTGGCTGTGGCTGATGAGCTCTACATCATCGGGCTCCCCTTCCTCACCACACAGAACGTGCTCTCCTACTGGCCCTTTGGCTCCTTCCTGTGCCGCGTGGTCATGACCGCAGACTCCATGAACCAGTTCACGTCTATTTTCTGCCTGACCGTCATGTCCATTGATCGATACCTGGCTGTGGTTCATCCGATCCGCAGCACCAAGTGGAGACACCCACGCGTGGCCAAGGTGGTGAGCGCGGCTGTGTGGACCTTGTCCTTTGTGGTGGTCCTGCCGGTGGTCATCTTCTCAGATGTCCAGGTATAAACCTCTTGGTTACCTTTCTGTCTTTGTAAGTGAAAGCTTCAAACAGAAGCACCACACACAGCGAGGTGACCCCCGCAGGCCCCTCTTCAATCTACATTTAATGAGGCGACTAATCAGAGGCACAGTGGTAGATCTGCAGTTGGCTGTTTCACTTAATGACAAATTGTCCATTCCTGAATTACTCCACCTCAAAACCAGGACATAACTTGGTCATTTTTGAAATACACTTATTTCCTTTCTTGCAAAGAATTAGAAAGAAGATCCATGACTGTACACTGAGCATCAGACCAAAGCCAGTTAGCGTAGCTTAGCACAAAGATGGAAAATCTGGATAGCCTGAGTGTATGGATGAAACTGTTTTCAAAACAGTCAGCAGTGATTTATTCAGCCACCTCCCAAATAGAAATAACCAAACTCAAAAACAAGAGCACAGATTGACTTTACTATGACACATGATGAAGGCACATGTGTCAGACTGACTATTAAAAGCTGTTGGGGCTTATACATTACCATGGGTAAACCATGACCACATGTAATGTGAAGGTCTCTCATGGTGTCAGACCCACAGAAAGGTATCATCTGTATCATCAGTTACTCGTAATTTAGCCTCTTTCAGCTCATTGTTATGAATTTGTAACCTGAACCTCACTGTTTTTGTTCACTGTCACTGCTCTAAAATCTATTGTCAAGTAACTGCAGGAAAATGTTGTCAGTGAAAAAACTTAGAAGGGCCCAGTTTCTGCTAGTTATCCAACACTGGACAATAAATAGACAAAACTTGCACAAACTGGTGGACATAATGGACTCAGCAGCTGATAGTTCCCTGGTAGGCTGATGGAGACCATAAACAGAGCTATAAGGAGAGTGACTCTAACTGAGAACATGAATTGTGTCTGGTATCTAGCTTGTTGTGCTGCCCCAGAACAGCTTGCCTTAACAAACAAACACTAGACATATGGAACACAGAGTTAAAGCGTCAGAAGCATGAGTCTACATATCTACTTTCTCTTCTCTCTACAGCATGATTTGTGAAACTCGAAAGGCTGAGAAACAACAGTTGCTGTTATTGAGATGCTTGATATGCAACCAGAATTAATCTGCAGTCTTTTGTTCAGATGTTAAACAGAGGCACAATGCACAAGGAAAGAAAAGCCTTGCAGCAGGTTCTGTTACAGCAGAGCTTTTGAATAGAGGAAAGGAGGTGAGAAGAAAATGTGACTTCTTGCTGCTGAAGGACACTGAATTAATTACAACAGGACAATGCAAGCTGCTGTGCCAGGTTAGAAACTTACTTGTTGGTTTGGCACCAGCAAACACATTCATGTCTGGAAATGTCCTCAAAAAACACACTTCTTAAAAAACCCCAAAGAGCAGATAATGTCATTTGCATTTTTACAAACAACCTCTCCTGCATAATGTATGGGCTTTGCAATTAAACCCCTCCAAGTGCAATGTTTACCTCTTATATTCTACTCACTGTCTGACTAAACAGATGATGACTGGATTTTTAATTTGCCGTCGTCTTTTCCATTAATATTTATGTTCCAATCAGCTTATTTCCTCTCGATTTAGGAAACATTTAACTCCTGCAACATGATCTGGCCCGATCCAAAGGATGTGTGGTCAACAGCCTTCATTCTCTACACTGCCACGGTGGGCTTCTTTGGACCGCTGCTCATCATTTGCCTCTGCTACCTATTTATCGTTATCAAGGTGTGTAAGTGTGTTTATGAAGCTGATTAAAAAAGCTCATGTATAAATTCATACTATAATCTGCTTCCACATGATGGTATTACCCTGATCCTCCAACACCCTCCCACTCATTTTCATCATCATCATCATCATTATCCCTCTCACATTCATCCCACTTCATCATAATCAAACTATCCCTGCTGTTTTCCATGCAGGTGAAGTCCTCTGGGGCGCGAGCAGGCTTCACCAAGCGCCGTCGATCAGAGCGTAAGGTGACACGGATGGTGGTGGTGATCGTGGTGGTGTTTGTACTCTGCTGGCTGCCCTTCTTCATCATCAACATGGTCAACCTGGTGGTCATCATCCCAGAGTCCAGCATCACCGCCGGCATCTACTTCTTCGCTGTCATCCTGTCTTACGCCAACTCCTGTGCCAACCCGGTGCTCTATGGCTTCCTGTCAGACAATTTCAAACAGAGTTTCAGAAAAGTAGGTTGAATGTTGTGTGGCTTCCATGTCTTGTCAGTTTTGCTCGGCAGGGAGCTAAGGCCAGTTAGCTTAGCACAATAAGGAAGAACAACAATCAGCCTGACTGCTCAACCGCACAAGTTAAATCTGTCTAGTTGTGTCACTTTAAACCTAATACATATACCAAAGTACAAAAAGCAAAAACTTTCCACGTCCAGTGCCAGACTATTTCTTGGCTGCAAGCTGTGACTTTACTGAAGGTGAAAACAAAATGTCAAACTAAACTGCATCAATTTGTCCTGTATTGGAATAAGGGTGTTCAGTCTAGACGTAGTTACCACCACCATGCTTGGCAGTGCACGATGCCATCTAAAGACAACATGAGGCAACATTTTGAGTCCTCTCAGTGTAGTAACTTCAGAGTTTAAAGACTAAAACAATACACACAAATGAAAATGAAAACAAACATGATGTGTCTTAGTGATTACCTTTCTAAGCCCATGACTCGTGTCAAAGAGTAAAAATTTCATTTCATTTCTGTCTCGGTTCTTTCTGATCATTTGATCAATAATACATCTGACAATGTTGTGAGCGAGATGAGCTGGAAGGCAAAATCCTCCTTCTAAACTTAAAAGTTAGTAAAGTTTATAGGAGGTTTGGTTTGGCTTGACTTAGTTCATGATTACTTACATCACCAACTTAAAGATGCTGTTTTTCACCTGGCATATTACTTGGATGTGGATTCATTTTTCTGCTCAGTTATTTTAAGTTCAGTTAAGAAACAGGGTCCTGTGCTTATTACGTTCATTCTTTCGTCATACAACCTAGTTATTTTGACTCAAACCCCAGTTTTGAGAAGAAAGCATTTCAAACCAAGCATGGCCCAGCTGCTGAATTATTCTGCTTTGTTATTCATTAGTTAAAAACACCACCAGCGTTGTTATGTATAAGGTGTGACCTGTTATTTTAGGTTCACTTGAAACCACGATGTGTAGGATTTGAAAAGTCTTTACTTTGGCACCATCTGGTGAAAATGTCAAGCATGTCAGTGTGGCAGACAGTGTTAAACCTCTACACACATCTGAGCCAGGGATGTTGAAAATAATATGTTAGTGCACTGCCACTAAGACTTAAAACTTCCTCATTAGAACAACTTGAAAGATGCCAAAAGACAGACCCACACAGAATGGCATTTACTGAATGCAGAATACTTCAAGAGGGTGTCCAAAATGTTTGAGTGCTAATTCTGACCTCTGACCTGTTTTATCTTGTTTTTTTTCTCCTTTTCTTGCTCAAATACTGTTGTTTCATGATGCTGTTATATCACTGCTATATATAAGTATATAGCACTTGGCCACTCCATCAGCTACGGGTCAGTGGCTGTTGGTGCTTCCTGGAGATTTCTGATTTAGCTTCAAAGCATATACAGATAATCGTTGTTGTATCCCCACAGGTGCTTTGTGTGAAGAGTATGAGATGCAAGGCCAACGGTGTAGATGATGGTGACCCCAGTGCCCCACGCACTGAGAAAACCACAGCCCATGATTGTGTCCTACTTTCCCCACGAAACCAGGTCTATCAAGATCCCCAGAGTGGTCAGGTACCCTCTCCCTCTCTCTCTTTCTCTCTCTCTGTATGGTTGTTTATGTTTTGTGATGTGAGCAGCATGGTGGTGCAGCGGTCAGGAGGAAGGTTCTGGGGTCAATTCCTGGGCCTTCTGGGTGTGGTTTGCATGTTCCTGTTCACCATGTCTGCTTGTGTTCTCCTCCCACAGTCCAAAGACATGCACACCAGGTGAACTGGCATTAGTGTGAATGTGTGTGTGAGGTTGTTTGTCTCTGTATGTTGTCCTGTCCAGATTGTACTGGCATAGGCTCCAGCAACCCTGAGACCCTGCATGGATAAGTGGTATAGATGGATGTTTTGTTTTGTGTTTGTTGTGTGTGCAGACAGTGGGTTATAGGGAAGTAATGGGAAATGAAAAACAAAGAAATGATGAGGTTTAATCTACTGCATGAATTCTTCAGCAAAGAGCACAGTGGGCACACACACACACACACACACACACACACACACACACACACACACACACACACAAAAACAAATTTGCACATGCTCACGCAAACACATGGTAGATTAACTCTGCTGTTGGAGGAAATGATTAGGAGATACTCTGAAGGCAGGAGTGAAAGATTAGGAGATTATTAGATGTGTGTGTGTATGTGTGTCTGTTTGTGTGAGAAACATGAGGGTGGTCAGGGAAAAAAGCTTTGACTCAGTCTTTGCAGCGCGGGGGCTTCATGTCCAATTAGATAAGTTGCTCAACAGCGGTGAGCTGCATTAGACTGACAGAGCAGCTCTGATGAGACTCTCCTACAGCCCCTTCAACTGGATCAAGGTTAACCCAACTATGAAAACTTCCACTATAAGTCATAGAGTGTATGTCGGAGTCCAAACTCTCAATTATTCATGTAGGGATCTGGATATCCTCAGAATGTGGGTTCAAGTCATTTCTCTTCATCTTCATGTAACCAGAAATGCAACCAGAAACACATTACTGCCAACTCAGATATCTTTTTTATAAAGCTGTGTTTTAATAGTACGTTTAATTCTACAGGACTTAATAGGCTAAATTATAAACTGGACTAAAGTGCACTTCTGTTTCCTGTTACTCTTCATCATGTCACTCATCTTGGAACATTTTTTTTTACATGGTATGTTGCTTTGGATGCTTTCTTCCTTTGTTTTTCCATGATTCTGTCTCTCTTCTTCCTCTCTGAAGATCTCTCCTCAGCCTCCTGACTCACCTGCCTCTCACACAGCAGCAGAACTGCACCGGTTCAGCCCTGCCTGTCTGCCTCCCTCCACCTGCCCAGCGAATGGACCCACCACTACCACTGTAACTTCCACAGCAGCCTCCATGGTACCTAACGTTGGGGCCACTGCTGAGGCTCCCACCACTACAACTCTGACTGTGCCCGCCTCCTCTGCTGCCATACAGGACCAGTAGCCAATAAACACTGGATGCCTTGTGATGGCATTTTAGAAAATGAAAAAAGAAATGAAAAGCTGAGGGGGAAAAAACGTGATGATGTGAGACTATAGAGGATGGTGCAGACGGTTTGGATTAACTGATGAAAAATTGCATATCTCGGGCTATTTCCTGACACAAACATGCACACTCATTCCAAATGCATCACAGCATTGACGGCCCATATCAGTGAAACAACCTCATGAATATTTTTCATGACTATCTATGAATCACCTGTATGAATCACCCAGTTGTTTTCCAGGTTTCTTTCCATTCAGCCATCTGACATAAGTGCCTTTTCATTCGCTTGCAGCAATCACCACTATTCCAATATGGACACAGAAACACTGTCACCGTCCTTCTCTCAATTCCCGTCAGTTTGTCAGATAACATGCAAGAATGTATTTGCTTTTAAGAACCAAAAATCTCATCGAGGACATAATGTAAATCCAGTGGGGGAGAGTTCCCACAGGTACCTAATATCTTTATGGTAAACAGGGCATTACAGGGTTCTCTAATGTAAACATATGTAATTTGGGCTGAAGAGATGAAGGTATTTTCAGATTAAAATCTTGGCCTACTACAGCTTGAATGAAACTGCTTCACAGCACAATGCACTTATTCAGTACTAAGCTGTTTTTTTTCCCTTTTTTGTTTTGTTTTATTAATAGTACATTTTTCAGTTTCAATTCCCCACCCACTTCTGTTCGCTTTAAATGGGCACATTGTGAACTTGGCATTTGTACAGCTTTGTGGAGACAGTCTGCTATTATCCTTTTTGTATACTGTTAGTACATTGAGCAGCTTAGCTTGGTGTTTGTAGCTTCTCAGTCACAGGAAATGTGACTCTTTGCCTGCTCAGTGACCTTCTGCAAACATGTAGCTAGCTCTGAAAACAAAACGTCTGACCTCTTTGTATATATGCCCATTACTCTGTGCTTTATGCACTTGCGTATCATGTAGGTGTGTGTGTGTACCTGTACATTTGTGACATGAGTACAGTATTTGTATACATTTTTGTTCTGCAGAAGCTGTGATGCTGCTAAATCCAGGGTTTATAGCAGCACATATTGTTGCTCGTGTTACTGTATGAGCGCCTTGTTTATCGTACGGTAGATGCTATTTCTAATCAGACTGCCAGCTCACACAGCCTCTCTTAGCTTTGGCCTTTGAACTGCTTACATTGCAAACATGTCAGTCCATTTTATTATCAAAGATCCTGAGTTGTGACAGGATGCAGAGGATCATACCACAGGCCCAGAAAATATTTGTTTCTGATTGTTTGGGAGATACCCTTTAAAATCTTATAACAGGACACCTCAGACCTATTTCTGCTCTGCCATACTGAGCAACACAACTATAGCAACAGTATTTGTCCTTTGTGTCATGTTTTTTTTTGTTTTTTGTTTTTTATAACACCAACCAGTGAAACAGACCTAAAATGAGATAAAAAACCATAAACCACCTTCAGTAAACCTGTAACAATTTGAGCACAGCTTCTCCTTTTGTGGTGCAGTGACAAAGCAGAAAAACACACACATCTGTTATTTTTGTATTTTAGTAAACCTCAAGCATTCCTGTATTATTGCTTAGACTTTATTTTCTGGCCTCCATGTTGTCTCCACACAACCAGTCCCTTTATAAAATTTGTCATTGTGATTCAGGTTGTTTAGTAATTAGAATCAAACAATGTGTTTATTGTAGTGGCACATACTGTATAGGAGTGAGTATGTTTTCAGGTTAGAGTTTTTGTCACAGACAAAGAAGATGTATTCATGTACAGGAGCTGAGGAGGAGAACATATGTGGAAGCGATGGAACAAATGGAAGATATTAAGAAGAAAAAAAACAAGGCTTTTAATGATGCAGGCTTTTATGTGCAAATACAGAGACTATGTTGTATATTTTACTAGATTATTTATAGCTATTCAGATGCTTCAGTGCTGTATGTATGGGTGCTATTGGAATAAAATGGTGTGATCATAAATCAATCATTTCTACTTCCGTTTGTCAAACAAACACACCCTGATATCTGCAAAGTGTCAGTCTGTAGACATGTATAGGAACACAAGCAGTCTGCACTTTTATGCATGCGGTGAGACTCCTCTGAGCTGTGGTCAGACTAAACATGATATAACCTTATTTCACATGTAAACAATCCTATGTATGTTGTTGTATGAAGTGGTTTATGTGCATAGCAGCAGAATACATGGCAGGCATTCAGGTGTGTGATGCAAACAATAAATGACTGACTCACAGAAGTATATGTAACAGCTGCAGTTATAGACAAACACAGACTCTCAAGATGTTAGAGAAGAATTTTACTTCTCTGTGTAGTTTGTGTCGTTAAAGGTCAAGCCCTCTATGTTTATAGGTGAAAGCTGAGAATTAGATGTTTTCCCATTAGATACGTTGCTAGAGACTCTCCCAGGAACATGCCAAAGTCATGTTCATTCCCTTTGCACATTAAATCTCACATTCTGGTGGTTTCCAGACACAGCTGCAGAGACAGGTGATAACAGGCGCCTTTGCTGGATAACACTCTAGGTGAGGGGAGAGACACCATTGTTGTTCTCCCATCACCTAGATGGGGTAAGTCTTTATCTTAATGTTTATGCCCAATAGCCAATAGAATTAACACATCTCCCTTTGTGGGCTCAGTGCACCTTCCCAGTATATGAATCAGAACTTTGCTGTTGGGCCCTCAGAATTGAGGTGACATCACGCACTTATGTTGTGTCGATGACTCCTCTGTTCTCCTTGATCGATCAAGCCTAATAAACCTCTTCAGTATAAGACATCCAGGAGTCCGGTGCTTCTTCTTCCTGCATCACCTCAGAATTTCTCCCTAACACAAGACATTCTATGTTTAAACACCCTGAAAATGTTCTTATTCAGTTTGCCTCAGTGGAGTCCCACATGAACACCATTCTCCTGCCAAAGTTATAACAGTTTGTTATTTCAATTAAGTGACAGTTGGAGGGCTGTTTGCTTGGTTTTTTTGTTGGTATCTGAGGTGTGTTTTAATGTCTGATCAAACCTGCACCTGCACAGTCCTGATGAAGAAGATTAGCTCAGTGTTTGTGCGGTCAGCTCTGAATAATAACATCAGCTCTGATTTAGTCATGACTATCCAAAAGACAAATAACATTTGAAACTGGGTTCTGTGGGACTAAGCCCAGGGTGACATTCATGCCACCACTGTCTGTTTTTCGGAGAATAAGTTTCTTCACTCGATAAACTAATGTGGAAAGTTAGAAATAGCAGGTTTGCCATTTCCCTGGGCATTACTGCTTTCTTCCCCGTTACATTCAGTCTGTGTTTCTGCCTTTATATCAATCAGTTCTTAAATATCATCTTTGCTAGTGATGTCTAGTGTCACACTGAACTGGTTACTGCAGTTGACTCAGGGGGAGCAATCACAGCCAATCACAGTGTCTGATTCTGATTCAGAGGCCTGACTTGGCTGTCAGTTGCTAAATGGGATCAAGTTCATGGTTCCTTTATCTCTTTATTTATCAGTACTCTATTCTTCTGAGCTTGAAGGTAGGAGAAGTTGGTGAAAGTTTATTGTGACAGAAAAAGACATGACAAAGACAGGCTGTATAGGATATGGTCAGATAGATAAAGATGGACATTTCAAATGACCTCTAGCACAATCTGAATCAGTTTTATTTCTTTTATTCATAAATAAGAAAAAATAATGGTTTGTATTTGTTTTTGTTTTGTTTTGTGTCCTTTATGTGTGTACACTGTCCAAGATAAAACACCAAGGAAACAAAAAAACAGAGAAGCCAAAGTAACATAAAACAGAAGACGTGAACTGAGTTTGCTCAGTCATTACATCCCAGTCACTTGGTATTTATTTTTTCACACCCCGGTCACTACATCAATTGGGAAAGAGTCAGAGTAATCATTCAGGAGTCTGGAGCAAGATTGCAGGGGTCATTTACTATATCTGATGTCAAATACAGTGTTTGGCCATGAGATAAGGTCAAAAGTTGGCAAGTGAGCCCTGAGAATATTTGATCACATATGTCTCCAAGGTCGTGCGTCCCATGTTTCAGCCCATTGTCTGGCATACATTGTACCTTGACCTGATGTTTGTTCCTGTAGCTAGTAGGCCCAAAGGGACATGGCTCCATGTTATGTTTTGGGCTTGTGACTCCACTGCACTGCATGGGTCAAGGCCCAGACACTCACCAACCCAAGATGTCGTTTCCCTTATCTGGTGAGAGGTGACAGCACCTTGAAGATTCCATCCGGCCGCTGTCTTGCTTCTCAAACTGCAACTAATCTGCCTGGGAAACCCAACCAGGGGCCAGTGCCTAATGCAATGCAACTCCCAAGATCACAGAGACCTCAAACCCCTCAAACCCACCAGGGGTGTCCCTTGTCATCAGTCCTATTTGTTATTTTCATGGGAAGCATTTTAAAGCACAGCCATGGGAAGGAGTTTGTCTAGTTTAGGGCCCTTAGCGTTTCCTCTCTGCTATTTGTAGATAATGCAGCTCTGTTGGCCTCACCAGACTGACCTTCAGCATGCAGTGGGGTGGTTTTGCAGCCAAGCCGCTGGGATGGAGCAGGAGGCCTGGGAATGTCTTGTGATCCCTCAGGGCAAGCTGCAAATCACTGACAGAGAGAGGGATATCTTGACTGCTTTGCTTGACCTGCAGCCATGAATGGATGGATTAAAGTTTTACTGTCACTTGCCCAAATACATATATATATCTATGTGTGTGTGTGTGTGTGTGTGTGTGTGCATGTATATGTATATATATATATATATATATGAAACACCATCTCATCTCATGGTTCAACTCATCCCAAACCATCTCAGTTCGGTTTAGGTCAGGGGACAGATAACACTTTTGTTTTAATTAACATTTGTGTCCTTACTATATAATTCCATATGTATTCCTTCATAGTTTTGATGTCTTAAGTATGAATCTACAATTTAGTGAGTAATAAAAATAAAGAAAGACCACTGAATGAGAAGGTGTGTCCAAACCTTTGACTGGTGCTACATAGGAAGCAACGTGGCAAGCAGGAAAGAGGAGGGGAAGCTCCACATAGAAATATATGATGGTAATAATGAAAATAGGTAATAAGTAGTACGTAATAGTGGGAGCTGTGGAGAAGGATGAGGAGGTTGGTAGCCTTGTAGACACAGATCCAGACTCTCCAGCTCCAGCTCCAGAAAAGCCTGCATAAAGCGACGAGAGAAGACTGGTATGTGCTGCACCACCATTTAAACTGTAGTCATTAATAATTTAACTCAGAGAAGGAGAGAAATGGCAGAAATCATATCCTTATACTGTGTCATTATCTGACTCTGTGTGTCCTTGTGAGTGTCTTCTTCCCCAGGAAGGTCTTCAGAGACAGTCCATCTCTGTAATGACCACAGACTGGATGTCAGGTTGACTCTACCTCATTACTAATGTAGCCTCACTCACACACACACACACACACACACACACACACACACACACACACACACACACACACACACACACACACACATACACACACGCACACACACACACACACACACACACAACCTATGTACACACTTTTAATAGCATAATGTAATAAATTATAGATTATTTCATGAAATAATTCATATTATTTCATCCTCTAAGACTGACATGCATGCATCTGTGTTTGTGTATGTACTTTCACATAGATTCTTCATGTTTGTATGCATCCTAGTCATAAACACACAGCTGCGGGGAGATGAAGGGAGGCCATCAAGCAGGCCACTATCTTTATTCATAAACATATATGCTGTACAACATCAAACACACCAGCACTCATGCTAAGAAGGTTTCCGTCTCTCAAAATTAGAAATATATTTACATGAAATTTAGTGGACACGCCACTAGCCCTCAACCAAAGAATGACTATTCAGACTTGGGTGGTTGTCTTGGTCCAGAAAGGGAAAATGATGTCAATAGTCCGTCCGGCCTCATGTTTGTTTCATATACTGTGTGTTTTTGTGGTCTTGGATCAATGAGTGAGTTTCTGGTGGACAAATGTTTTTCCTTTGTCTGCTCACCATGGACAGATTATGAGACAACAGACCCATTTTTCTGTGTCTTTGTATCTAAAATGATCTTGTTGGTCAAATTACATTTCTTGTGGTTGTTTTGCATCTTTTTGTTTGCTTCTCTTAATGGTCATTTAATTGACTTCGCAACAGATCAGGGATCCTGGGGTTCCCTGCACCTGTGCCCAGCAGGACTCTTCAGTAATCCATCCATGATGTATCACTTAACCAACGACGGTGTCAGAGGTCACCTGTATGTATTTTTAGCTGTAGTTGTGTAACATTTAGAATAGGGAAAGTCTTCCAGTCTTCTAGTGAATTATCTGTGGTTTTGAAGTGCTAACAACAAAATAATTTGGTGATTATCGTTTGTGGAGCCCCAGCCTTCCTTGAGACAGAAATTGAAAGCGCTGAAAGAGCTCTGCGTCTTTTGTGTGTCTTCCAGCCTGCAGTGCTATGAAAAAGTGACTAGTTAGAACCTCCTGCTGCTGATTGTCAACACCATTTACACTTGCAGACACACTTTAGAGACTGCTCTTACCCACACAGAGCCAATCCAATTCTTACTGCATTTATTTGCTTATTTACATTTGAAAGTACTTCATCAATTCTAACTGATGAATCCAACTCATCACTTCTAATGACTCACTGTCGCACTCTGTCCCACATTTGCACTCAACCATCAGTTCAATGTCCTTGTTTCTTCTCTGTAAGATTATGATTGACATGAAAGATATGTCAATCAAGTGACCAACAAAGCTTGTTATACACTCCCCTCCAGAAAGCTTCCGGTCTGGATTAAGACGTGAAGTTAATCACCTGGGGTTTGACTGTCACTCACTATATCTGTCTACAGACTCACTGGCTGACTGGCTGAGTGACAGACAATAAAAAGAATCTCAATGAAGCCCTGTGGATATTATCCTATGGTGGAGCAGTGGAAAAGGGCTGAAGAGATTTTATAGAATGCAGGGAATATATAAATGTAGATGATGAATTGCAAATTTACCTTTTGAACGTAATGCCTCATATGTATATAAAAGGAATCACATTATTCAATTTATAACTATTATTTTTATAATGAAATTTTCTCCCCAACTCTGCATCTGGTCTGCAGAATCTCTCTGCCTCTGCTGTGTTTGTGTGTGTCTGTTGTGATGCATATGCACATGGGGTGTCATGGCAGAGTGATGAAATGAAACAGGTAACATGAAGAGCTGAAGTCAGAAACTTGACCTGCATAAACATGAACAGATAGAAGTAGATCATCTGCACTGTCTGTAAACAGTCACAGCAGCCAGCTCAGCAGCTAACAACTAATTGTTAAAAGTTGTCTGTATATCATCCAACTCTTTAGCCTAGTTTGCCACCAATATGAAATATGTCAAACACTTGCAAATTGCTGCTGACTGAGACAAGCCTAGTCTACAGTGTCCTCCCTTTAGCAGCAGTAGGTGCAGACACAGGAGGAGGACAGAGGGAGGAGAGGAAGATCTGATACTGAAGCATCACTCAGTATATTCATGTCAGAATATGAATTAATTTATCAAACACGTTTTAGATTGGTCTCCAGTGGGATATTACGGAGTACATTTAGAAACATAAGATAAGATAACTTAAGAGATTCCTTTATTTGTCCCACGATGGGGAAATTTATAGTGTTACAGCAGTGAAAAGAATATAAAGCACACGTAATAAATATCAAGCGATTTAAAGAAAATTTCTTAGAATTAACAATACACTATTCAGATACACTACGTAGTCTACACAATTTAGCTTAATGTATGTGTTTGACTGTGGGTGTTAATGACTTCACCACTGTAGTGGTGAGATTGTCAGTTTCGCTTGGACACAATGAAGGCTGGACGTCTGCACATACAGTACCTGTAGGAGATTGCAAAGGATGTATCAGGCTGCAAACAGGTTCTTCCACAAGTGTAGAAGAGAACAAAAATGATATGGATGTGGATTTGTACCTAAATGTACAATTATATAATAATATTGCCCATTAACCAAAACAACTATGGGTGTTCAACTACATATGGTTCTTACAGTATGTATGACTTTACTGAATCACACTGCAGCATTTCTGATGTACTACTTTGACATATATTGTAAGGTTACACGATCCATGTAATAAAGAGATGACATTTGTCATATTGCAATCTTGGTTCCAATGCAAGTATATCTTGTGCTGTGCTGACATTAGGAAACTAAATATTTAAGCAGAACCAAAAATATAAAGTAACAGGGACCAGAAAAAGAAATGGCAAATGAAATAAACAAGGTACAAACCATTATTATTATTGTTGTTGTTGCTATTATTTTTATCAGTAGTAGTAGTAGTAGTAGTAAACTTTCACTTCTGTTGCTCTCTTATCTCATATAAAGCTGTATCAATTTGTAGAGTCCCACCATGAGTTGTTTTGCAGGCATGGTTTGCTTGACCTTAAGCTCTGCTTTTTATTAGCAAAACAAGCTTAGACACCCACACATGCATCTAGGCATGGGCATGCACACAAAACAGGAGAGGCAGTAGCACACACTGAAAAACTGCTCTACATATGGTAATGCTCACAATTTTATACTAGGCTACCTGATGACATGTGGTGACAGACACAGAGGGAATGAAAGATGGGAGAGACTGAAAGAGAAAAATGTAAAAGATGAAAAGGCTGCATATATGAATTCCAACAGAGCAAGCAGTGAGAGGAATCCATATGAGACATATTATTCCTGAGCATAAACAACAGACTGAGACAAGGAAGTGATGCAGTGACCATTTGTCCTCAGCTCTTCACGGGCTGATAAGCCATTGATTGGTGCATTATCAGCAGGCAAACGTTGTGCAAATGTGCACACATGCACACACACACACACATACGGTACAAACACACATGAGAAATGCTTAAGCCAGGCAGCCAGGCAGCCAGGTGCATCTGGTGCGTATGTCTCTATCTAGCCAGGATTTAGGATGCTCTGGCAGCCACAGTTGTTTGTGTTTGTTCTGCCCCTGATTGTGACTCTCCATTTACTCCTTCCTGTTTTCAATTTGGTTGTTTTATTTAGAAGGTTCTGCTCTGTCAACTCCTGCACTCACACACACCTGCTGTATCTCTTTCCATCTATACTTTTCTCCTTTCTTCTCTCAGTTCAAAGCTTTGCCAATTTTCAGACCTACATTTATCAGCTTGTCTTACGCTCTTTGCCTTACCTCTCTCTGTTTCCTGGGCTCTCCACCTCTTCACTTGGCTGTCTTATTCATACACTTCACTTCTCCTGACATTAAAAGAATAATCATGAAAAAGTGAAGATATTCTGTGTGCACAAAGGGACTGTACAGTTGTCAGAGAGGAAACAAAGGGCAGGGAGTATGCTCCAGTCATCTCCTGTGGCCTCATTTCTTCTTTCTTCATGTTTACTGACTGACAGTACACATCCTCTGTAGTATCATTCTGTAGATGATGGTGTCCACCTGCATGGCAATCAATAAGCAAGTCGTTTTATTTCTGACTTGTGATGCTGCAGCTGGTATTGAGCCACTCAGTGTAATTTCCAATGTGCTCAGCTGCAATGATGAGACGTATCATTTATCTCAGTGTTCTTTGATGTTCAATCAGTGGTCAGATGGGGAGAAAACAAACAAAACACCACCTGGATTAATGACTAAAATCGTGAAGCAACCAAGATGTGATATTTTGTCAATGATATCGCATATGACGGACAGACTGTGGTTCAGTCCTCGCTCTCTTTTCATTTTTCATCAAAGGTTTAGTCACACTCAACTGCAACCTTTGAGGTTGGGGAAGTGTAGTTCCTTTAACGGCCACATGAGGCTGGCGCCTGCGGTGTGATGTAGGCACATGCCACTTTTTTTCTGCGAGACCTTGAGGACCATGCGTTCTGGTGATTAAAAACCATTCTGTCAACAAACTAGCAGTTTCTCTTTTCAATTTAGCCAAGGGGGCTTGGTCAATTAGTGGTACTGGCATGTGAATAATATTTTTACTTGACAGAGGACACTAAATTAAAGCGACAACAACATCAACATCACTCCACATAAACTCACATTGAAAACAGAAATAAACCTTTTAGTCGCCAAAACTTATTCCCTGCCTCATAACAACTGTATGTGGAAGGTGGATGTTTATATAACTTACCCATTAAAGTTTTATGCATTTGGCATAATTGAGTGAATTGCAGATTTGAGTGACAGGAGGGAGTTGTCTGCTAGGAGGGTCTCTGCATGACCTCTCACTCCTCTTAGTGGTGTTGGTGTCTTTTGGACGGTTTTCATGCAAAAATAATGATCGAAAAAACATGACTTGAATGTGCAGATAACTAGCCGAACACAAGGAAGTCTGTGTTTCTGTATTTTGCTTTAGTTAGCACTAATTAGCAGGTGCTGGTGACATGGCTCACAATAACTGTCTTGTTTCCTTACTTTGTTAATTAGCAAGTTAGCCAGCAAATGAATTACGCTTGGGTTAGCTTTCAGCCAAGACAGCCAGAGGCCCAGCTGTGCTAACTATGCTAACAGGAGCGCATTGTATTTAAACTAGTCTCACGCGCACCATCTCGGTGCCCAAGAGCGAACTCTTCCATCTGCGCTCACACCAGCATTTCAAATTGAACTGAATATAATACTTTATAAAACATAAAACTATTGCAAACAAACATTAAGTTAGGAAAAAGAATTTAAAAGACTTATATGCAAGATGTACATCAGAGACAGTATTAACAAGGAATATGGTTCACACTTTAAGAAAAAAATATGCTGTAACTTTTTTTCAAAGTACGCTGAAAGAGGTGTGGAGAGCTATAAGGTGTCTGCATGTCCGCAGCTCAGCAGGTGCAGCCCTTCAAGTGGTTGCCAAGTCGATGAACCCGTACCACTTAATAATCTGTGGGGTCACTCAAATGAACTGTGTGAAAACCCGACAAAATTAAAGCAGCAAATCAAAGCCAGAGAGAAGGAGGTCGTGGTGGTTAAAACCTTCAGAGCCAACGAGCCAGCTTCAGTTAGACAATCGGATTAAGAGGAGGCGGAGGAAAGAAATTCAGAGAAATAGGTGATGATATGAGCAGAACGAGAGACCACCCAGCACCTGCAGGCTACACCACGATCTCTTCTGAGTCTTGTGATTTCACTAAAAGCCAACACAGTCATTTTGGAATTACTCTCTCATGTCATTAGTTTAAGATGTCTGGTGGAGTAAAAGCCTGTGTGGAAATCCTGTTTGTGTATTTTAGTACGTGTCATTGTTTGTTTAATAGAAGGACAACCCCTGGTGAGATGGTGAGACTTTTGGGCCAGACAGTGAGGTCTGCCAGGGAGTGAACTGAGAAGCAGGGGTGTTGAAATATGAAAGGCCACGCTGTCGGCGGTCTACATTTATCGCAGCTCCACAGCACCAGCTTCTCTGTCTCTCTCTCTCTCCCCTTCTCTTAACACTCTCAGCTGGTCCGCTCTCATCTCTTCAAGTCTCTTCCCAGACCTGTCTATCCTCTGCACCAAGCCTTTGCTCCTCTCCCACCTTCAGTTCAGTGCAGACGGCTTCATTGGTATGAAATGTATCTTCTTATTTCCAAAAGTAATAATGATAAGAAAATATGGAAATAGCATGGAACAGAAAATATGCACTGAATAACAGCAGTTCTCTCTTTCTTTCACACCTCACATGCCGAACTTGAAATCACCTCTGTATTGATTTAGTTGTCTGTATCTCAGTCAGGTATCTGCAGCTCAGGTAGCTCACAGTCAGCTGCAGCGCTCCTCCTGATCTACAGCACTGCAGGTTTATTCTGCCTTCATGCAAATATCATTCACTCAGTACCACGGCTGTAATTAGACCCTGATTAGATGGGCAGGTTTGTGAGGGGTGTACTGCACAGCACTGGCTCATGGGAATACACAACCCATAAGGCGGTTATTTAACATTACTTAATATCAGCTAATTTTGTCACAGTCTGTTTCCCAGTTCCCCTGACCCCCTGCTGTCAACCCCTGCTCTCTTCTTCCACGCCATGTTTTCACCCTTCCTCTCCTCCGATCAGATCTTCTCCATCTGCCCACCACATGTGCCCACTCTCCCCTGCCTGTTCAGCCTGCCGCACCCACACACCTGATGGCAGCTCCCTTGTCCCCATAAACCTGCTATTAGTGGTGATTCCATTAATGTTTTGTGCAAAATACATAATAAAACATAGAAAACTCATCAATACAGTGATACGTTTTCCCCCTCACGTGATATGATTTCAACTAAACATGGCAATAAATTTCCAGCATATGCAAAGAGCTGGGACAGTGGTTTGGACTGCACCCCCTGCAGTAGCCATTGTATTTAATGAAAGGTGAAGAGAGCAGCTAGTGTACATATTGACAGAAGGGAGAACCCCGTATATCTGCCACTGGTCACATGTCAGGGATTTCTGGGAGAAACAGTAACAGACAGTATGTGAAAAATCATGTTTAAGTGAAATTCATATTTAACTTTGCATTTTCAATTTGCACATGAGAGAGGTTCATGGACGTGCAGCTACTGTCTCCTTGTCAGGTCATCTATTTTTTCTTACAGTTTTCTTATGAACATGCTGTGAATTCAGAAAACCTTATCTCATCAAGCTGCCTTCACAATACAATGCAAATGTTTCCAGAGGACAGAGGATGAACCTGGCTGGGATATGTTGTTCAATGACCAAATGTGACTTTTCAAGTTAAAAAAAATGGATCAAAAGTGCGCCCCACCAAGTCCTGGTTATTATTTTACCTTAATTTCAGTAGTGAGAAAGAGAGAAAAAGACGTTGGGCCGGTTTTAGGATTAAACTTTCATGGTACTGCCTCCTGAACCATGGCTCCTCTCCTCTCCTCTCCTCCTCTCCTCTCCTCTCCTCTCCTCTCCTCTCCTCTCCTCTCCTCTCCTCTCCCTCCTGAACATTTTTTCATGCACGCTGTCATTATCTGACAGCGTGCATATTGTAGTTTGGCCTTGGTGTCTCACACTGTCTCTGTGTTTCCACAGATCTCTCCAGAGCTCCATCCCCCTGCACCAACTGCCGCCTACATCTCCTCCTTTCCTCTGCTTATGAACCAGTCTACCAACCAGTACTCCCATTAACCTGGACTGCTCTCCTTGCCCACCACAAGCTGCCTTCATCATCTCTTGTTAACTGACTGATTCCATTTCCATGTTTTCCATATTCTGTCTTCTAAATCTAAATTGTTTTCTTGTCTGTAAACAACATCCATCAGCGTCTGCCCGTCCTGGCTGAGGGATCCCTCCTCTGTCTCTCACCCTGAGGTTTCTCCAATTTTCCCCTGTTAAAAGGGTTTTCTTGGGAGTTTTTCCTCAGTTGATGTGAGGGTCTAAGGGCAGAGGATGTTGTCATGATGCTGCGTAAAGCCCTTTGAGACAAACTGTTTGTATAAATGAGCCATCCAAATAAACTTGCCTTTCCTGTATAAAAAATCACAGCTTTGTGGGACAATGGCTTAGGTTTTTAGGAAATGACACTACTGTGTTGATCTGCTTTGAGGCTTTATGCAGAGCTTCAATCTTCATCCGTCAACTGTGCTGTTCACTCTCATGCTCTTATAGGTTGTTTTCAGCTGCGGCAGGCAGCAGTAAAAAAAAAAAAAAAAATCACTACAGCACAATACCTGCTGCACTCCAGACAGCAGAAAGACGCCATTGGTGGCAAGCTGATAAAAGAGTTGAGTACTTAGCAGCTAAAAGCCTGATATTCTCTACAAGAGTGAGAGGAAACAAAAGCTGAGCTAAAAGAGAGAGACCACCAGCTAATATAGCTATTCAGTGACCAGAGACATAATCCAGCATGAATGATACCATTGCTCAGCAGCTGCTGGGTATTATGAAAGAAATTCAAATACAAAGTAATTAAAAATTGATCCTCACCTTCCAAAAATAAATAAATAAATATAACTTGCATTGTTTGTGTTCAGTGTGCGAACGTGAACCCCTGAAAGAAAAATATTTTTCCTTCACCTTCAGCAACAAAGGATATTTTTAAAAAGACATTTAAATGAAACTGTTGGTGTTGAGGTCTGGGCACTGATTTTCAGTTTTAATATGAGGGTGTCCTGATGATAAAAGGTGAACAGTAAAAGATCTGCTCTCTTTTGCATTTACAGGGCAGCACAACAGACCTTTGATCTGAAACCAGGCATGCAAGGAATTTCTATGATGAGCTCGTTAAAAAATGAACACATCTCACTTAATGAAAACCAGACTTCAGACAAAAAGTCCCAAAGACATGATGGTGTAATGACTGCAGGACAGGCATCAGTGTCAAATCAGGCATGTCCAAACTATTCTACAAAGAGCCGGTGTGGCTGCAGGTTGTCTTTCCAACCAAACAGCAGCACACCAGACTCAGCTAATCAACTGATCTCAGTCTTCAGACAGCTGATTGGTTAAACTGTGTGTTCTTGGTTGGTTGGAACAAAAACCTGCAGCCACAGTGGCCCTTTGTGGAATAGTTTGGACATGCCTAGTCTAAATGATATGCATGTGCAACTTAAAGGTAGAGTCTGGAGGGTTTTGCTCAAAAACAAACACTAGACTTATACAAATGCAACCTGGCTTCATCATCACCTATGGGCTTCCAGTCCTGTGTGGTGGTGACTGTGTCTGCGGAGCCCGAGAGGAGGGGCCCAGTTTGAATGTTTTGTTTACAAACGGCAACGAACAAGCCTCCAGACTCTACCTTTAAGGGTATTGTATGTGATGTAATTTCACTCACTCAGGCTCCTTATTATGGTTTGTGTCAGCAACAAAGCTGATCCTAAATCAAAGCTCACACATCATGTCCTGTCATTGTGTGGCCTCAGGAACATTTTGTACTTTTTGATTTTATTATGAAGTTACTCTGACTGAAGTGCTTAAAAGCTTTCCTTTTACCATAACTGCTCTCTGCTCCTCAGACCTAGAAATCAGCCTGACACCGAAAAGCTCTTCATGTGCAGTTTCAGCAGCGGCAGTGATTCACACGTTCACCTCTCACACTTCATCTCCACTTTCACAAGCTGCAAATGATTTTGATTAAAATAGATGTCTTCCCTGTGTCTGACACAAATAGGTCTCCAATCCTGCTACTCCAGACTGCTGCTTGTTGTCTCTCCAAATAGTAGCATTCACGCTTCACTGTAATCACTTTCTGATTTCTTCTGAAAGCCCAGAGAGCACGGGAGCATTTTCCCACCACGTTAGCACCTTGTCTTCTCTCACTTCTCGTTTGAGCTGCCATGTCAGTTCCTCTGTTACTCTGTAAGAGAACATGGATTGGAGTAATGTGAAAAGAAAGGAGTAATTTAGCACATTGCTACAATACAATCCGTGTGAGTGGGTGAACGCATTGGTCCCTGAGGAAGTGTCAGCACGGAGTCAACAACTTAAAATATTTCCCCATCTCTATTTGAACTGCTTTTCCTCTGTTGTGCCTCCTCCCTCTGTTTTCTTTATCATAATAATCTTTAATATGGCCCCATTTAAAGGACTCTTGTGATGACAGTCTCTCTGCAGAACTATTCCAGGAAACTCTGGACATTTGTCATAATCCTACAAGACTGTTTGTCAGCCATCTTTCATTCTTACTCAATCTCAATTTGATGGAGGACAAACGAAAAAAAACAAACATTTGATGTGGAACTGAATAAAAATCAGGACCGAGATCCACCAGCTCTGAATAAAATATCTCAATCAGTGAGTGCAGTGGGTACAAAGACAGAGCTGCTCTCTGCCTCTGACAACTGTTTTATTCTCCCAAATGCAGATCCTTTGACTGACACTTCACACGGTGCAGTGTCAGTCAAAAACCATGTGAAGTGTCAGTACCCATGGCAGGGGGACATGCCATTTAATCTCTTCTTCATCCATTTTGTCAGTGAATAGACAGAGACCTGCTGTTCTGCTGCACACTGTGCATGTACCAATAATGTGGGATGCACTTTTATTTGGCAGATGTCGAGGCAGATGTCGAGCTTTTGGATTTCATTTTTTCCTTCTATCAGTTGATTTCATCTGGGAAAAAAGATCAATAGACTGTGGTCATAGCGCCCAGAGTTTTAAAAAGATGGCCTAACCCTATTTCATTACTCTATTTGGATGGGTGTGCTCCACTCTTTGCCAGTCCATCAATTAATTTGCTGTTATAGCAGCATAAACTATTTTCACATCATGTCTAGAGTCGGTGTGGGGAATTGTAAGTTTAAAATGAATAGGAATGAAATCACTGCTGTGCCTTTTAGTTCACGTTGTGTGCAATTTTTATTTAATAAAGTATTTTTTAAGTTTTTTTTTTTTGGAGCTGTGTGAAAAAACAGATCAGCGCTTCTTGCGGTTGTCACCCCATTATTTCCAGGTTGGAACCAACAGAAAGGGAAGATGTCAAGTTGAAGAAGGAGGCTTTCTTAGCCTGCCTGACACTCCTGACACATTGGAGAAAGAAGAGCTAGACATCAAAGTAGCAGCTGCTCTACGTGCAGAGGTGAGAGCCCCAGGTGGAGGAAGACATTCAATTAGAAGACAGAACCGACTGACCATTAGGCATCTGAAACCCTGCTACATCAAGCTGTGTAGCCGTGGGCTTAATTAAAACTGATATCTCAAGGAGTTTGCTTTCATTACAACATCACTTACCACTGAGTGCACGTGTACAGGTGAGGACGATCATAAAGGTCACATGCAGCTGAATTTAGAGAACATTTGTGCGCTTCCTGTTCTGTTCAGATAACAGGGGGGAAGACAATACCCAGAACCACACATCTTTGGTAAAACCTTTAAATGGTGTCAGCCTAAGGCATATTCATGTAATACAGTGTCTGCTCCTCCACTGGATTTAACCCACAAGATCAATGGAGCTGATATTGATTGAGAAAAATAAGTGCCATATGTGAAAGCAGGTTTCATACTAATAATGCTACATAGATGTAACACCAAACACGGAGCTCTTCATCATCTTTCAGCTTGTTATTTCAGTTTCCAGCTGCAGCTGTACAGCTGCTTCAGTCTCACTGCGCTCACGTCTTGTTTCATGCCTCTAAAGAGCTCTAAAAAGGCAACATACACTGCCTGCTCAGCACTGAATAGCTGAAAGGTAAAGTCAACAAGTGAAGGGACTATTTATTTTCTCTGTCTGGTTTCTGGTCAGGGGGGATAGTGATGATTATTGCTCCGTAAGAGCTTCGGTCATAGTTGTTATAATGAGGTTATACCATGCAGTCTGAGCAGAGCTACCTCTTCAGAGCAGGTTGGACGCCACAGTGCAGCGACAGGTCAGGCTAGCTGGTTAGCACGTAGAAGTGAAGAAGTGATGGAAATAGAAGCAAAACAAAAGGATTTTGTTCCACTGCTAGATACAACTCTGAGTGAAGGAATGAAGAATTCATTTGAAGCTGCAACACAAGATTTCTTCTAAACTGGTAGGTTGTTACGCCTGGCTTTTGTTGGCCCTAAGGGGCATAACAACGGTGCACCAAAGACCCCCAAAATACCTACACCGACACGACTAAAAATAGCACTATGTGACATTTATTCAACACAAATGTGACATAACCAAGACACAGGACACTGAACTAAAACAACATAAACAAACAAAACCCAGGTGGAGAGGCAGCAAACTCAGCACTCCCTGTGTTCACCGTGCCTCTATTCTGATGCTGGCAGCAGAGCCTTTGGAGCAATCAGGGCCTGGGTGGAGCTGCGGGACAATGAGAGGAGGGACACACAAGGCCGTAACACAAGTAAAACTTGGTTTCACATTGTTCAGGTGGCCAGAAACACAACATGAATGACTATTCCATCTTCCCTGGCAGTCATTCATTTAAAAAAACACGTGTTCATATCTGCAGTGGCAGCAGCAGTCTCTCTGGCTATATCTGTGAAGGCTCTCCATAATGTGCTGCATCTGTGTGACATGTGTAAAAACACTATTTTGACATCTACCAGTTGTCAAATGACACAGATTCACAGAATTCAGTGTGTGAAATTGACAGTTTTAGATCTGTCCATAAAGGCACATATATATACTCTATAGTCTATAAACCTGCATGTCTGTGGCTAAAGATGTTCTCATTTTTCTATATATATATATAAAACATTTTTCATTTTAAAAACACCAAATTAAAATATCAAAACACAATAAAATATTAATTTAGTAACCTTTTTGAGGTTGAAAACCAATTTATGAATGATAATAGGAAAAAAGCTAATGAAACGTTGTAGTTTCTCTCCAGTGACACATAAAATTAACCCCTACATAATTCGTTTTTCAACCAGATTTCATTCTTGGGTTTAATAACTTTCTGCACTGTGCTAATTGAACTTTTTTAATTCTCACAATTGTAGAGGGAACCAACAGAAGCACGCATGAGACAGAGGGAATATGTCTTCAGGCACAAAAGAGATGATGGCTCTGTTCTGCCTTTACACTAAACACTGGCACTGTTTCCTCTGATCTTCACATCAAATGGCAATTACATAGTTGTTCTTTAAACAAAACAACAAAATGAAAATCCTCTAAGCCACAAGAGAAGTTTGTTCTGAGTACAACTCTGAATTTAATTCATGTCTTATCTGTTTCCACTTATGCCTACAATTTCCTTTCCCATCCCAGAGTTTGTCCTCTTGTATGACCTCACATTGTATTGGCTTGAACTTCTGTAGGGGGCATTGAAGTGACAGAAGATATTTTTCCCTCCTAATGGAGGAATACAACCTCCAAACATCACCAGCTGCGTCACACATTCAACAGGATCTAGCCATACCTTCAGTTTCACTGACTCCCTTCAGTGTCACGAAGCAATGGAGGCCACGTTCACCCTGGTCAAGCCCCCAGTCTATTACCTGACCTGGATGTCTGCACAGTGGGTGGAAGCTTTGTGATGGAGTTAATGCCGTCACAAAGCTGTGTCATCCTATAGTGATCTTGCTGAGCCTCGTTATCTCAAAGCAAACACAGACTCTTTTCACATCCTGGATAGAGTCTGGCTGCTGAAGATACAGGTGTTTCTCTTGCTAGCTGTACTGTATGACTGATGAAAAGGTTGGTAATACTGGTGTAAGGTTAGATTACCAGCAGCATCCCCAGTGACCCCAGGTTCACTTTGTTTGTGTTGTACACAATTTACACTAACACAACTCTTCATTACTACCCAATCCCAGACGCACACTCTTGTAGAAATGCCCTGTGTCAAAGTTTATCTCAAAGTTGTAATTTTATTTTTTACTGCTCTCCTGTGGAGCGTCTTCCTAAATAAAGAAAGCAGAGGTTTATCAGAATGAATGGCAACTAATACTTGTAGTAGTGGTGGCAAAGGAGTTGTAGTCAGGGTATCAACCATAAAAATAATGCATCATAATCATGTTGCAACTGTGCGCACTTGAACTGATGTGGTTACTTTGCACAAACTGCTGCTGCCTCCATGCAACATCTCTATCGCTGTCTCGCTGTCTCAAAGTTCCTGGCCGACTGCTTCTGCCAAGTGGCCACTATGCAGCAGTACATTTGAAAATGTGTACACTCTTGAAGACAGAGTGAGCTCTGAATGGTTCCTCTGTGCAGCAGGCTCTCCAGTGAAATAGATCCTGACAACACAACTTGATGGGAAAGAGCACAGAAATGACAACACACACATATTAGAAGAGCAAGCATTCAGATACATCTTTTTTTTTCCATTTTCAGTAAAGGATTTTGCACTCACTTGTTCTGAGGGACAACCTGAGCAGTCATTCTCGTAGTGCTGTTTTATTGATGTAAACAAATTGTAAATTATGTGAAGTAAGTAAGTAAGTGAGTAGTATTGATGATGATCATCATCATCATGATGAAGATCATGAATAATGATAATATATATGTGTATAATCACCTGATTTGAAAGCTTTGCATCCTGGGAGTAAAGGGGCCTCACACCTTGTCGTCTTGTCATTTTGTTTCTTCACATCAGCCTTCTGAGCCAGTGTTTTGATGAGTTGCTTATCAGGCTGTGATGGTGAGTGTTGAACAGCAGATGTTCCTGTGGTATTTACTGAAAACCTTGTGTAATTGTCTCCCATTTGCATTTGGATACAAAACATACCCAGTGCACCCCTTAAGTTTTCTTTTACAAATCCCTAACTCTTATCTGCTTTCAATGTTAGAGGGTACCTGTGGATATTACTGTTACTATTTTAAGGGTTATAATTAACAATCAGCCACACATAGGCTACTCCTGTTCATGGTTGCTCTCTCTCCTCCCACACCCCCTCCTTCACCTTTCTAATCCAACCAGCTGGCAGCCGCCCACCTATAGCTCAGTTATGCTGGAGGTTTCTTTCCTGTTGAAAGGGAGTTAGTCCTCCCACCTGTCACCAAGCATATCCCTAAAACTCATATTGACACCAGCTAGTTGACGTCAAAGCTGCATTCTAAAAAGACCAATCTTGCACTGCCATCTAGTGGGGTTTGGAGATGAATTCTTCTGTGTTTGTGTTTTTCCTTCAGTTAACTAATAAATTTATATCTAATTATGAAGACATACTAATAACATTGTATAACAATACTTGAGTCCTTCAAATAGAAATGATGGCACATCTCAGTTTAATTTAAACAACTACACACTGTTGCTCCACTTCCTGTCTGATCATCATCACCATCACTTAATTGTCTTGCAGAGTTCCTCAGACATCAGTGGAAGGAGCAGTGTTGGTTTTTAGCACTTTCTCCTGACCTTATCAAGGTAAGTTGCATTTGTTCTGCCCTCCATTGTGAGAAAGAGAAACAATGCATCTGGCTTTGAGAACTTACAGTATCTGTACTCCAAAATCAAATGTACAGTAGCGAAGCAGCATTTTTTCTTCTTTTTCTGTCTTTTTTAACAAACAGATATCTGTTGTTTTCACTTTAGAAAGGTTTTTTTTTTTCTTCTTACTTCGTTTTTTCTTTGCTTTCAGAAATGAGTTGTCTGCCACAGTACAACCCTGAAAATCTTTTCTACAGACTCTCAAGAAAAGTACGATAATTCGTTTTAACTTAGTTAATCTGTTTTGAGTGGAGACTAACATCAGTATGTGTGCATGTTTTGTTCTCTGTGAGGTGGAACAACTGCAGCGGACTTCACCTAACCTTGGATGTGGTGTACACATCCAGTGTGCACTGTCTCCAATAAAGGCCAATGCACACAAGCAAATAAATAAAAATACTGCAGGTAAAACCAAGGCAAATTAGTGCAAGAAACACATTTTCCAAATGTTAAACACACAACAACCTAAAGAAATGAAAATTTGCAAATACAGCAAACACATGCAAACAGAGAAACGTTGCGCATGACACACAACAGACCATTTATTGCTGAGCTCAGCTGCCTGAAATGTTCATATTTGTTTTAAAACTGGTTCAGCAGCAGTTCAACCAAATACATTCATGAGTAAATAATAAAAAAAAAAAAGATAAATTTAAATTCAAACCCACTCACTGTCTTTTTTTTTTTAAACATTTTAACTGTTTGATATCTGAGAGTGAGTACAGAATCAGGTATTATTAAACATATTGATTGACAAATGACTATTCAGGGATAACTGATTAAGCAAAAAAAAAAAAAAAAGGGGGGACATAAAGAAAAAGAAAGAAAAAGAAAAACTAACTTGACTAAATTCAGTTTTGAACCCTGACCCACTGTGAAAGCAGCTATTATAATCTATCATCAACAAAATGTGATTCAAAGTGCAAACATCTGTGGCGTTGCTCAATGAGTCAGCCAACACCCCTCTGCACGTCACTGACATGTGTTCAATGCAAATTTTAAGCACCTCTTTGTGTTAGCTGTCAGAGTAAACATATAGGGTGAACACTGGCACTGATTTGTGGTCATTCATGATGTGATGTAATGCCATCAATCCTGTTTTTGCATATAGGCAACTCGTGTTTGTAGAAACTGGCCAGGCATTAATCCAAAGTGCTCTACAACTTGTTCAACAGGTTTTCACATGAGAGAGAGGAAAGTGGGAAACAGCAGATACTGAGTTTTCATGTTTTGATCTTAATCCAAGTCTGATCCACATTTTAACCACCTGTGTGTCAGTGCTTTCACCTCAAGGAGAGAGATTAAAGGACCAATGACGACCTTTCAGAATGCAACAACTCACTCCAGTTTGTTTTTACTCTCTGTCTGTGCCTCCTATGTCAAATACAGGAAATGTGTCATCATCACCATCCTGGTCCCCCTGTGTGTGAACCCCAATGTGGAAAGCTATATGACGGTCCACAGTCAGCGTGCCATCCAGGCCAAGTTACTTTTTCACCATCTGCTCATTTGTTCTTTCTCTCTATCTTTTTTTAAGTAATCTAATTTTGTCACATGAATCATATGATATATTCAAGTCTTAATTTGTGTTGGAAATGCTTCACTAGATTAAGAAGTAGTTTTTTTAGTGACATTTTGAAACTCAAACACAGGTGATCTACACCTGTTTTATTTACACTGTTGCTCCACCTCCTGTCTGATCACCATCACTATCGTTATTGTATTGCAGAGTTCCTCAGACATTAGTGGAAGGAGCAGTGCTGGGTTTTAACAGTTTCTCTTCACCTTATCAAGGTAAGCTTCATCTGTTCTGTCCTCCATTGAGAGAAAGAGAAAACATATCTGGTTTAGATTACTTACAGTGTTTGTACCTCAAAATTAGTGACAGCAGTGAAGTAGCATTTTTTCTTTCTTAAAAAAAAACACAACAACAACAACAAAAAAAAGAAATCTGTTGATTCAGTTTCAGTTTTTCATAGTACTAACTCTGAGAATCTTATCAAGAAAATTAAGATAATTTACATTAGTGCGTGTTGTGCTGGGTGGAAACTTACTTATGACTTGTTCTCTGTGAGGTGGAACAACCGGAGCAGACCTCGCCTAACCTTGGAATTAGTGATGTATTGCTGCTTTTGCTGCTTGCTGCTTATCACTGACTCATCACACGTGAAACACACATGTCAAGTTAGTTTAAAACTTTTTTTATATCACTACAAATAATTATAATTTGAATAAAAAGAGAGAAAATTGTGAGAGTAACACTGACTTGAATGCCACAGAGTTCATGGGAAACTGGAGAACAGGTCAAACAACTTCTGTCTTCAAGGGGCGGATCTAGGATTTGTTAAGGTCTAAGCCTAAACCCAGAGAGACCAGGTGGTCTCTGCTGTTTTGTCTTTAACACCATGTCCACAAATGTATTTAATTCTGAACAGTACATTTCTCTAAACCAAGGTCAAATCAGCTGATGTTGGCTTGTTGGCTACTCATGTACTATTATGTACAGAATTCACTTGCTTCAGAATTGCATGAAAGTTGAGTCAGTATATTGTTTGTATTTGAGTTCACTTTGTTTATTTTTCTCTCTCTTTCTCTCTATCTTGAGTTATTTATTAAGTCTTGAATTTTTAATACACACAATACACTTTCATTGTGCTACTCAGTCACAACTGGGGCCTTGATTTGATATATATCAATCAATGAAAATTTATTGTATAGCCCATTAAAACAGCCCAAAGGGTGACCAAAGTGTTCAGTTCAACAGTCTGGGTGCGGCTACAGAAAAAGCCTGGTCACCCCCATGTATTTAGATCTTGCGACCGCTAACAGATCCTGGTTTGAGGAACTTAGGATTCTATTTTTATTCTGTAGCTGATAAATAAGGTGGAGCAAGACCATCAAGAGCTTTAAAAAACAAACATTAACATTTTAAAATTGATTCTAAAGGTCAGCACGATTAAGAAAGGGCTTCACCTTGGCTGCTAGGCGCAACTAAAAAAAACTCGCTGTCAAACCTGACCCCGAGATTTTTGACTGCGTTCTAAGTTTCATTGCTGTGAAACTGAACATTTTTGTATTCCCAAATACAATACATTCAGTCTTGTTCTCATTAAGATGTAAGAAGTTGGATGAAAACCACTGTTTAATGTTGGCAATAGCATTAATTAGACCTCTCTTTGCCTTGCTTCCCATTGGGCCCACTGGCAAGCAAATTTGGAGGTTGTCCATGTAGCGGGGGAACGACAAATTATGCTTTGCTATAACTGAACCAAGTGGCAGCATGAAGAGAGAGAAGAGAGTAGGGCCAAGACTTGAACCATGTGGCACCCCGCAAGAGAGAGAGGTGCTCGAGAAGGATAGGTCACCAATCATTACTGAAAAGCTTCGATCAGTTAGGTAGGAGGTCAGCCACTTAAATGCAGTGCCACTGATGCCAACATATTCATTCAGGCGAGATAGCAGGATTGCATGGTCCACAGTGTCAAAGGTGGCTCTGAGGCCTAGCAGTATGAGGATCATATGGCATTTGACATCATCAGACAGAGCAACATCATTTTGTGTCTTCAACAGGGCAGACTCAGTGCTATGACGTGATCTGACCTCAGATTGGAATTCATTGAAAATATAGTAAAACTACTGTTTAACAGGTTTTTACACATGAGAGAGAGGAAACTATGTAACAATAGTTCTCTGTCCTATCTCCTTTAAGACACACCATGACTACCGTGGCTTCCCCTGTGCTGTATAAATAGACCCAGCTGCACAGGGATCAGCTGATTCTCTGAATTTCACTGCTGACCAGACGACATGAGAACAAAAGAGAAAAAGACAAATTCTGTGAGACAGGGAGTTGAACGGTGGCTTTTGTCCGATCCATTTACCTTAGGGTAGAGAGTTGGGTGTGATGGACTCCTCTCAGGGTGAAAAGTCACATTTTTCTCCCTTATATTTCATGGGAAAGAGGAGTTGAGCAGAGGGTACCAGAGAGTACTGTATATATGGTCTGAGGGAGCGACAAAGTCATGGGTGCTGCCAGCATCCTCTCTATTATTATTGTGTACCTTCAACAAAGCAGATTCAGTGCTATGACAAGATCTGAACCCAGATTGCAATTTATCGAAAATATCGTTGTTCTCTAAGAATGATTGTAGTTGTATAAAAAAGACATTGGACAGAAAGGGGCAAATGGGGATGGGTCTAAAATTTGAGAGGGACTAACAATGTTAAACACCTCTACCAACAGTTTAGTGGGGATAATGTATAAAGGGCAGTTTGTGGGATTCATATGTTGCACAACCTTTGTGAGGGTTGAGATAGAGACTGGTTCAAACTGTTCAAACATAGCAGACAGCAAGGGACAAATCAACATTTAAAGTGCTGCTAGAAAGCTGTCTGACAGTAGTAACAAAACAATGAAAAAACCCTCAGAAGTACTGCTTGAGGCATCAGCCAGAACAGAGGTGCATAGATTAACAACTATGTGAATTGTGCTGTTCCTGGAGGTGATATTGGACAGATATTGACATTTAGCATCTTTCACAGCCCTTTGATAGCCAGTGAGACTATCTTTTAGTATGCCCCAGGGTACATGTATTTTGTCCTTTTTCCAATGTCATTCAGCCTGGCTATATGAATCAAGGTAATGTTTGTAGTTCAAATTTCCCATGTCTTCAGGTTTTCATGTAGTAGATTAAGATTTACAGGAGGACTCTTCAGTATGGACCAAAATATTTGCTGCGTTTGTGACTAAAAACTTTCATCTAAAACTGTGAGACAATCTGTGCTTTTCACAAAATCTTTAACACAATGAGAATTTTTATACATAACACACATTCACCAACCTGAAACAACCATCCAGAGTTCAGCACTGGCCTATGAAAGTCACACAAGAAGAGCTGAATCAAAGGATGAAGCTTCTTCTGTTTTAATTAGCGTAGATTACTATTGACATACTGCTGCTACTGCCTGTAATGGTTATGGGTAACATGACACACACAGACTGACCGAGGGAAATGCCAGAAATGATCCAGGGATATTAAGAAAACAATCGCGGCTGCAGCCTTGGAAGCCCAGTGCTCCCTGCACCCCTGTTGTCTTCTTAGTTCACTTAGTAAACCAACAGATTTGCCCCACATCCAATTTGCAAGTCTTACAGAGAGGCCAGAACATGCAGTTTTAGAAAAAGCAAGCAAATAATGAAATCCTCCATCAATCTTCTACACAAATTAATAGGACCTTTTTATATTCAGGGATGAACGATTTAAAGAGGAACTATGCCGGATTTTTAGCTTAACTATGCTACATTTTACCTTAATTAAACAGCTTCGGAGTAATTGTGATGGTTAAATAAATGACTTGTAACTTGTTACAAGGAGAATGGAGGCTCTCTGCTTCCACATAGCATCTCTTGGCCAAAAACCACCCTTGCAAGATCAGTGCCTCCGGCCCAGTGTCGCAGCTCTCATCTCAACGGCACCGCGAAACAAACGTGCCCCGTAACCAATAATCTCTTGTGCATGACAGATAAGACTAGACAAATATACACACTGTAGCGTGTATATGATAAATAACCGCTCTACTGATTACTTTCTCACTGGCTTCGTTGAAAACAAATGCACATGGCTGGGAGGAGGGTTAGCGAAACAGTGGAAAAGTGACAGGACTTGCATAGTTCCCCTTTAAAAAAAAAAAAAAAAAGAAGAAGAAAAAAAGAAATTCTAATTAGACTAAATTCAGCTTTCTTATTTTGAACCCTGACTCATTGTGAAAGCAGCTATCATAAACTATCATCAACAAAATGTGGAAATGTTTGTGGTGTTACTCAATCCAGTCAGGTGACACTCCTCTGCACATTCTCACTGAGGCAGGTTCAACACAAACTCTTAGTAGCTTGTTTGTGTTAGTTTGCGCCAAATCATAACATAAAATGTCATAATCACAATAATATTCATAATAGAGAGCCAACAGATCCCACCAAGAGAAAGGACACAAGGCAACAGTAGTGAGGAAAAACTTCCTTTTAATAGGCAAAAACCTTGAGCAGAACTGGAGCGTTTGGGTTTAGGGAAAGAGGGTAAGAGAGGGAGGCACCACAAGTACAGTCAAATTCCATCAATAGTAGTGGTATTGGGTATTAGCCTCAACTGTGTGTGTGAGTAAAGATGTGTGGCGAACACAGAAACAGATATGTAGTCATTGCACAAAAAATGCATGTAATGCCACCAATCCTGCTTCCCTGCATACATGCAAGCCATAGCAACTGACCAAGCAATGATCTAAAGAACTCCACAACTTGTTAAACTGGTTTTTATACATGAGATCTTGATCTTAATCCCAGTCTGATCCACATTTCAACCAACCACCTGGGTGTCACTGCTTTCCCTCACTGTGAGAGAAGGACCAACTGAAGACCTTTCACTGTAACACCTCACTCCAGTTTGTTTTTTTCTACTTTATTTTCTCTCTGTGTGCCCCATCAGACAGGCATCATGGAGAAGGCTCAAGCAATTCCTGTGGCATATCCACCAAATGAAGTAATGGTGCCAGCACCACCATATCCGGGTCCCCCTGTGAACCCCAACATGGGAAGCTATGTGGTGGCCCCAGGTCAGTGAGCCATCCAATCACTTTTTCATCATCTGCTTATTTTTTTCTCTTTTACTGTTATGTGGATTTTATTTCTTCCCTCTCATATACAGTTCAACAACCTGCTTACCACTACGCCCCACAACAGCCTCAGATCCTTCAGCCTGGTGAGGCTCTCTCTATATATTGATCTCTCATAAGTTAAAATGATATGAAATAAGTGGATTGTAGTTGTTGTTGTTAGTATTAGTAGTAGTAGTAGTTAATTGTTCTCCTCACAGTACAACAGGTGGTGGTGGTGCAGCCAAATCCAACTGATGCTCCAGTACAGATGGTGTGTCCTCGCTGCCAGAACACTGTTGTCTCTAGAGTTGAGTATAAGGTTGGTGTTCTCGGCTGGATGATCTGTGGCATACTTGGAATCTTTGGGTGAGTAGAGATCTCAAAGCACACACACACACACACACGCACATGCACGCACATGCACACGCACACGCACACACACACACACACACACACACACACACACACATACACACACACACACACACACACACCAAGTATTATTTTAACTTCATTCCAATATTCCTCACCAGGATCTGGCCTTGCTGTTTGATTCCTTTCTGTGTTGATGGTTGCAAGGATGCACATCACTACTGCCCCAGTTGTAACAACGTCCTGCATATCCATCGACGCATGTGAACTAGCAATTAAATCAGAAGAAACAACAAAAGTTAGAGAAGCCAACCATGATCACACAAACATCTGTACAGGACCCAGCATCTCAATGCAAACATAAGACGTCATAATGAACTCAGTGCTTATGTAAAATGCTTGATTTAGCTGCACTGCACTTACTCAAGACCTGTAATACCTTCTTTTCTTTTAAATCTGCAAGACTGTCAGAAACTGCAAGTCTGAGCCCTCCTGTCTGCAAGGGAACCAAGGAGGTGTCAGACTTGGAGTTTCTAACAAATACCACTGTTAAAACTGTAATGTGAAACTATAACTATCTTACTTAATGTTTTTTCTTGACTTGATCTGATTGATGTTGTGTAAATGTAAGTCTGACTGTAAAGTCAATTCCAGTTGATTATTTTCTGTAATATCTTTAAATATTGCTAAATTATTTTATTTTTGAATCTACTGATTAAAAATTATTTTAATTTTAAAAATGTTAGTGGCATCTTGAATGTTATGTCTTTGACACACTGATGACACAGGCAAAATAAGACAAAATAATTTAATGTCAACAAAAGCCACAAGTTTTGGATGATGAGAAGATAGCTACATTAGCTGCATCATTTCCTGAATGTTTTAACTCGCTGGTTTTTGTTCCAACCAATCAAGAGCACACAGTTTGACCAATCAGCTGTCTGAAGACTGAGATCAGTTGATTAACTGAGTCAGGTCTGGTGTGCTGCTGCTTGGTTGGAAAGAAAACCTGCAGCCACAGCGGCCCTTCATGGAAATGCCTGGCTAAATAGTATTATTATAGCATTGGAAACTATTTTAAAATAGTTTTTAAAATGTATTCTGATTCCTGCATACATGGGAACTGATAATTAATGTGATATGACAAAGAAAGGCTTTGAGCTCATATGAGGATAAAAAACCAGGAGCATATAGTGGAGAAGCCAGTGTGTGATTAACTTGTCCAGAAAACTGATGCAGATGAGGGAACAAAAGGACACGTTATAGCAGAACAAGGTTTTTCGCAGCAGATGTTTTAACATGTCGCAGTAGGGAGACACAGGTGCAACTAATTACAATAATTTTACTCGCAATTCTTTTAGACGTCAGCACAAGAGTCCTAATAATGTGCATTGCTCACTCAGTGGTTTGGCTTCGGCTGCTTGGACACTCAGAGAGCTATCACTGACGGTAAATCTCCACCTGTGGTTTTCCTGCTATGACAATTCGAGGATGGGAAAAAGGCCTATTGTGTTATAAGCTCTTCTTTTATATATCCTCAGTGACCTATACTGAAGTAGCGAATGTGTAGCATGTATTGTACAGTAATAAATAATCTGATAATTTAATTTCTTGAAGAATTACCCTGAAGTCCAAAATCTCCCTGAGAGCTCGCAAGGCTTTAATTGTGAAAACCAGAGAACAGGAAGTAGAAATGAAAAAGGTGAAACTCTACATGTTTTGCATTGGCCGTCTGGATAATCAGTCAAGGTAGATTTGTAGTCATCTCCATGATGGACATCTACATGGCTAATGACCACTGTATAAAACCTCTCTCATGGCCTGAGACTGGAGGTTCCTGTAGTTCTCCAAGTAGACAGCAGGTAGAGCCAACAGGCTGGGAGAGAGCAGGCCTCAGTCTCTCCTCAAAACATCACTGCTACTTCTCCTTTTAGATGATCTTTTAGATCATTTTAGACTTCAAACGATGTCTCCATTGACGATGAAAAGGAGGCATTTTAAAGAAAGTCCCCACAAAAAGGCTTCAACCAGCTGCACAAGCACATGTCTCAAATAACAAAAGCTGTATCTGCCTGTGTGTACACAGTTGTCAGAAAAGACTTGAGGTGGGATAAAGCTGGGATTATGGGCTGGGCCATACTTAACAAGGTCTTGCTTCACTGTGACCATAGTAACCACTGGATTACCCAGATTAGGATTGATGACTTGCGTTAGTCAGCACTTCTATGCTCTGGTGTCTCCCACCTCGGTCTTCCTTTGTCAGAGGACTCAGTCTCGCAAAACAACACACAGCTCTGCTACAGCCAAATCTTTGAGAGTTTCCCAAATAAGTTGCATGCCAGTGTCTTGAATATTTTTGCATTATCAACATACGAGGCACAGGAACATCAAAGAATGTCTTGTGTGAGAGGCTGGCAGGCATTCATCTCCTTTCTAAAGGCAGTTTAGACCCAGATCCATTAATAAACCTTTTAGATTTTGACTAACTGCAGTCAATAATGATGATGATGTCAATGGGAGTTAATCAATCAATCAGTTTATTGTTTGATTTGTAAAAGATCAAAAGGGAATTAATTTCAGAACTGTGCAGATAGGATTTTTTGCTGAGGCAATAATTAATATCACTCTCACATCTGGCCTACATGAAGAATGTAGCAACAGCTGGATGCATTATCAACTCAGCACCGGAAACAGGAGACCAGTTAGCCAAACCAGTAACCCCCCCCCCCCCCCCCAAGTGGTTACCTGGCAACCAACAAATGAATGGTTTGGCACTTTTCCCACAAATAAAATGAGCTAGCTGTTTCCCTCTCCAGTGATGATGAGAAGAAAAGCTCTGGCTATGTTTGGGTTCAGCATACAAACATCCTCTCAGTTAAGGTGTAGGGAAAAAGTGAACACGTTCACGTCACGTTTAAAGTAGAACGAACGAGGTGATGTCATCAAATATGATAGTTTTTCTTTATCTTTTTCTTTTTTTTGACAGAAAATCAGAAAGTTGTCAAAACAGAAATGTTTGACATTTCTGACATGGATTTTTTTTTTTTTTTAACTATTGTCTTTCAAACAAAGTGTTTGATGAAGGAACTATTTCAGCTCTATTGATGGCTGTGAAGACACAGACACAGTTTTTTCACATTTCGACATGTCACAGAAGGAAAACACAGGTGTAAATAACACCTAGCTACATGAGTTTTAAGGCCGGTTTTGAACTAGACCACTATTAGACTGTTGGTCATGTCTTAAATAACCTACAACAGCTGTAATTCATGTTGTACTGTAACACCTGCACTTTACTTACCATGACAAGTTAAGATGTTCACTGTTGTCATTGCTATCATCAACCACAGCAGTTGTGCCTGTTGTTACATAATGGCAAGGACTCACTGTCTGGATTAGAGTGTCTTGACTGGCACAGCAGGGTGCAGGTGTGCACTTCTTTACTTGTGTCTGTCAGCACCAATCTCTCACACGCTGATCCAAACTGACTCGATTAGCTCGCATAATGGTTGCTCCTTGTCATGGTTTTCCTCATGGTGTGGCTCTCTCCAATCCCATGAGGCCACCTCCAGGGGAGGAGATTACTCCACTCTAAGGGGAGGCTTGGCTGAATCATGTCTTCAAGGGTATTATGTAACACTCTCTACTAGGATGGCCACGTGGCCACAAGGCTCACCTGTGTTTGGATTGACCATCTGTCCATGGCTATCCAAATCCCATCTTCATTCTGCAACACACAGCATCAACAGACATCCTCCTGCTGGAGAGACTTCTCATTTTTTTGGTCCAACCTGGTCATCAGAGATGAATCTACATGGCACACAGCTCTGGGTGTGAGGAAGACTTGGATCCTGAAGACAGAGAACAGCACTGAGCTGTGCAAATGAGATACTGCACTTATTTCCTATTCTCCTCCTGGTTAGGCAGGTGTATCAGCACACTGTACTCCCCATGAGTAGGTGAGGAGAGGTAAAGTGGGATTGCATCTGTGGTGACACCTCCGCAGATTCAGCGTGAAGCAGAGAGAGGGAGAGAGAGAGAGAGAGCGAGGGAGAGAGAAAGCCAGACGTGGAGACAGGATGAATAGAAAGAGGAGGACAGAGGGAGCGAGAGAGGGGCAGAGACAGTGAGAGCGAAGAGTGAAAGAGAGACTGAAGATATATTTGACTATGTGGGTGTGAGAAGTATCAAGGCATGCATCATAATTGTGGATTCTTCTCGGAGCAGCCGGACGTGTCACTGCAGCAGCAGCAGGACGTTATTGGTCTCTCAAAGTGTGCTATTTTCTACTTTAAAACAGTGGGAGCTGTGAGCACAGAGAGTGACATCAGAGACATTTTCAAAGACAAAATGGAAACCGTTTGGATTCTGCTGCCTCAAGGATTTCATTGACTGTGATTTACAAAAACATTTTTAAGAAGTTGAAGTGATGCAGACTGGACAATGATGATGAATCTTTTCTCTCAATAATCAAGATTTTAAGTCAAATATTTGTCTGAGGTGAGTTTAAAATCGTCTTTTTTAAAAACAATCTTATCGTCGTTGTGTTTGTTTTACATGTTCGTGTGTGTTTCTTTATGTGTTTGAGTTTCTGGCATGTACATTGAAGGCATGCCTTATAATTGAGAACATGTTGCCTCACATATTGACAGTTTGAAGATGAGACTACCACTTGATTTAGTATGATGGTTGAAATCATGATCATCTCAGGGCTGGGGAATACATTACATCACTGAGGGTCCTCATAAGTAAGCACAAACATTGTGCGTGTGTGTGTGTCTGTGTGCATGTGTGCGTGTGTGTGTGCGTGTGTGTGCAGTGGTGTGTTTCTCTATGCTTATGGGTACTGAAACTAGACTTCTCAAAAGCCCAGTATTTGATGTAGTCAGCCCACGCTGTTTCCCGTTCCCATGGAAACCATTGCCCAGTGCTAAAAGCAGTTCTATTCTGTGCTGTGAGAGTGTGAGTGTGTGTTTGTGTGTGCCTTTACAGAGAGAGAAACATTTTAATGTCTCTCATACAACAGTTTTAAAAAAAGAATGTTTTTACATTTGCTGCTGTTTCTGCAGTTTGTTGTATATGGTAGAGACCACATACACACTAATGTGATCTCTATATACATCCACCTTTCTCTCTCTCCTCTCTGGATCTGTTCCTCTCCTCTTGTTTATCTCTCTGGAGATCTACCTCCCTTTTTCCCCTTTAACACCTGTTCATCATGCGTACATTTTTTCCTGTCTCTCTAAGATGGCTGTGTGCCCCATAATCATCTGCCTCCTGTCACTGGTTGGCTATGGTACATCCCACCCTTCTCCTCCTCCTCGGGGATGCAGTGTGGATGTGGACCCTCCATACAGAGTACTGTGTGACCTGGAGTCAGTCTGGGGTGTGGTTCTGGAGGCTGTGGCCTGCTGCGGGGGTCTCGCCTCCCTGATCCTTGCTGTGCTCCTGCTTGTCAAGCTACACTCCATTTCTGACCCTGCCAGGCGCTCTGGCTTGGGGCCTCTACTCCTGCTCCTTGGCACACTCCTTGGGCTTTTCTCCATCTCCCTGGCGTTCCTGGTGGGGAAGAACCAGGCACTCTGTGTGGTCCGCAGGGCCTTCTGGGGGCCTCTCTTCGCCCTCTGCTTTTCCAGCTTGCTAGTGCAGGGTGTGAGGCTCAGGAGGCTGGTGGCCGGCAAGACAAGCCCATCAGGCAGCTCCCTGGCAGCGCTCGGCCTGGCCTTGGCCTTGGTTCAGGGGATCATCTCTGCTGAATGGGTCCTGCTGACTGTTGTCAGGGAGGGTCACCCAGCCTGCGAATATCCTCCTTTGGACTTTGCTCTGACATGCAGCTACACTCTGGGGCTGCTCCTCATAGCCATGGGGCTCTCTCTGGGGGTAGTGCTCTGTGGGGGGGAGTTTGGGGCAGAGGGAGGAGGTGGGAGTGAAGAAGACAGAGAAGGAGAGAGTGAAAAACGGAGATGGAAGTGTAATGCCGTTTGGCTTTTCCTGTCCAGTTTGGCATCGGCATTGCTGTGGGTGGCCTGGCTGGGGTTTTATCTTTACGGCAGCCAGGCACTGAGGGGAAAGGGGAGAGGAGAAAGGTTAGGAGGAGGAGGGAAGAAGGATGTAAAAGTGCTGGATGAGCCTGCACTGGCAGTGGCTCTGGTCATTCAGGGCTGGATCCTGCTGCTGTTCCATGCTATTCCAGAAGCGCACCTGTGTCTCCGAAAACCTCCAGAGTCCAACACACAAGATTTCTTCGACACCAGTCACACGTCCCCTCCTCCACATTTTGGGGATGAGCTCCCTGGACACTCACACCGACCCTTCCCAGAGAACCAGGCCTTTTCTATGGAGGAGCACAGTGCAAGTAGGCATTTTTGTTTGTGTGTCTTATTTTGACTGTATATACAGAGGGTCCAAAAACCAGAGGTCCAATATGAGTTCATCAGGACCAAAATGTTGAGCCCCACGACTATAATGAATATGAAATGAATATTTACTTGGCTGAGGCTTAAAAATAACTAAATAAACTAAAAATGTAAACAATGTATTGCATCATCAAATGTCAAATCCGTTATTATATCATCTATAAAACAAATGACATGATACGAGCCTCATATCATGTCACATATACAAAATCTTCTTGTGTTGAATGAAAACTGCACTTCAACCAAAATGATCTTAATTATTTATGAGAGGACCGAAAAACTCAAAACATTTTCACTGATATCAATATGCTGTTCAGTGTGCAAGTTGTCTACCATACCACCACAGCTCCATGTAGGTTTGTTTACAAAGTGTGGTTCACTTCTACCTACTGTACACAGTCCAAAATCCAATTAAACCTCATGAAATGCCTGATTATCCAACAGGCGTTTCTACAGATCTATGACTCATTTCAGTCACTCAAATTCTCTCCATGTTAAGCTGAAGCCAAATGCACAGATGCGGAGCTGAACTATCAGAGACCAGGACAAACAAAGAATGGAAGCAGTGGCAGAAAGGATTTCACAAGTTAGCAGATGATTGACGATATTTGTTAGTGATTACACAGTTGACTGAGGAGGAGACATCTCACAATGGACTTGTTTGTGTTTTAAAGGATAATGTTAAGGCTCCTCTCACTTGTCATACTGGATGGTGTGGTGCAAGCCATGTTTCAGCCTCCCTGTCTCTGTAATCTCTGCAGTGGAGTGAATAATGTGTCAATATCATAGATGAGAATTATCTCTAAAAATTTCTAAAAGAAGAAACATCAATCCACTTGCACTTCTCTTACAGTGGCTATAACATTAGTAAACATCAGGGCCTATAGATGTTGTCTGACTTACATTATTGAGTCAGTTCACCGACTATTTGGCTCCTCTGTCACACATGACTTAGTATGTCACATAACTCACTGCTGTTATGTTATGTTATAAAAAAAACAAAACAAGAGGAGAATACAGTGCACCTCATTACAGGACCTGTTTGTTGTTTCCTGCTTGTGTTCCCAATCCATTCACTCAGTCAACTCATCTAATGATGAAATCTTTGAGGCATCCCCTATATTGGGAAATAAAGGGAAATTCAATGTGCCAATATCCTGTTATTTCCACTTGAGGCACAACGGACGCTATTGAGCAAAATGAATACAGCCTCTCTACCTATTACACTTCACTGTGCAATGCGTTCACTATATATTGCCCTCTACTATAACTTTAGCACAAAATGTAGCAAATACAGCGCATGCACTACTTTTGCTAACAATCTCACAATGCACTGCACTATGATAAATAACAGCTGTACAACACTAGAGTGGTGGTCAGTGGTGACACAAATGGATAAAGACACATATGGGTTGAAAAGTTCAGTCTACTGCGCGCTGCATGAACTTATGAATGGTGAATGACTGAATGAAAGGCATAGCACACCCACGTGGGTGTTTTTAGTTACAGTTACCCGTCGGTATGAAGCTGAAGCTTCAGTGGAGCTGAGCTGGGAGTAGTGTCGCAAAGTAGGATAGGCCTCTGGTTCTGGATGGTGTTTGCCCCATTCAGGATTTCATAGAAACATGGAGCTCTCCTGGAGTGTTCAAATCAGTTTGAGATATGACCGGAGAGAAATCCTGTTGTCTGTTACCTTGCAATGTAAGGGGCTCAAAATCTTACAGCACCAATGGCCATTTGCCAGTCAGAAACAGAAACCAGAGGAGTGATGGATTCAAACATTAAATAAAAGTTGTCCGAAATTGAAAAGGGGAATTGGTTTTAGCTGCATTAATTAAGGTGGCTCAGTGCTTTTACTGGGGTGCACCTTGGGATTGGTAGTTCACTTCCATCTCAAACCTTTCATGTCTACATGCCTGCAGCAGATAATTCTCTGATGTGGTGTTAAAGTGTACTGGTGATTCATTCAAGGTTCAGGTCCAAGCTACAGACCCAGCTGCTTCCAGAACAGAAAATAACACTGTCCTACTTTGCTACTCTGTTGTGTGAGGTCTCCGATCTACATCAATATGGAGAGCTAAAGCTGCGCTAACCAAACTAAAAAAAGAGGTCAATGCACAGACACCTACAGTGTCCAGACACAAGGTCTCACATACAATCACTATCCACTGTGGAGGTTCATTATGAATGTGATGGGACTCTAAGTTGTTAAAAGAAAATTATACCCAATAGTTTTAAATTCTTAAAATATAACTTAACTGGTGTATGATTGCCTCAGTCAGTAGTAAAGTTACAGTGGGTAAGAAGCAAACAAGAAATATTATAATCTGGGTGATGTGACATGTATTAACATTGACACTTGTAATTTGTGTTTGTGCTTTACCGTAATTGGTTTGTCAGCTCTGCGAAGTGGAACATACCACGGCAGCCATGGGAGCGCCCGTCCTGGCATTGCCTTTAGAGGTCATGTCTACCAACCCACTGAGATGGCACTGGTCATGAACGGTGGTACAGTAAGTATGGCCAAAATTACTCACTCTGTGTATGTCACTCTCTTTCAGTCACCTAAAAACAAGCTGACAGTGCTCTGCCTCTCTCTCATAGATGCCCACAGCACCAATCAACTACACTGGACGCCGGCTATGGTAACAGGGGCCACAACTTGAAGACAACACATTTGTAGAGGAATTTTATGTTGCCTAAGAAGAAAAGGGGGAAAATATTAAGACATCACATATCATTCTGAGTGGATTTGATGGAAGCTAAATATGTTTAATGTATTTGTGTTTCTGCACACAGGTTTATATCTTAAAAACAAACTGTAATAGTTATTTTGGCTGATTTTTCCTGATTGCCTCATTATTAGCAGACTGGACATGAAATCAGAGGGGAGCTAAGAGACCTCGATGAAGCTTCCACAGTTAAGGATATTTTGTCACAGAGTGATGACATTTACGGTGCATTATTTTGATCGGCGTGGATCAGCACATACAGTCTTAATCCTAATATGTAAATGCACTGATGGTGAGTGTAGAGGGAGAGCTGGTGTAATATGAGCTCAGAAGATCAGAGGTCATTGTCCAGTGTGGTTCTGAAGGGTCTGGGTAATTGAATGAGCTGCTGTTAGATCATGACTAGATTTCTAGATTTAAGCAAATTTGAATGTAGTGAACATTTTACCTGAGCGGTTACTTATTGATGCCTGTTCATCAGTGATGCCTGCTTCATGAGAAACACAATCCTCTTTCTGTTTAGAATCAAGCAACCACTCTGATAAAAGCCCTTAGGTTGTTTATGTAAATTACCCGCGTACACCCACAAAGCTTGCTTGGCCTCTGTGTTTCATGCTGGAAAGCCCCAAAGGACTCTCATTGTGATTTTCTCTCCACATCTCCATTCCATTATCAGTGCTATTTGGATTGGCACATTCACTGCGTATATGGATGTCATGTATTTAACTAGTGCAGGGTTCTGGAGGATTGTTAAGTAATTGAAGAGGTGAAAGGTGAGTCTCCAGCTCATGGGTAACCAATTTTGAATAAGAATATCGTAATAAGCCATTTAATACTGCAATAACTATTCTGCAGTATAGAATTTATTGTTGGAGGTGATGATTTTGCACTTTATCGGCGCTGATTTTGTCTGGGCATTGTGATATATGAATTGTATGATCATTTGATGCATGTAAAAGTACAGTTTAAAGGTACGTATTTTGTCAAACCTAACGTATTTTCAGTGTTTTCTAGAATTTTGATATACGCATTGAAGGAAATAACAGGTTTAGTGCCGAGTTTCACTTCTGATTCTTGACACTGAAAGCTATGGTTAACAAAACCAATCTCAAGTCTATCGCAACTGGGCAAACTCCCGGTGCAGAGGCAGACCACGTGGTAGGACTGGAAGCCTCGTAACATCTACTAAATGGACCTTGAGGTTGAACTGATTTGTCAACCAGTTTCAGTGTGTTTTCCCATGGGTTTTTTTCTGGAATGAACAACTATGAGCATTACTTACGCTTTGTATGAGATAAACGGCAGCAGTTCATGTACTCATGCTTTCAGGATTTTCTCAAATTTCAAATTCCACTGAATACAGAGAAAACATCACTGTCATACATCACTGTGACTTTAACTGGTAACATTTCAACTATAGGGATTATGCTGTATTAATGACACCGCAAACTTTGGCTAAAAACCTGACGTATTTGACTGGGGGGGTTGCAGCCTCTGTCTCATGAGCAAGATTTCAGTTCATGGCAACTGATCCAGTTTCAATACAGTTCAAAGAGCTGTCACCATGTTCATGCTGTGACCATTTCCTCTGGCTGTGAAACTTAACTAAATAACTAAGTTGTCAACACTTAATGTGTTCAGGTGTGTGCTCTAATATTGTTCAATGATAATATTTTGATCTTGTAAATAACCAAATGTGAATAAGCACTGGTATTTTCTTTTTAAGATGCTCTTATGATTATACCACTGTCACTGTTATATGGCAGCGTAACATGAATGTCTGTAATGTGATTTGCACAAAGTGGCGAATACATCAGTGCACATTTTCTGCTACTGTCTGGTCATTGAACTCATCTTTCTTCAGCCTGCTATTCTTTACGTTGCACTGGGCAAATATGCTGCGCCTTCACAAAACACAAATCACCCAACGCCCAGGATCCAGAAATGCCAATCATACACAACAATGGAGCTACACAGAGCAACAACACAAGCAAGGTCTCATCAGTAGATCTGATCCATGAAAGGTTTTCTGCAAAGATTATTCTGGAAACATGTCCACTGTGCAAACAAATGCATCAATTCACAACCACTCCCCTTGAAGAGTCAGTCCAGATCCAATTTGTAATACAAAGTCATTGCGCACATTTAAGGCATCACAGAATATGTATCTGCACTTCAAAGATCCCAGTGAAGCCGTGCATGATGTCTCCCCTCTGTGTGATGTGTTGAATCGTGAGCCAATTCATCTCCTAAAAATACCACTGGAGCAACTGTATTAAAATGCATCACTGCATGTGGGTGTGTTTTGAAAGTAAGCAAAGCTATATTTAAGTCACAACCCTTCAGAAGTTGTAGGTAGAATTTGGGAGTGCAGCGTGGAAGCTGAGGTTGGCAGCTGGAAATGTAGGTGGCTTCTTAAAACTCACACTACAGTTTGAAGGCTGTGTGCCAAGAGGTTGTGGGAGAAAGTTGGTACAAATGCTTGTCAGAGGCTGGAGTCAGATGATATCATCAGCAGCAAGCACATGGGGAAGACTGTGGGATCTGATTGCAGGTGACTAGCAGCAGAGTTGCAGGAGTCATCTGATGTAAGTAAAGTTGCATACACCTGTACAACTGCAAGATGACTAGTCTTGGTATTGGGCCTCTGACCTCATGAGACTAAATGTGGAGGCCAGGGCTGAGAGATTCCCAGAGTATTCAAGCAAAAGCTGAAACCAAGGGAATGCTTGAGATAAACTAATTTGGGGGAAGTGTAGTCCTACCAAGGCCAAGATTTTCAGGTCATAACAAACATGTCCAAGACGTAATGAGCATTCACTTAGGGATAATGGTGCACTTTGTGATAGCTTTTCTTCCAGCACATTCATGATGACAGAAGTAGTTGTGTGAAGAATGGGATATGTTTCAGATGCTGCTGGACAAGCACTTATTTATATGATCCCTGACACTGCAACGTGCTGCCAAAAGCTACATGTCACAGTCATGTCACACTGCAGTTAGAGTAATTACCAGTTGTGAGCAACAATTATGTTGACACCAGGCAATCTCTGTGCTGAGCAGTACAAAAACTCATTTCAGCTTGTATGGCACAATGTTTAAGAGGTAAGTGCAAACACCAAATATGACATCTGGATAAAATATAGCAGCAGATATCTTCCCAAGAGTCTCTCTCACATGGCATCTGTTTTCTCAGCTGCCTCTGGAGAGAAGTAAATAGAATAATCAATAATTCAATGAAAATAAATGGCATGTCATCATAGTGAAAACAGTATATGTTATTTGCAAAATAAAATGCAAAAATGGATGTATGTATTTTTTTTTTTTTTTTATCATATAAAGAAATATAGGCCTATATTTAGAGAGTAGTATAATTATTCTTCTATATCTGGTTATTTGTCTTTATGTTTCCACATTTATTTATTCTTTTATTTACTTCCCTTTGTGGTTCCTTTTCTTATTTAACGTGTTTTCTGTTTTCATTACAGTGTTATTCTGTTTTTTTGTTTTTAATGTCACTCCTGTAAGTCCACAATGTTACAGTCAAAGACAGACTGGAGAAAAGACAGGGAGCAAAAGAAATAGCAGAACTTAACATCATGGATGAGGACTAGGCAGACTGTCCCACGTGTCAAGAAAAGAGACAGGGACACAAAGTCCACTCCAAAGAAATCACTTTCACTTGATGTGGAGTACAGCTTTATTGGTGAGATTTTTATAAAACCTGGACGCAGGGCTGGGTTCCTGTCCGGAAGGAGGCGCTACCGCTACCGGCCGTGGAACAGAAGAAGAAGAAGAAGGATGAGAAGGAGGAGGAGGAGGAGGTCGTCTCTCCGGACGCCTGGACGGTTGCTAAGAGGAAGGACGAAAACTACTTCCAGGTGAAGAGACGAAGCTGTTGTCCACGTGAAGTACCATACAATTCAAAGTTAGTAAACCGCTCGTCAACTTTGTGATTTATGTCACGAGATGTTGTGAATTGTGATAAAGTAGCGTTGAAGCCTGCAGCTGCTGTTCGCTGCTGTTAACCGATGAGCTTGTTGTGCAGAGGTAGCGCTCTGACTCCCCTGGTCTGGACATACTGCTTAATTATTGACACTTTAGATGTAGTAAGGACACATGTTGTCGTGGTACCATGCCAGGCATGTTTAACCTGTAACTCGCCAGGTTAGCATGACTATATCTAGACATCTATATGTATCTAGACGTGTGGGGTGTGGCTGAGACTCAAATCGTGTTCATTTATGTTTCAGACAGATCCCGAGGAGGTTGTGATCTTTCCTCAAAGACTGCACACAAGACCAAAGAGAAACATTTCGACCAGGTAGATTTGTTACATCATGCACATGCTCTGAATTCTGAATTTAAATAATAACGTGACTGGGAAGTATGACAGAAAAGTAATCCAGGGTTAACAGCCTTGTTTTGGTTTCATGTAATTCTCTGTTTCTGACAGGGGAAGTTAGTAGCCCTGCAAAGAGACACTGATCAAAAGTCCCCTCCTAGCGGCCTGTCAGACTCTGGGTTAGTGCACTGAAGTTGGAAAAACAGGTTAAAATGACGACAGAGGAAAACACATACCAGGAGAATCAAATGAAGAAGAAGAAAAACAAGAAAGGACAAGCCTCTGAGCCTGAAGAAAGGAACATAGTAGAGGTGAAAAAACAAACAAAGAAAAGAAAAAGAGCTGAGACAGTGGCTATAGAAGAGGAGTTGTTGGATGGAGGCAATGAAAAGAAGGAGAAGAAGAAAAAGAAGAAGAACATTGGTAATGAGTCTTTGAATGATGCCAATGGTTCTGATGCCACAGTCAGCAAGAAGAAGAAGAAGAAGAAGCAGCTGGCAGGGGGTATCAATCAAATAGAAAGTGTACAAGGACCAGAAAGAAAGAAGAAAAAAATAAAAAATAAGAGCTTAACAATGAAAGCTGAAAATGGAAGTGAACAAGAAGAAGAAGAAGAAGCTGGAAAAGTGTCAAAGAAAGTCAAGAAAGGAAAAAAAAATGTTGTAGCTGAGGAGCAAAGTAAAGAGAAGAAAAAGAATAAAAAGAAGTCTGCTGAGCAGGAAACAGCTGCAGCTCTGGATGGGATAAAAGAAACAAAAAAGAAACGTAGAGCAGGCAAGAATGGAGTGAAGACAGAGACACCAGATGAAGAAACTGAGTTCAGGGAGATAAAAATGAAAAAGAAGTCAAAGAAAGAGGCCAAAATTAGAGAAGAAAATGGAGCAGAAACACTTGAAGAAAATGAGATTATTATCACAGAGGAAGGGAAGACAGAGAAAAAAAAGAAAGGAAAAAAGGAAAAGGGTAGAAAAGCATTTGTGGAGGTCAGCGAAGTGGAGGAGACAGAACCAAAGAAAAAGAAGAAGAAAAAGGAAAGCCCCGAAGGAAAAGAGGAGCCATTGTCGATAATATGTGATGAAGAGGGACAGAGAGGTGAATCTCCTGTCACAGTGGCAGGTGACACAAAAAAACAAAAACAGAAAAGCAAAAAGAAGAGCGGCTCTGTCCAGGTGACACAGGCAGAGGACAATGCTGGGGTTGAAGATGACACAAAGAAGAAGAAGAAGGTCAAAGAGAAGGCAGAAGACCATCAGGTGAGTGTACTGTGAGTCATCATCGACAGTGTAGACAGGTTCTTTGTCTTTCTCTGCACTGGGACTGAAGCCCATTTGTGCTTCATTTTATTTCAGGCGTTTCCCCACTCTCCAGGAGTGGATGTGGTGTTCCTGACAGAGAAAAGAGGAAACACTGATGAGATCCGCATCAACCAGGTAAACAGGGCTCTCACTGCCTGCATGTCACTGTGTTACATTCATTGTTGTATATAGGTCGACTAGGTCATAAAAAATCAGACTAAGCCACCTCTGAAATTCCCTAAATAAAAATGATATTTCTGTTGTTTAATCAGCCTAAGATAATTGTCTTCTGATTGTAGTTTTATATTTGACCATAGATATTAGTGGCATCAATGTTTTGATCTAACTCTCAACAACAGAAGAACTGAGATTCACTTTAGTCTTTTGTATCTTTGTTGAAGCCATTTTTAGATAACTCTCACTTTTCTCCCAAACACAACTGCAATTTGCATTAAAGTGTGTTCTGATTAATCACAGGAGAGACGACAGGCTCTACAACTGGAGGTTGACAAGGCCTCTCAACCTGAAAAGCCAGCTAAACCTTCAGTCAGTATCTGCCTCTGTCCTGGAAACAGAATGAAATAGGTGGCTTTTCTCCAGTCTTCTAGTAATGCACAGGGCGGAGGTCGGGAGGGGGGTGGGGGCGGGCTATGTCCATACTACTATGTTTTCTCTTGAAAACTCTGTAAACAGAGTTTTCAAGTGAAATCAATCTCTGTCCAGATGACCATTTTAGAACAGCATCAGGAATCATTTCTGGCTGTACCATGACGTAAGCAATCGTATACACTAGGTGTGTGTTAGCTGGTGTGAACAGGAAGCAGAAAAGTGCTGCGGGGTTAAAATGCAGAATCTAGTTTTTAAAAAAAAGCTGCTAGCAAAAACAACAGGGTCAGTAACAATTGTAACTGATCATGTGTTGTATTTGCTACTTGTAGTCGATCCAACCAAGAAGCAACAACGGGCCTCTATGTCATCATTTCCAAAGGTCTCAGTCTGTCTGTCCAAATTACAGTGCAACCTCAGAGGTTTCAAACTACAAAAACAAAGCAGAATTTCATAAAGTTTCTGGTGCTTAAAAATTCTGTAATGTGTGCGGGAGGTAAAATGGTAGCAAAAGAGTTTTAAAACAGTCAGGTCTAAACAAAGAATAGACTTAAAGATGTCGCTGAGCCTTCTCTCAAATAACTTACTGTGGTTTCTATTAACGACATCAGATCAGTTTTTAACATTTGTCCCCATTGTCTGTTGTCCTCAGGGTTTGGGTCAGTGGAGCACTGCCCATTTCAACAGCTCTGAACAGCAGCAGAAGTTCCTTCGCTTGATGGGCGGCTTCAAAAAAGGCTTCCAGCCAGCTGCAGCGGACGCCGGGAAGGCAAATATGGCACTGGGGAGAGATGAACAGCAGCAGTTACAGAAAGGACTTCTGGGAGAGTTTGAGCGCGCTCATTCGCGCAGAATGGACTTCAATAACAGAGGGGCAGGACTCGGGTTTACTGCACCATCCAATAAGAAGTTCTCGATTGATATCAATGCATGTCGATCGGTCCGCTTTGATGATTGAACAGTGTGATCAAAGGGGTTTTTTTTGTGTGTTTTTTTTTAAACTGTTGATTCACTGCCGAAGACATTTGTTTGGGGTCACAGGAGAATCGAACAACTTGTACAGTCTTTGTACATACTATGTATTAAACAGCCTCCTGTTTGCTACCAAACTGCTTTTACATAAAACCTTGTAAAAGGCTCCTTGTTTGTTGTGATTTGAAATAGGTCACTGTTCACACTGAGATGTTAAAAAAAATCTACTTTCTACCCTTAAATACACCACTCACAAAAAATAGGGATGTTCGGCCTAGTATATAACTAAAGCTTTTGAAGCCCAGTGTCATCAATGAGTTGAAAAATATCAAGGATGTTGGCTAATGTTTTTGCAAGAGAGAATTCTTGCAGTGTTTGTATTTGAGGTCGTTGTCCTGCCTGCTGAAGCTGAGAGCAGCTGTGTGCACCCTACAGCAGACGCTGGACAGCCGGAAATGACCTGTAAGCTACTTTCATTACTGAAAATAAAATCACTTGAACCATTATGGATAAAGAAAGACACTCGTTAACGGCTCCTGATAGTCATTTTATTTCAATCTTGCATGACATCTTCTGCAAAGTGAAGAGAGAATGAGGAAAGATGAAGTACACTTGAAAGTGGAGACATCTGCCTGCTTGTTATTGGCTCAATTGTTTACTTATATGCTGTAAAAAAGAAATATTTGACTATCATGTGATGTACTTCAGTATTCCGTGCATGGTAGCTGTGTTGTAATTCTGAACATTAGGCTCTCAATCACATTCATTTTCCCTTTAAAACTGCTATGTGGACAACATTTGTCCATTACTACTTGGAAAAAAGTTGGAAGCGCATCAGGAAAAGAAGGTGCCTTTCAACGAATGTTTGCGGACAACATTAAAAACAAGTCCAGCACACATGAAGTTTTTAAGAGCAGTGCTCGCTATACAGCTTTTTTTTTGGACATTACCCTTTGCAACAATCTCTCTGCTTGAGCATTGTGATCATTTTTATCTTTCCATGACATGTAAGCTTGTCTTTACCAAGTCTTACAATTATTCACCCAGCAACATGCGCCATCCTTCAAGTGACCTGCTGATCTAAACTAGGCTGTAATAGTTACTAAAAAAGTGAATCCTGCATCTCTTGGCGCAAGACTCTGAGACTTTTTGCCTCTCAGCATAGTGGTCACATGGAAAGTTTAGATAGCTGCAATGTACCACCCCTTGAATTAGGTAGAAATGTCTTAACAGTTGCTACACTGTATGGTCTGCTTCAGTGTTTTCAAGCTTTCACAATTAAATAATGACACAATGTGCAGAGGGAAAGCTATTCAAAAAACACTTGAAAAAGAAGACATGAAACCAGAACTAGCCAACAAATCACAGGTCGTCCAGTCGTTCAAAATAACATCTGAAACAGAGTTGAGAGGCCACTTGACGACAGTGAGTTAAGGGGGGAAAGGGAAGCTGTGTGTTCCTTGTGGAAAAGACGTTTCAGGACGCTCATGCCTGTAGATACTCGGGCTGCACTCGCGCCACTTTGCGGAACTCTTTGGTGTGTGTCTGAGGGCACTGCATCTCACACCAGCTGATGGGAACCATCTGGACACCTGGTTCACACAAAATGGGACAAAGATTTTTAGAAACATTGAAAAAAAAAAAAAACAACCAGTCATCACTATTGCGTCATCATTTGTGTAAGGAGTTGCAGGAAACCGCAAAAGCATAAAAAGTTATCAGGTACCTATATACTGTGTGTGTCCAAAATCATAACTGACTATTTCACAGTACATGTAAAAAGTATACAACTATTTTTATTCAAGCAACATTTGACCCTTATAAAATATCGACTGAGTTACTTCTGTCTTGAACACAGCTGAGTTACATCTATCGTATGTCACCTCACTCACTTGAAATAAAAAAATTGCACGCAAATTGCGGCTCACATCCCCCTGTGCACCTTCCACAGGATGTGCGCTTCAGCTTTAAAACCTCCAGCAGGAGCTGGTTATCATGCAGCTTTACTGTATTTAAACCTTTTTGAAACACAGGTCACTAGAGCAACTAAAAAGCCAAACAAATCATGCAAAAGCTTCATGAGGGCCAGGCCAAACAAATGTAAAAGTTATTCTGACACTTCCTCTTTAATCGCCTTGTGTGCAGGAGTCCTGCAGTGATGGGTTTTGAATATAAATTTGACAATTAGTTAAACTGATCATCAGGTTACCTGCTTCACTGTGTGCCACCACAACTCCCAGCTCATTCTCTGCTGTTGTCAACAGGTAGTTGGACTGAACGTCACCCAGAGAAATCTGATATTACATGTCAAGGATCAGCAGCACAGACAAACATCATAGACCAAAACCAAAGATGATCAAGCAGACAAACAGCTTCACTGTTCTTTGAATTCACTGATGGTAAATTTAAACAGGGAGTAACAACAAAATGTGCACCAGTCCTGTATCAAACATTTCATTAAACACCAAAACACTCAGTTTACAAGACCTCGATGGGAGCGATTTTGGAGATTGTAAATATTTGGGAAGTTTAACAATTTCACTCTTTAAAAAAGGGCCTTTGGGGCACCGTGTGGCTCGGCAGGTTGAGCGGGCGCCCCATGTGCAGAGACTACGGTCCTCACTGCAGCCGGCCCCAGTTCAAGTCCTGAATCTGGTGGCCCTTTGCTGCGTGTCATTCCCCCTCTCTCTGGCTCCCCATTTCCTGTCTCTCTCTTCTATCCTGTCAATTAAAGGTAAAAAACCCAAAAATATACTTAAAAAAAAAAAAAAAAAAAAAAAAAGAGGGCCTTCGATTGAAGAGCAGGTGAAGGATACCACTTTTGCCAAGACAATGTCACCAGGCCTGAAGCTTTTGTATGTCTCCACCTGGAACAGTGAAGAGAAGGTTTTACACCAAGTTTTTCCATGTCAGTTTCAGAGATCAACAAGCTGCATGATCAGCTGATGAGGATATCATTCATTCTAACTCACCTTGTCTTTCTCTGTTGCTCGCACATCTTCTTTTCTGTTGAGTCAGAAGTGAGTTCAGCTTTTAGAAGGACACGACTTAATAAGACCATAGACAATTGCTGCACTATGGAGTCAGTTTTTTGGGGTTACCTGATGGTCCCTCTGAAGCGGTCCTTCAGCGGTGTGGAGCCTACATAAAGGATGTGAACCTTTGCAAACCTGGGGTTGATACTGGTCACCTGTCCCATTGAAGGAAGACAAGGGTCAATACAAACCACCTCTGTGATAAACAAATCTATATCCAAGATGTTCAAGATGACCTACACAGCATTACCTTACAGGTGACTATCGCTCCTACATCTGGCAGTAGTTGTGTTTCTGTTTCCCTCACCACAGAGATCACAGGCAACTAGAAGACAAAAAAAAAAAAAAAAAAATCACACACATTAATGCACATACAGGTCATGAGTTCAATTCTCAAAGCTTCAGACAACAACAAACAGACAAACAACCTACAGGAAAGACCTGTCACAGAAAATATGGTGTGTATTTAATCAGAGACACTAAACAAACCTATTTCACTTCAGTTACATTGACAAAAGTTGCGCAATACCTTTGCTCAGGCACTCCCACATCACATGCCTGATAGCTTATGCAGCTTTCACTACCGCTCTCCCACCCACACCTGCCACACCCCTCACCTCCTCTCCCTCATTTTTCTTGAGCACGTAGCCTGCGAGTGAGGAGTATATGTAGCCATGCCGCAGATATACTCCTGTGCCTGGAATACAGTCCTCTACGCTGCATAGTTTGTCACCTGAGTACAAAGAAGAGGAGGAAGACAGAGAGTGAAGGAAGCACAAGAGGATGGTGTTAGTGTGAAAATTAGTACTTAGATGTCTGTTTTGTAGAGGTTTCAGAACAATAAACAGAATGCAGTTTTATGAGATAACACTTTACCTCTGATGCAGAACAGACTGGAGATGCACAAAATCAATGTCATGTTTAATGAGAGTAAAATATTATTCAGGTGACTGAACTGATTGTGTGACAAGTTATGTCAGTATGTCAGGTGAATTACCATCTAAGCAAAACAACATCCTGGCCAGAGGAGGCCTTGTATGCATCTCCACCACACACAACCACACCAGCTTTACATGCTTTAGACAGAGGAACACACATTTGATACTGGGAATTAAAGTCAAACCTGTCTAGACCCAAACACACTCCACTCTCCCCAAAATCATCGTTCACCTGAGGAGAAAACTGTATATCTCCGAAATCACTTCTCTAATCACTTTGAGCCGTTTAACCGTGACACTGGCGTGACATTTGTTGACATTTAATGCAGACTTGAACAGATAATTTCTTGTGGGTGAGTCAAAACAGGTGAGAGAAGGAATGCTGCTGTCCTGCCCGAGGCGATGGGCAGGGCTGCACATGAAACCTGCCGCAGAAAGTAAAAGTCAACAACTCTCAGGTACGGAGATAAACCCGCTGAGAATTTTAGAACAAAATCGCTCTGAACACACTTCGTTCTTATATTCACCTGAATACTCTTTGTGGAAAAAAATAAAAAAGCTGAGTTAACAGTGCCAGAAGCCAAAGCCCACCCCACACATGGCAGCTGGAAGTAATTAAGAAGTTTCCCGCTGTCAGACCGTGGTTTAACTGTATTTCCCAACAAAGCGACGACCTCTACAGCAGCCGGGAAGACTAGAGAGTGTCCAGAGGCTCTGTGATGGTGTATAACCACGTATAAAGCACTGGAAATGACAAAAGTCACGGCACTCACCTGGAACACACAGCTTCATGGGCGACATGTTTTCGAGAAGAACTGATCGTCGGCCGATTGGCTGTGACGTAAGATTTGAGTCGATTCTGATTGGCCGGCCTCAGGCTAACAGGAAAGAGACAGAAGACTATTCGGTCCGCCATGTTTGTTGAGGCATGCGGCACATGTCCCGCACATGGACACCATCAAATCAACATAGCTTGGATTGTCATACTCGTACATAGTTTTTTTTTATTGAATCTAAATCACTTCTAATTTAAGGCTGGTATTAAGGATATAGAAAAAATAATAAAAGTAAATCCACTGTGAACAAAATCAAGAGACACATGTGCTAATAGTTGCTTGACTTAAATAGCCAATCACTTAAAGTCTCTGGTTAGATTTTACACACAGTTTGTGTGTGATGGCTAAAACTGTCACAATGGATCTACAGGAAGAGCAGGTGAAGATTACACAATGAAAAAATTAGCTTGACTCTTAGTTGCTACATAAACTGTTATTTGTGGTCTCTGCCAAGAGACTGACTGTGAGTGGTCAAACTTTTGCACATGCCACATGCAAGCTTGTTGTTTTAGAGCATGGATCAAAAAGGAACAGCACATAAAACTCCTTACAATGTCTAACGGTTTTAGACTAGTGACCCAGTGGCAGGAAATATTGCAGAAGAATGTATTGTCCTTCAAAAAAAAGAAAAAAAAAAGTTGTATTTTTTTATGATGACTGCACCACCAGATTTCTCCATAGCCATGATTCATGAGGACAGAGGCAGAGACAGTCAGACACAGTTTTCATCACATAATGGCTCACAATATTTATTCTTTTTCTCACAATGCCACAGCAAACAAAATTCAACAGTGCAGAGCATATGATCTTGCCCTTTTGAAAACAGCCAGTGTACAGGTTATACTATTCCCACTGAGCTTCACCTAGACACACTTTAGATAGAAAGGGTTCTGCAGGGTTAGCCTATGTTTGTTCCTATTCACTGGTCCCTAATTTGCAATTTTTGGTCAGTGCTTAAACCATATTACTGCGGATATATTGTCTAATATTGAATTGTGTGTTTTAATATGTCATAAAATTAAGACCAATCAGTCAAACAACATATTGTGTGTTAGTGTGAAATAAAGATGTCAATAAAGTGCACATTGTGTTTGCGCAAGTCTGTGATGAGACAAACAGTAAATGACCTTGTTTTAACTTGAACAGCACATGGTTGATCTGTACTCTAGTACCCCAAGGGAGGATGAGTCTATTTCTTGGCTTTGCCCTGAGCAGCCACAGCTTCCATGGCCTTCTTAACCGTCTCCTCGTCTCCCAGGAACTGCATGGGTCCGAGAGGCTTAAGGTTCTTGTCCAGCTCATAGACAATGGGGATACCTGTGGGCAGGTTGAGCTCCATGATGGCCTCCTCTGACATCCCTGGGAAACAATGACAGACACTTTACAGTCACTTTGTATGAATGTGCTTTTCATGCATCTGTAGATTAAGGCAAAGAGACTCTGGGTGAGCAACATTTGATCCTAGCTGGGTATTATGGCAAAGATTTTTTTACGTGCATATCTTAGATCCAATGAAGCTCAATTATACTGACATACCACAAACACCACAAAGAAGTTACTATGGACAGGTCTACATTATACAGCGTGTCACTTTAGCAATCACTGATCTGAACATTATTCTAGTCACACCCCATCCTAGCATTACCGTTTCCCTTTACCCTCCAGCTATAAGGACTGACTTGTATTACGCTTATGCTCATTGAATATTCTTCTTGTCTCCCACTGAGTTCATTTGAAACAATTACCATTTCCATTTGTATCAAAGTTTACCATTGTTGTACTTAGATTCTGCAAATGTGCAAAATTAGCCAATGGAATGAGTGAGTTTGTAAAAGTCCTTATTCTAGTCCCATGCCACCACTTAGTATATCATTGCTCTGCTTATATAGTCTTGAATCCAAACTGAGAGCAAGACATTACGTCCTTTTTTCAGGGTACAGTATCAGGAGATTTTACCAGACACAGGGTTAATGTGACCTTGGCATTTTCAAAACTTGAACTAGATAATGACTGTGATTTAATTACGGTCAATGAATTATTTAACAGAAGGAGTTTTAAACAGAGGGTGATTACTTTTGGCAGTGGGCATCACCTCATACATCTCCACTCCGTTTCTTACCCTCAAGGTGCTTGACGATGCCTCGGAGACTGTTGCCATGAGCAGCAATCAGCACCCTCTTTCCGTCTTTGATCTGTGGAACAATCTCTTCATTCCAGAAAGGCAGTGCCCTGGCGATGGTGTCCTTAAGACTCTCACAGGAGGGAAGCTGATCCTCCGTCAGGTCGGCATAACGCCGGTCCTACAACAGGAGACACAGTTAATGTTGTCACATGTGTTGGAACCATGTGGACTTGCACTGATATAATAAAGCTGTCTGCATTTGTAAGAGGACAAGAGACAATCTTCTACTCTTTTCCTACAGTGTTACCTTGCTTATGGTCTGATAGAAGTCATGCTGCTCATCCATGGGTGGGGGAGGAATGTCAAAAGAGCGCCTCCAGATCTTGACCTGGGCTTCCCCATGTTTCTCTGCTGTTTCGGCCTTGTTCAGCCCAGTCAGGCCACCATAGTGACGCTCATTCAGGCGCCAGGTCCGGTGGACAGGCAACCACATCTGGTCGATGCCGTCCAGAACAAACCACAGGGTCCGGATCGCCCTCTTCAGGACAGAGGTGTAGCAAACATCAAACTCATAGCCAGCATCTGAGGTAAAGCAGAGACAGGACAGGAACTAAGGCAAATGGTCATTGGCATTTGAGACAGAGGGAGGAGTTTCACTAAGATGTATTTGAAAAGCAAATCAAATATAGTTTTGTTACAGTGACAGAAAATTATTAACGCTTTTGAATTTCACTTATCTCATTAATGCTTAACTTTCTTTATTTGCTAATATCAATATATATTTGCTTTTGTTTCATCAGTGGCAGCGCAGATAAGAGGACAGACTGTAGGCTCTGCAGATTCTGCCTGCAGTGGATTGTTGGGTCAAAGAAAACCTATAGTGTGTGTGTGTGTGCGCGCACAGAGAGGAACTGTGCGCAAATAAAGCAAAGGACTGAAAAGATGTCTTAATATTTATCATTTATTAACGTTTTTAAACCACAGATTTTTTTAAGCCCTGGTATTAATATATTTTTTATGGAATTCATTTGATTTCTTTCACTCAGGGTCACTCAGGTTATGCACTCGTTTTTCTAGCAATACAGTAGTACTTTAGGTTCATATCAGTTTACCTTAATAAAATGACTGCCATTAATCTGAAAATCATCATAGCTATGTTTTAGTATTGAGCTTTCCTCACAAATTCACTTCACAATACTCTTCATGCTAGAAATCCAAAGACAGGCCTGGACTGTTCTCTCATATGGGAAATGGCAGGAATGATAACACGTGTTTAATGGGGTCTCGTGCACATCAGAATACACCCACCACAGACGCATAACTGCATCAGGTCTTTAATTTCAATGAGGGAAAGCAACAGCAGCCGGACACCACGATGACTGACTCACTCCCATCCCTGCTGCTGGCCCTGGCTTTGTGTCGCAGTGTGTCTACTACCTGTTTCCCCATCCGGCAGAGTTGCATAAGACCTAATCCACAGACCGAGAGAAAGCCCGATTAGGCCCCGTGACATCATCTGCTACTGTACCTTTCAGGGCCTGTCCTCCTCTCTTTGCCTCCTGCTCGCCGGTCTCACTCAGGTCCGCGTCGAACCAGCCACAGAAGCGGTTCTCCTGGTTCCAGCAGCTCTCTCCATGGCGGATAAGGACCAGCCTGTAGGCAGCCATCCTCACACCGATGCCCTCTGTGGTGTATTTCCGGAAACTTTGGGGTACGTGACTCTCTCTAAAACGCGGCAGCAACGTCCGGAGATTTGTCCTGCCTTCGCCCCAGAGATCCCTGCAGAAGAGCGAGCGCAGTATTTTTGGTGGTCTGGAGGGAGATCACGTCCGATCCAGCACTGACTTTTAAGAGTTGGCTGGTGTGCCTGAACTTGACAGATCTGACGACCCGAGCGCTCTGCCTCTCTTCCTGCCGGTCTCCACCAATTAGAGGGCGAGCTGTGCTAGGAGGAGGAGGAGGGAGGCTGGAGGATGCGCACAGCGGCACGTCCACACGCCCAGCCGTGCATCGTGCAGGCCAGGCTGGATGATGCATCATATGGAAAAAACAGACAAATGCCTTCTGATGCCCAAAGCTACAACCACAGTAGCTGGAAAATAACTGTAAACATATCCTCAAATAATAATCCAGCCAGTAGATGTTATGTTGTCACGAACAGGCTGATCACTCAACTGACACACCATGACAACTGACTAACCCTTCAGACACACGTCAGACACCTAATGAAGCAAAAAATGAATAAAAAATAAAAATAAGTCAGTGCTATTAGACCATTAATGTTGGGTATATTATAAATAGATTTTCGTCTATGATAGGTGATGGTCGTAACTATGGCAACACGGTATTTACTACACAGCTGGTAGCCTTACCAAACTAAGAGTGAGTGTATGATAACCAGTAGAAGTGAGTATAAGTATAACCAGATCTGGTCACAAAAATGTTCTGGCAGGTCGGTTCAAGTGAGAGATCACTTGTCACCTATTTCATTTTTGTCAGTTATTTTCTGACTATATGCAAATGATGATGATGATGATGATGTCTTGCAGCATCATTTGTGTATGTGAATTTTCCTTTCTTTTATTTAAATTACGTTATATGTCACTGACAAACTAATGGGCCGTTCCAGAATGGTTCAGTACAGACGAGGCCATCATGTGTGAACAATCCATTTGAAGTATCCTATATCAGGGCAGGTAAGTGCAGTAGAACAAACATACACCTTTCTTTGCATCCTCTGTCCTTGGACTACCTACTTTCTTTCCTCCATTGACAGTGTGAACATACTTTGTTGAAGTAAATAACTCATCCGCTGCAGCTTCATGTTTCCCACGACCCATAGAACTTCTTCTCTAAAACGAGGGCTCGTCCGGGATTTGAACCCGGGACCTCTCGCACCCTAAGCGAGAATCATACCCCTAGACCAACGAGCCTATACGTACACGGGACAACATCTGGATTTTTGCCTCAAAGACCAGTGATTGAACTCTTCTAGTTGCTGATGTGGCGATTTGGGCTCTACATGTCATCTAGCCCCCACAGCACCATCTGGTGGTCTTGTTGCGACATACAGTTCTCTCCACTCTGTTTCATGGATCTATTATGAGAACATGTTCTGTTTTGTCCTACAGGCTTGCAGGTACAAACAAAACTAAAATGTTAATCACGTTTAGGCGTTGGATGTTGAGTTTTTGAGTTGATATCTGTTGAAAACAGTGACATAGCCCGTGCCCATTTCCACCAAAAACATCTGTCTCTCTTTATTTGCTAGTCATTCTGTTGACACTGTTGTCTGACTCTTTCATCCAAGCTTCATCAAACCTGGTACATATATTGTCTGCCCCTCAAAACTGCCCACGTCTAGTTTGAGAGATACTTTTTGTTACTTTTGTGGGTGATGTCAAATTACTTCATCCAATTGCAACTAAGTTTGGCTCATGTGAGACCACAAATAAAACTTTCATTCAGTTCATGCAGAATCAGTATGGGGCACTAGAAAAAATAAAAGTTGCTCACAACAAATAACTGATTCTGGTTCCTCTTTTAAACTGTCATACTTGAGAAGGCTGTTTTGGAGATCTTGCTTGTTCCATATAGGTTATGGGAGCTCCTTGTCCTAACCCTAGCCATTGTGGATTTAACATATTCAAATTTTGACTGTGTGATAGATATTAACGCCCACCTATATGACTAAAATGGATTCAGGATGTAATAAAACCTTCATGCAGCTAAAGTTTAATGATGTCCTTCATGCTTTGCATAAGAGTCTGCTAAATGTGTATATAAATGTAATATGCAAATGTCATGTGCCAAATAAGTACAGGTGGAATTATCAAAATCGTAGCAACTATATAATATAATATAATATAATATAATATAATATAATATAATATAATATAATATAATAATATAATATAATAACCAAAAAGAATTGAGACGACAACAGTTTAACTATTAGTGATGTGTAAACATTTGTTTACCAGCACAGTCTCGATCGCTCCAATGTGGCGGACAGGCAGATCCATCGCGGCGACGGAATGGCCAATGAGGTATCAGCTTTGAACTACACTCTCACGTGTCTTCCGTGGGAGGAATATTTATGACCAATCAACAACGAGTATGAGGAGCTTGGTAGCATCATTCGAACGCTGATTGGTTAAACATCAAAACACTCTCATCTCTTCCCGGAAGCTGACAGTCATCTGATTTTTTTTCCTCCCTGTGTTTCCCTGTTAGCCACCGTCGGTACTAGTCAACAAAACAACCGTCCCACTTTCTTCCTCTCTTCTGTTTCGTCTTCTTTTCTCTTTCTTCTCTTTTCTTGGGAGTTCAGTCTTTGACACCGCCAAAGACATGGACGAGACGAGTCCACTTGTCTCTCCTTTGCGGGACTCAAGTGATTTTAGCTACTGTCCCACAGAGCCCACCAGCCCGCGGGGCGCGTTTGGAGGCACACCGGGCTCCGTGGTGCGCATCCCGGCCGGGAGTCCGGGGCGCAGCCGGGAGAGACAGCCACTGCTAGACCGGGACCGCGGGAGCTCGCCGCGGGAGCCGCACAGGAATGACTTCCCGGAGGATCCGGAGTTCAGAGAGATCATCCGAAAGGCCGAGCGAGCCATAGAAGAGGGGATCTACCCAGAGAGGATCTACCAGGGATCCAGTGGGAGCTATTTTGTCAAAGATTCACAGGGGGTAAGGAGAACCGCTGCTAACTCACAACCACCGATTCCCGGTAGTTTCTGCCGTGTTATCGGCTCCTTTTGTTATCTGTTGACTAATCCGTGAAATGTTAGGAGTTGTTATGGGATGCACTGACTGCAAGATGAGTGTTCGCTTCTAGGAAAGGCCTCTTCCAACTAGCCCGTGATGACTTGGCAAATAGGCTATAAGGCATGCAAACAAAACATGAACCAAGTGTAAACTGACAAACATCCAGTGTTTTTTGTGGGATAGATTGCAACTTTATTGTTCAAAAAGGTGTAAAACTGTCTTTGGCCGAGGTGATGTTCATAAAAACACACATACACAGAACAGCAGTGTTAGTATGAATGCATCAAGTAATGCATATCCATATAACAAAGTTTAAAAACAGCTTCATTCAAAATCTAACTAGCCTTCTGAGATACACAAAATAATTGCTGGTTGGGTAAATGAAAACAAACATTTTCCTTGCCAGAGTCATCTTGTAGCACCTGTCACAATTAAGGCAATGTCGGCTTTTCTGATAATAAACAGAGCCTCCCTCCTCACGCTGTGTTCCCACAGAGCTCCTGAACTGCTTTTGTGGTTTGCTGATCAGTGTACAGGCCATCTGTAAGACCCCTGCCAGTTTGCTGCTGCATTGATTGAATGGCAGAAGCTTCAGATCAGAAACACGGTAGACAATTTGTCGAATTTGCTGACTTACACCTAAGCCATAAAAAAGAAAATATAGATTGTAGTCTTTTTTTCGTAAGTTCTTGACCTAGCTGTTTAGCTCCCCCATTAATCTGACAGACTACAGTTGTGTTGGCAGGTGTTAGTGAACCCCCATCTCAGACCAGTTTCCACACTCTGAGATGACATAGTCTGTCACCCATTAATTCAGGCAGCCTCCCAGGATTTGTTCTCGTACTTTCTCATTGGCACAGCACAAAGTCTACACACCTAATTAAACAGAAGATGCTGAATGCATGTGTCTGATGAGTCGCAGCACTTGTAATCACTTTATTTCTGCAAGTGCTTTACAACATTTTCAAACTGCTACATAGTCCAGACAAATCCATCAGTCACTTTGTGGATCAATATGGAGGATTTCTTTTTCATTTCCCACCCTCTACATTGTCTCCTGACTCATTCCAGATTAATGGCAGTAAACTTTGATAAGCAGCACTGTTGGACTCGGTCATTAAACGTCTTGAGTAACTCACAGATACTCCTCCCACCATCTCCCTGCTCAAAGTGTGTGTTGAGTTTAGTCCCTGTGAAGAAAAGGAAGTGTGTCTGTGGACTTTGTGGCCAGATTGTCAGTCATTTCACTTGTGTTTTAAATCTGTTGGGGACAAGATAACCCATGTCTTTTATGTTCCACTTTCCCAACCATTAAAGGTTTAAAAAACAAAAAGGAGTCTATTCTAGGCTCACTGTGTGAGGTTTTTATCCAATGACCTGCCCCCGTTGCCCCCACCACCTCTTCGGTTTCTTTAGTTAGTCACCAGTGTGCTTAGTGGTCATGTGCTACCTCTCTGAGTGAGGATAGAATTCTCTTCTATGACCAAGTTTCATGTTGTAATCGGCGTATGTGTGTCATACTTGCATAATGCAACAATGTGATGTCTGTAGACAACTCTGAAGTGACACAGCTCCCAAATCTTTTTTATTGCTTATCAGACGCTGAACTTCTTTCGGCCCTACAGAAAGTGTGCAGCTTCATTTTCTGCAGTTCACAGTGGCTGTGGGCAGCCTCAGTTCATGTTAGTTGCAGTGGATTTCCATAGTGAGACAAGTTCTCACTGTTTAAAGTTGAATTTCAAATTGTTTGAGCAGATTATCTAACTCTTATATTCAGATTTTTAAGATGAACCCTTACACAAGCACACAGTCTTTTCTCTGTTCCACTTTTACTTCATTCTCATTATTCTCACATGTTCTCCCTACACAGAAGATAATCGGCGTGTTCAAACCCAAAAATGAAGAGCCTTATGGACAGCTGAACCCTAAGTGGACGAAGTGGCTTCAGAAACTGTGTTGCCCCTGCTGTTTTGGCCGCGACTGTTTGGTCCTGAACCAAGGCTACCTCTCCGAGGCCGGGGCCAGCCTGGTCGATCAGAAACTGGAGCTCAACATTGTTCCTAGGACCAAGGTATTGACACACACGGCAGCACCACAACATTACAAGAGCACATTTTCCCTCTTCTGATGTGTTGTCTGTCCTTTAGGTGGTTTATCTGGCTAGTGAAACATTCAACTACAGTGCCATAGACAGAGTCAAATCTCGAGGGAAAAGGCTAGCCCTGGAGAAGGTGCCTAAAGTTGGACAGCGCTTCCACAGGATTGGACTGCCGCCAAAGGTAAATTAACACACACTTCCTACACAGGCAATTTTATTAAATGATACATTTCTGTGTAGTATTCGCCAAATATGCTCAAATCCTCCAATGACTGGTAAAGGAAAAGTTCACCCTTAAACATTTTCCTGAGTGTGATTGGTCATGTGACTCATCTACTTTGACTTCACACTGCCATTTCTCTGAAAGTTTTTCAAATATACTCAAGAAAAGGAATAAAATTATTGCCTGTAAAAGGCATTGACAGGAACAATGATTTCTAAATTGCTGGCATTAAATGCCATTTTAGCTACACAGGAGATACACCGGAGATGTGTTCTCACAATATCTTTGTTTCGTCTGTGATCAACATGAATTCCAAAAATTTAATTCTTTTCTTGATGCTGGAAAAAAGAGCTAAGGCAGTCCATTTAGTAGCTCTTCAGTGAATGAAAAATGAAACCAAAACTCAAACCCATACATTTGCTGTGTGTAACAGAAACACCACAATCTGCTTTACTTCCACCAGGTTGGTTCCTTCCAGCTCTTTGTTGACGGCTACAAGGATGCAGACTTCTGGCTGCGCAGGTTCGAAGCTGAGCCTTTGCCTGAAAACACTAATCGCCAGCTCCAGCTGCAGTTTGAGCGGCTCGTAGTCCTCGATTACATCATCAGGAACACAGGCATGTGGTCACAGTCCTCAGCAAAGATAACTCTTAACTAGATTTTTATAAAGCTTACAATACTTTTGTTTTGCATGGCTTCCTTATGGGATTCATAGTGTTACTGCTGTTACCTCATTCACCACTGAGCAAGATATTGTTCAGTGTCATGGCTGCATCCTCCTTAGAGAGGTGATGTAAGCCTTTTTTTGCTTTGAGATGAATTTGAATATATTATTTTGTGTTGCAGACAGGGGAAATGACAACTGGCTGCTCAAGTACGACTGCCCAATGGACCCTGTTGGGAACAGGGTGAGGATGCACATACATGCACTGTAAAGCTATGGCTGAATATGTGTTTGTGTTCTGCCTGCTGTATGTCTGTCTGAAATGAAGAAGGATTAAAGCTGAAGTCCTACCTGTACCCTCATGCCCTCTCTGCAGGACACAGACTGGGTGGTGGTAAAGGATCCCATCATTAAGCTGGCAGCCATAGACAATGGCCTCGCCTTCCCCCTCAAACACCCTGACTCCTGGAGAGCCTGTAAGCACCCACACCACACAACACCCTATCAATCACTCCTTGCCCTCAGCAGGATGTAATGCAAGCTTTTTTTTTATCACTGCTTTATCTCTAACACATTTATCCTCTATACTACATATATATATAACCATCAAATAACGGTATCATTTTTCAATCACCAGACCCCTTCTACTGGGCGTGGCTTTCCCAGGCAAAAGTTCCTTTCTCTCAGGAAATTAGAGAGCTAGTCCTGCCCAAACTCTCTGACCCAAACTTCATCAAGGACCTGGAAGAAGACCTCTATGAACTATTCAAGGTAAGGAGGACCTTAGATTTATTACACAGCAACATCTATGTGGAGACTGATAAAGGGACAACTACAAAATGTGGAGGAGGTAAACTCAGTTGTGTGGTTTTAAATGTTTTGCTCAACATACATGTCTTGTCTGTTGTGTCTTGGCAGAAAGACCCCGGTTTTGACAGAGGACAGTTTCACAGACAAGTAGCTGTAATGAGGGGGCAGGTAAGTTTTCTCCTCTCTTTTCAAAAAAAAAAAAAAAGTCAATGTAGAAAACAATAAATAACTATAACTGAAGCCGAATAGAGGAAGTCATACATGCATGCAAAAGTCTTTCTACCACTTCTTTTTTCAGCTCTTTCACATAACCCATGCTGTTCCTCCTAGGATGACTCTCTTTGTTTTAAAGCATTATGTCAATATAAGTGTTTTTGTTTGACATTCTTTTTCATTTTAAGATCTTAAACTTATGCCAAGCCCTAAAGGATGGTAAAACGCCCCTCCAGTTGGTTCAGATGCCCCCGGTAATCGTTGAGACAGCCAGAGCGCCTCAGAGAGCTAACAGTGAGTCCTACACACAGAGTTTCCAGAGCAGAAGACCCTTCTTCACCTGGTGGTAAAACTGGAGCAGTCGAGCTGAAGGAGGAGCAGCAGGAAGCAGAAGAGGGGAAAAGAATGAGTTGCGTGGACAGAATCTGAGAGTGTAGGTTTTTGTCCCGAAAATGGATATATTATCACCCCACTCCCACTCCACCCCTCTGTCCTTATGGACATTTTGGTGACAGAGAGTGGGTGAAAGGGTGGAGAGATGAGGTCAAAAGAGGAAGAATTTCACAATGCATCTTCCCTGTTTGCCTCTGTGCCTTGTTTGGATGTCAGTGAAGAATTAAGTTTCTGTATCTTCCTGCGAGAAGAGATTTCTGTTGGACTCCTGGGTGCACATAATGTTTGTTCACACACACATGCACACCAGTCCAAAATCTCCCATATTTCATGCTTTTGTTTTCTCGACGGGAGGTGTTGCATTCCATGTGTTTTTTTTTTCTTCATACCAATCTGCCTTTTTATTATTCACCTTCATATACCCTCGCATGCAGTTAAAAGCACGGGGCTGGTGAAAGCATCGAAGCCACTAGTGAAGAACAGTGTTGTCATTTTTTTTTTTAACAACCAAGAGACCTGGTCATTGTGGTAAAGTCTTAAAGATTCAGGAACTGGGCGACTCATGGGCGTCTTTACACAGTGAACACAGAGCCACGTGAACTGGTTTCACAGTTACTCATTGCTCCTAACTGTTTAGATTAAGATCTGCAAGTCATCAGGGGTGATGTTGGGAAGCGGAGGCACTTTTGGGGTTTAGGAAACAAACTGAGCTCAGCATGACTGGCTCACCTAATTCGTCCCCTCACACTGACGAGTTAAGTCATTGGTGAAGAAGACAAAACGATCTCGACTACAAACAGGCAGGGGGGGAGGGGGGTGTTGGTGATTTCACAAGCTCCTGTTTGTCTCAGCCATGTTGATTTGTGTTAATTTTATGGCTCGTGGGGTGGACCTAAGTAAACAACAAAGTAACTTTCTGCTGTACTGAACTGACATGAAATGTATTGTGACAATGCACTGTATAATTTGTATGTAATATTTAATGATAGATTATAATTAAAACATATTCCATTAATACAGATGACTTGTGTTTGTGAATGAGGAATGTTTACAGTCAGACACAGTCAAGCCACACATATATGAGGAATTCATGCTCTACTGTGTTCTATTCACGAATACTGCTGCAGGTAATGGTAGAAGTATTACAGTCCAACAATTATAGTCTATCACACCATGCTTCATAAGATGCTATAAGCAACACCTACAGTATTATGGTCCACTCTCAGCCCACAGCAGTGTTGCTTCCAGCCACTGCAGCCAGCTGTTCTTAGTGCAAAAGTGACAGTCACTGCTGAACACAGCAGATAGAGCAGGCAGTCACAATTAGTGTTGACTAAGAAATCCATTAATACAGCTGTAAAAAATAATTGCATAGATACATTTAAAGATAGACGGAGCTGTGGTTTCCTCTCTGGGCTGCCAGAATGTTACTTATTACAGTGATTGACAACATCTTGCTTTGGACATGTGACAGGTCTGAGTATGAGTAACAACATATCAAATGAGAAATGCTCTTAAAGTTCTCTGGAAACATTCACATTTAATGCAGAATTATATTCTTTATCATGAAAATATATCTGTGGAAAGTTCAGTGCCCACTGTGCATTTAAAATGCAGAAAATAAGAAATTTCATTTCAGCTTGGGTTAGACACCAGCTGTTTTCTGTTGAACACAACTTGTTTCATTCAGTTGACTGTGCTAATCTACAGGCAACATGCCTGCATCTGAATGACCTATAATAGTTGGACTAATCCCAAAGCAGGTTTACCAGGGTTCACTGGTATGTCTTTGTGCCGGGGTATGACATGTACAGCACATGTTAGCAGAAGTTGCTAAAAGTAGGAATACAATGTGTCCTTTCAGAATCAGTCCTGCATTCATGACTTTATTGCATCTTCTCTCACTGTGTGTTATTCCATTTACTCCAATCAGCTTTTAGTGGAGGATGCGGTGGAGGTAGCGTTCAGAGTCTCTGGCACTGTCCTGCCTTGCCAGACCCAACCTCCATGAGGAGGGTTTAAATGGATTTTGGTTCTCTGGGATGTCTTCTTCAGTGGACAGCAGGAACTCTCCAGAACTTGGCACGGAGTCGGCCTCTTCACCCACAACAGTGTAGCTGGATAGAGGTTCCTCAATCCTGGAGGTGAAAACTGATTTAGTTATATTATCACAGGAATGACATGTTAGACCACCTGCAATACATTCCTTATGAAAATACAGTTATAACTTTGATGAACTGTCTAAGTTCTACAACTGTTTGACATTGGAGATTTCTCTGTGCAAACACAAATAGCCGTTCAGCCACTGAAATTAAAAACATGTGGTGTAGTGGAGGACCCTTTCACTTCTGTCACTTTACCATGCAAGACAAAATTCTTGACCAGACAAATAGTCTAACACCGTGGTCTAGACACAGTGCTTCTTTGAGCTAAAATTTTGACTTAATGATGGCGTGAGATGAATTCATGGTCCATCCAGCTGTGTCACACTGACGTGAGGTCAATAAAATGATGCCTGTACGCCATTTTGTTATTACTACACTGTCCTGTAGACTCACGGCACCATTTTACCTTTCTGGGGCACTTAATTACTCCTCCAACAAATCTAATTTCATCTCAGTGAGGAATGTTGAACACTCTGTGTGTGTCTGTGTGTGTGTGTGTGTGTGAGTGAGAGAGAGAGAGAGGGAGAGGACAGTCCTGTGAGGTCATGCTGAGTTTGTTAGGCACATGACAATTTACACACTGCATTTTATGAAGCCTTTGGAGTCTGGATATAAGATAGACAGGGCCTTGAACATCAAGAAGTTCAACTGATGGCAGTTATTTCATTATTAATACATTCAGGAGAGATCAAAAACAAAGTATTAGAAGGATTTCTTGTGTCTTTTTAACTCCTCATTTTCCAGCCTCTTGCTATTTGACACTGTCACCTACCTGAGATATCCTGATGCTTTGAGCCACTTGTGGTCTCTGTGTCCTTCCACCCTGATCCCTGCTTTATTCCTCATTCTGACTCTGAGCCCCACCATGGCCTGGGCGAGTCCTGCCTCAACCTGTCTCTCCTCCCCTTCCTCCTCCTCCTCCTTCTCCTCTGCTCCCTCCATATCTGCGTCCATTCCTCTCCACACCAGTTTTGCTCGATGTTCAGCGTCTCTGTCTCCTGCTGCTCTGAACAGCCTGTGCAGTTGGTGCAGTTTGACCCCGGAGAAGATATTGGAGCACCCGGGCTTCCTGCTGCGTCGATTGGAACATTTCCACTGCACAGGTAGACCGTCCTCAGTGAAGGTAGATGCTGGGGTGTCTGCCATGTTGTGTGGGCAGAGAGCTCCCAAGTGGTGAGATCAGGGCAGGAGGACAATATCAAGGGGGGAGGTAAGACGGCTTACAGGAAGGTAAGCTGAAAGGGGGAGAGAAAGGAAGGAGACCAAAGGGGTCAGACGAAAGAGCAAAGCTGAGGCCTTCAGGTCACAGCCACATTTCCATAGCTGCAGCCAAAAAACCTGGTTAACTCTCTGCTGCCCTTCCCAGTGTGACGAAGCCTTATCTCATTATATCTGGCTCTGAAATGTGTAGGGAGAGTGACACACATGCTCAGCCTCACTCAAGCTGCAACCAACTTATGTTCTGTTCTTCATCAGACAGTAAATATGGGACAGTAAAATATCAAAGAACAGTGAAAATTTGTTCAACCAACCAACAGAAATCTATAAATGTATGTCACAAGTAAACCAGGACATATTCACGTCTGAGATTTAATGCTAAATAATTTTATATTGATTCAATGATTCAATTTATTTTCTGATCAACTACTATGACACTTATCACTAAACCAAAGCCCTACATAGGCAATGTTTTTAGAAGTTACTTGTTGGGATCTCTGGGCAAACACCCACTACACTAACTACTGATGATTATTTATTGACCTTAAGAGACAGGTCCTGAACTATATTGATATGCAAAAATGAGAAATTAAATATACATCAGGTCGCTACCCTCTGATGATATCAGTTCTTATTCCTGTACAAACAAGTGAGGAGATTTTTAAAAGTCATAGTTTCACAGAAAAATAAAAGCCCCTGCTGAAACTGTTCACTCTTGTCTACTGTAACAACAGCAACTATGACTGAGAGCTATGCTGTAATGAGAATGCTTACCTTACCCTCTGTTGTTTGAATGAGACAAACTCCAAGCATGCACTACAGACAGACAACAACCTTATTACTGAACCAGCATGCAGACTACAACCTTCACACCCGCTAATGCTGAGCCGACCCACTTCCGACCGGTGCGTCAGTGGCTCATGGAACCATTGGGGAAAGGAATAATCAAAGAGTAATCCATTAATGACGTCAGTGCTGAGGTGCTCACCTCACAACAAGAGCCAGTGAGCAATACTAAGAGGAGCAGACAATGTGAACAAACAAGGCCTATTTATAACAGCCTCCTGGAGTAGCCTATGGTCTGAATATGGTTTAAAAGTACATAGGAAAAACCATGGCCCTATAGTGTTTAGTATGTTTAACTGTTGCTGCAGAGCAACTTTGACAAATAAATGAGGCTAGATGTCAACTGTAACCTTTTCCTCTTTTATATCAAAGAGCAGATGCAATGAATGTGTTAGCAAAAAGCGGAATTAGAAGACTACTGTATATTTTCTTGCAGTTGATGCAACTGGACAAGTCCATTAAAGAAAATATAAGTTATAATGTGGACACAAATTTGAATATTATAATAAAAATGATCAAAGACACAGTCCAGAAAACAAATACCACAGAGGAGGTGTATGGTATCAAACATCACAGACTGGAGGAAATCAGAGCAGCATACAACAGCATACAATACTGTACAGCATCAACCAGCAGTGGTTATACAGACTAAACTCTATTGACAGTTTTCAGTAGTCTGTTCATGAAGTCTGTTGTGCTCTCTCTTAGTGGTTTCACTTTGGATCCTGCTGGGAAAAAAACAAAGTAGAGTGAGCCAAGGCCTATTAAAGTATCCTCTTTTGAACAGACCCCTTTATATATGTGCCCTACTTATTGTTTAGTGCTTTGTGCATAGTGAAGCATTTCCCTCATGACTTTAGTCAGCTCTATTTCATCCAAGCCAAAGTCTGCAGCTGAATACCAGTAATGTTCAATTATCTGTGACAGACTGTCTTTATATCTGCATGTTCCACTGCTGTAAGTGGTTACACATGAGATTAATAGAGTGAAATCATGCAAGCGGAGTCGGCAGAGCTCTCACATAGTGACCTTTAGGTTGGTTAAGATGAACTGGCTGAACCAGTGGACAGCAGCTATGCTGCTACTATTCACTGCCTGTTGAACTGCACATCATCACATCCTATGGTGACTTAAAAAAACATAATAAAACAATAAAAAAGATTTCTGTTAAACTAATTTAGTCCATCTCATCTGCACCCTTGCAGCCTCGGCTGGGTGTAGTTTCAACACAGCAAGTGTTTGAGTTATAGGGAAGGAAATTATTTTGTGATAGAGGAAGGTGGATATGTTGGTGTAAACTTTGTTCGTTCATCGTAGAGCATTGGGGACATTTTTTTTATACATACATATAAATAAAGTGTATTTGGAGCTCTCTTCATCATCCAGAAAGCAATAACTGTGATTGTGAAAAGGACAGTCAATGACATTGTGGAGAGGAGCGTGAATGATGTACCTACTATAACAACAATGTTAAGCCATATTGTCTGACCTCTGGGGAAGAAGTCACAAAAAAAACAAAACAATTTCCCCAGTGGTTGTCTCTTTTATTATCCATCAAGGTAGTTAGTAATGGCAAGTAATCATGAGCTCATTCATATTAAACTTACATTTTCAAAGCTGTGTATATGTCCTATTGTCCTACAGACAGATTTAACCAAAGGGTGTATACAGATCCATTTAGGATGTTACAATGACTCAAACAAAGTCAAGACATGATCTGTCTCTGACTTCATTTAATCTGACCTTAGTAACAAGAAGGTCTAATTTCTCAAACAAATGCTTGAGAAGAACATCATTCACACAGATCTTGAGACCCTCGAACTTCTCAAAGATGTATTGTTGTTTTTCCTATAGCGCCTGAAGGCAACCTAATTACCACCAAACCAATTAGCAGGTGTGTAGTGGTTCGGCTACTTTAAAAGTACGCGCTTCCCAAACCTTTTCACGCTAATTTCTCTTCTGTCAGAGGCTCATACAGGGGGTCGCTTCAACATTAAACATGCCTGTAACACTGTTTACTGGACTGCTCAGGTCTGGACGACCTCTAGCTCCCAGGGCGGGGGCAATGATTCAACAAAGAGCAAGCTATATCCATGGCAAACAACCAAAACATAACGTTGGTGTGGTGGTAAGTGCAAATGCACTCTGTTTGGTCACATTTTCGTGTACGGCTGAACGTTTGAGGTTGTTGCTGTTGTTTTTAGTTGTGAATGCCAACATGGCTGTCTCTCCTGCAGGAGTCTGTGTTTGTGATGACCGTGATGACCATGTCCGTCCTTGGGCCTTCGGGTTGGGTGCTTGCAAACTTGGAGAACTATAAAAGTCGTGGCTGATGGACGGAACTTTGTATTCATTAAAGCCTTGGGTTTGGTGTTAAACATGCCACCTCAGTCTGTTGGGAATTTTCAGACGTGTGAACATAATAAAGGATTTTCAGAATATTCCTTTGGCAGTTTCTTTTATTATTCCAAGTTTTTCTTATACATTTTATTTTTATTTATTATTATTGTTATTATTTTTTTATTTATTTTGTGCAGCTCAGCTCCAGCTCAGCTCCTGCACCAGTAGGCGGCAGAAGCATGCCTCAAACGCGGGTTAGACCCGCCCCACACTCCTTGATCTCCGCCTTCTCGCCCAAATATGGTTTTCCAAAAACTCAAGATGGCGACGTCCAGTAAGCCAAACTATTGGCTTCACAACGGCCCTTCACAAACCGTTGGGTGACGTCACAGAGGGTTGCCACTTGAAGATGTAGGCGGATGTAAAACCCATCGCATTACTTGTAAACACTCTCTGTTGACAATTTACTACATCGAGCGCTAAAAATTTACTGGAGCCGGAGCCCATGTACTTGAATGCACCATGAAGTCGCAGGCTACTGGGACCATGAAAACCCTATGTGTAACTGATGGATGCGGGGCTGAAGCGGCGCGGTGTCTGCAAGAGGAGCTTGTGGCAGCGATACATGGAGCATTTGAGGTGGCCGTGCAGATTGCAGTCCGAGAGGTGAAAAAGCTGGTGGGTCCGACAGCAGGACACATCTATGAAGAGATGCGACGAGAGAACGCATCCCTGAAAGCCAGACTGCAGAGCGCTGAGGCTATGTTGGAGTCGCAGCGCGTGAGGGAAAGACGGGGAAGCCCTCGTCTTCCGAAGCAACACTTGAGTGCCACAAAGGATGTGGGTCAACTGCCTAACCCTAGCTGTAATCGAATCAGCTCTGCCCCTGAAGAGGGCGACGTGCATACTTGCAGAGAGGTCAGAGGTGAGGCACCTGTCAGCCACAGCAGTGCTGGGCTCGATGCTCAACCCCAAGGTAATCATGAAGAGCAGGGGTCAGGTGATGATAAGACACACCTCTTGTACTCAGAGGAAGAGTTGAACAATGGATGCACTAAAGGTATGCAAGGTTTTTAAATTCTGTACAGTGGCTTTCCTGTCACTGTACATTGTAGATGCACACAACTGCATGAAACAACTGGAGGTGCTGATTGTTTTCACACATTTTGCAGACAGAAGTGTTAAACTCTGTAGTGACACATGTTAGTTCTGCACGTGTTGGAGGCAATTGTGATTGCTGAAGAACTGCCATCACCGTACTGAATTTAATGGTTGACTTGAATGCCTTCCTGTATGCCTTGAAAAGTGAAATTACTGTGCTCCAATGTACTGAGATGAATGAATACTTGAGTAATTAAATGGTGCATGCATTTTGTTCTGTCCTTGGAAAATGTTCAGTCATGTTGATCTTTGTGTTCACAGACGTCACTGAAGAGGTTTCCCGTGTATGTGTGGTGAAGGTAGAGAGCATTCACCAGTCATGTCAGGAAGGATCATCAGTTCAGGGCCATCACTCAGCAGCACCTACCACCACTGATGAAAGGTCCACACCAGAGCAGGTAATGGTGAAACAGGAGACGCCAGAAGATGAGCAGTGGGATGCTTCAGCTTGCTGTTTAGACTCAATCAAAGTTGAGGACTTTAGCCTGGATTGCATGTCGGCAATCCAATCCAAAATGTCGGAGTGGGAACCAGAAGTACCGGATACTCAGAGCCAAGACTCCAACACCCAGGTGTCCTGCACCAGGCTGGTTCAGGGTAAGAGAGAGCACACATGGAAACGATAAAATGTGCACCTGCAGTGACAGATCACAAAGTGGTATTACTTTTAAATTCTAATCACTGAGTGTCAGTCAGTGATTAGACAGCAGTGGACAGCAGCTCATTAAACTTAAACTAACTAAATTTTACTTACTATATCAGAATATTGAAGTTAAAGTTAAAATTCTGTGGTGTTTTTCCTCTTATAGCTCCCCCTCCAAATGTGACTACAGGTCTTCCACCGCCACCAGATCTCCCATCTCTTTCCTCCGAGTTCCCCATCTTTCAGCTGGCAGAGGCAGCTCCCGTCCCAGAAACACGGCCACAGATTTATGGAGTTCACATCCAGGGTAGCCGCAACCTCAGCCACACCATCTCCAACGTCTACACCTGTAAGTTCTGCGGTCAGACTTTCCACCTGCCCAGTTTGCTGCGGCGCCATTACAACCAGTGCCAGCAGAAGCTCCAGCAGCGCTCTCAGCAGCCCATGACGGGGGGAAAGAGGACCAGACCACTGCTTTACCCACCCGGCTGCAGCCCCTTCCGCTGCACAGAGTGCAACCGAGAGTTTAACCGTATGGAGAACCTCAAGACCCACCTTCGCATACACACGGGAGAGAGACCATACACCTGCTCAGTGTGCTTAAAGTGTTTCCGTCACTCCGGTGCACTAACCAGGCACTTCCGAATCCACACTGGAGAGAAGCCTTATATCTGTGGACAGTGTGGAAAGTCGTTCAGAAATTGCGGGGGGCTTAAATTCCACCAGCGTTCACACAAGGGGCAGTTACAGTAAAGTGTGGGACACAATAGTTTTGCTCTTCAGGACCAACGTTTTTATGTGGGATGTAAACAACTGATTGCAGGATATACTCAGTATCTAAAGATTTCAACTTTTCTGTTTGCAGAACTGTTTTGCAGGATTTCACAGGCTGTGGCAGCTGTCTGAAACACACATGATATAGCTCTCATTTACACCTCCTGCCTTGAGCATTTTGATTTTTAAGTTACAGTCTTATCATATCATAAGTTGCATTTTTTAGTCTATTGAATTATTCACTCTCATCCAGTACAAAAGTGAAAAAAGTCTAAACAACATCCTCCAGGTTTTTGATGGAGCAATACACCACTGATGATAAAAGTAAAAACACACAATGTTGAAGCTACAAAGTATATACAGGTGAGCGTGTGTCTGTGGAAGAGGGCAGATTCAAAAAGCAGCTTTTTTTTTTTTTTTGTAACATCTTGGGGGGGCGGGTCCATGTCACACAGTGACTAACACTCTCTGGGTTGTCCCCGGGTGTGAAAAGTTAGGGATTGTGGGGAATGGAGTTCAAAATGACCTTCTTTTTCTGTGGAACAAAAGAATATGTTGTTTCCATTGCCTTGAAACTACTGGATCCCAACAGTATTATTAACAAAAGAGTGCTTTATCAAGATTTTAGAACTTTGTCACACCCACTGAGAGGTAACCGTATGATAATGGCGTCTTTCCTCTCCGTTATCACATTTTGTTGCCTGGTTTCAGTTTGCAGGTACTGTGTTTAACACCCAGGAAGAAGCTTCCCAGAAAGGGATGGCTGTTTGGAACTGTCAGACCCATCATATTGGGGTGATCTGTGTCAAACCATGTACTACTATGTTAATGAAACACATTTGATTAGCTTAATTTTAGTGATGATGATAGTGGTGCTGGTGTTAATGGTGGTGCTCTGTACATCCATCTCCTCTCTTTAGTAGAAATGGCAGTAGAATGACAAATTATAGATAGCGTAGCTACGTTGTAACTAAATCAGCAATTTAGCTGCGTTCTGTATGTATATGATGGCTCAGTGGTTCAGTGGAAGGTTTCTGTGTTAATCTAAATGGCATTTTTTCTCATTTTATGATCAAAATAAAAGAAATTCATGCCTCAGCCAGTTGTTTATTAACGATAATGTTTTTTTTTAATATTAATGCCACGGGCCCAGCTCCAAGACAACCCTGCATGTCTCTTCTTTTTCTTATTATTCATTCTCCATACCAAATGTTCATTTGCTATTCCTACTGCTTTGAGAGGACCCAGGTGAAGTATATCAAAACATGCAGTGTGATAGGGATACAAGTTGAGTTGCTTATATCTTGGAAAATAGAAATTCTTTGCAACATATGTTGCGTATGTTGCAAAGTGAAAAAATTCCCATAGGAAATGAATAGTGAGAGGTGAAAAACAGAAAAAATATTGGACTTTTCAAATGTCTGCTGCTATGGAAAACCTTTCACCTAGAGACAGAAGTCTAGTCTATTGATGTCATTTTCAACATTTGGATAGGTCTTCCTGTTCAGTGGTCATGATCAATTTTGCAGAAATTTTGAAATTATAATTATTGCATGGAATAGACAGGCTGGAGTGCGTGACATCATCGTCTTGAGTGGGAGAAGTCTGAAATTTCTCTTTTTGCACACAGCCACAAATTACACTCTGCAAATATGACTTTTTTTCTCCACAGATTAGACACTGATGATCATTTTCTAAATATTATAAATTTAACATTGAAACCAACAACTAAATAAATAAATGATAAATCAATATAACATTTACATATATATTTCAACACTAATAACCTGATTTATTTATGTTTATGCATTTATTTATTTATTAATTCATTCATATTTATTTGATTGATGGATAGAATAAATGCCATTTTATAGCATTCAGCCTTAAGCATCCATACTCCTTTTCTTAAGGATCCGTATTTTCCAATTCATTTTATTTTTCGTCATACATTTGGAGGAATTCACATCAGTTTTACCCTCCAGCCAAAGATCACCCTGCTCTGTGATCGACATACACATCACATACATATTCTCCCTTTTCTGCTTTCAATTATTCGGCCTGGATAAACGCGGAAGCGGATGTGCTCGGAACTAGACGGAGCTAACAAAGCTAGCAACCAAACAGGAAAACAGAGACATAGCTGACGGCGTTAACCGCAGAAGAGCCGACACTGCCGTGACCCGGTTTGCCTTGACAAGCTCAGGCTCATGCAGGAGAGCAGACCGCTGTCATGTTGACCGGGTCGGTTGAATTTGGAGACTCTTCCTTCCTCCGGGCTGATGATGTCGGTGGGACTCGCTAGTTTCGCCTGACCCCCTCTCAGCACCGCTGCTGCTACATTAAGTGGCCCTTGTTGGACTCTCAGCTCGGGGTGAGTTGTCTTCCTCATAGCCGACAGCTTGTGTTTACTGAGCTGAAGTTGTTGTAGTAGGTCTGTAGTATCCTTTAGTCAGCAAGCCAAGGTAATCTCCTGTGTGACAACATCTCACAGGCCACAGCACTTCAGTTAGTGGCGCTGATTTCTGATCTGATTTCTGTGTTGGTTACTGTCGGCGCTCCTGTCTGTAGCTGTTCACGGCCGCAGTACCTCGTTTGATTTAACACCTTTCCCCGAGAAGTAAAGAGAAGAAGGTGGAAAAAGAAGAAAGATACTGTCTGTATATACTCATACCACATGAAGTACCGAAGTGTCAGTGACATCTTAACCACATCACTGCAAAACTAGTCCACCTTAGCTAATACAGTGGTGCGTTCAGGAGTTCCTACACTCTAATCTATAGGACAGGGCCGTAGTTTGTACATCTCTGCTAGAAATTATCTTTACAAAGTATGCCTCATAAAAAATATAAACTTGGTTGCAAGTGTAAACTTTAGGTAAAACTGCATGATGGTGGTAGTAAGAATGATTACTTATTACACACTGCCCTTTTCTGGAAATGACAACAAATGTGACATATAACACCGTCTCTGTATCCTCGGCTTGAAAGTTTTGAGTGTGTTGCATGTCAGACCACACCCAGCTTCACTCATGTGTAATTTCCACTTCTTATCAGTTTGGCCCTCAGAACAGCCTATGAGGCTGATGTTCACGTAAATAGTAATCTCTGTGTGGCACGAAACAAGACGACACATATATCTTGAATAACAAAGACTGATAAACACATATGTCACTCAGCTTTTAGTGACTAAATCAAGACTGTACACTTGTAAGGTGTAAAGCTCACCACAGCATTTCTGCCACTCACTGCTGTTAGATTATCAGCTGATACGAATTCATCTTCATATCAGAGGCCTCCATTTAAACACAGTTTCCTGCCCTCGTTGCTAAATGACAAGCAGCAGTTGTATTCAGTTGTAACCTTGTCAGACTGTGATGTGGCAGTGCACTGACACACTTTAATACACATCATTGTTACTGCACCTAGGTGAGGGGGTTTCCATGTAAAGTAAGCAAAAGCAAGGTTTTCAGATGCTGCTAACTGGCTTTTTAACAGCTCAGTCAAAGGTTTGAGTCTCTTTACATTTCACTTAATTACAGATGTGAGTCTGATCAAGAGGACTGGAACCAGGCTGCTGCCTACCCACTCTGCCTCACTCTCTCTACAAATCACTGTTGTATTTAACTCTGTTATGTCTCATTGAGAGATAAATGTGAAATTGCTTAACAGAGTCTTTATTACAGAGTTTATCTTTTTAGGGTGCTGCAACTTTTGCAGATTAAGAAACATTTATCCTTTTACTGTCAATTCATCAAACACCGCTTTTCTTCACTCTGTACAGGAATGGCGACGCACAGTGCCGGAGCGGCCCAGGACCCATCACAGAGCACAGGGGAACGGGGGGAGCTGGTACATACACTATCTAAAGAGACCCCTGGGTCTCCAGAGGCTTCTGAGTTGGGGAGCCCACGGTGTATACCAAACTTTGACCTTCTCAACATGGTTGTGTCCTATAAGAGAATGGCTCTGTTTCTAGAACCAGTTGCAGATGCAGTGGAGCTGAGCCGCTTCCTCCTCGGGTGTGTATATGTCTGCGGTCTGTTTGAGCATCAAATGATTTAATTGCTTTTAGCCTTGTGTGGTAATGGAAAGAAGCCATTGTTATATTTGCCATTAGCCATATTTGAAACAGACTGTCATCTGCTTCCTTTTTTGACCTTTCAGATGGAAGATGCCCCTGTGCTCATTGGCCGTCTGTATATTCCTTAATGTCTTCCTCTGCACTGTTAATGAAGGTAAAATGAGCCATTAGGCATTAGTATTGATCCAGTTCTCATGTGATGGTTTAAAAGGCACTTGAATAATTTATTAATGTATTGTGTCTGCCTCTTTGGTGTCAGTGGGTTGGTTCTCAGTGGGTGTGTTGGCAGTGTCGGCGCCTGCTGCCTTGGGTTACCTGCAGGACAGGTGTGGAGGCAGAGCCTCAGAAACTGAGCTCCAGAGGAGGCGCTACCATGCTGTGCACCGCAGAGACCTGCAGACCGTGGTTCTCACAAAACAGGAGGCAATGCTGGAAGTAAAAGACCTGTAAGACACATGCTGCAGGGCTGCAACTAAAATGCAGTATTTTCATTATGCTGATAATTTTTGTTCAATTAACGCATTAATTGTTAAATGCTATAAGATGTGAAAAATACTATTAAAAATGATGCCGGTATCATTTTACAAAGGGTCTTATTGTGTCTGACCAATCCATCACCAAAGATTAATGAACTGATCAAACATGAGAAGCTAATAATGATGGCATCTAATGTTTTGACTCAAAAAATAATCCAAAGCTAATTACACTCCACATCCTCATCTTCTCATCAGCGAGTGGTAGAAAACTTACAGTGGTTATAGCTTCGTATGTACTTACTGTATGTACTATACTGATTGCAAACTGTTTCTCTACACTCTCTGTTTCTCACCAAAACATGTCTGTAGATCCTTTAAAAATATATTTTAAAGCTGAATTATTTACATTAATTTTAGTGCTTCCCCTTTCGCTTCCTTTTTTCCCCCTTAAACACTTTTCAGTTGTATTCAGTTTGGATCAGGTGATTTATGATTTTGCTCCTGGTTCTTGTGCATGCATGGGTTGTGTTTGCCTTGGCTCTTGAAATACTTTGTTTAGTGGCGTTTCCTGCTTTCACCAGGTTGAAACATCTGGATGACATGCTGTCCTCTGCCTGTCAGTCAGCAGAGGCTATTTACAAGGTCCTGTACTGGGATAATCACACCAAGTCATCAAGGTCTGCATGTGCGCACACACACACATACACATGCACACACATAGTCACAATGACACTATCACCTGTAGTTGAGCAGTCTTTATTCAGCAGCTGAGTCATTGATCATTAGTGATGCTCTAATCAGTTGCATGTTTTTTCTGAGCTGATGTGAGAGAATGGTTTCACAATGTTTTCACACACATTTGTTAGCACTGATACTGGTAAGAAGAGGAACTGAAATTGCTGTAGTGACTTATTGATTGCTCACATTTTTGGCACCTGATCTGACATACCTAACATCTTCCCCTAGGTTCTATGGAGGGATGTTGATCGTGACGTGTCTGCTCTACGTGGCTCCTGTCGGCTGGGTGCTCGCTGGGCTCAACACGACCGTCTTCTTCTGGAACAGGGACTTCTGCAGAGGTGTGTTTATCATGCCTGAACAAAGCGAAGGTGAACACCGTTGTTTATGAGGTAAAGCTGATAAAGCTGATGGAAGGTGTTGTTTCTCCTGTTCCCACAGTTTTGTTGGACCTCAGGAAGCTCTTCCACATGGGCCAGACCAAGACCTCAGAGGGTTTGAGTGAGGAGCAACAACAAGGCAACTTGCTTGACAGGACCCCCACACCAACTAGTCTGGAGGTGAGAGGAAGGAGCTCAGTGATAAAAAGTGTGTGAATCAGTGTTTGCGTCCATATATGGTGCCACTTTTTTTTTTCTCGTAAACTGATTCTATTCTGCGGCATGTGCAAAAGCGTGGACTCAGACAAAGGTAAACTCACAACAAGGGCACAACAAGGCAACTGCAAACAGAACTGATCAAAAGAAATATTTTTATTTTCTACAGTTTAATTCAACTGCTCAAATGGAGAAAAAAAATCACCTTACAGTAGTAATGGAGGAGGAAACCATTTCTCTAGGTATTTCAACATGGAAATCTAGGGGGGTTTTGGAGGCAGCATCAAAGCAGCTGTTTAAAGAAGTGCAGTTTTTGTGTAGTGTGTACTACACTGTTGGCTTCTAACTGTTTGTTAGCCTGGGTTGCTGCGAGGTGCTGATCATGGGACCACCAGGAATGTGAAATCGGTCTGTATATAGCTAAGTATTTATTTATTAACTGCAGTGCCTGTTTGATGACAGGACCTGTCTCCTGGAAGTGTGGAGGAAGCAGAGGAAGCAGAACCTGATGATGAATTTAAGGATGCTATTGAGGTAAATGCTTCTAAACCCATTATGTCCATTTCAGTGATATATTTTCATTATCCACCAAATCAGTCAGCCTTTGTTTATTTCATGGTAACAGATGTGAAGCAGACATTTAGGCATTATAGTTTAGGTAACATATACGTTTGCTTTGTTACAGTGAGAGAAGAATAGACACTGCTCATAACGTCCGTACATTACTGTATGTACAGTAGAGTTGGTAGCTGTCAAGCTTAGCTTAGTTTGTCATATTCGTTTAAGTCTGTGTAAAAACAACTTGTGGATTACATGTGAGGCCATTTCTTGCTGTCTTTGTCTTTCTATTCAACAACTAAGGAACAAGTCAATAAGTAGTTGCCAACCAATTTGTCCAGCATTTTGGTTTATGAGTGAAACAAGGTGACTGGTGACTTTGTGAACAGTCTGTTTCCACTTCCTGTTTATAAATGTCTCACTGTTGGAGATAACTATCATTGAGTGGGGGAAAAAAAACTTTCTTCATATTTGCTGTTTTTTCTCTGCTGTCTTCTGAAATCAGGAACATTCAGTTTCCCTGCAGGTGAGTGTCGCCCCCTTGTGTTTAGAAGAGACTAGTGCCACTGCGACCCAGTAAACTCTAAAACTACATGACACATGGACAGCAACTCTATGTGTCATTAAGCTTGTCTGAGGCAGACTTGTGGAATAGGCCTGGCTTTGCTCTTTGAAGCATGGGTTTAGGATTGTTCCTTTCTAGTCACACTGATTATCAGTGTGTGTGTGAGTAACATTGTTCTCATGTGTTGTTCTGCATCCTGATAAGGAAACCCCTTTGGTCTTAGTGGTAAGTGGATTTCCCATTGCATCCCATCTGTTCCTCTATGCGTTCAAAAGTTTGTTCCCCTCTGCGTGATAGTGATATTATGTGATAGTGTTATGCAACATTGTTATTAACAGTCCTAGAATAGTTGTCTTTAATAATCCCATCATTCAGTCATTCATTTGTAGTCTGCATGACTGACACGTTACATCAGTCAAATCAGCTTTTCATCGTTAAATAATTATGACCAAGTAGTGGTTTGAAGTGTGTGAGTGTGTGTGTGTGTGTTTTGATTGAAAGCATACTGTAAGCCCATTGAATTGTCTTTCATATCCTTTGTGTGATCAGAGATACTTTGTGTGATGCGACATTAGATTAGTGAACAATAGTAATGCTACTGTACTAGAGTTTCTGATGGTACTGTAGTTGTTGCCTTCTCCTTTTTCTCTATCTGCTGTTCAACACAGCACACAGAAGCAGGTCATCCTGATTGTTGCAGGTGGATGGATTTCTTACAGCATAAGGGATACATTTCTCTCATTGTCTTCTGACTCTCTGTTTCTTTTGTTCGGCTCTGTGGAGTTAAAATTGTGCCTTTCAGTGAAGCGGGTTGTAGTAACCTGACTACCCAGCTCTGTGTCTCCAGGAAGTAGGAGAATAGACCACTTACCAAGCATTGTTTAGGGAACATAGAGGTACAACACAAACAACATAAATCTCCATAGGCTCACCATTCGTAGGATAAAATGATTGACACTGGCTGTGTGTGTGGGGTTTGCTGCTCTAATGTTTGGCAAATAGGTCAAGTACAGCTGTATGAGCATGCTTAGGTTTTCCTGTAAATGCATGTGTTTTCCACCTGTGCCTGTCTCCATAGTGATCCTACTACTTGCTGGCATCCTGCTTGATGTATCTGCCAAACATCTTTTAGTTAAAGTGGTTGAAATTATTGCAGTTAATTTCATCCAGGTCAAACTCAGCCACATTGCTGAGCTTGACTCCGTCTTTTGCTGAGCTTTCCACCCCTCTGAACACCCACCACTTTATTGTAAGTTATTCACCATGCAACTACCTTCCTCTTTTCTCCTCCCTCTCCCTCTCCCTCTCAGGAGGATGACGATGGGCCTCTCGTAGCCCCAGAGTATGACACCATCTCTGAAAATGGTCTCTTGAGCCGAAATGAACCAATACGCAGCAAGGTGTCCAAACTGACAGAGAAACTGCGTAAGCGCTACCCCACCACCAGCACAGGTTAGTCTGCTCTGACTCATCCACTGATATCTCTCCTCCTGTAACACCACCCAGGGATGAAAGAGGAGTCTTTCTGCCTCATATCTTAGCACTGAACAGATACATTTTTATTATATATGTGTCATGAAACGTCTTTCTTTATATTACCTTATCTTAATGTCCTTCTCTCTCTCCAAAGGCAACTGTTCAAGCTGCAATGCTGTCTTCTCAGTGCTGAAGAAGAGGGTGAGACTGAAAACTTGTGTCAAGAATCTGGGATATATTTAGGCCTCACGTCGTCATGGTATTTAATTCTGTCTTACTTTTCTGTTGGCATGAGCCTCAACACAGTGTCCCTTCTTATTGCAGAGGAACTGCAGCAACTGTGGCAACAGCTTCTGTTCTCGATGCTGTTCTTTTAAGGTGCTGAGATCTTGCATGGGGGCAACAGGTAAGGAGGGGAAACTGAAAACTGTTGGACCATTCACATTATTCCACCTCTGTTCTCTGACTGATTATATTATTCCTGTGCTGTTGTTCCTTCTTCAGCTCCAGAGGCCCAGAGAGAGACTGTTTTTGTTTGTGGCGCCTGTAATGCTTCTCTCGTCAAGTTACAGTGAAGATGTCGGTTTGTCTCCCAGTGGCCAGTGGGAGGTCACTGACTGTTTGCCCCAAAGCCTTTCACCACGTTACTGAAGCCCTCACACATGCCTTGGTTTTCACGTTAAGGCACTTGATATCTGTCACAATACCTCCTGTGTTGAACTCTTGAGTCCCCCCCGTCCTACCTTTTCCAGCTGCAACCCTCCTTAGCTACTTGTGATGATAAATGGACTCCTCCTATATGTTACATATACCTGTTTCATCTGTCAATGAAGAACTGGACCTTAGGAGTCAGTGAGACACAATTCAGATTGCAATGGCTCCACAATCCCTTTGTTGAGCAGAGGGAATTTCAAAACGTGCACAGTGGAGGTCAGGATTGAGCTGGTGCTGTTGTGTGATACAGATCAGCATTTTGGATGTGAGTGGTTTTGCTTTTACATGTCTTGCCTTCCCCTTAATGTTGAGATCTTCAGCCCTGTGTAGCGGTTTAATTGTATTGTAATATGGAGAGGACTTTTCTGGACGATCATGCGTGAGGCTGGCAAGAGATATATTTGGCATATTTTTAGATTGATGATGAATATGGTGTTGTGAGTTGGACTGTGTACTCCAGTGAAAACGGATTTTGAATGGGTGTACAAGAAAGGAAGCTCTGTGTTTGCCTGACTGCTGCATCGTGTGCAGGCTTACCATCTAAACTTTTGACCAATAGGTGGTCAAAAATATCATGTGATCAGTTCTGAATTTGTCCAGCATTTTGAGTGTGTTTGTGGTTTATTCATGTGTCCTGTTTTAATCATTGCATCTGCCCCCACTGCAACTCACATTACTGTATTTGACCCGTGTAGCTACTCACATTATTTACCAGGCCTCAAATCCAGTCGTAAACTGATGATAATTCTGTCTGATCAAACTGATTATGCATGGTCAGTGATGAATCCCCTCTCATTTCTGACAAAGCAACAGTGATGATGCACTGACAGGCTGTGAATTAGATAAGGTTTGCGAAAGCAGCTTTCTCTGCTCATGACGATCAAAGTGGTGCCTCCTTTTGGGTGGAATCTTCTTTTTCTGAGTGGATACATCAAACTGGATTTTTTTGGAGTACAGCATCAAGCTGAAAGACTACATATCCCTGCTGCCCAGACATTTCCTTTAATTGGATCAGTCAACCCAACTGGATAAATTCATGTAAACGGACTGAGAAACCAACTGAAACTGTCATCAGAGCCTCACACTCTTGCAAGCAGGACTTAAAAGAATCAGTGTGGAGGCGTTGAAGCCCAGAAGGAGGCTCTTGATGGCAAAGTTGTTTTAATCATGATTTAGACACAGATGATTGTAATGTTTGCTTTGCTTTTATTGTAATCATATATAAACTGTAACTGTACATTGTTCTATTATATCTAATATATTTAATTTAAAACTTAAGATTCTTCAAATTATTATTTCACCTAATGATGAAGGTTGTATATATTGCCCCTAATTTTGTGGTTGAAACATGCCATCATTGAAATAAACTCTGATGATTTAACTAATGCAGTGTGACAAGTGGTAAGTATGATTTTTTGAGTCTTTACCACAGAAAGATACAGTGATATAGATATAGTGAAAAGCCTCAGTGCATGACAATGTGCCTACTACTGCATACCACGTATGTATGTAGAATCAAGATGATGGTGGTTAATTTGACACATTAGGTTTTGATGTTGTCATGAGACTAAAATTCAGGTCTTATGTGCCCCAAGTGTTGCCTGTAGTCACTACAGTAGTGTATCTGTGGCTCCCCTCAGCTGTAGGCAGACACAGTTAGCAACAGCAGCACAGTGGAGCATTTAGCAGCTAAAGCTCCAGTTGATGAAAATATTAGACTTAAATTCACCCAGTGCTCCAGAGCATGACTCCACGTGAATGCTACTGTTGTTCTCTCCATCACTACTGGATGTGCAGACCAACAGGGAACTATTTGTTAACAAGTTTAGGGATAAACAGGTCAGTTTCAGGACTTTCTTTGACCCCCCCCCCCTTTTTTTTTGGAGTCACAGCATGAGCAAATCAAATGATTTAACTGGAGTTGAATTAGTCTATATTTAGCTGCTTTGGTCTCAAGGTCCTATGGTCATGTTGGTCACTGCCATACTGGGACACTTGAACACCACTGAGCCGCTGCTGATGTTCTTCACAACCCCTTTAATAACGAGTTAAAAGATCAATTCAAAGTTCAGCCTCATGTAAGACAGTGGAGCTGCTGAATTAATGTGATGACCTAAACCTGTGCTGGTGTTAGCCCCGCCCCGCCCCGCCCCTCCTCCCCCGCCCCTCCCCCTCCGCTCCTCCAATCCGCCCCTGTGTCCCAGTAAAGCAATTTCAGCGCATACAGGGACTCGTCCCTACGGCCACGAATGGCAACATGGCGACAGAGGTAAGACTGACGATATTATCGGTTTAATAACTGTGCCGGGTCTCGCCCACCACCACAACCAACTGTATGATACGGTCAGTGGGAGAAAACGGGCGCGGGTGCAGTTAACACGGCCGGAGAGGGCATTAAGGCTGCGCACGGTTTAACTGTGATTCAGTTCACTTGAATCAGGACCGACGACCGTGTCCTACATTATTGTACCGGGTTCGTCTGAGGGTCGGTCGTGTGTGTGTTGCTTTTACTCGGTCAGCATGCTCTGGCATTTTAATTAAACAGAAAAAAGGGGAAGAATAAACAAAAGCCTTATCGGCAAATTTGAAAGTCAACTGCGCTTCATGGGAACAGAAATCACCGAGCGGTCCTCCTCCTCCTCCTCCCCCCCTCCTCCCATGATGTTAAGCTGTTTTGGTGAAAGCAGATCTGTTTTTGTCTGTTCAGACGCCCCATTAATCCTGTGACAGGCTACTGTGACCAGTGACACACACACACACACACACACACACACACACACGGAGGAGCAGCATTCAGCACCATGGACAGAAGCCACGCCGCTCCGACCTCACTCACAGCTCGTCCAGCCTGTTTCGCCTCTGTGCTTTTGGTTAAATGTTGGAATTACACGAGTTGTATATAAAGAAGAGGAAAAATGTGACTGGCATTTTATCAGATCAACTTCATCTTGTTCCACCTGATCGATCTGTTGTGAGCTGTAGTGAAATGTTGCCCCGTCTCCTGCAAGCTATGCTTTCCTGTTAGACCAGAGAGAAAAGAGGGAGAGAAGTGTGTGTGTGTGTGTGTGTGTGTGTAGAGGATAGTATGTCCAGTGCTGGGCTGTGCTCCAACAGACAACCAGGCAGAAATGAGTGCAGACACTGAGCCACAGAATGATTGATCACATCTTGTCTACATCTCCTCTGTCATGCTACTCTCCTAAATCAGCTGCTGTTTGTACACATTGCCAGTGGAGAGATGCTCGGAGGTGTGTAGCTCTGCCTCTCTCTGGGGACTCATTAAAGAGATACTGTATTAACCCTTAATGTCCCTTTTTTTTTTTTTTTGTGTGTGTGTGTGTGTGTGTGTGTGACCTCCTCAGTTCCACAACCTGCAGGAGCTGAGGCACAGTGCATCTCTGGCCAACAAAGTCTTCATCCAGAGAGACTACAGCGAAGGAACCACCTGCAAGTTTCAGACCAAGTTCCCCTCTGAGCTGGAGAGCAGGGTGAGGAGACAGAAACCTGTGACTCAGGGCATTTTGACATTCACAGCCTCCTGTTATATATTGTGTTTTATGTATACATCCATGCACACATTTGGATTCAATGTATATCAGACATTTTTCCTATGAAATGTTTAGTAACAGATATTTCATAACCCAAACCTTAATAACTGTTTCCTCTGTGGTGGAAAGAAAAACACAAAGTGTATGTAACTACTTTGATAATTGGCTTCTGAATGATTTAATTTTATTTTCAAAATAAAATGCCAATGATTACATGGGTCCAGCTTCTGAGGGGAAAGGTTTTGTGATATATGATATGTCATATGATATATGTGTGATATCTATATATATATATATATATATATATATATCATATGATATTCCATATATCACATACACAGCCGAGGTTGATTTGTCATTTAAACTAAGGAATAGGAGAATACAGAAAAAAGAAATGATGGGGTGGATTACCCCCTCTTTGCCCATTAATCCATTTTATCATTGGACAGAATTCCTTTACTCATCCCTCTGTCCTGCGTGTGTCTCCAGATCGAGCGAACACTGTTTGAAGACACTGTGAAGACTCTGAATAACTACTATGCAGAAGCAGAAAAGATTGGAGGACAGTCCTACCTTGAGGGCTGTCTGGCCTGTGCTACAGCATATCTCATCTTCCTCTGCATGGAGACACGATATGAGAAGGTCAGACTGGCGATCTCAAACTTGATTTGCATTTTAGCGTTCGAAGGACGCAAAGAACGTGTCGCCTTTCACTGTCTCATTTTCCTTTTAGGTGCTGAAGAAGATAGCAAAGTACATTCAGGAGCAAAATGAGAAAATCTACGCCCCCAGAGGTCTGCTCATCACAGATCCCATTGAAAGGGGAATGCGCGTCGTATCCTTGCTCTGTGTTTGTGGGTGTATCTACACTACAGTATGAGCTCTTGTCTTTTTTGTTCAGTCAACCACACTCCACAATGAAATGTTGTTCCCTAACCACTTTCACCAGATAGAGATTTCTATCTATGAAGACCGGGGCTCCAGCGGCTCCAGTTCAGGGAGCAGCTCTGTGTCCGGAAGCACTGCTCGATGACTGGGTACTTCCGATGACCACGTCCCCCTGATCACTCACAGCCCGGGAGGAGAAGTTTGTACGATGATACCGCTCCTGTTCCAATACTTCACACATACATCCCTCAGCTCACACAGAGGATTCATCAGCTTTGTTTTTTTTTCCTGACTGTCACATGCTTAATTTGTTAAAGCTTTTTTTTCATGGTGAACGCTTAAAACATGCACTTTAGTGGTATCCTGCAAAGCAATGTGCATGCACACTGACACTGTCATGTTGGGATGCAATGTCTAAATGAGGAGAAAACAATGTAACTGGTAATACTTTGTGTGATCATACCATTACCTTCCTTCCTGTCTTCTCTGGTGGGTGATACAAAGGATGGAAGGAAATGAGAGAAAAATGAGGAAGGGAAGTGTTGAGACAGGAGTGAAGACCACAGGCCTCACCAAACCTCATACCTCAGACACCACAGCTGCACCCTGACCACAATGGACCAACTATGAAATTGGACTGCGCACATTGCCATCAACCCTGCACACTGGATAATGGCTTTCAGAAATGTTATCTGTAACTGTATTTTTCCAGATGTTAGAAAATGTAAAAAGGATGTGCAAGTGTTTGATCAGGACGTCATATTGTTTCACCTTCCCAGAGTGGAGATCAGCTGGATGAAGAAGCTCTTCCTCCATCAGCTCTGCTGTAAATCATACTGTCTGGTAGCAGATGAATGTCATTCAGCCCGTCCATGTCTATAATGTAGCAATCTTCCATTTCTCTCACATGAAGCTAATTAGACACAAACACAAATATGTGCACAAATCTAAGTACTAACCTCTTGCTTTCTAGGAGAGATGCCAACTGTTCCTAAATTTGGATTATGCAAAAACAACTGTGCATTTACTGCAACAGTTAGTAGACTAAGGATGGGTCAAAAAGTCTTCCTGAATCTTACCTGTAGTGTTTTCAAATACACCAACCCTTCCTTGATTTCTGAACAAACTTCCAAAGAACAATAACTGCCAAAAACTGGCTCAAAAATGTGAATGTGTCTTTTATTTTGGTGACATTGTGTGCAGGAAAAAACTTTCGTACTGCTTATTGTTTGATACACTCAGCAATGAGGTACACTGGTGTCAAATAAATACTGTTTCATCACAGATGTACAGAGCTCATCTTTATTATTATGCTGTTCACATAGTCAAGAAACTTTATTTGCCATTTGTGCATGCACAGGGTTCATCAGAATTCTCTGTGCAAAGCTCCCAGGTCAGTCAGTGCAGAATGTAAGGTGCAGAAATTAAACAAGAAAGAAAAAAATAACAACTCCAAAACTCTATAAATATGCATTAAATACAATGAGTTAAAAAGAGACTAATTCTTGCACAAGTGTCTGCTGTTGCACATGCAGTCCTTATCAGTCTCACAGTGGCAGGGAAGAAGCTGTTATAAAACCTTGTTTTATGGGTGACAATGCTGTCGGCTCTACTTTTCTTCAGGTTGTATGTTGTGTGCTTGTGCATTAGAAGAAGTTGAGCTGGGTAATGTATGTCCTTGATTTTTTTTTTTTGGCAGACCAACTCTCACAGCAGGGTTAGTGTGCCAGTAAGCTGTCACAGTATGTAATGAGTATGACTCAAATGTTGCTAATTTTAACGCACTGCATGCACTAAAAACACAAGATAATACTTATCAGATTTGGCCAGGGAAATTTCCCGATGTTTACATGCATGCTTGACTCATCATACAACACCAGCACTATCAGCTAGTCTTCACTTAAAATGTGCAGGGACTCTAGCCTGTCCATCAGAAAAGACAGGACACCTCCAGGGTGCAGGACGTCCACATACTGGGACATGATCGGGTAGTGTATTTGGACAGACAGGCTGTTACTGTGTGTCACAGTTGGTCTGAACAAGCAGTGCTGGAAAAAGGCTTTCTTACTGTGTCATTGTTACTCTGTAGACTACCAACCTCTGAGATCTGCCAGTGCATACAGCACAAAGACACATTGTAGTAAAACTGTCTTTGAACAGGAGGCTTCAAATGTGAAGACAGAAGTTGAGTGGATGCCACTGTAAAATGGAGCCAAGGCTGCATGGATGAAGGGACAGCATAGGGGAGAGCAAGAGAAATGGTGGAGGAGAAGAAGGAAGGGTGGACATAAGGTTAATACAACACAGTAGAAATGGGTGACACAGAGGGACCTGAAATGTGAGAGATGTGACAGACGTTCATATATTAAAAGAGGAATTCATTATCTTTATTTTCTAATCAGAATTCAGGTCTTGCTCATACCAGCTCTGTTTCAGCTGGCAAACTAAGCACAAAACCTACAGGCAGCACCGGCTCCAATGCTAAGGTCGTATGCAAGACTAAATGAAGAGTATCTCAAAGCCCTGCAGATGGATATGACTTTTTTTGTATCTGAAATGATAATCTGACTCAGCCAGTATATTGATTCGTAGCAGTTTATTTACAGAGTTAGCCATGGGTCATAAAAAACAACAACCAACAAAAAGCAGTAGCAGTGAATAAAGAATAGTATGAGAAAAATGAGAAACACAAAAAATATCAGAACTACTCATAGAGTATTATATAACAAGGCTCCTGTCATAATACATGGACAAAAAGTATTTTTAGACCATGTTCTCTGCAACATTGATGTGTCATCCAAAGCAATTTTAATGCATTTCATATGATTATCTTCAAAGACCTGTAAAAAAAAAAAAAACATTTAAGAAAATTAAAAACAAAAAAAGAAAATTTGGTTTAATTTAACAACAACTCAATTAATATTTTGCCTACCTGCACAGCGGCCATTCTTGACAGTAAAACCTTTACCACACTGAAAAGAAGAAGAACAAAAACCAAAATTACAGACAGACATGGATGACGACATCAACAGTCTTTTACACACAACTGTCTACGGCTACTATCAAGTAGTAAAACAGTAAGTGTGCTTGTAGTTCAACACTGTGGAGCTGTGCTACAGACCTGTGTGTCATTGGCAAGCACAGACATTTCCCCTTCCCTGGGATAGGCCACTTCCACCACTGAATTCATTTCACCAGGCTGAAGGGTTCGAGTGATGGAGCTGCCGTCTGGCCAGGAGACCTCCAGTACCTTCACCTCATCACTTCCTGAAAGTCATGGGGCAAAAAACACAGAGCATCATATATATTTGAATGTTACCCTTAAATGTTTTGATATTGGGTTTGAGTTATGCATTAAAAAACAATCCCACTGTCTGTCTGTCCATCTGGCCAGAATAACAGTATAATAAGAAGACGTAGTTACCTAAACCAAAGTGGGCAACAGGCTCCATCTCACACAGGTATCCAGAGCCTCCATCAATGATGTGTGTCTGAGCTCCACTCTGATTAGTGAAGGCTGTAACTTTGGCGCCACGGGCAAAGGAGCCAAACTGAGTGCGGGGGATGACCCTCAGCCAGTTATTGGACGAACCCTAACAACATAGATGATGGGTTAGGTTGTGGAGCCAAAACCTGGCTTTCATGAACACACGCGTGCACGCACACACACACACACCTGTGTAACCTTGAAGACAGAGATTGGCTGCTGGGCACTCTCTCCATGAGCCAGCAGCAGGTCCAGCTGTCCATCCCCATCCACGTCTGTCACAGTGCCACCTGTTCAAAACAGACACAGCTTTCACTGCTCTGACCTACATAGTGTGACGTCTCTCTGACAGCTGTGTCTCTGCAAATGTCATCCAAGGAGGGAGGAAGCACAGACATCACATGCTCCTTTCAGGTTACAGCGGTTTCAGAGTTGATTTGATTAAAAAAAAAAGAAGTGATGTCCAGCTGGCTGACCTGTTCCCCTCCCCTGTGGCTCTGCAGCATCTCCCACATTGAGCTCCTGGATGAATGGGTCTGCATCAGCTCTCCTTGACACCCTGCAAACAAATACATATGATTATACAAATAACTGGTAATGTTACTACCTGCACAGCTCAGCTCTGATCAAACTTGCGGGCACCCGAAATTTAAAAATCTTACCTGAAGAGCTTGTTAGGGGCATTTCCTCTGTAGGCAATATTGTTGAAAAACACCTCCAGCTCCTTGTCATTATCAAAGTCAGCAGCGATGACTGTGCGAATAGGGGATGGGGTGGCAAACCCCCCCGTAGCTATGTTCTGCACAAGAGAACAAATAACTTTTAAATTCAGTATTATCACTTTCATCTCAATTTCTTTCTTCCACTGTCCTGTTCTTTTTCCTTACTCGAAATTTTGAGTCACTGCTCTGCAGGTAAAGTCTGTGTGGGCCATTCCAGTTGCCATAGACGATGTCTGTCTTCCCATCGCCATTGAAGTCAGCTAGTGCTACTCCTCTGCCATGCTGGTATCGGTCCTCCACACCTTTGGATAGGAAAACAGTGTTAAAAGGTACAGTGCTGACAAAGCTGGAAGAGAAACAACACGTTGTATTTGTATTCTTCTTGATGAGAATCGTTGCCTGTGGTGACATCTAGTGGTGGTATTCAGAAAAACACTGTGGGAGATGACTGCACGGTGATTCCCCTCTTCTAGATTATATTTCCATTGAAATAACCACAATATTTCAACTACACCATGTGGTTCTCATTAATGTACAACTCTCTCATGTGGCCATTTAGTTCAAAGCCAATAAATATATTCCCCAAAATATGAGGAAAAAAAGTTTTGTATATTGAGCATATTAAATGCAACAGAGTAAAAAATTGCACATTATGCAAAAAAAGTAACAAAACATCATATTCTTTAAAAAGTACTAACTGCATGGATTTTATGTATTTCTGTTCCTACCAAATGTGGTTTCACCCTCTTCCCTGTCTGTCCCGTTCTCACCTGCCTGTCTGGCCATGTCAGCAAAAACTCCATTTCCATTATTCTTGAATAAGAAGTTGGGTCCATTCTCGTTGTCGCAGAAAATGTCAGACCTGGCTTGGCTCAGAATCGGTCCAACCACCACACCACGACCACCTGTAAAACAAGCATGGTGTCAAAGCTGGCCTCAAACCATCACACACACTTCACCTCTCCAGACTAATTCCTTCTGACCTGTGAACTTGTTGACTCCAGCCTCAGCAGCCACATCAGACAGGGCGATGATGCCTTTGCTGACATCACTGGCAGCCTCGTCCATCTCGATGAGGGCATGAGGGCCGACGTTTCCGCTGGCATAGTTGGCCACATAGATGGAGTAACGGCCTGTTCCCTGTGGGGCAACAACAGGCATGAGAAGTGAGAGGAAGGCATTTGTGGAAAGATTTGTGAACCAATAAGAAAACTATAGGAAGTTGCAGTAATCATGGGATTTTATAAATAGGTTAAAAAGTGGGTTTCTTTACCTTTCTATCGATACATGCCACAGAACGTCCTGCCATGCGATTAGCGACGCCACGACGCACATTGAGCTCATCACTCAGAAGATCCTCAAAGCGGCCATTACGAAACTTAAACAGCTTGTCAGAGTAAGTTGCTCGTCCTGCAATTTAATGAAAAGACTGTAATAATGTGGAAAAATCATGCATATATCAGAAATAACTTGGTGGAGTCACAAAATTTGCATTGGGGGGATGAATCTTGACAGTGCACAATTTACCAGAGTAGGCATTGTTTGTGTTAAGGAAGTAGATCTCCTCACGTCCATCCCCATCAACATCACAGGCTGTAACTCCAATAGCGTTACCTGCTCTATCCCTCAGAGCATAGTATGGGGAGTTACTGTCATCAATGGCAATGTTTACCAGCCTGTTTTGAGTGCGATCGTACTTCAGCACCAGGTTGGGTCCATTGTACCTGAGGGGTATTTGCACACACATGAAATTAGATATGAATTTCAACACAAAATAACAAACTTAGAGCTGTATAGAGCTGTATGCAGCTCACCCTGCCACCACCACTTCCAGATCACCGTCACCATCCACGTCTGTTACAGCCATCCCATAGTTGAGCTGTGTCGGATTGTGTAGATTATCAGCAGGAAGCATTGTCTGCGTTACAACCTGGAGCATGGGAGGGGAGCTCTGGGCATGAGACTGATGCCAGAGTATGACCAACAGGAGGAGCAGATGACCTGAACACCCCATCACTACAATCTGAATGGACACAGAGCAAGGGCGTGGGTTATGGGTTATTTATTATGCACAAGTCTTTTCTGTTAGCAAATTACATATAAGATACAGAGATACACTAAGTAAATGGCATGCTAGTGGCATCCTGAGAAAAACAAAAACATAGCTAATTCACAGACAGAAGCTTTTATTCAAAAATGACTGGGTTAATCATTTTTATGAACATGCATACTAAGTCTGTTAATTTTGCCTTTTTTTTGACAGAGCCCTTGAACTGAGAATTACAGATTAACAACCCAAAACATATCTGCAAAATCAGTGTTTATAGTAAGCCATAGCAAAGTGAAAGGAACCAAGGTAATAATTAGTAAGCAAAAATGAAATATAGAGAGGCTATTTCAGTCAACTCCATTAGCTACTACAGACATTTTCAGAATTAAAAAAGCTTGCACATTGAGATTTCTATAAATTAATCAGTGCATGAAACATATCCCTCCTCTCTGTCCCTGAACAGATCTCTGACAGTCTCATCCCTTCAGCATCTGAAGGAAGTCTTACCTGACGGCTCTGTCACTGTGCAGAGATGAAAATGATCTGACTTCGCTGCAGTTATGTGACTGGAGTCAGCGCTGTTACAAAATTTTTTTTGGCAAAAATCCTCAACCTTACACAACTTCTACCTTTACAATTTACGAAACAAGCTTGTGTAACATGAAGAAGACCAACCAATCAGCAAAGAGCTATCTGGATAATCACGACAGTGACCAATAGCTGAGGTGTGTTTCCGTACGCGTATGATGTGAGACGCGGATGTTGGCTGTGTTTGTAGGCGCTGCTACTCAAACACATCACAGCTGTGGCACAGTAATGACACGGCTACAGGTCAAAACCACTTAGATGTGAGGCGACTCTGTTCTGCTGGACAAATCATGTTTAGTGATAAATCTAACCTGTTTGCCATGATGAATAGGTCGGTCGCGGTACCACAGAAGAACGCCATCTCCCAGAATGCCGTAGGAAGACTTGGCTTGCGTCATTTGTGCGACGAAAAGCTGTTGCTAAACAAACCAAACACGGGTAAGCTGAAAGAACAACTATCTACTATAATAGTAGTTAATATAGTCTGAATTAAAATAAAGGGATAAAATTGGGCGTCAGTCTTAAACAACATTAATATTGTATCTGTGTCTTCAGTAGCTCCAGTGAGAGGAAATTTAGCGGCGAGTTACATGTGTTAGCTAACTGTAGCTAACCTAGATGTTTTGCACTGGTGTAAATGCCAGACTCTGCTCCAGAAGTAAGTAAACTCGTTCAAGTTGTTCAGTAAGAGTTTAACGACGCTGTCATTAAAGCAATTCGGGGCTTGTAAAAAAAAAAATCATAACGTTTAGGAAGGGTTGAATACTCGGCAGTACGGTCTTTTATTGCATCGCGTCTTCTGCTTCATCTGTAGATGTTTTGATAACATCATTTAATAATGGAGGTGGAACAACCAAAAGAAGAAAGTGCTCCATCCCAGCTAACACCGCCACCTCCCTCTCAGTCAAAGAAGCCAAGTCGGGCTCTGTACGTGCCCAAACAACGACATGCCTCCAAAGACAACCCCAGACTCAGGGAGAAGTGAAGCCAAGACCCAGGCCTCGCTACACAGACAAGGCACGAAAAAACGCCAAGAACAAGAAGGACAAGGCTGGAGGAGAGGCAAACACAAAACCTGCTGGGGGAGAAGCTGGCGGTGACAGCGACAGCAAGCCTGTAGAGAGTGAGGAGCGGCTACAGGATACAGATGTTCAGGTTAATGGGCAGACGGCAAGTGTGGAGGCAGATGTTTCCTCACATCTGGAGGGAACATCCCCTCAGGAGGAAAATGGGGAAGAGGAGAGTTGGGATACCTTGTTCAATGATGATGGAGACTGTTTGGATCCGCACCTGCTTGAAGAGGTAAGATCTTGATGCGGGACTGAGCGATACACAAAACAAAAATTGTTAACCAGGGGAACAGAGACCTTAATAGCCATTATTGCTTTCCTCCTCCTGTCTTTCATTCTTTCCCTCGTGTCTGGCCCCTACCCCACACCTAACCCCAGCTAGCTTTGAAGGAGGGTAGAAAGAAGGAATCAATCCAGGAGCCCAGGTTTGATTACTACAACATGAGCCGAGATGATGATGAAGAAGATGACATTGATCTCACAGAGGATGAACTCTCACACATTGTAGAGATCTATGATTTTCCTGCGGAGTTCAAGACGGAGGACCTTCTCAAGTTGTTTCAGTGCTACCAGTATGTATAATTCACAGTACAACAGCTAACTTTCTCACTCTGTTTAACATCAACATTACAATTTTCAATAAAACTCAGGTTGTATAATTTCTTCCTAATAACTCTTTTCTCTGTGAGGCCATGACTTAATAGAAATGGGACTAAATTTATGGTAATGTGTATAATGTGTGTGAGATACATATTGCATCTCGTGTCTACGTCTTAGAGGAATCTTTCTTATCTATAATGCTTTCTTTGATGTTTTCTCTGACTACTTTGTGTGACTTCTGACTTCAGACAGAGAGGCTTTGACATTCAGTGGATTGATGACACACACGCACTGGGCCTCTTCTCAAGTCCCATAGCAGGTTAGTTAGCTGCTGCGTTGCATAAACGATGGTCCAATGGTGAATACGTTATTTTCTATAGTAATTATTGTCTACATACCCTGCCACAATGTTGTAAGAAGATCTCTCTGAAAATATTTTTGACACAATTTGTTTAACTTGTCTCTCTTTTCAGCTCGTGAAGCTCTAAGGTCCAAACATCCGCTGATGAAGTTGCGGCCGCTCTCTAAATCCTCGTCTGCCACAAAAGCCAAAGCCCGTAGCTGCTCCGGTACAAATGGTTTTCTTTGTCCGTTTGCCTTCTGTCTCACACATTTAAAAGTTTGTAGCATCTGTATCATTCTCCTTCCTGCCCACTCCCAGACTACCTCCTGCCTGCTAAAGAGAGACCTCAGACAAGTGCAGCACTGGCTCGCAGGCTCGTGATTGGTGCCCTTGGTGTAAAGAGCAACCTGACGAAGGAGCAGCGCGAGGCAGAGAGGAGGAAACTCCAGGAGGCCAGAGGTGCGTCATGCACAGAAACATTATGTTCAGTTAATGATTGTAGTCTTGTCCATGGAGCCATAATGTGTGTAAGTGAACTTGTTGGGCCCCTCCATATACAAATATCTTACTATTTTTTTCAACTCATCTGTCCCAGTTTTTGCATCACTATGGTTCCTCCACAAGTGGGAGCTCTTTTCAAACTTAACATAAAAAGGGACCGTGTAGTTGCAAATGGGTGCCAAGAGAAGTTGCTCCGTCCATTCCTGTGTAGATCATAACAGGCCTATAATCAGTACAGCAGCCATTTCCCTTCACAGATAGAACATAAGTATACAGGCACAGAAAACCACAAATGGCCGTCCACTGAGCAGCCAGTCAGGAAGTCAGTGCCTTGAGCAGAGCAAACTAAAAAAAGCTCCTTTGTTCTAAGCATTGGCGTACTGCAGTGCTTTTTATTTAAGATCACAACACGCACAGTAAATGTCAGTGCAGACGTGCATCATGTGCTGAACGTTGTGTCCTTGGAACGGATGCCACGTATGGCTGCATCCAGAGATTAATTTACAGCTGTCTCTTCAATCTGCCCAAGCTCTGCTCCTCCCTGCATGTGGCAACGATGGTTCCATAAATTTAGAGCAACAAATGACCAAACAGTTGTTTATTTGACTGCTTTCACTGATTGATATGTTGAACTGAATGTCTGTGATTTATCTTTCAGAACAAAAGCGCCTGGCAGCCAAACAAAGGGAAGATGCTTGGGAGGGGAAGTGACCAGACAAACCCCCTTGTTTTTTTTTTTTGTTTGTGTTTTTTTCTCTTTTATGTGAGATTCCTTGATTCAGCAGAGACTTCTCTGTTTCTTCCCCTGCTCTGTTTTTCTTAACTGACCACTCCTTCCTACCACCACACTTCCCAGAAATGGATTCCCCTCCACTGTCCAATAGCCCGCAGTGTTACCTCAGATGAGAGCGTTTTACTACTTCCTTCTGCTTCATCCTTTTGCTTTCTTTGTTCAGGGTCATCTCACATGGACTTACTTTCACATCGGTAACACTGTGTCTAAGGTCTGTCCTGATGCACTGAAATTATTCATTTGTAATTCATTGACAGGATTATTTTCTAAAACACCAACTTTGTCATTTACATGTATTTTTAAAAAAATGTTTTTAAGAGATAACACAAGTGGATCTGCTTGTAAACGTTAAGGCAGTAAGTTGCTCTGTTAAAGATTCGACATCATTTAGACTCAGTCATGTAGATACAGCACTTCATTGTGTATGAAGATGTTTAGATTTAATTCTTTTTTTAATCAGTTGAATTAAATGTTGTGTTGTTTTTTAAAAGCAGCATTGTTGACAGTTTAAGCTGCAGACCTTTTATAAAATGAATATATTTCTTTTAAACCTTCATTTCAGGTCCCTTTGCAGCATCTGGGCTGTGTTGTGTCCCTGTCTGTGCTCATTTTCACAGAGAGGATTGCTTTATCCAGAGAGAACTAGTCCTGATGAGCCTGAGTATAAATTTGATAATAAGTAATGGGAAAATGTCTCTTTTCCTAGATAGACAGCCACCATCTTTCTAGCCAGTTGGATAAAGAAAGTGAGAAGCATGTTGAAATCAGACAAATACATAAGGTTAACACTCAGAGCTTGAAGGAGTTTTTAATTTACTGTATATCATCCCATTGTTTTCCCCACTTGTCAATACAACAGTAATCACTGAGACTCCCAGCCTAATCCTCAAATCCCCCTCAAACTATATTTTCAGAAATCTGTATTCTGTTTAGTTCTTTATTTAAGAAGGAACATAATGATGATCATTGTCCTTATTGCATATGTAGCGAGTACATTTTCAAAATAAATCCTGAAAAATGAGGATAAGGAGTCTTTAACTGTAGCTGCACAGTCACAGATCCAGGGTCTGTGAACTTGAATGAAGCTGCTGTGCAAATATTGTACACATTTGGATTGTCTGTATTCATAACATTGGTGAATAAATTATTAAAAGTTAAAAAAAAGTTATCTCCTGTTTGGTGATGTTTTCACTTGGTGATGTCTAGTTATTACATGATCTATTGGCTGAGGAAATTCTCTGGTACTGGGGTTTACCACAACTCTTACAAACTCCCTCAGATAAAAAAGTGTGGTGGTCAGTCTCAACAGACTGGTTTTCTTTATTCCTGGACAGCTGAGATTTTTGACTTGTAAAATAAAATAATAAATAAAATAATGTGCATTTAATTTAACTTTTATTGTCAAATTCAATTTCTTATTCAGAGTAAGCTTTCATAATTCACCAGCAGCTTCCTCAGACACGTCTGGGCTGAAGATACTTTTTTTTTTTTGACAGCTGGAGGCCGCTGTCTCCTCTGAGGCTTCACCCTGCTGACCACAGACCATGTGGCACGGTGCCTCCTACACGTCCTCAGCCAATAATTAAGTCTCTTTCTCCCAGTGACGATTAAAATAGAGCTGAAAATTTGTCACGTTTTCAGTTAGTGAACTTTGTATCAAAGTTAAACTTAAGACTTGCTTTTAACATTTGGCTTCATTAGCCACAGCCAGCTGTTGAATATGTGGATATGCTGACACATACAGTATGTTACAAAAGCCTGCTGGGTGCATACATGTTACATTCATATTAGAGCATGATATCACCTGTCACTTGTATAATATTAAGTTATATCATCAGTAAACACCCAAATCCAAATTTAAGATGGAACCCAGTTTGTGTAAGTGTAGTTCAGTGGCAGAGGGTGACTGAGACACAGTGCCACGTGGCTCATAGTCAGCTAATTAAAGTGCTGCAGCCTCAGTTGAGGCACCATTACATCTTCACTGCTTATGTAAATTTCTTTTTATATTTGTGATTCAGAATAAACACAGACAAATACAGTCTCTGCAGGTATCACCGTGTTTGCAGATAATGCTTATCCCCAATGAAACATGAACACATACATACTCTTACATTAGTTTTGTTGATAAAAGTGCAACTCAGAGCATGTAATTCATTTGTTTTATGGACACAAAGGAGAGACATATATCAGGGACAAACAGGAGTTTAATTGGTGAGAAAATCCACAAAAGCAGTATTATACTGTTGATTATGCTGGATGTTCTTGTCTTTGGTCAGTTGTGGTATCTCACCCCTTAAAAATCGTGACCTGTGACCTGTGTATGTTGATGTGAAGTTTTGAGTTGATGGTTTGTCCAAGAGCAGGAGAGAATATAGAACAAAAGGAAAACACATTTAATCATGGTGGATCAGCATCATTCATCGTCATTGTAGCTGCTCTGTATGTTTTTTCAGTCAGCGTTTTATTTTTGTTACATTTCATCACCTAAATCTCCTCTCTCCCATGACTGAAGAGTAAACAACTCATATATGTTGATTCGTTATTACTGGAGCCTGTGACTGAAGCTCTGCCAGGCCTCTGCTGGTTTCAGTACACACGTGACCTCCTTCATGACCTACTTAGATGACATTTCAATGTGGAATAAAAACAAATGTGGACAAATTTTCTTTGTTAATCTGCCAGAACAGAAGTGGACCTCCCTGTGCAGGGGCCTGTAAGTCTTCTTTACCATCGTCGTGTGAGATCCCAGCCCTGCCTATAATCTCCTGCTTTACTGTGGCTACACGAGGAGGCAATGTACCGCAGGACAGCCTGCCTCATACACAATCATTAGATTAACTACACAAACACAAACCACTACTAAGCAAGTGGTGGCTCTAAGTGCCAACTCTTCCATATACGTGTTGCAGAGAAGTGCTGTTATGTCATGGAGCAAATAAAATGTGAGCCATGGTCCAAATGAGGGAATAAATTAAAGAAAGAACACTTGTTTGGTAGGTTTCCTAGCACCAAACACACCGTGCACCACCCTCGTCCATCAAACTATTTCATTATTGTTATTATTATGATGACTGGAGTATTATGAGGGACCTTGTGCAAAGAACATCTCATAGAAAGAGAAGTGTTGCATCAGATTTAGCCACTGGCCTATTTTCATCAGCTCATCAGAGTGCATGCAGGCACACTTTAAGAGACCAAGACCAAGTTTTGTAAAAGAAATGCCACATTGTCACTCTAACAAAGGAAAAGCTGAATCATTAGCAATAAAAGACACTGTTTGTTGTCAGTTCATTATACTTAAGGGTTTTGCTACTCCAGCCTTGCTTGGTCTGGTATGACAAATTAGAAAAATAGTGCGGCATGTGTAACAAACATTACTGATTTAGTTTGTTGATTTCACGACTCTTCCCTAATTGTTCTTGTCTCTGCATGTTAACTTTACAGCAGTAGGAGAACTGCAGCTGCAGTTTTCTGTTACAGTTTTTGATATTATGCATCCGCACAGCATGCAAACGTTTCACAGCCATCACAAGGACCTAAAGCCACACATTTGCCAGCACACTGGGTTTATTTGGATGAATACCTAATTCAAAGTGATATGCCATGTGATGACAGCTTCCTCGTTAACTTTGCCACAAACCAGTGGTCCTCTCTGTAGCATCTTTATCTGAATAACCAGTAACTTTCTTTTTACTGTGTTGTTTTTCTGGTGCTACTTGTGTGTCACTTGTTTGCTTAGGTTTTATGCTATAAGGTTTGTTTTTCATTACCTGTGAGAGAATATCCACTCACACATAGTAAAATAGATTGTGCACCACTATAGCAATGCCTGTCAATGAATTTTGGAGGAGGAGGTTTTGAAGCAGCACATGGGGGGTGTATTTGTATTGCTGCAGAGATCAGATCTCATCAGTCTCTCCCAGCCACTGCTCACTCTACCTCTGAGAGTAACAGCTGGAATCAGAACTTTCTGCACTATGTCTGTATAAATTATATTTATAATGAAAATATGTTATTTCCTCATTGTACTTTGAATCGTGTACTATGACTCATTTGACTTTAATTTCCCATTTTACTTGGCCAACAGAAAGTGTATATTATATTCCACCCCAACTCATTAAAGACGAAAACAAGACCAAAGTCAGTCACATATTTAAAGCACAGACTGTTGATGTGACAGTAGGGAACTGTGAGAGTTTCCAGTGTTTGTAAGTGTTCAACAGTGGGAATGAGGTTGGAAACAACAGTAAAACATGGGTTAGTGCAGGCTCCCTTGGAAAAGATGGGAAATCCAGTTGCTGCTGAAAATCTCAGAAGATCTTTTTTAAGTCTGCTGATGGAAGCAAATAAGTGGTTGTGATCTGACAATCAGACTCACTTGAGCCATTGTGTACACTGCACTTATGTTTAGAGATGACTTCATTATATTATTTATCTTTACTACACGGCCAGTTAAATATGGGAATCTCTTGTAGCAAGTTAGCAGATTCCCCCAATTCCTCTGCAGAAACTGTCGCATTAACTATCATCTTTGTGCTGCATTATAAACTCTGCAGTCAAATAACCATTCCTCAAATAACCATAGTTTGTCAATCTGATGTTTATTCTTTGTCTACCATTACCAAGTACTGTTAAAGGCGCAATACTGTGGTACAACCAGATCTCATCTGATGATTTACCGATGTTAAACAGGTGAAGAACAAACAGATGGAAATATTAATCATAATAAAATTAACAATACAAAACACAGCCACACAGGGACAAGTTTCAACTCAAAAGTACATTAAAATTCTGCATAAATTAGAGTCCTTAAGAACAATATTCCAGAGAGGTAATATAAAACTGTACATGACAATACATTTGCAATACATTACAATATTTATTCAAATAAGGCAAAATAGCACCATAAAATTAAAAAAAAAAAATCTCATTCAAAACCAAGAACCACACAGTTGTAACAGTAAATACTGCATTTTGTAACGTGAACAGTGAAAGCACAGGAGGCATGTACAGAGTGTTGTCGACAGTCTGTTATATGATATGGCTAACAGTCTGGTGATGTACTGTAGAAGTATAGGATGTGCTGTACTCATGTGCCTTCATGTCATGTACTTTGTGGTAACTGTGGTTATGTTTTGATCAAGGGAATTAAATTTATGAAGAATTCAAGACAGGTTTTTGTAAAATTGTAAACTACTCTATGGTTGTGGTGACATTATCCTGTTGACAGCCTAGCTTGGGCTTCCCTTTCCAACACTTCTCCTTCTACGTCTTTGACTTTCTACCAGGAACAGTGACTGCTGATGACGATCGGTCACAGGATTTAAATTTGTCATTTTTGCATTAAGTCCCTCCCATATCATTCCAGCCCCCCCCCCCCCTTTCCTTCTGACCCTCATCTTTCTGTTTACTGGCATGTTGTTGTCATTAACCCTTCTTTCCCTGACATGTTGAGGTGTGGTGAAGAGTTGTACAGTTGTTCTATCTTTATGTCTGCATGCTGTTAAATTCACAGGAAGTTGTTGGAAATCTGACGTTGGTGGTCAAACAAGTCCTCCACCTCTGCACTGTAAGCATCACCTGATGAAAACAGACAAAAAAGGAATGTTGAATATACAGCAGCCAAGATGGGAAGGTGAAGGTGTTGAAGATGATAAGGTTCATTTGCTCTGACAAAGTCTTAACACTACCTGCATGACATCCGGACATGTAAACCCGTGCACCATCATACTTGCACCGGCAACGCATCACGTTGTTCTGGAAATCAGACTCAGCCATATCTAAAGTTGGGTTGACCTCCACCTGCAAAAGAAAAGAGACTTGATGATGAGATGCTACAAGACTTAGATTGATTCATGGGGAGATTATTCATTTCTTTGGGCACCTGGACTACATATATATCATAAATATAAGACATATCCTTTTTGTAGATACAGAAAAAAACATTTGATGGATTTTTAATTGTAACTCCAATCACTTGGTTTGTTCCAAAAGAGTTCAGATTTACAGAATATTGTATTTCCTCAGTTAAAACACCTTCTCACACGCCTGGTGACAGGTACCATACTGTCTACCTTTCCTATGGTAAAAGACAGGCAATATGTGGGTGATATACTGTTATATTTGTCAAATGTATCAGTCTCCTCAAAGTAGTTGGTCAACCATTTGTCTACATCTGGGAACAAACGAATAAAATATTAACCAATAATAGTGAAAATCTTTTTACAATTTGGGAAATTGTCTCTCTAATATCAAATGCAGTATGGAAAATGTGAGGATTGGATACAGGTATTGTTGCAGAAATAATTCAGTCAAACCTAAACATTACATTAAAGAGTGTATCATATCAGTTTATTAACTATGAACTTATTGACAAATCTTATTTTACGTCATGCAAATGCCATTAAATTGGTTAGTGGGAAATACCTTCATTTCATTCTTTATTTATATCTATTTCTTGTCTGTATCTTAAATACGAAGCTAGCCAAATGACTGTTAGGTTAGGATGGAGATTGGAAACAGCTAACCTGACTTTCAGCAGAAATTTCAAAAACCTGCACTGGCACCTCTAAAACTTACTTGTTGACAAGTTATACATTTTCTCATGTTAAAGTGACAAGCTGTTGTTTTACAGTGGTTATGGGTGGGAGCATTTCTGAGCGTAGAGCATTGACTTCTTGTCCTTTCTGTCTAAGCCTATATTGCCCCCTTCTTAAAGTAAAGGAATAAGTGAGAAAATAACATGTTAGTTCAGACAGTTAGGAAACAACTGGTTTTCCATTGGGGCCCTCTGAGGAGTCACAGGATTGTTCTCCACTTTTCTATATGGCTCATGTTATAAATTGGGGGTTGGAGCGATGCATGACATCACTTTCCACTGTTATCTCCCTGCAGTCAAAAAAAGGCCCAGAGATGCAGATGACAGTTTTGGGTTTGGATTTAAGTTGCAGCCTATCATTAGGCTGTAGCCATGGTTGGTTGCCATGGTTTGTTGTTTTCCACCCTGTCTGTCTGCCTGCCATATATAGGAAAAGCACACAAATGAATTTTCCTGATGCACACATCAAACAGATAACCTGACCACATATTCAATAAAGCAACCCAGTTTCATTTTTTTCACATACAGTATAAATTTTGTGGTTTCAATTAGCTTTATTTACAGAGAAAGATTTAAGATGTAAAATATTCATTATAATGATTCTTTTTCATTACGTTCAGCCATACAGTACATTACTTTTAGCCATATTTGGTGTGCAGAACGTCACATATTTTTTTTTAATATTGCATGTTAAGACCAGCTAATGATTTCAGCACATACTTTATTGTCCCGGTGTAAAACACCATATTAAGTTGGTGGCAGTTGATGCTCTTTTTAAAGCTCTTGTAATAATGTGACACAAAAGGCCCACAGCCTGTTTTACAGAACAATGAAAGGTTGTCACTGTCATGTAAAAGACTGTGAGGTTGTGCAGCTGATTTTTAAATGACGGCGCAATCAGGAGCAATCAAGCTGAGGTGGACGTGACTCATCAGTTTAAATGCATGATCCTAAAAATGGTTGCCACCCTGCGACTCTTGGTAAACACCCAGCTGCGTGACAGACGGGTGAACATTCGCACCCTCCCTCAATCTCTCACATCTAACACAAATTTATGAGCAGCTCGACTACTGTTCAACCACAGTGGCTACCGCAAAGTGCTGCTAGGTCATGCTGCCATGGCAACGATGGATCCCTATTTTATGGTATATATGTGGTTATATCTCTCAAGACGTGGCTCATCACATGTGCCCTACTCGTGCTGCACAGACGGACCACTCCTGTAGTATAAGTACAATCCACGCAGGCACCCAACGCAAGTCAAACTTAAACATTGTGATTTTATGTAAAGAGTCAGAAAATAATTACAAACTGTAAACATCATCACTTTACTGTCAGGAAAAAATAGAACAAATGACAGAGAAGAAGGACAGATGAGTAGCTCACGAGAGCAGACTGGATGTCTCAAAGCAGACGAGACGTGAACAGGCTCAGCTTTTTAAACACAAAACCTTGCTTTGTACGAATGTGGAGTGCTGACTGAGCTCTTCCACTGCCAATAGGCCCGAACTTTCTGAGAGGGTGTACTAATAGCAGGTCTACTTTCTATATAAAACCAGACTAAATTCACTTTCCTTAAATACGCACACACCCTTAAAACTACATACATGCTGTACACCTGAATGACTGGAAGCAAAGCCAAGAGCTATTTAGCTGAAATTACAGTCTTTTATCACAGCTTTTATCTCATGTGCGCCTTCAGATGTTGAAACGCCAGCCCTGGTGTTTTCCCTGTTCTTTTCTCTTTTTTTCTACTTTCCTGATCCTAGAGGTTGTGTAAGCTTAGTTCTGCTCTTTCACCATGAAGAATGAGGCGTGGATGACTTTTTTTCTCTGCATAATTAGGCCAAACATACTGTATAAAAGAATCCAGGTAACCAAGTCTCCTCACCTGGAAGATGTATTCACCAGGTCGCACGTCCGTGATGTCGATCCACTGACAGTCAATGTCATGGCGGTAGGTGTCCCAGCAGCCAACTGAAATTCCCTGCTGTCCCATGTTATAGCAGGCATACCGCTTATGGATACCTGGGGCAAAAAAACATAAAAGGAGGAGAAAGAGTGATGACTGTGATGTGTAAATTGTCTGTGCTGTGCGTCACTATGGATTTGAAATTTGTATCACAAAGCTGTAATTATAAGAAAAAGATTTAAGAGTCTGAGCTTTTTTGGAGACTTCATAATGAATAGAAAGGAACCATACAAAGCGCACAGGGATTTGTGAAGCCAAGATCAATTTGGGCTTGGCCTCTGATCTTACAGCTGACTTTGAATAGTCATTATGGGATTTTAGCTTTGCACTGTTTTGGACCCTTGATCCTCTTGTTTGTCACAGTTCTTTTCTTGTTTACAGATTTCAAATTTATGCAACATTAATGAGGACTTTGTCTCACCATCGGGGCAGTAGGTGTCCTCCAGACAGAAGCTGGCTTTGTGGCCCTCAGCCACCTTGGTCCCATTGAGGGTGAGCAGGTCATAGTGGGTGAACACCTCAATGCTGTGGTAGTGCCTGAATGAGATGGGAGGGTGGGAATACACAAAGGAAGTAAGTCATAGAAAAATCTCAACCCGATTCTGCTGCTGTTTTCGTTGTGTCACCTTCATCATCTTGTGAAAAAAAGAAAACAACACACACAGGATGACGTGTGTTTGAAATATAGCAGTCATAAATCCTGTTATGTTGTCACAAAGACGTCAAAAAGACACAAGCAACAATTGTAAAAGCACAAATTGGCAGATATCAGTTTGGTGTTGCCCTTGCTCTCATTATAGAGCCATTCCCAGAACACACTCTACCAAGACTGAAAGTCAAACCATGTGTTTGCTGGTTGGGGAGGTAGTGATTGGGTTGTGGCTCGAAGACACAACGAGCTGTGCCTCTCACTTTGGGACACAGAACCACAACCACTGAGATAAGAAGCCAGGCTGCTCTGAGTGCAGTCATGGCTCTGACTGTAACAACTGGGTGACCAGTGAGGAGGATGTTTATTGTAAACATTATTTTGGAGGAAAAAAGATTGTGTTTATTGCATGAAATAACAGACTTTTATATATGAGTTATTTATAGCCCAGATCTCCAAAATATCACTGCACTGTGCTGCAACCAGTGATCCCATTTCACTCACCAAATTCTCATTCATCTGCTGCTGCAGGCATTTATTTATTTATTTATTTATTTTTAACCTCTGGAAGCAGCTGTTTTCTTTCTTTCTTTTTTTTTTTTGTAAAATGATGCTATTTCTTGTGTCACCCCATAATGATACCCATTCCTGTGCCATGGTGGAGGTAAGGCAGGTTTTCTTTTCCGACCAAACCCTGAAATCACCATGTATTTAATCCTTGAGTTGAACGCGTAAAATGAGATGCTGCAGGTTGAAATGAAAAAAAGCTCCTCTACGTGACAGAACAGCTTGGGAGAGAAAACTGGAACTGTAAAAGCCCAAACCCAGTTAGGGATAGTCTTTCTAATCTTACCTGTGGCACTGGTGCCATGTCCAGCTTTCTCTGCCAGCCCGGGGGCGGAAGTCGGCACGACCCAGGTTCATGATGCGAGAGGAGAAGCGCAGCAGGCGGCGGTGTCCATAGGGCCAGTTCATCCTGGCAGCAGAGGATGACAGGCAGTTCTCCTCATTAGCGCAGGTCAGCAGGTGGAGGGGGCGATCCTCAAGGTAGGCTGTCTCTTGGACGAGCTGAGCATCCAGGACAAGGTCAGGAGCGGCTGCAGGAGGAGGTCAAGACTCAGAGTTTACTTCAAGGTCATTGCACAAGAATTGTAAACATGTCCATTTGTTTGCCGGTTTTGGCCTCACTCTCGACACATGTGACTCCTGCAGCCCTGCCATCTCCTCCTCTGGGACAGTAGACATGTGTGTTTCTGCGACATTGCTGGATGGACATCTCAGTGCCGATGCAGTGACTCCCACTCAGCACCACCTCCCCAGCATCTGCAGAACCAGGCCAGTACCAGGTTTCCTGAACAGGCACACAAGAGGAGAACAAATTCACACATAAAATCATTAGAGCTCATTTGTGCGGTTGTCTTAAATTCTTCTGGAATAACGACAAGAAGACGTAAAAAAAAAAAAAGAAGAAAAAGGGTCAGCTGTGAAGGCAAATAGCAACCTCTGCCATAAACAATGAAACTATTTATAGGAACTATCAGGACACATTATCACATTTTCCACTCTTTTTCACAATTTTAAAAGTGCCTGTTAAATGTTCCCAGCAGCCCCCCACAAAACACACTCACACTGCCCTTTCCATACACACTTCTATTTTAAGTTTGTTTGCTCTGTGAATTTTTCCCGATCTCTTTTCGCCTCACTTTCCCTCTTTTATTTTCGGTGTGCTGGAAGTGGACGTTTGAAAAGCCTGTAATTACCTCAGGCCTCTGTAATAACACAGCACAGACACAAAAACAGCAGGACAGACGGAGAGAGAGAGAGAGAGGGAGGGAGAGAGGAGGAAGTATAGGAGCACAGGAGCTTGGAGCAGGAAAAAATCAGCTGCAGAAAGAATAAAAACATCAGCATATTGTGATTTCTCATTTCTTGCTCTTGCTCACCTGATGAGCTCTTGAAGCAAAGCCTAAGCCGAGCTGTCGACAGACCACCATGGCCTCATTGATGCCCCAGTTTTCACTGCAGACGGATCCCCAACGCTTCACTCCTCCGACCTCCATCAGCACCTCTACACGGCCCTCTGCTGGCTCCCTGCCTCCTGCCAGACGCACCTGAACAGGAATGAAGAAGTGTTTTCCTTTGAGTGACGCCTGCCTGTGGATATATACTGTATATATGCATGTTTTGATGTGTGCACCCCTCACCGTGGCCTGCAAGCCAGTGATGGGCACATTGCAGCGGATTGCTACGTCCTGGTTGTGTTTGCAGCTGTAAAGTGGCACCACTCTGAATGAACACTCTGTAATTGACCTCTCCCTTCCTGTGCACTGGACACTGTTCATGTGGATAGGACCAGTACCTACAGAATGAGACAGTTGATTGATTCACGTGTGTCCTACTAACCACATGGAAAGAGACTCACACACACATCCACCCACACACCCTCACACATGCACACCCATACACAGGGCATAAAAGTTTCTAAAACCTGATGGCTGCAGCCACAAATGTCCACAGAGAGGGATTAAAAGCCCAGACATGATCGGGACCTCTGATGTGGCTCTGAAACTGAGCTTAGCCAGAGAGCCCTCTGTCTAAATTACTGTAGCCTGTGCTGCACACTGCACCCAAGGGCTGTGCTTTACAAACCGAAATAGATACCAAAATGGCAAAATGGAGGAAAACCTTTGAACAAATCTATGTTTGCGTAGGTGTGCGAGGCCTAGGCTAATGCCCTTGAAAGCCCTATAATTTTGCTTTAAATAGCTGATGATGTCATCAAGTCCAGCTTTAGATTCTCTGACTGTGCTAACCATGAGCCCTCACATGCCTCCTGCAATGCACACTCATCTCTTTTATGTTACCCAGTGTGTTTGCACAACTTTGGTGAAAAGGCCGGAGGCATTAAAAGCCACAACTCCTCTCTGACATTTAACCATGTTCATTATTGAGTGAGTGGCACCATAGCACCTAGTTTAATAGAGCTCTAAAAGTAACACTCAAATGGTTTCCATCACTACTTCATTAAGTAAAGTAGAGAGAGGGAAATGCACCCACCATTATAGGACATGCTATGTGCTCATTTGGGCTGAAGGATAATGGGGGGAAATGAACGTGATTAGAGAGTTACTGCAGAGGTGCAACAAGAAAAAATAAAGAACAATAATTGAGTGTGAGAGAGTGGCATCTTTGCTGTTTCCTAAGTAAATGTTTCACTCTCTCACTGCTGCACAAGTTAGTGACTATATTTTCATACCCACAACAAAAGCATGGCCAAAATAATCACATCTTTTCTGAATGTTTGGTCATGCTCAGCGCTGATTGCCTGACATCCTGGCTTTTCAAAGCTGAAGCTAACTGTTCACATACAACAGGTTTATTTTGACAGCAACACATGGTCGCTGGAACCTCCTAGCATAGTTTACACTCGTATACTTGGTCATGGGTACTTTTCCTCAACAATCAGCTTGTCCGATAGAAGTAGAAGTGAGGCTGTAAACATTTTCCCTGGGTTTATTTGTCTGCTGCGGCCCATGGTTCTTGGAGTGCTGCGTTTAGCGACAGACATTTAAACTGAGTATGTTTAGTCTGAATGAATCACTGAGCTCAACTGATCATACTCAGGGTGCAACTCAGGCACTGATTTAAAGTAGTTGTCATTTAATGCATTACTGATAATCAGATCAGTAGCCACTGGTCTTATTGTACTATTATAAAATATTCAGAATAATGAAATCTGACAAAGCCTCTGTTATAGATTTGGTGAAACATACTGTACATGTTAACTATGAATGCTGAGCTCAATGCATCTGCAAAGTTCAGTTTCACTTCAAGTACACTATGTGTGTGGCGATGGTTGTGTCCTATCCTACCCTGTCCCAGTTGAGCCTTAGTGAGGGCTTCTTTAGCTGTTCCGAAGCCCAGCTCCCTACAGACCACGCTGGCTGCAGGCATGTCCCACAGGTGGTCACACACAGTGCCCCACTTGCCCTCTCGCAGCACCTCGACGCGACCCTCGCCAAGACGGGGCCCTGCCTTCAGGCGCACCACAGGCTGGAAGGAAAAAAGCAAAAGCTACAGTGAGAAATGTATCAGGAAATCACATTGTCCAGATTAAACAGTGGATTATCCTACTAACTCTAACTGCCTTTGCTTCTCATTTACTACAGAGCATTTTAATTTGAACACTTTCAGTCACAATCTGTACATGTCTTCTGTCCTTCACACTGACCGCAACAGCAGGTGGAGCAGGTACTCTTCCATAGCGTGTAAACTGGTATCCAGGGACGCAGCGGACGACAGCATGCATGCCCCCCTTGCATGGCACATTACTCCTGGGGAGGGACAGCTGGGTCTGGCACTGTGACAGAGAGGCCTCCGTACCCTGGCACTGCACTTTCTCAACCCAGTAGCCCTTTTTACTGATCTGTGTCTTCAGCCTGGATGGGACGGGAGAGTTATGTTTATGATTTGTCACATTATCATCCTGAGTATAAAAATACTGTAAGTATCAATTATTTTCCTTCACAGCACTCATATACAGTATTAGTTTTTACCTGGAGGATGGATCAGCTAACTTGGAGTCCCACTGTTTCCTGGAAGACAGAGAACATGACACTCTGGATTTAAGGGGTTCAGAGTTTACAGCAGTACATCTGTATGTTTAGTAGACTAAACAACCAGCTGTTCTATACACTCCCACGGTCTGCTCCTGTGCCCCTCCCTCCTGCCCAGTCTCCTCTTTCCTTCTCACTCGTCCTTCTTTCTTCTCCATGACATCCCTATTCCTCTATTCTGTCAATCAAACCCTCAATAAACAAACTGAGGAGACACAACATGCTTGGAGAGGGCGTGTGTTTTTCTGAATAAACATATCTGTCATGAACGAGACAAAGGAGTGAGAAAACAACAGGGATATTCACAATAACATATCATATAACCCCACATTTCCTTCTTTCTTCCTCTCGAACCATCACTTTCTTGTCATGAGTCTTTTTTTTATATCTTCCATGGATATTTCTGCCTCAGTGTTTGTCTATATGTCTACCATAGACGTCTGGTTTTGGGCACGCTTGTGGAAAAAATGACTAAAAACATGAATAAACCACTATACATTAATCCCTGCATGAAGCCTTATTGAGGTCTGCCAACTTCAACAGGGTTTGCAAAACTGTGTCTAGTTTCATGGGCTTTACCTTAACCTAAAGGGAATCTGTGCACACAAAATGAGCCCCCACTAAGCCTGGGTGCACACATGCATGCACACACACGCACAAGAAAACTGATTCATAAACCAGGCAGAGTCTGGGAAGTGTCCATCTGTAACACACACACACACACACACACACACACACACATATATCAGAGCTGACCACATGCATCAGGCAGTGTGACCACAGACAGGTGCAGCATGACTGACGCCCTTCATGAATGTGCCTAAATTAAATGAGTCACAACACCAAGTATAGACAGGAGGAGTTTACTCTATGACCAGATTCATGATGCAATTAAATATTTACAATAGGAGATGTGTCCTCTGCAGGAGAACCCACGCACCCTGTTATTCCATAGGTTATCAGTCCACCATCCAAACGTTAGATCAAATGTGTGGCCACAGTAGGAATCCTGCACCAGCAATGTTTCTACATGGAACATGTGAACCTCACATTATTTATAATCCAACAACAGACCAGACAGCGAAGGTCAAACTTGTACGTACGATTCTTTTCAAACTACATTTCCACCCTGATATAAGTTTACACAGTTATATATTATTATCTTGTGACTGCAATGGTGAACTGTAATTTGGTCAACCAGTCTGGTCCAGACAGCTAGGTTCTTCCGGTGGAGAGAAGTGCTCAGCTTGCTCTTCCACAATGTGCTGACTCAAAGTCTCAAAAGAAAGGAGTTGCACTGCAAATATCTTAAACTGTCAAATAAGTATCTATTCGGCCACAGACGGACAGCTTTCAGCTCTGGTTACCAACTCTTGACAAAATTTCTGGCTCTTTAACTGCTGCCAAATCAGTTACACCCTCACTTCATACGTCTGCTGAGCAGGTTGTGCAGAATGTATCATTTCACTGTAACTAGCTGTCTCTGAAAACTGGGTCGGCAGGAGCGCTATAAGAGCCATCTATTCTTGCCATATTTCTTTTCATATTTCTTTCATATTTCTTTTTACACTACCTGTGTTTCAATTATTTTCTTCCTTCTTTTCTTCTTTCTCTCCTTCCCTCCTTTCTTGGTTACTTGTCCTACTTTGCTTCTACCTCCTCATGGGAATAAGACATTTAGACATTTAACAGTAAAGTGATGAATAAAATGGGCCTATAGTAAATACAGATCTAGCCTGTGAGCATTTGCACAGTAGAAATTGTTTCGTAAGTTGGCTGTAAATCAAAATGAGAGCGACAGACTGGTGGGGGGTGTTAGCTTGTGGTTTGTAAGTGGGGAAGGAGGCGGGGTATGGGGGGTTGCTACCCATATAATTGCCTGCTCTGCTTTGCGGTCGCGCAGTAACATGTTGGTTCACACACTCCAGACATGCAAATATGCACGTACATATCAACTTTCCCTCTGTAAAAACAAAGCTCTTTAAAACTGTTGTTACCCAACACTGTGACTGCATGCTGGGAAACATAGTGTGAGTGATGTAAGACTGTAGTTTCTTGGAGCTGGAATACTTTTATGAGCACTGACTGATTTCACAGGAAAAGGAAAAGCATGTTCCTTTGATTTTTCAGACACATTTCAGCTGTCCTGCAGAGAACTGAAAGCACTATGTGTGATGCTCCTCATCCCCTCAGGAGCACAAGCTGACACTCTCTCAGTTAGATTTAAAGGAGGGGAGGGGAAGCGCAGCATAAAGCCTCAACGCAACAAACAGGTTGTGACTGCAGTACTACTGCTGAATCATTTTAACCTAATGAAGACTTTCTTACTTGTTTTTTTATGCAGTTTGACCACACAATACCAAAGCCACACTGGAGAGAGGGGCTGACTGCCAGGGAAGCAGAGATAACCTGTTATTATGATGCATGAATGTGAAGCTGTCTGACAGGAACAATCAGCTCACTCAGGAGACAGCAGGTTGCCACACTGAGTTCACAGAAGCCTCTAGGCTCCTGTCCTCCATCAAACTCCAGGGAACAAATATCAAAGTGGTCATAATGATCTTTCCATGAAGTGTGGGTTTTAGTATAAAAGGAATTGACCCGTTTTTTACGGAATTAGCTGTAAAAAATGCTTTAACTTAGGATGGGAGAAACAAGGAGCAGGGGGGGAAAATAAATGAGGAGACGTGGATACGGTAGCGTGAGCCTCAAAGAGAGTGTGGATCTGATGAGACATGGGAGCTGGAAAATGGCTTTAGTGCTTTCCTTTTGTGAGCATGGCAAAGTGGAGGGAGTATTTAAACATCTGTAAAATTGCACTGAGCAGCTTAACAGGCAGAGACAAAGGCAGTTACACCAAAAAAACAACCATGGCCCTAGTGGGAAATGCTGACACAGCAGAGGCGGGTGCAGCAGGTTCAGTCGAGAGAAGATTCTAGATTAGAGGATCTCTTAAACCATAATTACAGCTTTTCATAAGTGCACTCCAATCCCAAAGAAGAGCAGGCATGGGCCACTGCCAGCGCAATGAGTGCCACCAGGAAGATGTGATGTCACTGTTGTCGTAAAGATCGAATGAAAATGATGGAGAAACTGTCACTTTAGTTATTGATATGTGTAAGATACTGTACGTCACAATGTAAAACCTCAGTAACATTTTAGAAGAACAGTGAGTCATCAATGTCATCTTTGCATCTGTATTCAAACAAGTGACTAGGGCAACAACCTGTGGATCTCTAAACATCTGGGGCCATACTAATGGCGCTTATACAGTAGGGTGACCAGATGTTCCTGTTTCTGGGGACACTCCTGTGTTCTGATGCTCGGTGGCTTGTCCCCGGCTGGAACAGTCCCTGCAAACGTGCATTTAAAAAAAAAAAAAATATATATATATATATATATATGTGTGGCATTGTTTTTGCTAACAGAGGGGGTTAGCTGCCATCTATAGGAGCTTCAGAAGCAAAACTATGACCATCAAAACAGGGTTATCTAACGCAAGAATTTGTTGTCTGTAGACAGGGAAAAGGTCAGCTAGCTCAATCATTGGTCAGATGTTGACAGCTGGGAAGTAAACTAACCAAAAACAAACATGCCTAAAGCCCCCAGTGGAACTTGAAAAAGTAGTTTCCATGTTGGAAGAAGTGAAGTCACCCAACAGTGTGTAATGGACTTCACACGAAAAAAACAATGTGAAAAACAAATTTGATTCCAATGATCTGAGGATCCTTATATGGCCGACTAAAGGAACATAAACAATGAATCAATAAATAATAAATATAAAGGAATAGATGATAGGACCTAATGACTGCATCAAAGACAGGTAGTTTTATTTATTAGCCTTATTATATTATTATCACCTGATGCTAGATTGAGTGAAGCAGTTGTAATTCATGTTGAAAGGGAACATGAATATCTGAGCGTGACAAAGGTGTCAGCATCAAACTTGTGGACTGACTGCACACCATGGATTTCTGTGATAAAATGTTTTAGTGAATCCAATAGTTGTTGAGACAGTTCATTGAAAAGTAAAACTGACCATTTGCATCCCAAAGTTTGTACTGTCAGGAAGTCACACACTCAAGAATGACTTCCACAAACCTTCGTGGCACTTACGTAGTTGTTGAGGTATTTCTCAGCTCAGTGTGGGTTAGCTCTGTTAAAGTTTCAAAAGGAAACAGTTTCAAACTTATAACCAGAATAAACATCTGACTCAGAAAACTTGAATGCAGATGCCAGAGATCCGCCTCCCGCTGCTTGTTCTTCTCTGCTAAATAACCATCCCTACCCTCCTCAGCTGTTTACTGTCGTACAAAAATGACTGCTTGATTCATCTCCCACGTAGCTGGGTGGAGGTTGACAAAAAACAAACAACATTCTCTGGCCTCGTCCAGTTTTTATGCAAGCTGCTGGTTGAGGTCCTGGTGCAGATAAACGCTGTCCCTCCTTGACGACTTTGAGGTGATTTTAGTGTCTAATTTGGTTTAGAGAGATAGCATGTTGTGCAATCAGACTCTGACATCTTTGCTCCTACTCTGATGTGTAAGATGGCTTCACCGAATGGATCCGTTTAAGTGAGGACAAAGTGGGTAAAGGTTTTGCATGTGAACTGCACAGAGACAAGAGATAAGACAGTTCTTCATTTGGAGGCTATAGGTGTGATGGTGAGCAGGGCAGCTAAGGAGAAGCAGCTCATATCCAGCTGCCAAGCAGAGCAGAGCAGGACACAAGGGGTAATTATTGGCAATATGGAGAGACAGATGGTGCAGGGCAGGCCAGTGGTCAGTGCAGCCGTCCTGTTAGCCAAGCCATAAAAAGACCTTTGTGGGCAGACAGACGGACACACAGAGGGTTGTGTTTGTGTGTGCACAAGCATGTGTGAGTGTATTTGTGTGTTTATTTGTGTGTGCACGTGGATCTTGGACCTAGTTTATGTAAGGTCTCGTAAGATCCTGTGTGATGAGGGCAGAGGGAGGGCCGTATTAGCATGTGTGTGTGTGTTTAAGTAAGGTATTGCGGTTTGGACCGTATGTGTGCAGGAGCTTTGAAGGTTTGTGTAGGTGCTTCAGTGGGTATTTATGGCTAAAGTTAGACAGATGAGTAGGATTTATGGGGATAAAGTCAACACAACAGTCTGACATTATTAGCATAGCGAATGATTTGTGTTTGAAGGACAATGAAAGACTTATGAAAACATGAACAAACAGAAAGTTGAAGTCCTGCCTCCTCTCCTCACAAGCCTCTCATGGAGAGCTCTTTTTTTTACAGTCTGTCTGAAAAGCCTAAACATGCTAGGCTGAATGTGTATTTATGACTGAATGACTGTTTTGCCTTTTTTTGACAACTACAACGACAACTACAGCTCCAGTTTTACTGACGAATGTACCCAGTTACATTCAGTTATGTTTTGGAGGTGAAAACAACATGTGGAAATGTCCCCTTTTAAGTTGTACATGAAGTTGATTCAAAGGGACTTGAACGTTTATTTGCTGTCTCATATATTCAAATCCAATATTCACTTGTAGTTCTAGTTTGGTTCCTGTGATCTCCTCAGGGAAATAGTTGCTAAATGCTCTGCTATGTTTACCAGCTAATCGCTACCCTCATTTGATTCTTCTCTGCTAAACTATTATTGAGTGATGATTAGGACGGAGCCACACAGTGACATTAAACTACCTCTTTCATACCACTCTCCAGCACAAAGTGCTGGTGTGCAGTTCTCACTGGGAGTTTCTTAATTATATGAGATTAGAAACCATGTATGGGAGGATTCACGTGAAGACACACACCATGATGATGATGATGATGATAATCTTGTAGTCTGGATCTGACATTAATAACATGGTCTCTCAAACTATTTTAAAAGCCTGTGTTAAGGTCCTCTCAGCCAATGCGGCCGGCTGGCTTGGCGGACAGCCGAGCTCGGCTAATGCCACAGTGGACATGCTGTGCCAAGTGTGGTCGTACTAATGACAGCAGTTGTGGTTAACCTCTACTACAGGGGGGATGGAACAGCAACCCAGGCCTGGGGCTGTCTTATTCGTGAAGGGATGTGTAGTTCACCACACTTTTCCATCCCTTTCATAACCACACACACACACACACACGAAGGAACACACATCCGTTTGTTCACATACCCCCCCGCCCCCCGTCACTCTGCTGCATCCACTCTCACATATTTCACCTGTAGCTGTTTTGGTCGAATGCCTCTGCAGCAGGGAATCCTAACATGCCACAGACGACACGGCTGCTGCTCAGGTCCCATCCTTGGTTGCACACATGACGCCATCTTCCAGCATGCTTCACTTCCAGCACTCCCTCTGTCACCATACCGCCATGGTTGCCAGACAGCACGGGTCGCAGACGAGCCTCCTCTAAGTGAACCCCCTCAGATGTCTGTCAATGAGAATACATGCTGTTTTTTGACTGATAAAAACATGAATGATAATCCCAGAAAGGGGCGCTGCTTTATTTTGTTTAAACCTTTGTACAGACTCAACACACTTTCAGTGAGCCTTTGTCTTGCACTCCAAAACAAAACTTCAGAGTTCATACGCATGACTTCATGAGAATCCATTGTGTGACTAAATATCTGCAGACACCACACAATCGAGAGAATGATAACATAAGATGACGACGCTGCTATGTCTCTAATCATCACACTCTCTAATCATCTGCATTACATTCTGTAGGCAGCAGGAAGGAAACTAACAGAAAACAGAGCTGGTGAAGGTTTACGTGCCATGATGATTGCAAAATGTTAAGGAAAGTGTAAATTGCAAGTTGAAAAGAAAGAAAGCCAAACACAAGTGATAAATGTCTTGCAATTTCCTCTGGTATGTAGTTCTTGCACATTTGAAGAGCTGGAGCTGCGAGTGGTTAAACTCAACTATAGGGCCTGCTGTTGCCTGTGAACTGGACTGGTAGAGGGTTTGGTTTTAGGTTTGTCTCTAATTAAATGTTCCCACAAATGACATTTCTTTAAAAGTGTCTGAATATGGCAAGATTTGAGTTCTTCTTTGGTGTGTACTTAGGGTTGTGTGTGTGCGTGTGTTTATACCTGTGTGTACATCATTCACCCCTTCATGTCTGGATCCCATGTCTGGATCTGGTGGGTCTGGTTCAACATGGTTGCCACTGATTGCTCTGTCGCTGTCGCTCTCAGACTCTCAGACTGCCTGTTCCCCTGCCCCTCCGCTGCCGTCTCACTGCTTGTGGACTGGTCCTCGTCGTGTCCTGTCTCTGCCTGAAAGCTGCACCGTTTGCCAGACGTGAAAGCAGCTCATGCCCTTGTGGCACAGCTGGGTTCACCTGCTGGTTTGCTCTGGAACCGCCACGATTCCTTCGCAAGATTTGGATCTCGTGACCATTTTCCTGTGGGGAGATGCCACGACGGGGAGCAGCTTGGCCACGATGGAGGGCGATCTCATGACCTGAGATGGGGACCAGGGGTGCAGGTGGACCTGGAGGAGACACAGACTGTGGTGGTTGGTTTCTTTGCCTTCCTTGGCTTGGCTGCTGCCTGGAGGATGAGGGCCCTCCCTCCAAGGAGACAGGGGGGAAGCCAGGTCTCCTTTCTGGGCTGCAAATAACCCCAAGGTCCTCAGCGTGGGTGCAGTCATTGACTCCCCACCCATTGGAGCGACATTCTGCAATAGAGAGCTCTGTGCCCCTGCAGCGCACATTGTCCAGCCAGATCAGACCTAATAACAAGAAAGGCTGGTAAGTCACTGAATCAAAAGGAATAAAAACTTTATTGATGTTCAGATTAAAGTGTTCAAAAGTAAATACTCCTGGCTGGACATACCTTGTCCCTGACCAAACTTGGCACTGTGTGCCCAGGTGAAGCTACGCTGAAATCCTAATTGTCGGCACACCACATTGGCCAGGTTAAGATCAACCTCGTCATCACACACAGTGCCCCATGCTCCATTATAGAACACCTCCACACGTCCCTCATTTGCATTGCGCCGGCCAACGCCTGCAAGACGTACAAGCACCTCCTGGGCTGACAGAAGAGGAGGGTGGAGGAGAAGCAGGAGGAGGAGTGTGGACAGGGAGCTGAGGCACAGCATCCTGCAGACAAATGGGGAGAACACGGAGTGAATAAGGGATGGTGGGACTGAGATGTAAGGTGCATGAGGTTAAGAGAACAGCAGCACAGAAAGCAGAGAAGATGCATGTAAATAAATATCCATATGTTACCACAAGAATCCCAAACATTGCACAAGGCTTTGGAACTCACATTCCTACTCTGACAAAACATATAATTAGAAACTGCTGCTCTAACCCTAATGGGAGATTCCACGGTAAAATGAAAGATTGATAGATGTTTTTATCCTTGAAAATAATCAGAGTCACTTAAAGGACAGTCTTGAGAAACACTGTTAAAGTGGAGCCCTCAGTCTGAACCATTCGGAGCAGAGGGAGTAATAACTGAGGCTAAAAGTAGCCTCTCCATCCAGCCAACGGAAACTTTGGCTTTCCGCAAACCCTCAAGCTTAGCTGGATGTATTTAGCCAACAGACACAAAAGCAAATAAACACAGTCATAAAAAAATGCTCTCACACATACATAGAGCAGCAGGTCTGCGAATGTGAGACACAGGTTGGTTAATGAGCAATGATTAATTCATCCTGCGTGCACCTCCACAACCTTTCTCTTCTAGTAAAGAGGAAGAAGCTGGAGATAAAGAGCAGGCTGAGGATGGGGACATCTGGAGGATGGGAGAAACACCTTACAGTGGCTTAATCCACCCAGAGGGAAGCAGTCAGTGAAATACTGCTTTTTAAGTAACATACATCCATAGCACACATTAAAGGAAGAACATATCAATGTATAGATAAAATAAATAATTCAGACTACTGAGCTCTGAATTGTGAGAGGAGGAATGATTGCAGGTGAGTTCAGGTAGCTGCAGGGATGAAATCTTGAATTATGGAAGAAAAATAGACTGAATCAAACAAATTGTGACAAAAAGTAAAGAAGCTGAGAAAACAGAGGAAATGCTGAAGTTGGACTCACCTAGCCATTGATCTCAGCCTGGAGTCACTGAGAGAAAGGAGGGAGAGCGCTCTGGAGGGAAAGAAGGCAGTGAGTTTGGTCCTGCTGTCTCTCTATTCTCCTCTTTTCCCTCCCTCTTTCTTTTTCTGTCACTCCCTCAGATCTGTTAATTTATCCATCCCTCCCCTTTTCTTCATCTATGTAGCTTTTTTTCCCCTCCTCATCTTGTCACGTTTGTCTTCTCCATCACCCATCATCACCCCTCAAACAAACCCTGGGACGGGAAACTGACCAAGGAAATCAATTAAAACAGAGGAAACACAGTGTAAAACATAAATAATGTATTTATTTATCTTTTTTTTTTTTTTTAGCTCTTCAGCTTTTATGTTACAATATAAACATGTCGATGATTGTGTGGTAATTAGTGCATCCCAACGTAGACCTGTTAACACTTGTTTTATCTCCTTCACTCACACAGCAGCAGGTACAAATCAAGCCAGCCGCCTTCTTGCAGGCTGGTCACATGGTCGCAGACATGGGACACGTGAGCTCAACTTATAAAAGAGCATGATTTCATAAGGATCTTTTTTTCTCCACACACACACACACACACACACACACACACTCACCCACACCCACACCCACACCCACACAATGGCTATTCATTGTGGTGTCTAGTGTATATCAGCGTTACCCAGTCCTCAGTCCAATCTCATTGTAAGGGGAAAAGTCACTGTCCCCCTCTGATGTCTGGAAGTGAAGACGTACACACAACCCTGGCACCATCCCATGCCCACAGTTTGTGGTGTCATGAAATAAATACTGTGTGCTGCAGAAAGGAGCAGCCTGTCTGAAGTCTGTCTCTTTGCATGAAGCTCACTTTCATAATATCCTCATTCGTGGCACCTCCTCACTTGAAGGAAGCTCTCTCTAAGAATAGAGACGGATGGTGGCTCCATTTCTAAATGAAGAAGAGCAGATATTCCAAAGGGGAATCGTTCCTTTTTTTCAATAAACTTTCTCTTCCTGAAGATTATATAGGCTTTTGTAAATATGAGCAGTTTAAAAAATCAAAACATGACTGATATTACAGTCAAGTCATTAAACTGGACAGTTGGTGTTTACAACAAATTTTATAAAATATATTACCATCTCTGCTAGAAATTTTAGGCCTAATATAACATTTTAAAATGAGCAGGTTTTCACGATGGAGAATATTCCTACTAGATTTTTTCACTGTCTTGTGGCTGAAGCCAGCTGACTCTAATGATATGAGACAGGAGGAGAAACTGAGGCTCAAGAGTGCACTCTAGTGGAGTAAATCAGTACTGTACTTAGTTACATTACCACCTTTACCTCTATGATATGGTATTTCACTCAGGCAACAAACCAGATTTTCTGTTTACATTGCCCTTTATTTATTTTTTAAATAGTAAATGGTAAATGAACTTGCCCTTATGTAGCGCTTTTATAGTCTCTCAGACCACACCAAGTGCTTTACACTGTAGGTCACATTGACCTTCTCACACACACATTCATACAGCTCTGTTTGCAGACAGAGAGGGGAGCTAATCATTCACACCCATTCACACATCTGATGATACATCAGAGGGCAAGTATGGGTTCAGTATCTTGCCCAAGGACACTTCGACATGCGGACTGGAGGAGCCAGGAATTGAACAAAAGACCTTCCGGTTAGTGAACGACTTGCTCTGTCTCCTGAGCCACATATTTAATGAAATATCAAATAGAAAGTAACAAGACAAGCAGAGAAAAATATTGCAAATGTACATGTAGTATATGTGAAGAAGCATATTTAATTCAGTGAAGTCTCTTTTTAAACTAAAACTGTGGCTTTTTGTTTGTCGCCTCAGGGCAACATTGTGCAGTTGGACCACTTTTGTTTGGACAATGACATGCATAATTGTCACTACATTCAGTGCTTTTGCTGCACTATCTGCTTGTCCTCACAGGAAATGGATGCAGGAACATTTTATGCATGGGAGGAACGTGATCGAATAGTTAGGCTCATTCCATCTGACAGTGTAATATTATGCCTGCCTACCAGCTACTGGCTCAAGCTGGACACCAACTACGCGCTGATAACCTGGTGATCAGATACCAGCTTGAACTGGCTACCTGCTTCCAGCTGAGTGGACCTCAGAATCAGGCTTGAGGGATAGTTAGGAGTTCAGGAGTCAGTCAGTAGAGTGACATATTGATGTAAAATGTGTGTGTGTGTGTATCAGAGCATGGGTGTGTGCATGTGTATGTATATGTACATGCATTGGTGGTTTGTGGTTGAGGTTTGTTGAACTAAACATTTTTATAACGTATATGTTGCATAATTAACTATGAAAATTGGGGCCAATCCACCTGCTGTTGATCAACTAATTGATTAATCAACTAATCACTCTTTACACCCACAATGTGACACACATTATTTTGTTTTCAACAAACCACAGCTAATATGAACCTACACATTTTATGGTCCCATAAATCTGAACATTAAAGAATTGTGACTAAGATCTGAGCCATTTTATAGTCCAGTGCCTTGTCATGGACAAACTGAGACACTCTTTCCAGATGATCTCAGACTTATTTAAGACACAACCACAGGCCAGCTTTACTACGTCGTTCAAAGGGGAGAGGAATTCATTTATTGAAGAATTAATTGATTAATAATTGTGTTTGTTTTAGGCTTGTGTTTGAGGTCAGGTTTGTAAATCAGTGCTAATGGAGTCAGAGAAGGTCACTATGTCCAATCTTTTTTGCCAAGTAAGGAGCTGTCTTACATGTCCCTCCATGAGACCTGAGATGTACATAATCTAAACAACATAAATAAGCAGCCTGTTTTATGGATGTATGCAAAATACATTCAAGAGAAAAACACAATTTGTGTTACCAAGAAAAAGACGCTGAACATATGAAAGAAAAAAATTTTCAAATGTTTAAAATGAATCAGATTAGAGTTGCAAAATGTTGTAAAGCTCTTTGTTGGAGCCCTGATGAACGATTGTGTTCCCGTTGCTGAGCTGAAAAGAAACAAGATTTTCCCATTCGACCTGTAAAACAATCAATCTCTCTATCAGCTTACTTTATTCATAGTCAAAAAAAAAAAATCAAAATCTAGGTTTTACTGAGCTTTCTAGATTATAGACCATCTTATTAATGCTAACTACACAGCACAGCAAAAGAGATCAAAAAGATTTATGACTCAGACTCATCTTCCTTCAGTACCCTGACAGGGTGGAGACGGTTGGGTATCGTTTACGGTGAGTCATGCACTTGTCTCTCTCGATGAACAGTGAGTGGGTTTTACGGTGTATGTCCTTCTCGAGGGCCATGCGTGACTCCTCCAGGCGGGACAGGGAGCCTCTGGCCTCGCTCAGCTGCTGCTGCAGAGACGCCAGAGTGGCATCAATCTGCCTCACCTCCCCCTCCAAACTGCAGACACAGGCAGAGAGGAGGAGATGGAGAGAGAGAAAGGAGATAGATATTGTTGGTTTTGTCTGTGTGTGTACCTGAGCTGGGGCTCATCCTGCAGAGCTCCATGTTGGGTCTGAGTGAGCGGAGGTATAGTCTGGACTGAGCTACCCTCAGTGGAGCCTCCTTGTTGTGGATGGCCTGCTGTAGAGCCACGATGTTCCTCTCCTGAGCCCAATCTGCACCAGGACCTGTGCATGATCACACATGATCACACAGTGGATAAACCAACTCATCAACCAATCAACCACACCATCTCTCGGTCTGTGTACCTGCGCGAGCCTCATTTCCAGCTGCGTCTTAGCCTCCGTCAGCTGCTCGCAGCGCTGGCTGAAGGCTCGGTCCACTCTGGAGCACTGGACTCTCAGATCTTCGGTGGTGTCCTGCAGCACTTGCTCCACTAGCATCCTGACACACAAACAGCAATGGTTACTGAAAATGTGACATAATGTGCCTCATGTGTCTGAACCGCTCTGTGCTCTGACCTGAGACTGTTGCTGGCCTGTTCCTCCTGCAGAGCCCTGCTCAGGTTGCCCTGTGTGAACTTTGTCCATGACGTGTGGTTACTCACCCTGCAGCAGTCCACAGAAGTGGACTGTGTAGTCAGTAAACAGGTTATCAACACACTTTCTACTGTTCAGTTGTGAACACACACACACACACACACACACACACACACACACACACAGACTCACTGGTCCTGCATAGTGGCTGAGCTGGGATGGTGCTTTGTATCTGGACTCATGTTGCTGTATCTTCCACAGTGGTCATCAAAGTTGTAGGCCTCATACTTATCAGACCAGTCCAACTCTAATGTCTGCTTGGCCTCTCTGTTCATCCTGACACACACACACACAAAAGAAGGTTGATAGTTCATCTCTTAAACCAGAGGAAACATTGACACAGGTCACACAGTTTAAGTTGGACTGGACACTCACTTGATCTGGGTGACGACCTGAGCAGCAGTTCTCTTCAGAAGAGCCTGGACACTCCTGATCAAGTCCACTTCCTACAAAAGACACACACTCCAGCTTCTGGTTAGTGCCACACTGAGCCCTCTGCTGGTGGTGACTTATACTACTAGACACATGAATGTTACTGGAAAGGCACCGTAAAAATATAGTCTAGTCCAGGCATGGGCAAACTATTCCTCAAAGGGCCGTGTGGCTGCAGGTTTTTGTTCCAGCCAACCAAGAGCACACAGTTTGACCAATCAGCTGTCTGAAGACTGAGATCAGTTGATTGAATGACTCAAGTCTGGTGTGCTGCTGCTTGGTTGGAACGAAAACCTGCAGCCACACCGGCCCTTTGTGGAATAGTTTGCCCATGCCTGGTCTAGTCCATTGGTTCCCAACCTGGGGTCTGGGCCCCCCTCAGGGGGTCCACAGAGCTTTGTCTGTCTGTTTTTGTGCATATTAACATAAAAAAACCCAGTAACACGTCCAACTGGATAATCAACATGATGTCTAAACAAAGAGAATAGGAGCAAACACCTACAACTGTTTATTTTTGTGAATAAAGTGTGTATGTGTGCAGACAGGGGTTGTGGATGGGGTGGGGGCTGGCTTGTCTTCAACACAAGCAGCAGGGGGGGGGGGGCTTCAAGGAAAAAAGGTTGGGAACCACTGGTCTAGTCTATAGTATGTGTGCATCCAATGATGGATAGTTATTTTCATTATCACTTCATCGTCCCATTGTTTACTACTACTACTATTATTAGTCGAGTTTTACACGACCTGTTCATCTTTCCTTTGTTGCAGCATCCTCAGCAATGACCTGTACACAATGTTTCACTACATGCGTCATTGTACTTAAACTTTACTAAACCTTTAACAGCTCTTCCTCCACGGAGTCACGCACGAGGTCTGGTCCCGGTCTTCTCGCCCTGCAGGTCAGATTATCGGTGGCGATGGCATACGGAGTCTCGGTGGCGTCCAGCGCCTTCTCCAGCCGGGTCTTAAGCGCCAGCAGCGACTCGGTGTGGGCCAGGAGCTGCTCGATGTGCCGCTGCAGCTCTGACTTCCAGCCGTGGATGTCCTGTAGTCTCTCTCCTAGAAGACGCGTGCCCTCGGCTTGGGTCTGAAAAGTGGTCGCCTCCGTGTCCTGGTACAGAGTTTGGACTCTCGCTGGATGCCCCCGGCTTTGTAGCGGTCGGTGCCGGCCTGTTGGAGGATGCTGTGGTAGTTGGAGACCCACTCACCTGGGGTGTATTTAGCAGAGCGGTACCCCGCGGTGGCTGAGCCCGAGGACGGCTGCGGGACATCCGGAGGAGGAATCTTCTCCTGGGCTCCCAAAGCTACTGCTCTGCTCGGCCGTGACACCAAAACATCAGAGCTCATCTTTTTATTGTCAAGCAAGTTTAGGCCTAAACAAAAAGTATAAAGAGGGTTTGCTCAGCTCTCACAGTCCTGCAGTCCACAGTCCTGTGTTTGTTTGGTGTTGCCTGGTTACTCATGTCAGAGCTTTGGCTCAGGTGACTGATTATCAGAGAGGATGATGCACAGTTAAAGACAGCTGTGGTCATACACAACAGAACATATCACAATGACCATCAATAAAACAACTGACCTGCTCAATATTAGTAAAGAAGTGCACCTGTTGTGTTTATACTCAGCATGTTAGTGGCTGTAACTCAGTTGTGCTGCTCTGCTGAACAGACTTTGGGACTCAACTAAAAAACCTAAAATCTGCTGACTCATGGTTGAATGGTATATACAGTCAGCAAATAGAAGAAGAATTGTACTTGGACAGGTCAACACCCAGTATTTAGACATCATGTGACAAGCACAATAATACCCGAATAACCTCTTTCCCTGAGCCACTGACCTCAATTGTAAATTGCAAATACTGAAAATAGAACTCATGAGCAGAGCCGTATCTACCAAAACACAGACGGGATTAATCTAATATGATGTGTATAGTTCTTCATAGATGTAGCCTCTTAATATTACTGTCAGAGTGCACCAGATTGAAGCATTTTAATATATAATTGACAAAAATTTCTGACCCCCCCCCCCCCTTCAACTGCACCACGACTAAATGACGACTAAATGACCTCGAAATTTTGAAAAATGGCCCTGCTTATAAGATTGTTTATTAGATTAGTGTCCTTAGACACTATGAGATATGCCACAGATAAACTGGTGAACATCACTGTTGAAAAAACAGCCTACATAATTGTTTTAATTTGCTGTTTTATGTACTGTGGTAAAGGTTTGTTAAGATCACAGGCCATTTGCAGCTTTGCACACAGCACAAGCCACACTGCTAAAGAGGAACCTGTAGTCGGTTAGAAAAGACTTCCTCCTGATAAGCTTTTTTCTTTCCTGGTGTGAAATTCTGATTCCTATCACATTGCACCTCTCTCAGAAATGTATTTCAGTCCCTTACTGAGAGGTCAGGGTCCTCTAAAGATTAGAAGATTAGTCCATTTACTTCTGCTTCTGAAGTATGCTCCACACTTCTGTTTATCTTGAGTGAGCCGCTGACTGAGAAACAAAAGAGGCGCTCCAAATTTGATCGGTGTTTCAGGTAAACCAAGAGTCAGCAGCAGCAAACTAACAGTGTGATCTTCTGATGGTGATGAGGTTGTCTGTGAGGTTTCTAAATTCACATGCTATTCATCTTATCACCAAACGTTTTCTCACACGTGCATTAAGTTTTTTGTTTTTTTTTGCAGCTTGCACTTTCTCTTTCCTTGCGTAAGAAACCAACAAGATCTAAATTTCGATTTCGAAATCTATACACAGAGGTTCTTTGGGTTACTTTTCTTGCTCATACTCATAGGTATTCTCTCTGTCATACCTCTGAGTTGCCAGTTAGTCTAACTCGTATGTGATGCTGGTGAAGCTGCTGCTCATAAGGCAAATAGACAAATAGAGTGTACCTGTCTTTGATGTGTTATTGCCTTGCAGCTATCAGTCATCTGCTTTCATGCGAATGAGACCACTTTTCAACAGAAAGTAGCACAGTCAGTTACGTGTGATATCATGGCCAGACTGTGAAAAGGTCAACCTCATTCAACTCTGCATGTTATTGCTTTTTAAACATCAAAATACAACATGTGAAATTCTTTGCTGTAAAACAGGCTTTATAGAAGACTTTGCTGCAAGTTTATATTCCTATTTGAAATACATTTGTACAGAAACCTGTCAGTGTGGTGTTCTACATCAACAGCACTGATATTCTATATACCCATGTATACATATGCCTGATTATTTATTCCAAGTACCACATTAACATTACCAATTATTCATTAACAAGCAACCAAACGAACCATTAAAGCACAAGGTTCAGTGAAATCCAAGTAAAAGCAGTGAATATAAGTGCTAAATATATTTGGTGGGTATGTAGTTTTGCCAGCTGTTCAAAGAGAGCATACAAACACTTTTCAGCTGTTGTACCTGGTGTCAGTCCCATTATAATACATGTCCTCTATTGTGGTGAAGTTTTGGTACACAGACTGTTCATCTCGACCCGGGTTGTCATTGTGGTGTGGTGTACCCTGTAACTCGGAGGTGGCAATGTTTGCGTCCTCCTCTCTGTTATAAATCTAAAGAAAAAAAGAAGAGGCACAGTTACACAAGGAAGAATGGTGGTATCAGAGGCACCACATATATGACACATCTGGCTGCAGACTGGTCCCAGTGATGATAATGATGTGAAGCAGTAGTAGTTGGATGTCCAACGCTCAGACCAACACATTTTGACATTTTGAAATTTTGTGTGACAAACATCAATGGTCTAACGTTCATGGTTTTCTAATTCATCTGGTTGTTGCAGTGGCCTGTGCTCTCAAGGAGGTGAAGCTCATGGATGTCATGTAATCTGATGGAAACAATGATCACATTTTAATAGTTAAAGCTTCTATAGCCAACTTGTTTGTCACAAGTAATGAATTTAGTAGCGTCTGTGGGCAACAACAACAGTTTGGACCTGCAGTCATGTTTACTTACCTCATTCACAGTCATTTCTTCATTTGACTTGATATTGTCCATGACGACTCCTGAAACAACATCAAATGACCTAAAAAATCATGTGCATGTGTGTGTGTGTTTGCGTGCACGTGTGAGCATGCATGTAAAACATACCTTGCATTTCATGGCATTTGACTTTATAAATCCAAATGATCAAAAATATCAGGATCAACAGTCCAACCAGAACTGCTGTTAGAGTATAAGCCACAATCAAAATGCGTGTACCACCTAAAAGACGGAAAACCAGAGTAAAAAATACACGTCTTAGAAACACATGTGCTGATGTATTTCTGTTACAGTATCTGAAATAGGCAGGAAAAAAAGACCAAAAGTCTTAACTGCAACCTCACAGTGTTTGGAGTTTTCATGTTCCTTCCTGAACACACACACACACACACACACACACACACACACACACACACACACACACACTTACCAGGTTTGCTTGGCATATATGTAGATTGGGATCGGACAGTTTCCAGTGAAGTGACAGTTTCCAGTGCAGTGACAGTGGACAGTGCCGTGCTGGTCTCCTGTGGAGAGACTGTCACAGTAGGACTTTTAAGATTCTTCACTTTCACCTTGTTTTCTTCCAAATGATTGGTGTCTGTCTTCAGTTTGAGTCACTGAAGTGCATCTCTTTAGTTCTGCCATAATCTTTGTGTCTTAGTTCAGAGTTTAAGTCACTGTTTTTTCTAAGTGACTGGCTTCATCCCATGATGCCACTCAGACTGTCTGACTCCACACAGTTCATTATTGTGGAGTGAAATATTATTACATTTTTATTCTTGGTAAAGTTGTTATTGAATTAAATAATATACAGTACCAAATTTTTCCTCAGGTCTCTCTCTCTCTATGTAAAAGACAATCACAACCTCATGAGTCTGACCTGTGACCTCTCACCTTTGACTTCCAGCTTTACAGCAGAGAAAACATCCAGGCCTGTGTTTCTATGGACGCCACAAAGGTACCACCCAGGATCCTGTAGGGTCAGTCTGTTGATGGTCACTGTGAATTGTAACGAGCCATCAGTCAGTGTGTAACGCCCCTGATGTTTCCTGTCAGAGGTGACCACTGCCTGCAGCAGACATGTGGAGGGCTTCTGTCCTCTGCAGAAATACTTCAGGTTGTTCTGGTCCACAGAGTCGTACACACAACTGATGGACACTGAATCCCTCTCTTGACCGTGGATTGTGGTGGACTGATCACAGCAGCTGTCTGTCAGTGCGGTAAACACAGTCAGCTACTTCAGGAACACATGACAATGAATCATCAAATTACATAAATAAGGTTTTATATTCAGCTCAGTGTTTGATGGTTCATAATTAACAACCAGGATTAACTAATCATGTGTAATAAGTTCACAATAGAAAATGCTGCTTTTTTCATTCATGTGTCACATCTGAAAATCATTGTTTTAAAAAACGATTTATTCATTCAGAATATTTTGTTTGTTCATTTACCTGGTGCTACATGTATTTGCACTTCAGCAGGGTAGTTATCCATTCCAATTCTGGTCACCCACACCAGTATTTCCCAGCATCACCAGAAGTCAGATCAGAGATGGTTGTTGTGTAGACTCGTTTGTTATGGTCATCAGTGATGGAGTATTTGTTGTTCTTCCCTTGTGTCGTCGTAACAAGAACATCATCATCCCTGCCACAGTCATTCCTGCACAGGTATTTCTCATAGGACTCATAACCACCTGCATAAGAGCAGGAGATTTGAACATCTCTCCCTTCATATCCAGACACATGGATCACTGTTGCTGCACAGCTCACACAGCTCAGAGACACTGCAACAAGAAGAGCACATGAAATAATAATAATAATAATAATAATAATAAAAACACAGAAGAACAAAGATAATTTCTTCATCATCTTTTAAATCACCTGTAGACTCAGATGCACATTTCACTGCCCTCACTCTTCATTCTGTGTATTTTTATTGTATCACATTGACCAGGAGAGAACAAACCAGTAGAAGCTACTTACTGCTGAGGATGAACTGCAGGTATCGAAAGAGCCACATCTTCACTTTTCACCAGAAAACAGATGCTAAAGTAGATGTAGCTGTCAACCTTTGTATTTGATGTCAAATAATGATATCAGTATCTGAGGTTGCAAATGTTACACCCACAACGCGTGTCAGCAAAACTGTAGGTCCACTTCTGCATCAGCTGAATTTGATCAGCAGATCAATACAATAATAAAACTGTTGCTATTCTCTTTATGTGTCAAAAACAGCACTGAAGTGTGTATGTGCATATGGTTGAGTGACGTCCACAAAACTAGACCCACCTCACAATCTTAATGAGATGCAGTAAAATACTAAGAATTGTCCATCAAACACATCACTGACACTGAGCTCTGATACTTTTAGTGAAATGTGTGTCTTGTTTATCAAATTGAAAACGACTCATCCCGTCCTCCTGGTGTTTACTTGAACATACAGTTGTTAGTGACATGGTGTGTGTGGTTAATGCTCTGAGCGTTTTTTTAATTACTATTATTACTATTATTATTGAATGATTAATATGTGATATGTTTCCTGCCTTCACATGATCCAAACTGGCCAAATGGAAGAAGTGTCACTGCTTTAACTCATACAGTCTCAAATATGTTGCTCACTATTTAATGCAGCTGTTGTGCAGCTACTATGCTTTTTTCAGTGCTCTGCTTACATCATTTGTTTCTATTTAAAACACACTGACTACAGGCACTGTAACATAAGTAGAAACATTATTTCAAAATACTTTTGGAAATGCCCTGTTCTCTCTGTGAGGATCTATATACACCACATCTAGATTCAGATCAGATCATGAATAATCAGACCTGAAGGCCACTAACACGCTGATATTCTCACCTGTAATTTTAAATGAAGCAGAAACTGTTTTTAAACAAGGGTTTTTATTTACTCCTTGAACTTTACATGATTTCAGCTTTAGCTCACTGTGCGTATCGACCTGACACAGTTATCCACTGCTGTTTACATGATGAAAATCTGTACATGTTATCACACTGAGGGTACATGTAAAAGCTGCACAGTAAAAAAAAAAGCAAAACAATAAACATGCATCAACAAAAAGAAAGGACCATGAAAGCACCAAATTCTGTGAGATTACACTTTGGACGCTGGGTGGTGAACACATGCTGCTGTGCTTCAGATAACAGATGTGTGAAAACACATCAGCACTTTTTTTTTCTAGGACATGTATTTTTACTTTGTTCTGCTTTCCCATCATTTAGACGCTACGCACATTTTGATTGTGGCTGACACTCTGCCTGCAGGTCTGGTTGGACTGTTGAGCCTGGTATTTTTGATGATTAGGATTTATAAAAGCAGATGCAACAAAGTGCACAGTATGTTTTACATGCACACTCGCACACATGCACATGCACATGTACACATACGCATACACACATGCACCTGATCTTTTATGTTGCTTGATGTTGTTTTGAGGAGCTGGGCTCATGTTGCAAAGTATCAAATACATCTGTAAATAATAGTCAATGAGCCCAACCACGATTTTGTCCAGATTACAAAGGTTGTACAACAGATTTTTTATATTTTCTTAATCCATTAATACAGTTTGAACAGGATTATTTGAAGAACATAAACTGGGACAATTGTTCCTCCAAAGTCCAAGTTTTGAGCACAGCCATACTGGTCAGCTCCTGTTGGCACTGGTGACCTGACAGACAGAGTAGATGTCTTCAGTCACACTGAGGCCTTGATATACACTTTCGGCTGTTTCATCAACTTGACGACAGAAGACTCGCTGCTTTGAGCCACAGGCAGATTCTGGATTTTCATAAATCTAAAATGAAGAAGAAAAAGGATGAAAAAATGAACAGAGAAGCAGGCATGGCTACACAGAAGAGGACAGTCAGCTGCGCTAAAAAAACACTGACTATTGGTTTGTCAGTTTGACCCAGATGTTGATCCAGACATCTACAGTCCAGTATGAGAGTGTCATTGTCCAGCTGACTTTTCATTTAGCATCAAAATCAGATTAAAAAGTCTCAGACGAAATATCAGAGTCAACAGGAAGAAATTTCCTGAGCACATTAATGTTTCCATGAGGATGATTGCTTTCCAGTTCAATGATGTGCAGGTACTGGAATGACTTGTAGCTACGTGTAAGTCAGTGAAGACGTGGATTGATGCGTTGATGTTCACTATGTGTGGTTAGTTTTAGTCATGTGATCTTACATTTTCCACACCCATCATTACTTCATCTTCAGCCGTCACTGCTGTGTTCATGCTGATGTCAGGTCCTACAGACACACACACACACACAGAGGCATACAGCACGGCATACTGAGTCATGTGTCAACAAATGTGTGTTTGTTCATGTTGTGTTATGATGCATACCTTTAGTTTTGCATTTGTAGACTATGATAAAGGAAAATACCAGAATCAGCAGCACAGGGGGCAAAATGTAAAGCGCCATGTTGATGGATTTAACATCTGAGAAGAAAGGGAACAGAGTGAAAACACACACACACGCATGTGCGCGCGCACACACACACACACACACACACACACTTACCAGGTTTGCTTGGCATATATGTAGATTGGGATCGGACAGTTTCCAGTGAAGTGACAGTTTCCTCTGCAGTGACAGTGGACAGTGCAGTGACAGTGGACAGTGCCGTGCTGGTCTCCTGTGGAGAGACTGTCACAGTGGGACTTTTAAGACCCTTCACTTTCACCTTGTTTTCTTCCAAATGATTGGTGTCTGTCTTCAGTTTGAATCACTGAAGTGCATCTCTTTAGTTCTGCCATAATCATTGTGTCTTAGTTCAGAGTTTAAGTCACTGTTTTTTCTAATTGATATGGCTTCATCCCATGATGCCACTCAGACTGTCTGACTCCACACAGTTCATTATGGTGGAGTGAAAAATTATTACATTTGGATTCTTGGTAAAGTTGTTATTGAATTAAATAATATACCAACTTTTTAACTGTTCAACTTCTCTTAATGTATGATCTTTCCTCAAGGTCTCTCTCTCTCTCTATATAAAAGATCATCACAACCTCATGAGTTTGACCTGTGACCTCTCACCTTTGACTTCCAGCTTTACAGCAGAGAAAACATCCAGGCCTGTGTTTCTATGGACGCCACAAAGGTACCACCCAGGATCCTGTAGGGTCAGTGTGTTGATGGTCACTGTGAATTGTAACGAGCCATCAGTCAGTGTGTAACGCCCCTGGTATTTCCTGTCAGAGGTGACCACTGCCTGCTGCAGACATGTGGAGGGCTGCTGTCCTCTGCAGAAATACTTCAGGTTGTTCTGGTCCACAGAGTCGTACACACAACTGATGGACACTGAATCCCTCTCTTGACCGTGGATTGTGGTGGACTGATCACAGCAGCTGTCTGTCAGTGAGATAAACACAGTCAGCTACTGCAGGAACACATGACAATGAATCATCAAATTACATAAATAAGGTTTTATATTCAGCTCAGTGTTTGATGGTTCATAATTAACAACCAGGATTTACTAATTATGTGTAATAATTTCACAATAGAAAATGCTGCTTTTTTCATTCATGTGTCACATCTGAAAATCCTTGTTCTCAAAAACGATTTATTCATTCAGAATATTTTTTTTGTTAATTAACTGTTGCTACATGTATTTGCACTTCAGCAGGGTAGTAGTTCTTTAGGATTCAGGAATTTAATTGTAAGCTTGTTAATTGTTTTTCATGGTCACAGTAAATCACTGGGACACAACAAAGAGTTCAGTCAGACAACTCTGAAATGAGAGTAAATCATTTATTGGACATAAGCAAGCTGAAGCACAGCAAGCTGAAGCACAGCAAGCTGAAGCACAGCATAGGTAGCCTATTCTTGAGCATGGCTGCAGCAGGTTTGGCGTCAAGCTCTGTCTCAGTTATTCATTCCCTGAATAATGATCTATTTGACAGACCTAACAGGGAATGAAAGCAGACCCCCGCAGGGGATCATAGAGACAGAGCCCACAGGTGGATGCTGGGGAGGTGGAGGGTTTGCAAAACCTCATGGGCAGCAGGGGTAGTAGCAGCAGTAGCAGCAGCAGCAGCAGCAGCAGCACGAGCAGTAGCAGCAGCAAGGGTACCAGCAGTACCAGCAGCAGAGAACAGCAGCAGCAGCAGCATCGGCAGCAAGCCAGGGGAGAGCAGGTAAGCTGGGTGGGTTTAAATAACCCGCCCTATTTGGTTGAGGGGAGCACGTGACTGATCAGCTGATCAGGACGGGCGCAGCTTGAGTTGTCTGCCTGAACTAGCTTCGCAGTCTTCGCATCATGAAGTAAACTGAGGTCTTTGCAGACTATAATGAAATAATGAGCCTATCTGTTTACCTGGAACTACTTTGAGTTGTATTTCGGCAGGGTAGTAATCCTTTCCTGTTCTGGTCACGCCACACCAGTATTTCCCAGCATCACCAGAAGTCAGATCAGATATGATTGTTGTGTAGACTCGTTTGTTATGATCATCAGTGATGGAGTACTTGCTGTTGTTCCCTTGTGTCGTTGTAACAAGAACATCATCACTGCCACAGTCATTCCTGCACAGGTATTTCTCATAGGACTCATAACTGTGTTCATAAGAGCAGGAGACTTGAACATCTCTCCCTTCATATCCAGACACATGGATCACTGTTGCTGCACAGCTCACACAGCTCAGAGACACTGCAACAAGAAGAGCACATGAAATAATAATTATAATAAAAAAAACCACAGAAGAACAAAGATAATTTTTTCATCATCTTTTAAAAATCACCTGTTGACTGAGATGCACATTTCACTGTCCTCACTCTTCATTCTGTGTATTTTTACTGTATCACATTGACCAGGAGAGAACAAACCAGTAGAAGCTACTTACTGCTGAGGATGAACTGCAGGTATCGAAAGATCCACATCTTCACTTTTCACCAGAAAACAGATGCTAAAGTAGATGTAGCTGTCAACCTTTGTATTTGATGTCAAATAATGATGCCAGTATGTCAGTATGAGGTTGCAAATGTTACACCCACAACACGTGTCAGCAAAACCTTAGGTCCACTTCTCCATCAGCTGAATTTGATCAACAGATCAATACAATAATAAAACTGTTGCTATTCTCTTTATGTGTCAAAAACAGCACTAAAATGTGTATGTGCATATGGTTGAGTGACGTCCACAAAACTAGACCCACCTCACAATCTTAATGAGATGCAATAAAATACTAAGAATTGTCCATCAAACACATCACTGACACTGAGCTCTGATACCTTTAGTGAAATGTATGTCTTGTTTATCAAATTGTAAACGACTCATCCCGTCCTCCTGGTGTTTACTTTGTTGAACACACAGATGTTAGTGACATGGTGTGTGTGGGTAATGCTCTGAGTGTTTTTTTTAATTACTATTATTGAAGAAGTGTCACTGCTTTAACTCATGCAGTCTCAAATATGTTGCTCACTATTTAATGCAGCTGTTGTGCAGCTACTATGCTTTTTTCAGTGCTCTGCTTACATCATTTGTTTCTATTTAAAACACACTGACTACAGGCACTGTAACATAAGTAGAGACAGTATTTCAAAATACTTGTGGAAATGCCCTGTTCTCTCTGTGAGGATCTATATACACCACATCTAGATTCAGATCAGATCATGAATGATCAGACCTGGAGGCCACTAACACGCTGATATTCTCACCTGTAATTTTAAATGAAGCAGAAACTGTTTTTAAACAAGGGTTTTTATTTACTCCTTGAACTTTACATGATTCAGCTTTAGCTCACTGTGCATACCGACCTGACACAGTTATCCACTGCTGTTTACATGATGAAAATCTGTACATGTTATCACACTGAGGGTACATGTAAAAGCTGCACAGTAAAATAAATGCAAAACAATAAACATGCATCAACAAAAAGAAAGGACCATGAAAGCACCAAATTCTGTGAGATCACTCTTTGGACGTTGGGTGGTGAACACATGCTGCTGTGCTTCAGATAACAGATGTGTGAAAACACATCAGCACTTTTTTTTTTCTAGGACATGTATTTTTATTTTGTTCTGCTTTCCCATCATTTAGACGCTACGCACATTTTGATTGTGGCTGACACTCTGCCTGCAGGTCTGGTTGGACTGTTGAGCCTGGTATTTTTGATGATTAGGATTTATAAAAGCAGATGCAACAAAGTGCACAGTATGTTTTACATGCACACTCGCACACATGCACATGCACATGTACACATACGCATACACACATGCACCTGATCTTTTATGTTGCTTGATGTTGTTTTGAGGAGCTGGGCTCATGTTGCAAAGTATCAAATACATCTGTAAATAATAGTCAATGAGCCCAACCACGATTTTGTCCAGATTACAAAGGTTGTACAACAGATTTTTTATATTTCTTAATCCATTAATACAGTTTGAACAGGATTATCTGAAGAACATAAATTGGGACAATTGTTCCTCCAAAGTCCAAGTTTTGAGCACAGCCATACTGGTCAGCTCCTGTTGGCACTGGTGACCTGACAGACAGAGTAGATGTCTTCAGTCACACTGAGGCCTTGATATACACTTTCTGCTGTTTTATCAACTTGACGACAGATGACTCGCTGCTTTGAGCCACAGGCAGATTCTGGATTTTCATAAATCTAAAATGAAGAAGAAAAAGGATGAAAAAATGAACAGAGAAGCAGGCATGGCTACACAGAAGAGGACAGTCAGCTGCGCTAAAAAACACTGACTATTGGCTTGTCAGTTTGACCCAGATGTTGATCCAGACATCTACAGTCCAGTATGAGAGTGTCATTGTCCAGCTGACTTTTCATTTAGCATCAAAATCACATTAAAAAGTCTCAGATGAAATATCAGAGTCAACAGGAAGAAATTTCCTGAGCACATTAATGTTTCCATGAGGATGATTGCTTTCCAGTTCAATGATGTGCAGATGCTGGAATGACTTGTAGCTATGTCTAAGTCAGTGAAGACGTGGACTGATGAGTTGATGTTCACTATGTGTGGTTAGTTTTAGTCATGTGATCTTACATTTTCCACACCCATCATTACTTCATCTTCAGCCGTCACTGCTGTGTTCATGCTGATGTCAGGTCCTACAGACACACACACACACACAGAAGCATACAGCACGGCATACTGAGTCATGTGTCAACAAATGTGTGTTCTTATTTTGTTATGATGCATACCTTTAGTTTTGCATTTGTAGAGTATGATAAAGGAAAATACCAGAATCAGCAGCACAGGGGGCGAAATGTAAAGCACCATGTTGATGGATTTAACATCTGAAAAGAACGGGAACAGAGTGAAAACACACAAACACACGCATGCGCACACACATACACACACTTACCAGGTTTGCTTGGCATATATGTAGATTGGGATCGGACAGTTTCCAGTGCAGTGACAGTGGACAGTGCCGTGCTGGTCTCCTGGGGAGAGACTGTCACAGTAGGACTTTTAAGATTCTTCACTTTCATCTTGATTTCTTCCAAATGATTGGTGTCTGTCTTCAGTTTGAATCACTGAAGTGCATCTCTTTAGTTCTGCCATAATCATTGTGTCTTAGTTCAGAGTTTAAGTCACTGTTTTTTCCAATTGACTGGCTTCATCCCATGATGCCACTCAGACTGTCTGACTCCACACAGTTCAATATGGCGGAGCGAAATATTATTAAATTTGGATTCTTGGTAAAGTTGTTATTGAATTAAATAATATACAGTACCAAATTTTTCCTCAAGGTCTCTCTTGCTCTATGTAAAAGACAATCACAACCTCATGAGTTTGACCTGTGACCTCTCACCTTTGACTTCCAGCTTTACAGCAGAGAAAACATCCAGGCCTGTGTTTCTATGGACGCCACAAAGGTACCACCCAGGATCCTGTAGGGTCAGTCTGTTGATGGTCACTGTGAATTGTAACAAGCCATCAGTCAGTGTGTAACGTCCCTGATGTTTCCTGTCAGAGGTGACCACTGCCTGCAGCAGACATGTGGAGGGCTGCTGTCCTCTGCAGAAATACTTCAGGTTGTACTGGTCCACAGAATTGTACAGACAACTGATGGACACTGAGCCCCCCTCATGACCGTGGATTGTGGTGGAGAGATCACAGCAGCTGTCTGTCAGTGCGGTAAACACAGTCAGCTACTTCAGGAACACATGACAATGAATCATCAAATTACATAAATAAGGTTTTATATTCAGCTCAGTGTTTGATGGTTCATAATTAACAACCAGGAAAAACTAATCATGTGTAATAAGTTCACAATAGAAAATGCTGCTTTTTTCATTCATGTGTCACATCTGAAAATCATTGTTCTCAAAAATGATTTATTCATTCAGAATATTTTGTTTGTTCATTTACCTGGTGCTACATGTATTTGCACTTCAGCAGGGTAGTTATCCATTCCAATTCTGGTCACCCCACACCAGTATTTCCCAGCATCACCAGAAGTCAGATCAGAGATGGTTGTTGTGTAGACTCGTTTGTTATGATTATCAGTGATGGAGTATTTGTTGTTCTTCCCTTGTGTCGTTGTAACAAGAACATCATCATCCCTGCCACAGTCATTCCTGCACAGGTATTTCTCATGTAACTCATAACCGTGTTCATAAGAGCAGGAGACTTGAACATATCTCCTTTCATATCCAGACACATGGATCACTGCTGCTGCACCGCTCACACAGCTCAGAGACACTGCAACAAGAAGAGCACAGTGAATACAAAAAGACTGCTGGACTGAGGTAACAGTTGTGTGTACACTGAACATTGAACACATCTTCATACACTGAGCTTAATTTGCAAGACAAATTGACTGGTGTGCATTTGTTTTTTTCTCTTTAATCCACTTCTTCTTAATAAAATACAAAGAACTTACTGCAGAGGATGAGCAGCAGGTACTGAAGGTTCCACATCGACATGTTACTGCAAAGAAAGAGAAACTTCTGTTCATGTGGTCAGAAATAAATGATGCTATTGTGTGAGGACTGATTCTTCACACGAATGTCATGTCACGAGCGACGATGGGTGCTAATTATAACGCCTCAGTGATGTGTCAACAAAAGGTAGAGATGCTGAAATCTATCTGAGAGAAGATCAGAGTGGCTGTGGCCTTTTTAAATGGTTTCTTCATATGAAGGAGGATTTTAAACATTTTAAAGCTTCTATTTCCCATTTTTTTCCGATTTGTATGTCTTTAAAAAGTGAGTGTGTGTAAGAAAGATGTAATAATTAAACAACTTCACAAGTAAATATTTCGCACCAATAGTTTCAAAACCTCTAGAAAGAGGAACAATGAGCAAACCATCTTGACACTGACATGGAAAGGGTCAGTGACCGCAGAGGAATCTGAAGTTCATTGTAACTAGTTTTAAACATTTATCCTCAAGATAAAAATGACTGTTCCTCAATTCACACTTAATGATGTGCCAAGATCTCATGTAGGTCATTAATGATTCTTCTGTCTGTATGATTACACTGTTAGTGTAATGTTGAACATCACCAACAGAGATATAATGTGTTTTGATGGAACCGTACTCTGTGTGCGAGGTGCGGCTGCTTCTTAAGGACTATCCAATAATAATAATAATAATAAAAGAGGAAGTTCTGATCACGCATACATCCAGTGGATTATCGGGTCATTTGCCTTGAACTGGGGTCACAAGTCACTTGGTAAAATGCACTAGTGTGTTTCACAGACCTATTGTATAGTACACCACCATCCACAGCGAGCCAGTGGAGCAAGTGGAGGAATACAAACAGCGTGGCACCATCTTTGACAACCTCCTGAAATTCTCTCTAATACTGAGGGGATTCTAGGTGAGTGTCAAAGCTGACAGCAACCTGCCTCCTGAGGAAGCTCTGCTCCTTCAGAGTCAGCAGGAACATCCTTCTTATCTTTTACTGTTCTTTCATTGAGAGTGCTGGTTCCACTCCACCAGCCTCCAGAACCGCCTGCGGATCACATTTTTCAGTGTGTTCCAAAGACTGCCTCTATCACGACTCTCGTATCCACCTATGAGCAACACACATGCACTCTGCATTTGAGTGGCTCCCCTGAGGACGGCAGCTCCGCTGCCCTGACTGCACATCTTAGAGGAGGAAGGCACACATGCATACACACACACAGTCATACACATTCACATACACTCACACACATAGGCTAAAGGCGTGTTATGTCTTCACACTTCCCCCTGCCCCCCCTCGTACTCACTTGACTCCCCTCCCCACCCAGACGATGTTAACTTGGACTCTGCTATTTACACTTAATCAACACACTCCTTCCTTCCTTCATTCATATCATTCATCCCACTGTATCATAACCTCTGTGTTTTTATATATCTATATTTTCCATTTGCACATTTCCATAAAACATACATGTCTCTTGTACTGTACATTATATCTTTTGGTTGCACTTGCACTGATCATCATCAACATCATTTAGTTTGTAATTGTTTTCTACATAGTTGTATATTTATTCTACTGATGCTGCTGTCTATGTGCTTTTAATTTAACCCCCTGGGGATAAATAAAGTCTTTTGAAATTGAAATTGAGAGTACAGTATTTTCCTCTGACATATATAAATTATTGCGAGAAACTACGACCAGATTAATGTATTATTAAAGATTGTACTTCAAATTTGAACTCAACAGAATTTGAGTAATTGCACTTTGTTACTTTCCACCCCTAACTTCAGTTGGGGTGGCTTCTTTGGATCTCTGCTCATGTCCAAACTGCATCTGGCTGCTTGAGTCACCAGAGACCCTCTTAATTCATAAACCAAAGTCAGCTGTAGATGAGGAATGACACACCACACAGAGATTTTGAGAGTTACACTCAATGCAATTTTATTTGCAACGCAGCATGTATGCAAACAAGCTCTGATCCGTCCCAGCGACAGCTCAGTGTAGCAAAGGATAATATCACAGTAGACAGTTTACATTCAGTGCAACTACAGAAACAACAAACCTGACCCCACAGTTGCTACATGAGTGACTGAACTCTCTGTTACCTCCACTCCCTTCACAAATCTAGGCTGCAAAGACCCAGATGAAGCACTGTGATAACTCTGCTCATCCTGTTGCACTGTACATATCTCAGGAGATTAACTTAAATGATCACATATTGTAGCTTTCACAAATACAAACAAACTTAGACAAAGTGTGCTGTTTGTGGTTCCAGTCCAGTAATCCTGTTGGACCTGTTGCTGGACTTCAGCTGACCTCACTTCAACTTCTCTGTTGTCAGAGATTATGAAACCCTCCAGTCATCAACAACATTTTGGAACAAGTGAATTCTTCTTCTCTTCTCCACTTTTTCTGCACACTATATAATATATATTATGGAGTATGGACTATGTACTGTCTCATAAGGAACAACAAAGTCCTGTCTCTCATTTACCATCTAGGCCATCTGTGTGTATGTGTGTGAGCGTGACTGGACACACATTGCTCATCTTACTCCAGCTCTCGTCCTGATCAGGGAGCTCAGTGTGTTATGTCTTAACTCAGTTCTCCTGTTTTTCCCATCCTTGATCCTGTTTTTACGCATTCACACACCTCACATCTAAACCTACAACTCATTATTACAAGAAACATGCAATAGTATGGTTGTTGCTAGTGGCGGAAGCAATTTATCCAGTACAAACAATGCATTTTTCTCCCACTCAAATCTGTGACAAGTGACAATCACTGAAACTACATGTTTTTATACCAGATTTTTATCAAGAAAAGTTAAACATAGGTATAGGTGATCTGGGGTATTTAGTTTAAATTACCATTCTCAATTTATCACGGGAGTATAGGTATGTTATTTGTTATGTTAAAAACCAACAATCATATGTGTAATGGTGAAAAGTAAGACCATAATAATGAAGTTAAAGCAATGAATATGCAAGTGCTGAATATGCCTGATGATGATTATAAAAAGTCTGGACTGATAAACACAAAGACCAACAGATGTTAGAAGGCAGTGTGACTCTGTTGGTCAGATGTGAGTGTCACACAAACAGGAAACCTTGGGCACAGATAAGGTTCATGCAAAAATGCAAGGCTCGCTCTTATCTCTGATTGCCTTTACTATAAAACTCATTACAATAGATGTCATCTGTTGTGTTAAAATTTTCATACACACAGTCTTGTTGGTCCCCTGTGTCATCATAGTGTTCCTGCTGTTTGGAGATCCCCGGCTTTGAGCGTGTTACCATTTCTTGATTGCCATACATCTACAAAAGAGTAAAACAGACAGTAAACATATAAGAGCGGCTTTAATCACGAATTGAAGAATCCATATTTTTTTTTGCAGGAAAGAAATCAGTAATTATCAAAAACTTTTCACCACAGAAAATAAAAATATCTTATTCATTACTTGTTTAATCATTCATTTTTCCAGTATTTGTTCCACAGGTTCCCAGGTTTAAGGCTATTGTTCTTCAAGGAATAATTTTGATGACCTCCATGACCTTTTATTTAACAGCACTGTCAGCTTAAAGATTGCTTACATTGGCATGCTAAAATACTCACAGTCATATGTTTACCATGCTCACCATTTCGGTTTAGCTAATCACCAAAGAAACAAAATGCCCGAGGCTGATGGAGATATTGTTTGTTTTTCAGGAGTTTTGCTACATTAAGGTCCAGGCTTAAAACCTTCCTGTATGACAGAGTTTTTAGTTAGGGCTGGCTCAGGTAGCCCTGATCCATTTTATAGGTGTACTACCATAGGCTTGGACTGCTGGGGGACACATCAGGTTACATGGAGACTGTTGAGATATTTTAGGCTGCACCAAAGTTGATTCTTTGTGCAACTTGACAAATCATCATGTTTATGTTGGTCCGATGGCATCATCAGGCTAAGTCCATTGGGCCCTTAGAAGAATCCAAATAGGGCAGATTTTCATGAAATATAATGACTACATACACCTTCAAGTGTGAACCTTACTCAGCTGCCTGCACTCGGCCTGTTACACGTATCAAGTTCACAAAAGGTTTTCACTGGCCGACCACAGTCACATTTGCTGAGCACACTCATAGTTATGCTTTTGATCTTCCTACAAACTTTCCACTTGCACCAGTCTAAGAACAGACAAGTTATTAAGCCTCATGAATAGTCCAACCATCACTAAGCTGCTCTTCACCACAGGTTTGTAATGTAGTATATGAAGAACAATGACAGTTTGGACTTCAGCTTTCTTACGTTTTCTTCACTCAACACATCTGCCTCCTTGATTGTACTTTGGTTCACAATGACAGCAGTTCCTAAAAACACACAACCCAAGAAAAGATTAGGCTTAACAAAATATTTGCATGCACATGTAAGAGTGTTTGCTTGTGAGTATACAGTGTTGTGCGTGTGTAAAAAATACCTTGCACTTTGTGACATTTGTATTTCCAAAGAACAATCAGGGTTGGTATCAGTATAAGCAGTACCACAGCAGGCCCAATGAATACCACCAGGTGAGGGAGAGAAATACCTAAACATGCACACAGTTGTTTTTGAAGAGGAAACAGAAGAGCAGGAGTCAAACTGAGAAAATGTGGCAGTGTTGCTATGGCATCTTACAAGTCTTTCTTTTTTCATTCACACACATGCGTGCGCACACACACACGCACACATGCACACACACGCACACACTGTGCTACTGTGTGACTTGACATATCTGCTGGTTTTACCACATGCACACAAAACTCTTGGTCATTTGGGAGGGCACTGCCTCTAATCAACCACAACTCAAACCAAACCAAGTGCTGAGCTTAACATTGTTTAGATAAAATTACCAGTTGCAACAGCACACCCGGTATCACTCCTACAGAGGTAGTGGTATTCATACATTTTGTGTATGGTTCAACCACAGTGTGACTTTGATTAACAGACACATCTACATACCGTTGATAGGTTTTTCAGTGATTTGGGTTGATTGTGATCTGACATTGTCCACAGTAATGCTAGGGATGGCAGGGGTGGTAGGGGTGGTAGGGGTGGTAGGGGTGGTTGTGCTGGTGGTTGGAAAAACTGTCAGAAACAAAGATTCATAGTAAACACTGTGATACTGTAAACGGTGACAGTTATTGGATGGATCGCATTAACATTGGGTACAAACATTCAGTCATTGGTATTTCAATGGCACCAAGAGGTAAAAAGTTTCACTTCTCCAGTGAAATATCTCAAAGTGCAAGTGAAACCATTGTGCACCCTGTCCTTGAACGAACATAGAGACAGCACTGTTATTTTTTAGTTTCTGGGAATCCAGGGGGAGGTGTTCAACCAGTTATACAGTGGTGACATGATACAGACCAGGACATAGGTTTACGCATCAGAGATCATACCTGGATTTAACTTCCAACTACATTCAGTTTTACCCTTCATTAAACTCAAAAGTCTGCTTTAACAATCTTACCCTCTGACAGGACAATCTTTCTGTAGTTTCCAGGACTCCACTGTGTGTCTGAGCCACACCAGTATGTCCCAGCATCACCTGCTTTCAGCTCTGTGATCCTCACCAAGAAAGAACTGGAAGAAGCATTTTCCAGAATGAACCTGTTCTCAGTCCCGGCTGAGCGCTCACTATTTACTACCTGTGTACAGCTATCACGAGTGTCCCCTTTACAGAGGAACTTGCTGTTTTTCTGGTGTTCTGGTGGATAGGGACACTGCATAGTTAGTGGACGTCCCACAATGCCGCTCATGGTTACTTGCTCCTCACAGCACCACTCTGTCAGACAGAAGCAGAATTGGACTCATTTATATAATAATTGCTAACAAGATTTGGTCAAAACTGAAGTCCCATTGTCAAAACTCACAGTCTACACTGTACTACACAGTGTGCAGAGAAGAAGTTCAAGTGGAGCAAATTGTAAATCACTGCTTTCATACAAAATGCATTCAGTGACCACAGTCACAAAAATCCGAACTCTTTCCTCAGTTACCGGTCCATCACCTGCAGATCACTACACGACTGCAGCGCATTTTTCAAATGCTAACATGCTTAGTTAAAAACACAATCAAAACAGAATGATGGGGAAAAGTGCATTTCTGCTGCAGCCACATTGAAATCTACAGAAAATTATAACAAACTATTGAAATAAAATAAAATAAAATAAAAATAATTCCAAATACGGCTGAACAGAGTTTTCAGCTGAAAACCTGCCCAGGTGACCTGGCATGTCCCAGCCCAGAGAGGAGCAAACACTGCAATCTGTTTATGTTGGTTTGCTTTTGTACAAACCTCTCAAACAGAGGCACTCACACCTTTCTTAGATGATCTCTTAAATCATCTTGTTGTAGCAGGGGAGAGAGGTCAAAGGGCAAGAAACACAACATTTGTTGTTGTGTGAGATAATGTGGCCAGATGCAGAAGAGAGGATGTGAGTATATTTTTTGTGTACATTGAATTTTGTAATTTTCTCTCTCTCTCTCTTTACAGTAAACTTTATTTATCCTAAGAACTGAAAGACTATGCATGATACACAGAATTGAAGCAAAACACTGCATTGCTGCATTCTTTTTTACAATATACAGTTCAATATACTTTAGTGCACTCAAGTGATAAGATCCTTTTCTATAATAAAATACTGATTTCTATTAAAAAAAAAAAAGGCATTCAAACTTAGAGATAAAATTTGTAATTTGAAATTTTCAATGTAATTCTCTCTGTTGTTAGTATTTTGTAGTTCAGTATGTTGGGTGCGACAGTGTTTGCTTCCTGAGTAAGAATTGTTGCCAATTATGTGTCTGAAACGTTTTGTTGGTGAGAAATAATTTTGGGGGTGAGATTAACTGTTGAGCTGAGATGCATGTTGGTGATGCAGACTATGTGAAGAGTTTTGAAACTTCATACTGATCAGTGCTTGTTAGAAATTGGAAAGAAGAAGAAGAAGAAAAAAGAATATATTTTGATAAATTATCTTCTTAATAATTTTCTCCTCAACACATGTGGTTCTGCGACCTCTCACCTTTGACTTCCAGCTTTACAGCAGAGAAAACATCCAGGCCCGTGTTTCTATGGACGCCACAAAGGTACCACCCAGGATCCTGTAGGGTCAGTCTGTTGATGGTCACTGTGAATTGTAACGAGCCATCAGTCAGTGTGTAACGGCCCTGGTGTTTCGGGTCAGAGGTGACCACTGCCTGCTGCAGACATGTTGAGGGTTGCTGTCCTCTGCAGAAGTACTTCAGGTTGTTCTGGTCCACAGAGTCGTACACACAACTGATGGACACTGAATCCCTCTCTTGACCGTGGATTGTGGTGGAGAGATCACAGCAGCTGTCTGTCAGTGAGATAAACACAACATAAAGACTGAGCTTTTGATGTATAATACTTTATGGAAAAGTGAAATGATGAAAATGCAGGTGATCAGATGAATCAAGGGCAGACAGAACTGTGACCTTGAATAAAAGCTCAATGAGTCACAATATAAAAGCAATACTATAAGTAAAATATAATAAACTCAATAATCAACTTTCTACACTATAAGAATTGTATGCTGAAACAACAACCATTTTCAGTGTTATTATTGCTCCTGGTGTGTATAAACGGAGCTATTCTGAACTTGAAATATTTTCACAAAGTTAAAGGTTCAGTTGGTAACTTATATTTAATCATACTTGCTGGAACTGTCACTATATTCTGATAGTAGTACATAAAATGGGTAATTTAGGGCCAAATCCGACTCCTCTGGCTCCACCTACAGCCTGTAATTGTATTTACAAAAATCCAACATTCCCAGTGCTGTTCCTCCAGTTAGGTCGAGGAAGGAGTAGCAGCCAATCACAGCTTGTACATGCGCTGCAAACAGGTCCCCCCCCGCCCCACACACACACACACACACACACACACCCCACCACCCCACTACGCGTCGCTATCAGCTTGTCACCGGCGCAGTGGTTGTTGTTTTGAAATTCCCAATCAAGTCGCAGTCTTTCATTTGTAGCTTTAAGTCTCAGATGCTTGATCAAATTTTATAGGATGGAAATCTATGTTGTAGCAAAAAAATCATTGAAACTGGCTCTATATGTCAAAATAATGAATACAGATAATACAGCTAAATATAACAATTGCCTCTGAAAAGTGCTACACTAAATGGGAAATTGACTTACAGTATGTAGCACTCAAAATTTTACACTGCTGGTCAATTTGACCCATTCACACACATTCAGTCAGTGTTGTGTCGCTACATATGTTGTTATAGATTAGATGCATTTGGCGCATTAACACACTGAGGATATACTGGGGCAAGTGTGGGTTCAGTATCTTGCCCAGGGACACTTTGACATGCGGACTGGAGGAGAATTGATCCACCAACCTTCTGGTTAGTGGATGACCTGTTCTACCTCCTGAGCCACGGCCGCTACTGCAGAGGCATAATAATAATGAAGACATTTATCTGAAAATTAATTGTTTTTCATGGTCACAGTAAATCATTGGGACACAACAAAGAGGAAGTAAACTGAGGTCTTTGCAGACTATAATGAAATAATGAGCTTATCTGTTTACCTGGAACTACATTGAGTTGTACTTCGGCAGGGTAGTAATCCTTTCCTGTTCTGGTCACCCCACACCAGTATTTCCCAGCATCACCAGAAGTCAGATCAGATATGGTTGTTGTGTAGACTCGTTTGTTATGATCATCAGTGATGGAGTATTTGTCGTTCTTCCCTTGTGTCGTCGTAACAAGAACATCATCACTGCCACAGTCATTCCTGCACAGGTATTTCTCATAGGACTCATAACCACCTGCATAAGAGCAGGAGATTTGAACATCTCTCCCTTCATATCCAGACACATGGATCACTGTTGCTGCACAGCTCACACAGCTCAGAGCCACTGCAACAAGAAGAGCACATGAAATATGAAGAAAATAACAACTGGAAACTGTTCATCTTGAAAATGTTCAGGTTTTTTTTTTACATTTTAGTTTTGTCACTATAGGATTTACACTTTGATTCTTTATCTTATCATACGAACAGAAATCTGACTTGTGTTACAGTTGTATAATGAAATGACCAAATATTTATTCTGCTATATCAATACAGATACATTCACTCATTGAATATGAAGAACTTACTGCAGAGGGTGAGCAGCAGGTTTTGAAGATGTCTTGGCTTCATGTTTTTCCACAGAAACTGTCACTGTTAAAGAACTGTGTCTAATAAAGGAAATGTTACACCCACATCATGTGTCAATGTGCCATGCAGATGTTGAGCCCTTTCACTTCTGCATTTGGTTCACCCATGTCATATCAACTTTAAACTATGACACAGTTGCATTCATTTCCTGTCTCGTGAAAGCACTGTTCTAAATGAACAGCTTTCAGTATTTGCTGAATCGCATTTGCAAATAAAGAAGACTGCAAGATTTGTTCTCTCACATCACTGACACCTCTCTTTTTACCAGAGTAACATGGATACCCACGAACATCCGGTGGTTTCTTTCACTTTGCGTTTGTGACTAGTTTAGCAAACAAGTGTTCACCTTACTACCACTGAGGGGCACTCCTGCCTAAGGCCTTAATACTCTGACAAGGTACATGGCACATGAGTATAGCTGGACAATAAATATGGCATAGGATGGATAATATATATGTTATAGGTCCCACACTGTAAAGACAGACAAATTATAGCAGCAGTGAGGACACGGAGTGTGTCTTGTGTTGTCCATGTTGCGTCTTATTCATTTTCACAAACTCAAAATACAATATTGACTTTCCAAATTTCATATTCCCCCTCAGTTTCAAGTAAGTGGCATACACATCATATTCATCAAATAATGGAATAAGCACAAGACAAATCAATTCAAATTGATACACTGTTGCGCTGTACACTGACTTACACGTGCTGTAGCACTGGGTGTCGCACACAGTTCACAGAAAACTGAAAGAGGAAATTAAACAGTTTTGGCTGTAAACAATATACTTTTGTACTTTATTTATTTTTACTTCAGCAAACTGAAACTTTTCAGGCAGAAAAAAGGGTAATTATCACAGTGATATACTACAGTTTCCTTGTTTCAGTAATTTAATGTTAAATCTGTGTTTACTCTAATCACAGATCTACATGCATGGTCTATGTGAACTAGGAAGTGCATTACTTTCACATAGTTTTCATTAGGTGTTAAATGTGATTGTTTTTAATAGAGTGAACCCTGGTAAAAAAAAACAAAAAACAGGCATACTTACAATCTAAAATACTGTGTGTAGCTCTCGTCACAACAGACACGGATCGGCTCCCTTTAACTGGCATTTATTTCCACTCCTCTCCCATCGTTTATGCTGTGAGAACTGTTAATGCAATGACATATACACCAGTTCACACAAAGTCTATACATGTAGCAAATAAAGGCTTCAATGTCGTGCTACGTAAATATGAACAAATACATCACTAATACAAAGAATACCTCGTTAGCCGCTTGTCGTGAAGAGAGGTCTTTAGTACACCTCGGGCCATGCTTAGCAGTGTAGCATCAATTAAGTCTGCCATGGCAGCACACAGGAAATAAACATTGGTTCCGGGCCAAGCAACAGCACCGACGGAAGAAACTTGTGAAATATACAGCAAAATTAACCCATATTTTTATCTTACAACACGCACATGAATTTACTCATTTAACATTTTTATCTAAATTATTCAACAGCATGAAATTATGAATTATTGTTTTACCACAAATACAACAACACTTACACTGTGCCACCTTTTAAAACCACTGACCCCACCCTGGCCAGTGCATTATAAAATGCCACTGGTGGTATATGTGGGTGAAAGTATGCATGTGTATTTTCCCTGAGCTCAGCCATTCCCTTGACTCCAGCTGACCACTCAGCTGTGCCTGTCGCATACTGAGGCACAAACTGTTTCCATATCTCACACACTCTCACACTGAAAGGTTAACATTAAGACCCGTCTGTGCAGGGATAAGTGTGTCCCGAATTAGCGAGGATGCCAAGGCGAGCTGGGCTGTTGCCAGGTTGGGTTGCCAAGGGGCACTGGGTGCTGCCGTGGTGGGTTGGGTTTCTGCACTGTGGCCTGTTTGCATGTCGGCAGTGTGCAGGGCGCGTGTGCTGTGGCTGTCTCATACTACAACTCAAGACACACACACATACACACATGGTCCTAAGTGTACATGAGGAGGCCAGGGCTGATATAAATAGGTGGCCCTCTCAAGACTTTACGGTCTATCTTAAACCTTCAGGCTATGTGTTAATGTCTCTCTATAAGTCTCACTCTCTGCTCTTCCCTCTCTCACTTACTCATGTACATTCAGTACAAAATATGTAAATGAGCTGCATTATGGGAAGTTGTTTTTTTGTACCAGGGACTAAATGTCACAACTTCTCTGCCTCTGATGCTTCAGTTCTGACCAGTAAATCTTTAAATCTATCACTTGCAAGTTCCCCCAGATTTATTTATGTGCAGTACTAAATACCTACTTGGGTAATTTCATGTATTTGTTTATTTGTATTGGACTCTGCATATTAATGAGCATACATAAAATTGTTGTAAATGTGCCATATTTAGCTTCAGGAGCTAATTTCTATCCCTAGTCCCATAATCCACAAATACAGTCATGGTACATGTACAATCCAAACATCAATTACAATATAAATACAGTACACAATAGTTGCAACAGTAGTTGCAATAGAATGAATAACAAAGTTGATGTTGTACAGGAGTAAGGAATGATTGATTTCTCTCTGTAACGCAGCACACGTGGTGTGTCTCTGCTGAGGGTGAGGTGTGTGCGCATGTGTGTGTGTGTGTGTGTGTGTGTGTGTGTATATGTGTGGGAGGGGACATTCCTTCCATTCTTGTTCTTCCTGAGGAAAGAGGGAAAGCATCACACGCGCACACGCACACAAGTGCTGATGGCAGGCGGAGGGAGAGGTGCACATACACCCCTCTAAGGTTATTCACACATCCGCCTTCCTTCTTCAAGCTCTCCACCCATCAAGTCCCAAACAGTCTCAACCATCCATCTCAAAGTAGTTTTTATTTTGAAGTTCCTGGTGCTATCAGGCTACAGTACCGAGCCCTCCTGTGGCTTCAGCCATGTAAAGGTCGTATGTTTAAACATGCTCGTAAGTGAGTTTAAACTAAGGCCACAGGGGACTTTTCATGAAAGTTAAGGGAAAAACATTTGCACATTAGTTAGGAAAATATAATCGCCTCTCCTTCTTTTACTCAGCACTGAATGAATACTCTCACACACACACACACACACACACATAAGGAAAGAGGATGCCAACGAGAACAGTGGCTTGTCAAAGCTCCACAGGGGTGGCGACGCCAGCACTGACGCACTGCTGCTCTCCTGCCAGCTACTGGTCACTGAACACTCATAATGGTTTTTTCTTTTGGGCAGTTTAGGTGGACAAAATCTCTTTGTTTGGATCCATGTGTGCCATCGTAAAGACTAATAACTTTTGGTGACTCATTTCACTTGCCAGTTGTCTCTGCATTACACTGAGCCTCAGAGTCACACACAGGATGTGACAAGTTTATTAAAACACCTAATGTAGTGTCATTACCAGGATCTATGATTCATATGTTCAAAAACTGAAAGGAGGTTAAATTGACCAATAAAAGCGAAGTTGAACAGAAAAGAAGGCTGAAGGATTGTGTTTTATTCTCTGCAAATATAAAGACCCTTTTTAGCAAAACTCACACACACACAGACACACACACACAGACTTTAGTACATGAAGACTCACAGAGCTGCATACTGTACACTTCTGTCAGAAGACTCCTAAATTTTACAGAAAGCTTTTTACAAAGCAAACTTTCATTTCAAGAATGATCACACAAGCAGTATCGTCATGAGAATAAACACTTGAAGCAGTTAGGCACAAAATTAATTTAAGCTCATCATCCATTCATTCCGGTGCTGTGTCACTCCTGCACAAACACATTTGCACACACAGTCAAATAAGGACGTTTCAGTTTAGGCAGCACGTTGGCCACTAAAATGTTCAATGTCTTTCCTGCTGCAAGGCAAAGGTTGGTTGTTCAGCAGTGCAGAAGTAGATGTAAGCTCTAGTGATGGCCACGGGCCTGTGATCCTCCCTGACAGCCTCCAAGAGGACGGCACTCCATCCTGATCTCTCAGTCTGTGTCTATTTCACAGGGGTTCGTCCCAGCTTTCTGTGCTTCGGTGTACAGCTTCAGGAAGTCTTTGTAGCGAGGTGCACAGCCAAGCCAGGCTTCACCAAAATGGACAGAGCCAGTGAAAAGGTACTGGTCCTCTCCGGTAAGGACACCGCACTGAGAGGGAACATTGACATGTCCACTCCAGCCCCGCCCTCTGGCTCCACCCCAAACAAACATGCTGCTCTTCTGACGAAACAGCCGGCTCAGGGTCACCACGGCAGAGGACTGACCGTTAGTACCTGACGCCACACCTCGAAAGACGCCGCTCCCAGCTACAGAGACAGAGAAGAATAGGTCAGTGGGTGAAAAAGAGTGAATTAAAGACTAATTTAGACTTTTAGGTCTTCTAGGCCTTCATTATAGGACTGGAGAGAGAGAGAGGGGGGAACGATGTGCAGCAAAGGGCCGCCAGATGGAAACAAACCCGGGGCCGCTGAAGTGAGGACTGTAGCCTCTGCCTGCTCTACCAGCTGAGCTATATGACGCCCCAATTAAAGACTAATCAACCTTTGAAAACAAACCTTGCACAATCTTTGTGAGGTGAAGTTGATTCAAAATTCAGCAATAACAGATTTAAAATAAAAACAGATGAAACAAACAAGATGCATAAAGTTGTTATATCGAGTTCTCCACCTCCTGTCTCCTATCGAGTGCTAAGCCACCACTGCTTGTGGCAGTGCAGACATGACTGATCCCAAGATGGCAAACTGTTCCTTGAGTGTTTTCATGTGAGTTTGTGTATTTATTTACCAAAGTCGCTGGTACACACGGCCACGAGGAGCTCCTCATCTGAACAAGGTTTACAGGACACTAAATTAGAAAAGATCATAAAAAAATAACATGAACATTTCTTGTTAGATCATTTTATAAACCACAGAAGTTATTTCATCGTTAGTTTCAGTGTTATTCTGAAACATGTTTAACCCTTCGTCTGCTTCCCACTCTCTCTCTCTCCATCTGTGTTGGTGTTTGAGAGACATCAAAGGAGATGGAGAGTATGTGAATGAGAACAGCAGGTGAGGGAAGAGAGGTAATCAGAGAATTACCCCCTGACCCTGTCAGCTATAAAAACATCTATAAAACGGCCGGTCAGACACACACACACACACACACACAGACAGACACAGACACACACAGACACACAGACAGACACAGACACACACAGACAGGCCTGGACAGGCAGCACTCCAGCCTTCCTCTCCACCCTCTGGCCATCCCCTCCACCACACCACCCTGCTTTATTCATACGGGTGGGCTACCCAAAATCCCTTGCTTGTCGCAGAGATCTGTTCATGATTGACAGCTGAGAGACGATTGGCTGACCTAGGCGCTTGACCTGAACAAGACCTTTTGATTGGCCTGCTTGTTTTCATAAGACTGTCTGAGACAGGGGAGGACGGGGAAGTGGGGGAGGGGAGGAAGTGTCGGGGTGGTGGAGGGGGTGGGGGCAGCACATAGGTGAGATGAAGAAACAGGGTTGAAATGATAGCATGGCCTGTTGCACACAGGACCTTTTGCTCTTGACTCGACTCCAGTCTGTCGTGTTCGCTTTATGTCGGTGAGCTGTGTCAGGTACAAGGAGTTTAACAAACCATGTGGCCAATTATCTACAAATTACATGTAATTTACAAAACTACTGACAGCATGAAGGTCGACTGCCAACAGAACTTATACCCAGGAGGCGGTGAAGTGACCACAGTGAATATTTACCTGAGTCAGTTTGTTCAATGATAACGGCACAAGCATGAAATGTAAATCTCTTGCTTGTGCGCTTACGATTTATCTTATCTTACCCAGATATTATTTTCATAAATGACAAATTATAAAAGCAATGAATTTTTATGTTCACCTGCTTTGAACAGTCCTTGTTTACAACTGTATTATGCTGCAAACATCATAAAAAATATGGCCACTGTAGAGTTGACCCATGAGCAGAAACAATGTTCAGTGACACAATTCAAACAGAAAATCACAAGACTAAACCAACAAGAACATGGATGTGTAGGATTAATGCCATCTGCATAACACACGAGCTTAAATACAATACGAACACCATCTTTTTGTACTTGAGGAATTCATGTTTAAGAAAAAAAAAGTGTGCATACACTCACTTACCAACACCTGGGTGCAGGAATGGGTACATATGTGCCCCCGGCCCTTGACTGGGCACCAGTTCATACTGGAAAGCCGTGATCCTCCGGCTGATATCCGTCTGTGGGATGGCTTCCACAAACAGAGCCCCCTCAGCCAGACTGAAACAGTGCACCCTGCCCTCAGCCTGGTCCACCTCTGCCAGCAGCAGCCTCAGATCCCCGGCATGCTCCAGATACACATGAGAACCCTGAAACCGGAGGGCACACTTCCAGAAAAGCTACATTCACCAGACAAAACAACATACTTCTAAATATTAAATCTGTAAAGAGGTGAAGGCGGCGGTCTCACTCTACCTTGGAGTAAGTAAGAGGTTTGATGCACACATGGAGACCTGCCATGTGTCCTGAAGAAGGCTCAGTGTTTGGTCGCAGGTTAACAATGATGGCGCCAATGGGATAGAGCCACTCCAGAGAGCCCTGAGAGCAGCGAAGGTAGACCTGCTCCACATCTCTGCGGTGTGACTCATGGCTCAAACCGCTGCACACAAAAAGATTGACTTTTCACATCTGTTGACCCTTATCCAGAGCTCTGAATAACATCAACCGATGTTTAAATCATCCAAATAAAATCTAAAAGCAAGACAAGGAAAAACGGTGGAGATACTTCTGCTATAGAAAAACAGAGCTGGAGAAACACAGAAAAGGGATTTGATGATCCTGCAGCATTCACTAAGAGAAACTCTAGTGCAGATCTGCCAACAAATATCTCAGCCTGGACTGATGCAGTCCCTGTCTCTGATTTGCATGAGCCACCTCAGCACCGGGAGCTGACTGAGCTCCAGAGTGGCTGAGAGTTTGAGGTGGGAAAACTTAACAACACAGGCCTTCATTCTTTATGACTTGGGGACTTTGTGGGGGATCAAAGGCACCATATGGCTGTATTTACTGAGATAGGACCCGGAGCAGAGACACTCCTGTAATCATAAGTACGTTTTTGAAGTCGGTTCAGAGAGGCATATTTCAGATGTTGGACTCCAGGTAGATAAATATCAAAAAACTGTCCCTAATAGTCAAATGAAAGTGCCTGTCTTAACAACATATGATTTGTTTTAGTTATTGTGTGACTCATTTTCTGAGAGCACTAAGTGTGAAAAGATATCCAAAAATCTATCTAACTAATCGTACAAAACAGCCACAGTGAGAGCACATCTTGTAACAAAAACACTTTCGCACTCTGACCTTCCGATGACCCTTTCTGAGAATTAAATTAAGCCTTAATTACATCCATGCGTCTAATTAGTCCTTTGAACATCAAAATCCAATGTAATGGACTCCCACGACTCAGGGTCCAGGCGTTTCCATAACTTTAAATCAAGTATAAGGACACTTTCCCTTGTGGCATTCTTAGAGAAAACAGAGTAGCCTGTGACATTCATGAATGAACCCCTTTAGAACACTATCAGCCTCTGACTGACTGATGTGGTATCCACTCCTCAACTGAGATTGATCCTTTGTTTAGCTCCATCCTCACCTTCCTCGCCAGCTGCACTGATCGCTGGAGTACTGTGCCGCCACCACCACCACCACCCCACACAGGAGCACAGCTGCGATCCAGTGCGCAGCCCATGTCCGGAGCATGGTGCGAGCCAGTCCGCCCCGGCGGTCACCGGATCCCGCACACCAGACCAGACCAGACCAGCCCAGCCCAGCCCAGCCGCGCGCTCCGCTGCAGCTCCCCGAACACCGCAACGATCCGGTGAAATATCCCGCCTGAGCTCCGTGTGGCGCGCGCAGCCTACATGGCGGGTTCAGCCGAGGCGAAGGCAGCGTCTGAGCCACGAAAACATTTTGACGGGACGTTTGTAAAAGGAGCCGTGTGCGCGCGCAGCGGGACAACAAAAACACTTTAAAAAACTTGAGCTGCGTGCGCTTCGCTTCACGTCACCGGAGGGCGCGTGCCAGCAGCTGACTCCGCTTGAATGACACGCGAGCGCTCGCTCCAAACCACTCCCACCCGCTCCCCTGAGAGATGAGCCCCAGAGCCCTCGTCTCAACATTAAAAACACCATCAGGCTTCAACACAAACTTAACAGGATCATAGCCTACGATCTGACATGGAGCAGAGCTGTAACAGCAAACGGACAATGACTATAGCCCACATTAGTGTTTAAAAATATATACTGTAAAGAACAACAAAGAGAAAATGAAAAAACTAAACAAAAAAACGAAAACTTGGCCCAGAAATGGCAAATTGCATGCATTTAGCAAAATCCAGATGAGTTCTGGATTACTCAGCCTGTCAGCTCCTTGTGCAGGCTACAGGTTCTTCACAGTGTGTGTGTGTGTGTGTGTGTTGGCTTCATAAACAGATGGATCATATTATCGCAGTGAAAATTAGAGCAGTATGCAGGTCTGGAGCAACAGCATCCAACTACTTCTACAACTGCCTGCAACAGCAACACTCATGCACTACAGTCAACGTCCTGCCGTTGAAAACGTATTTCACGTAACTTGACTGCAGGACAAATGATTCAAGTGAAGCCGAATTTATTATAGGCTTTAAACAAAGTTATTCCTGTGGCGTGGCCCTGCCATGTTGTTTCCACAGCCCACTCTCTCTTTGGAAAAAGAAAGCCCCTGACATAACAACACAAAGTCACACATGTGCTCTAAACGCCTGTTTGGTTCTCGGGCAGTTTTCCCGTGAGAAAACAGTCGGATCTGCAGCCATGTTACTGACTCGTCACATTCCCCCGCACTGCCAGAGCAATGTAACGCATTTCGAGAAATACTGATACACGGACTCCTCTGCACACCCACACCTCACCTCACCTCACCCCTACTCCCCAAAGTCCACTGTTGTTAAATCCCATAGGCCTATAGTCTACTAATTTCCAACACTGATAGTGCCTGATGATACTGTGCACTGTCCAGTGAAGTTAAAGCAACATCTGAATGAATGAAATACCACTTTATAATACAAACTCTTAATAAAAAGCTTACCAGGTGTAAATAGCTACACAGTCTTAAGCTCAGTTTTAAGTTATTCAGGAAAAGAACTTGTGGGTTGCCAGTTTATGATGCATATCTTTCACACTCAAAGGGATGAAAAAGATCTGGACCAAACTCCATTCGACTCATATAGCATTCATTATTACATGAAGGATGTGTATGGCAAGAACACTGAAAAGAAAATATGAATAAGAGTGGGACTGAGGATGATCAGGTAAAAATCTTTTTTCACAAACTGGCAACCTAGTAGTTCTTTATTTTCTTCATGCTCATAATTGATCTAGATATGATTATCATAGATTTACTGTCCATTCACAAAGGCAGGAGTCAGCAGCAACAGCAGAAGTAACATAAACCCTTCATTAACTTCTTTGACTGTGACTTTTTTGCAAATAAAAAAAGTATGCGCACTGAAAGACGACCTTTTCAGCTCAGGTGAGCAGACGGTCAGACCCTCTCCTGAATGAGCAGGTCGGTGGGCTACGAAATACAACATCTGTTCATCTGTGCAACACATTTGACAAATTCCTGGATTGGAAATAGATTCAGTAACACCATAAACACGGTAGAAGGCCAAAGATGTGCAGGTCGCAGAGGAAGCTGCTGATGTGCTGTTTGACCTCATGTACTCCTCCACAATGTGAAGTATTTGCAGAGCGGCGGAGCCTCTGACCTGCTTCCTCTTATCCCTCTGCCGTCACCCGGCTCTCCTCAAGCGGCCTGACGGGAGGAACACTGTGTGTGTCCACACTCCGGTTCCTCCTGAAGCCGCATACACATTCCTCTATCTCTGATTTCAACCTTATTTCCTTGTTGCTCTCAAGCAGCACGCTCTCCTCTGTTTTTGAAGACCTTTATTTATTTGCAGGGGACAACTACGTGGCTGCATTGGGTCTGTTGAGAGGTTGAATGCCTTGCTCGAAGACAGCTTGACAGTAGTTTTTGAAGAGGAAACAGGATAGCAGGAGTAAAACTGAGAAAATGTGGCATCGTTGCAATGGCATTTTACCAGTCTCTTTTTTTTTCATTGACTCAAACACACACACTTGGAGAAAGACGGAGATGTTGAAACAAAGGAATGTGGTAATATTCCAGGTGACTGAAAAAGCCTTCAGTGTCTGACCTCTGTGAGCTCTACTCACCCAAACACACCCTACTCTTATCTCGCTGTCTTATCAGTGGCACTGCCAGAGAACATGCAGCTGTATAAGTGTGTGTGTGTGTGCATTTTTGTTACACACGTGCAGGTTTATTTGACCAGTGAGGGCAAGCAGGCTCCAGGGTCAGGTTCATTCATTGTGTGTGTATGTGTTATCAGGTTTGATGTGTGTAGGGAGACAGAGTGTAAACACTGACTAAAGCTCTGTTTACCCTCTTTCTGAGTCTCTTTCATAGATTCTCCATTAGAGCGCTCTCTGATCACCTACCAAGTGCTTTATCATGAGGCAGGAGTGGGTAAAGGAGACAGGATATATTAGACAGAGTGAGGTCTAACTTAAACAACTTACTTCGATTCGTTACGTCCTAAAATATATGGTGTCCATTTGGTAGACATTCATCCAAAGCACCTTACAGCTCCATGATTGTGTACACTTTGAATATAAGTGCCCACAGGGACCCACCAGATCTGCTATTTCACTCCAACACAATGTTTAGCAAAGGACATGGTGAGCTGAGGTGATGTACTCATTGTACGTTCAATCACTAAAGTATATATGATCATGATTTGATCATGATGGGTGCATATACTGCATATAATGTAGAATATTTCATGCCAATCTATCTAAATAGCTTTTCTCTCTAGTCCAAAGTGGTGTACTGATCTCCATCCTGCTAAGTGCAGCTGAAATAATCAGCTGATTAATTGACCAACAGAAGATTGTACTGAATTTATTTTAAGTTATCCAATCATTTCCAGATTCTTAGTTGTGAAAATGTACTCATTTTCTCTGACCTGTTTGAAAGTAAACTCAACACAGAGTATCTGAATGGATCACTTTAGGAAAATGTAAGAGGATTTTTTATATCAAGAAATTGATTTATCAGTTTATCAGTAACTAACCAAGCCCAATAATGAGGATAATCAGTTGTTGCTGCCTTGGTGTAAAGATGAGGACACATCCTGACTGAAGTGTTTGTGTGTATAAACACAGAGAGGGAAGAGGGGTGGATGTGGAGGCTAAGTGCTAAGTAGATGTGATATTTTTCTCAGCCCCTACACAGTGCTGCACTGTGGGGGCACAGGTCTGGGGTTTTTACCTCAAACCTGACTGTTTGGGTTGAAACAGGCCAAAACATTCCTGCAATTCATTAAACACTATGTTTCCAAGCCTAACTGGACTCTGTACATCCACAACACTGTGTGACTGTATCTTCAGTCCATGATAACAAACAAAGGTAGTGAAAATAAAACTTTGGCAGAACTGAAGTTTTCTTTTTTTTTTTACCATCACTGCTGCTTCCCTACAAACTGCTGTGGCCAGATTTACAGTAAGGCAGACCGCCTCATTGACCCAGGAAACACTGGGGGAGATTTTGTGGGGAAAGGTCTGTTTACCTTTGGGCAGAAAAACTCTGCACTCTGTGAGGTAAAATAAACTTTTTGTGTGTGTTTACGTATCAGAACCGTGCTTTCTTAAAGAGGTTATTGTTCTTTAGATTTCATAAGACCCAGAGAAAGAAAAAAACAAATACAGAGAGAATCCATGTTTGTACATTTATAGCAGATGTGTGCATGTGTCTAATTTTGCATGGTTGCATCAGAGCAGACTTTAGAAATCAGTACAAAACTTCTGGTCATAAAACACCCCACCCTTTGTAAGTTGAACCTTCTGTCTGATGACACGCTGCCTCCAGTCGCTTCCTTTTAACTCCAACACAAGTTCAAGTGTCCAGGCTGACAAATACCACTCACAGTCAACACAGGCTTAGAAAACACAGCAGAACATTTTATTCCTCCAGTGGTCAACACCACTAATAGGTTAGGTTCAATAATTTCAAAAGGAATATCTAAAGTTAGAAACTTATTAACTTTCTTGTCAATGATTAGATGAGAAAATTGATACCATGTCTGTAGGGTAAATATAAAACTACTAGCCGCAGCCAGTTAGCTTAGTTTAGCATAACCACTGGAGACAGTGGGGACAGCTAGTCTGACTCAGTTAGTGGATAAATAAAAGAAAATAAACAAACAAACAAACATCTTAAGGCACATTTGAAGCTCACTCATGTATTTGTTTAGTCCATGCTAAAACTATTACACTTTGTCTGAGCCAAGCATGAAGCTGTTTTGCAGCATTATCCTGTTTTTGTGTGCACACAAATTGAACATGTGCATATGTTTTTAATGGATAAACAATAAGTGGGTTTTTGATTTGGTAAAGGGTTGATCTGTTTTACCCTTGGACAGAGCATGCAAACTGTTGTCCTAAGCAAAGTTAAGTGAGTCCTGGCTGGAGCTTCATATTTAATGGAGAGTTGTGAGAGTCTTATCATCCAACTCTCAGCAACAAAATGAATGAGCATACAACACTAAAATGTCAAAATAGTCTTCTGAGGTTCTGTGAATATTGCAACAGCTCCAGTGCTGTGGTTCAGGTGTGAGTCACAGAAATCAGCTGTGGTCCAGTTTTCACTTCAGTCTTTTCCTTTTATTACCTGTCTCTCCTTCACTTTGTATTTACGTAGTTAAGTAATCCACTTCTCTGTTTCCCTCTGGCTGCTCCAGCTGCAGGGCTCCTCCTGTCTTCTCCATCTCATAAAGCAGTCAGTTGAAATGGTAGTAATCTGTTCCTTCCTTCAGCTGCAGAGAGTTAAGGTTCTTCTCCAGAACACCCTCTGTCATGTCCTACAAATGAAAACACATCTGAGTAACAGCAGAAACAGAAAACATGGTGGAGGGCACAAATCTCCACAAAACAACACAAGCGGCGTGATCATATACCTTAACTGGCTGAACTTGCTTGTTTTTCTTTCCTGTTCCCTGCTGTGTATTTTTAACTGCACTGAACTAACACCAAAGGTTGTGCACAGGCTAAAGAGATTCAGGCTGACCCACAGTTAATTAGGTTTAACCTTGGCCTATTACAAAAGCTCAGTTGAATTCATTTGTTGATTATATGCTTATTTGACATCTGGATCGAAAACTTGTGTGATTGAGTCCAGCTGTCTGTGTGTGTATGTGTGTGTGTGGAGACAGAGAGTGAAGGAGAGCATGACTGAGTCCAGGTCTCTTTGTCCTCTGACTCTGATTACGTCTCCCAGTTTCCATAATTGTGCAATTAGTAGCCCCCGTAGGTGGGGTCACTCTAGTTTTGATGTCTGAATCTGGCTGGGTGATAAATAAGCAATTAGTGATTTCCCTGAACAGCTGTGTTTGTGTGTGTGTGTGTGTATGCGTACAAATAAATAAAAAGATGATATCTATGTCTTAGAAAAATGATAAACCAAGATTTTTTTAAATTCAAGATATAATCAAAATATGGTCCTAAACTGCGGCACCATTTAGCTCAATGGGTTGAGCAGGCCCCCCTTGTGTAGAGGCTATAGTCCTCTCTGTAGCCGGCCCAGGTTCGAATCCCACATCGGGTGGCTCTTTAATGCATGTCATCCCCCTTCTCTCTGCCTCCCCATTTCCTGTGCCTCAGCTAGCATGTCAATTGAAGGCGAAAAGCCCAAAAATATACTTTAAACAAATATATATAATCCTAAACATCACAAATGTAAACTGAACAGGGTCAAACACATCACATGTTTGTACAAGTGCCATTTGATAAAAAATCAGATAGACTCCTGTTCCTGACCACCTCTCCTCTGTGTGTGTGTGTGTGTGTGAGAGAGAGATGTCCTGTGCCGGGCACACGCCCCAGATTATTATGTCATTAACTTAGATTACAGACCTGAGGGACAGACGATCAGAAACAGCAAGCATACAACACACAAACACACTTTCTCCTTACCAGTTTAACACAGACGATGAGGGGGGCAGAGGCATCTTTGTAGTGCAGAATTGGGATTTTTGGCTTAGGTATTTCCTGGCGAGGATATGAACCAGTAGAGTCACACAAACTACTCATCACTGTTACAGCTTCATAGAAATTCACTGGAATAAAGAGACTGTGTCATGGGTCCCTGGTTTGATGACCTTGCATCACTGCATAACTGTAACATTTAACCACAATAAACATGTTACCCTTGGTATCAGTGGGGGGTGACCTTACCTTGGTTTCCTCATATGTGTAAAAGCCTTTCCTGATCTTGTTCTCGTCCACATCACAGAAAGCTTTGACCTGATAAAGGAACAGAAAAACAATGAATGCTGACGCTGACACACACACACACACACACACACACACACACACTACATAACGCAATTTCTCCCACCAGTTCTTTCAACAGAGGAACCAAAAATAGGTGAAAAATATATTTTGGTTACTCTCTCACATGTGGAGGTGGTAATGTACCTTCTTCTGATTGGACGGACTCAGGCAGCGGTACAGCTTTCGACCCTGTTTCCCAGCATTCCAGATGGTGAAGCTCTCCCATTGACTAAGTACTCTCTCTTGCAGGAAGTCCACTCGCAGCTTCCAAATGGTTTCCCTGACAAAAGTTGAGGAGATGATCAGATGAAACAGCAGAAATACACAGCACGCTGACAGAAACAACAACCACAGCAACTTGAATCAGCCTACAATCAACTTTGGGTCTTTTTCCTACAGATGAAACTAAGGTCTGCTCCTGGTGTTTCAGGTGAACTCCCCGTTTTACCTCCAACACAGGTAAAAATAATTGGCTTAACTGGGAGTTTAATGTACAATTATCCAGCTGTGTTTTGTTCTTGTTGGACGTTATGTTAATTAAGTCGCTATTTTTCCAGATGCCAGCAAATTATGTCATCATATCATAACTTTAAAATAACTGCCCAACTTCAAACACAAATTAACTGGAATCATGCCTACATTTATTTTATGAAAGTATTAATTGTGTTCATTAAAAACTATAATTCAATGTACAGTCTGGAAAAAAATGCTTGTTTTTCCTATTGCCTGCACCTTGACTGATGTGCACAGCTGTGCAGGGGCCTCTTTCCCTTACATTCTCTCTCTCTCTCACACACACACACACACACACACAGACACACACACACAGTTAGTTTGACACTGATGATCTCCTGATATTTTCACTCTACTTTACTTACTCCAATTCTACAACTGATGCCAAAAATCAAACTCATCCAGTGAGCAGCAGAAAATTTCAGGCAGACACAATGTAAGGTAAGGTGTAAGGTGTTCCTAATAAAGTGCCTGTTGAGTGTAGATCTTGATGCTTTCCTCGTGCTCTTAACCCCTTCCTCCTCCCTCACTCTCACACGTTTGCACTGTTGCTGAGTAATTATGCATACAGTCAAAGGAGGGACTCCACGTTCATCTCCTGATGTTAGCATCTGAGTGTGGACCTCATATGACAAATAAACCCAAACCTACCACCACCATCGTGTGGGTGGTCTGCACCGCACTTTCTATACATTCTCTACAGATTCTGCAACATGGCAGAGATTTACTATAAACTCTATCTGCTTGCACACACTGAAGTCTTCATCTCCTTAATACCCTGCAGATCAAAAGGCAAACACTTTCACAGATTCTGGTACAGATTCACATACAGGGCAGGCGCACAAACATATACACACATGCAGGCACACCCACCTCTATAAGCACAGCCTCTCCATGTGGAGAACCCTCCGTCTCAATTACTCTTAACATTTTTTCCCTCACATACAGGGAATCTAAACTCACTGGTCAATTTATTAGGAACACCTAGCTAAAACTGATGCAGCCTAATACAGTCATCCTACATTAGAGCCTCAAGTCACGTTTTTTGATTCAACTATACGGTCATTTTTGTGGCTGCGGTTTGAGGTGCTCTTAATTTCTTGACAGTTGTCTTGTCACATCTCAAAGATGATAGGCTAGATGTACTCTGGTGGCTTAGCCCATAGATCGCAGCCTATGTAGGCATATGCTGCATTTAAGGCAACTCGCAAATCGGAAAAACGAGCTCCGAGTTGTGAAAAATAGTTGAACGGCATCAGAAATTACAGGTTGGAAATGGGGTATCATCTCTGAGCTCCAATTTTCCAACTTGACATCAGTGACAGCAATGAAACATAGCAGCCGTCATTGTTACAATGGTAACAATGGAATTGTAACAAAAGTTTCTTGTCGATGTTCAAAAATAAGCAATAAATTGCTGCTGCATATATTTTTCGTGTTCAGCAATCAGCCACAATATGCCAAACTTTTTTTGGGCATCCATGTTTTTTCTCTTCTGAGTTAACCTGTAGCGTGAACGCTATGATGTCAGAAGTCAGAAATTTCTGAGTTGGATTTCCGACTCCTCGGTTACTTCCAAGTTGTCTTGATCGCAGCATAAGTCCTGACTGCAGCAGCCTGGGTTCGAATCTAACTTCTGGCCCTTTGCTGCATGTCATCCCTCTCTCGCCCTTGATTTCCTGCCTCTCTCTCACACTTTCATATCATAATAAAAGCATTAAAAAAGGAAAAATGTGGTTGGTTAAGTAACAGAAACACAGCATTGCTGAGTAATACTGCAAGGTGTTCAGCAAGGTATAGTTGTACATAGTTACATTAGTGAGTGTGTGGGTGGGAGAGAGAGAGACAGGGACAGAAAGAAAGAAGATGATGGCTTAATGTAACTAAGGAGAGGAAGTAGGCAGGCTGTATGGGAGGAGGTGACAAAAAGTGGGGGAGAGTGGAAAGTAGGCAAGGCGAGCTTGAAATAGGCGTCCAAAAATAGACAGATGATAGATGAAGACAGAGGAGGATGATCGGTGACGGATTGCGTCAACACGTGCAGATATACGAGCAGTGGACAGATGTAGAGGAGGAAGGAAGGAAGGAGGAAAGGAAGGAGGGATAACAGGAAAGAGGGGATAAAAGGGAAGGGGGGAGGGAGGTGTGTGTATATGTGTAGGGGTGGGGGTGGGGTATTCTCCTTTTGGTCTTTTGGTGCATTTTACATTCTGATGTAGAAACACACACCTGCAGACACAACTTGACCTCGCTGAAGCACAGGCAATGGCAGGAATGTCAACTCACACACACACACACACACACACACACATACACTTCTGTTCACAAGTTCAGATTCCCTCTGAGAGATACTGAACCCTGAGAAGAACACATGGTGAAATTCCTGATTGATGCTGGGAAAGTAAATGAAATTCCAAAAACATATTCTGAAATTTTCAAGATTATGAAAACATGTGTCTATGTGTGTGCGTGTGCATAATTGTGGGAGAGAGTGTGGGGCCCTGAGAAAATGTGGGATGGCAGTGGGGCAGCTGTGAGTAGGAGGATGAGCAACACTGCATCCAAATGTGTGTGTGTGCAGCTGAGTGGGCATAGAAGTGTACAGTGTGACTGACTCTGTAACAGAGTGTGTGGCAGCCTTCTCATGGTAACGGTAGATCAGCAGGCACTCGTTGACCCTGGACAGACTCCCTCCCTGACGCAGACTCTGGTAGAAGAAGATCAGATCTTCTGGGACTCCCTGGAGAGGAAGAAGTAAGAGTATGAAAAAATTGTTAGAGATGATCAATACTGAATCCAAAATTGTATTTTTTGAATGAAAAACCACAAAACCACGATGGCAGTTGCCAAGAGCAGTGTACCTCATCTTTATAGTGCTGATCAATACAATAAATACATAAAAAGTATGTTGATTTAAGTACTCCACTGATTTAACACTTCAAATTCTGTTTACAGCTCTTAACTGCTAGTAACTGCTGCTGCTTTCAAGTGTGGAAATGGAAAAAAATCTGACCCGAAATGTCAGTTGATGAGTTGCATTGTGGGTAACTGTATAGGTATATTGACTGATATCAATACTTAAACTGCTCACCATGAGTCATGTTATGGGTTTTCAAAACTACATTGAGAATCGACTTGCCATAACATGTACATCTCATCTCATCAATCTGATGACTGTTGCTATTTGTGTGTCTAGTGTGTGTGTAGGTAGAACGATAATGTGCCAACACTCAAACATGCCTGGACTCTGCATCACCTGGAGTGGACTCAGGAGCACAAGGAAGAAAAACAAACATTGAAGGCCACAGGAAATGTTTTGGTGTGAACTCTAACCTTTCCTCCCTCATCAAATGGTCCGACCGTCAGGAACCAGTTCCTTGAGCAGAACCATGTCGGCATGACAACAGTGGGTCCATGAGATGTGTATGCCTAAGACATAAAAAAAGGTTTGAATTATAAGACAAAAGTCTGGATAGATCTAAACTAGAACTGGCACAATATCAGTTATATTATACTGACACTTGTGAACATACGGCACACATCAGTACTGGTCCCTGTGAAAGGACAATCTTTAAAGCTAAATTTTGTGAAACTTTGTCAAATCCTAATAAAACAACAACTTAGAGATGCTTACTTAGAGGCTGGGTTATACTTAAATATCTATTTTTGTACACCTTGCTCAATCTGAAACAAGCTTTGTGTGTGGATGGGGAAGAACCAGAGATAAGAGATTGCATCTGATCCAACTAATACAGATTGATAACAAATTGAAGGAAGCACCAAAATAAATGTCTCACACATCCCTTAACCACCACAAAGATATGAAACAGTGTCAGTGCTGCCCTCATTCATGGTGTGCAAGATCTGATGACTGTGAGACACAAAAGTCCAGTCAGAAAATGGTAAAATCATATTCTGACCAAATCTGGTCTGCGCTCCAAAACTGGAGCGTAGACTGTGAGTTGAGAGGCTTTAAATAAACTGAAGACAAGGAGAGGATGAGTAAAAGCACTGTATCAAATCTGAGGCTGGGTAAAAGTCAGTTGCTGGTATGAGGATTGCATTGAGGAACAGAAAACCTGCAGCACCGACCTGAAATAAGCTTAGAAGTGAGAGAGCAGAAGTAGAAGTGAGAGAGCAAGAGAAACTACAGCATGACCAGTGTACCTGAAAAAACGGTTGAAGTTGTCATGAACTAAAGTATGGAATTATCAATATACATATGTAAATAAACAAATATATATATATGCAAGGACCAGTACATGTAATTAGATTTGATTAGATTTATCCCCGCACTTCATCACACAACAACCCTCCTCCCACCCACCTCTCTCTCTCTCTCTGTCTCTCACAACACACACACACACACACACACAACTTTAAAAATAAAAAAAACTTCATGTTGTGGTTACAGAACATACAGTAATGGTTATGCATGTGTCATATCAGCCAAACCAGACCTGCATCTGGCTAATGGTTTGGGGAAATTTCCATTTGGCTTCTAGGAACAAACAGTTAAATGGAGAAGGACTGTTCATTTCTAACCCTGCAAACACAACAGGTTAGAGTGCAGCCACGTGTGCTGTCTCACAGAAGTGTGTGCTTCCTGAAGTGTGCAGGGGACGGGTAGGGATCTGATGCGTTTGTTTTGGCCTCTCCTTCTCTCTCTATCCACAGCCACCCGCACCGCACTGAGGCCTCTATATATCTTTCTTTTTACAAATCAAGCCGTCAACCCATACCTTCCACAGTTCCCCATACCCCTATCTTTGTCTGTGTGTGTGTGTGTGTGTGGCAATGGTAGTGTTTTTGCACTCTGAACCTGAGGGCGATTCTATGTTAATATGACTATGTCACTGTGTTTCACATGCTTATGTGTACATGTGTATGTGTGTTTGGATGTGTGTGCAAAACTGTTCTTGGCTGAAGTAAAATACTACTGCATAACTGAAATGCATCACAGATGAAGAAAATTGTCAAAAAAACATCTGGATTCAGCCAGTCAACCAGCTGGACAGAATCTAGTAATGTGTGTGGGTGTATGTGTGTGTGTGTGTGTATGTGTGTGTGTCCACCTACGTACATCTCCTCTCCATTCTGTTGTAATATTGCAACATGTTGCAGATGTAAACTGTGGCCAAAAGCATGAATAAGTGGAATAAGAATGAGTTCTGGGAAAACAGTGGAGAGAGAGAGGGAGAGGGAGAGGGAGAGGGAGAGAGGGAGAGGGAGAGAGAGGGAGAGAGAGTGAGAGAGAGAGAGAGAGAGAGAGAGAGAGAGAGAGAGAGAGAGAGAGAAAGAGAGAGAGAGAGATAGTGTGGTGTGGATGTGATTAGTCAGTGGGCAGGGAAGGTTTTGAATAACCATATCTAATGTCCTACAGATGAACCCACAGGGTCCATCTCTGGATCAAGTTAAACAAGAACCACCCTGAGTTAATCTCTGGTTTAACTCAGTTAGATTCTGTCTCTTTGCCTAAAAGTTAAAAGTAAAGACAGAAGATAAAGTGAAAAAGTAGAGAAGAGCAAAGGAGCTGCTTTTAAGCCTGCAGATTCAATGTATGATCTCATTCTCATGCTCCATGAAACTTAATATCATATAAATATCCTGGAATGTCTGCTAAAGAGTTATGCAGACTTTGTGTTACAGAGTGAGTCCAGGTTGTCTTGTATCCTTGGTGACAGTGTGTTTTGTTCAGGCAGCAACAGTAGACTTCTATCTCTACAAAAATAGAAATAATGCCAGACGCTTCACTTTTACATCAGTGCCTCTCTTATCAGTTAGTGATTAATGTGACTATTTAATGTGGTTGGAGGAAGAAGTAGAGCTTTTTATGGTATATATAAACATAACCACTTTATATGCAGGGTTTTCTTTCGGTCAATGTTATTGGTTAAGTGTAAAAATTTTAAGATAATGTTACCATGACGTAAACAATAATGTGGTAACAAGTTAGGAAGATAACACGATTCCAATATAGGCATAATGTTATTACTTTGGCTGGCTTGCACTGGGTCTCGTTACCATGGTTTCTGTCATCTGAGATTAACAGTGACACTTGTCTTGGTCAAGAATCATAGCATACATGTTAAAGAGGAACTATGTAAGATTTTTATCTTAACTATGCTACATTTTTACCTTCATTAAACAGCGTCAGAGTTATTGTAATGGTTAAATAAATGACTTGTAACTTGTTACAGGGAGAATGGTGGCTCTCTGCTTCCACGCAGTGTGTCTTTGCTGAAAACCAACCTTGCAAGATCAGAGCCTCCGACCCGTTGTCCAGCTCTTGTCTCAGCGGCACCGCAACACAAATGCACACCGTAACCTGTAATCTCTTGTTTATGACAGAGAAGACTAGACAAATATACACATCATATCGTGTATATGATGAATGACATTATCCACCCCTCCATGAACTGCTCTCTTTCCGCCTTTGTTGAAAGCAAATGCACATGGTGGAGGAGGGTTAGCAAAAAAGCGGAAAAGCAACCGGACTCACATAGTTCCCCTTTAAGAATCAAGCCAATCATGGATCACTGTCTTTCAGGACTAATGCCTAGGTGAACAGGTGATCGCATCAACATGATGAATCATAATCACATGTGCAAAAACATTTGCTCGTGAGCAGAGGTCCACAAGTATTAAAGGTTCACTCATATTGAGAAGAACATGACATGCTCTGTACTCCAATAGGCCAAAGCATGGACGCTGATCTCAGCAATGCAACTGGACCAAGTCTTGTCTGATGTGCAGAACAAAGTCACAAGGGCGCAACTTGAATGTTCTGCTCATTAATGTATGGTCAAATTTGTAACTTTTAGCACATTGCAACCAATGCTAGGAAAATGTTTTTGGTGGGGAACACCTTCCTAAACATTTATCTCATATCATATCTATGTTAGTAGTAACACCCATGCTTGTCTTGCTGTGACATGTCACTGTGTTTGGGGAGAAAAAGCAACAATCAGTCATCGTGACCCACACTAGTTTTAGTCCTGGCTCTCCATGTTGCTGCTCCACTGGACTTGTTTTGAAGGGAAAGAGAGGGGAGAGGTGCCTGATAAAATCAAACAGAAATCTATTCATTTTATCACTCGCCACAGACAGAAACTCTCTGCTCCACCCGCCCCCCCAGGGACATCATTTTTCTGTTGTGGGACATAAAACATCTTTTACTTTAATCCAGTTTAATGGCAAACCTTTGAATTCAAGTGCTGGTCTTGCAGTGCAGTCAACATACTCCTCCTGTCTCATCTGGAACAACTCTCTCAGCACTCAGACCAGAACAGTGAGCTTTACAGAAGCACCACAAATCTATAAGTGTCCTACAGGATCAGTTGAGAAAGGGGTAAGCTGATTAAACTTTTTTGTCTTTTCCTCTGCCAATAGTTTCCGCTATCGCCTGCTCTCAACAGACAGCTGGCAGTGTGACCCACTTCCTCTGGTGGGGCAGTCATGGGCAGAGAGGTCAGGAGTGACCCTGCACCCTCTGTGCAAACCGTTGTCACATTTCATGGAAACTGAGGCTGGCAGGTACACATCCTCTTTCTATCTGACCTGGTGGCTGCCTGGCACATGACCTCTCACATACACACAGACACGCACATTCATACACATCCAAGCTCACATGCTGTTCTCCTGCTGTGAGTGTTTACCTGTGTGATGAGCTGATCCTGAGTGATTGTGTTGATCCAGCGTGTGTAACGCTCTGTAGATCCCTCTGGAAGCCTCTTGACTCTGCAGCCAATCAGCTGTCATAAAAACACATGTACACTGCTCTGAGCATTAAAAAATACTTTTCATGGGACAATGAAAACAACAACAAAAACATAATTTGCAACTATTTAGTGAAAGGTCTGCAACAGAACATCGAACAGTTCATTTTAATTCATCAAGAAAATTATGGGCAGACTAACTGATAATGGAAATAAATCTTGAAAATGGCTGCTGCCATTGTCATGTATAGACATTAACAAAACATTGGTCCAGTGTGGTGCATATCTAAATTTAAATGCAGTATTTAATATGTACAAGCACGAACTCTGAAGAAAGAAATCAAATCAGGTCTTCATCTACAACCATAAAATATTGCAGCTATAACAGAAAGGGGCAGGTTGTTTTTGCAGGGCAGCAAGTCTGCTGTCTCCATGCTGTCTCCCTCACTTCCCTCACACACATAACCTTCGACCTCTGACCTGGCAGGCCTCAGAAAGCATCAACACCGGATACTCACACTGCTCTGCGTGCCATCTGCATGAAAAGCACACACACATGCGCGCGTGCATACATACACACATACCACGACCACAAACACCCAACACGAATATTTTTTTTATTTGAAGGGAGGGACTGGTCAGATGTCCAGAGAGAGGAAGAGAAAGAGAAGGAGGGTTGATGGAAGAGCACAACAGAGAAGGAAGGAAGTGAGTGAGCAAATGCTTGAGGGAAACTTACAGAGTTTGGGTGGAGGAGAGATGATTGGTGCTGCAGACGAACTCTCTGAGGCAACATAATGTCATCCTGAGAGAACAAAATACATCAATCAAAACACATATCAACAATTAATATGCAATAAAACTGTAACTTTTGCGATTTACCTATGTTTACCTTTTTGTTTTGTTTTTTTGTTACAGCTACTTCACATAAATCACAAATGCAATGAGGTAGGTGAGTTAAAAAAGTTAAAAATGAAAGGGCAAATGAATAAGTTACAAAATAGAAAAACTAAATTAAGAAGAAATATCACAGTGGAAAGACCCTTTAGCACCATATAATGCCAGTAAACCTTTCTTGGAGGGAAGAATTGTGAAATACACAGAAGCAAAAAAAGAGCATTTTTAATGAAAGGATAAAGATAGAAGTTTAAATTTAAGCTTTTAGTTAAAAAAGAGGATACGAACACTGTTGGGGAGGAGAACAGAGAAAGCAAGAAAGCCAACAGAAGAAGCTGACTCAGAACAGAAGTGAAGAGAGGTCAGTTTAGAAGTTGTGGCCTTTGACTTTTGTTCATTCAGTCTTCAGATCAGAACAAATGTAAAGCACTGTGCCAAAGACAGAGCTTCAACTCATATACATACAACACACACACACCTACACATATGAAACTCTGCGCTCAGGTCATTAGTCATGTGCTCTGACAGCTCTGTCAAACAGCCATTGAGCCACTGAGGTCTCAGTGTGTATACGTACGGCCTGTATATTTGGACAAACCAACATGATCTAATTATTTTTGACTTGCTACTGTATGTGTTATGAAAGATGTCTGGGCAATGAAATAAAACATGTGCTGTTTGAAACTCACAGACACAGACACACACACAGACACACACAGACACAGACACACACACACACACACACACTTACCGCATCCTGAAAGCACAAGTATTTTCCACAGCTCTGAGATATTGCTTTATTCTTTGCATATCCCACTGAAAGACAAGAGAACAGCCTATGTTTATATGTAGGTGTGTTTAGCCAGATGCTATATTCAATCATTAATCATGTGACAACAGAAGAAATGCTTCACTGTCATTTTAAAAAAAAGTTAGACCAAAGACATGCAACAGCACACGCCGGTCACATACATGACAGTCTGTTACAGTGATCACCATGATCTGTTTCCAACACAGTCTTACTTATCATGTGACGGATCTTAAAGTCTACCAGTGTGTTTTGATTCAGTGTAGCTGTCACTGTCATATTTCCCCTCACATACAGAAAACACATGGTCACTTCAGCTGCCTCAGATTTAGATGAATAAAAAAGTCAACACACCAAGAGCAATGTTAAAGTGGAGTGAATAGAGAAGTGATTCTACTGAGTGTGTGACACACACAGACCTCAGTGAGCCTCATGTACATGCCTCATGTATTATGTTCTCACTGGTGCAGCAAAGATGTATGAATCCACAACAGGACCCAGTCTCCAACATATACAATATACTATTGACAATTGTGTTTTATCACAGCTCTGCAGCAAAAACACACATTAACAACTTAAAAGTCCCAGTGACATGAAACATTACTGTCATTATGGTCGTTTCTGTAAATATAACAATATGTTAGCTTGACATACAACATATCAGTGTTGCATCTAGTGGGTTTTCATTTTTACATGTATACGTTTGTGCTTTCATTCAACCTGTGTGGCTTTCCACACACATGTACTGACCTCCTCTTGGTTGGGCAGAGTTGTGGCTAGAGGTCACCACTGAGATGCCTCTCCCCTCCAGTCTCTCCCTCCAACCCTCCACCACTTCCCTGGAGTCATCCTGAAGGACAAACACAGAGAGATACACACTAAGCCTCAACTGCAGTTTGATAATCCTAGACACGTGGTATTTACTCTTGTGAAACTACACACTTAGACGCACAGTGCTTGCATCGTCATACACTGACAGCTCCATGGATCCGGTGAAGTCTTGCTGTAATATGGCCTGCAGACAGTCATCCAGCCAGCAGGATGCATTGTACACTGGCATGATAATACTCTGAGGATAGACACAAATGTGGAGAATCAAATACACACTCAGTCATGCTTGATCAACCAGATTCACGTCACTTATCTAGTTGATGACATTAAACTATACACAGACAAATAGCGTTGATTTCATTGTGTAATCAACGACTGCAGTGTTTACATAAATATAGATCCACTGAGGTAATTCAGCCCTATGACCAATGCCTCTTATTGACCCGCCCCCTCTGCAGTGTATTCTCCTATGGTTCTGTGTTATCGTTGGAGTCAGTGTCCATCACCCACCACGTCCACTGTGCCCCTCTCCTCCTCCTCCTGCTGCTGCTGCTCTCCTCTCGGTGTCTCTGCTCCACCTCCCGCCGTACGGAGCTTCTTTTTCGGTGGGTTCATGTCGGTCTCCGACACCACGTCCCGCTGCTGTTCCGACAGCCCGCTGCTCATGTGGGCAACCAGAAAGCCTTAAACAAAGGTTCGGTGGATTTAATATAGGATATAAAGAAATGACACAGTAAAATGTTGTGCAGGCAGGGAGGTCGGTGGCGACAGAGTAAACCACGCGGGGTGCGCACGTGAATCAAAATGTCAGTAAACACTCCCGTTGTAACCTTTATCTATATAAAATGCATTAGTACCAACAAAGTACAAGACTTGAGATGTGTTCTGCACATTTTAGTGACGGCTAAAGTAACAATTTCAGCAAAACGTGGGGTCCAGGCGTGCAGGGCGGACAACGGCTTCAAAACTTCCGCAAACACTAAACTCCAGACGCTGATTGGCTCTTCTAAAACAAGGACAGGCACTGGATTCGCTGGAGTAAACTGTCAGTCATGAGTAACGGTGACGTCGCTGGTACTTTCTTCTCTACCTCCCTTTTCGTAAGGCTGCTGGTAAGCAGCGTTGAGGTGCAATACCGCCACCCACGACGATAGAGTTAAATGTTCCTTCAAGTAAACACGCCATAGAAAAACTTTAGCCTTACTTCTTTTCTCTGTATCTGAATATAGGGGAAGTAGTAATCTGTCAGTGTTCATGATAAATGTTTTAATCATAATTGCACAAGATCTATTTACTGGAAACTTTCCTCAGGGGCTCTCCACCACACCTTGTAGTCTTCCTCAGTTTGCTCTGTTGTTATCCAAATGGTTCAGCTGTCGTCCAATGATGACATGTTACCAGGTTGTCCTGTAAGGTCAAAAATGAGCCCTCAAGCTCAAAGGTTGTTGAGTGATTTCTATTGTAAAAATAGATTTTGCCTTTAAAAGTACCAGCATGACATTTATTAATAGAAATAAGATACTTTCACCCTGGTCAAATCTAGTTTAAAGAATAAAACTGCTGCAGCTTATGAAGCTTTTTGTTGCTGCTTAAACTGTAGTTTTAAAAGTGGCCCCATTAGGAAAGTATTACATTATCCTTGGTTTATTCAGGAGGGCAGTTGCAGTCTGATGACAGTGAATCACTCAGCTCATGTCACTTATGCCATGTTTATAGTATTTTTGATCTAATTGGAACTAAATCTCAGATTACTCAGGCTTTTAAAAGCAATCTCCACTCAAGTAAACAGCTCTCTGTTTTCTCTCCATCCTTGTTTTGTTTGGTCAGACTCAACCCTGGCATGTAGCAGCGCAGCCCTCTGTCTCTGCAGCTTTCCTGTAGCACTCAGTAAGAACCAGATCAGCATGTTATTTCATGTTAACGTTGGCAGCCACAGCACAGGAGGTTTGTCTTGGTGTGAGGGGACAGAAAAACAGGATGGAATGATTTTTTTTTTTTAATCTTGTTTTCATTTCCAAAGGTAATCGAATCATGAGAGAGAGATTGTGTGTGTGTGTGTTTTGTACCAACTGCAGGTGTTGTGTCATTGTATCAACACATGTGAGTCACTCCCAGCAAGAAGATGTATTTGATTCTTTTAACAACATTAATAAAGATCATGGTGCTCAGCTGAGGCAGAGATAATCCAGCAATTGAAATCATGGTCTGAGGACACCAACACCACACCTGGGTTAGGACAAAGCAAAAACTCTGTTTACGGTGCACAGATTTCTAAATCCCCCTTTTATTGTCATATTAATCCTCATTTGCTTTTTTTGCTTTTTTTTTTTTTTTTTTTTTTTTTTTGAATTTCTGGAATGAATTATTGAACCTAAGCTGCTTAACTTCTGTGTTACCCACTTTACAAACACACATGTAACCAGCCTCTGTGTTCTGGCCGAAGTCCTGAGATATACTTTCAGTGTCCTGAAAACACACACACAATCCTCCTTAATCAGAACACCACCCAGACAGGATGTAGTTTAAAAGTGCATTGGGTGAATAAACACTGTGCATGTGTACGTGTCTGAGTTTCTTTTTTCCTGCACACTAATTGTTCCCACATTGCAGCAGCATCTTGACCAGACAAAGCTTAATTCATCACTCTGAATGCTCCTTGAAACTGGACCGCTGCCTCGCTATGGCCCGGGACCAACAGCTCCAAGGGGGGCAACACACCTGGGGCAAGATCATGAATTATTCTCTCCTGCTTGAGTGCATGATAAGTGGAATCAAGAGAGAAAATATGTGTGTGTAGGTAAATTGATCAGTACAATCAGGCCATGTGTGTGTGGTCGAACTTTTACTCTTGTGAAATTATCTGCTAATTAAAGTATTATTAAATTAGCATGTTACTGTCTTTGGAAACACTGGGAAAAGCCAGAGAAAACAGACATGTAATGTGTTGTACTGGCCTGAGAAGCTAAGCAGATATTAATTTTTGACCAGCACTGATTGATTGTTGCCGACAGCTACGCTCGATTAACAACAAGATTTTATCATTCAGATGTATCATTCTTAAAGGTTCAGGCAGAGGTTATGAGTTCCCCTGAGTCTCCTCTGGCTGTGTGTTTCCATCTTTTTTCACTGCAGGTCCACAAGGTCTCTGATATACTTTTTTGCAATAGAAAATATTCTCTTCTCACTTTCATGACTGTTCACATAATCATTCATTACTGCCCATTGACTTCCCTTCCACCATCAAATCAACACCACATGGCGATTTCCACGTGTGCTCACAAGTTGAGTTACTGTATCTGAAGGTCAAGACTGCAGCTGTTTGGATCTGTGATCAGACTACCCTTGATTTTGTTTGGACAGGACATGAAAGAGAATGGAAGTGTGTGAGTGTGTCTGAGTCTGTGGACATGATTGGATTTCCTTGATTCATTTAACTTCTCTTTGACCTCACGAGAGACTTTGTGGTCTCTTTATTTTCCCTCGTGCAGTCAGACATGCCAGCACACAGACAGGAGACCAACAGTGGAGGGTGGCAGCATGTTTGTGAACCATGATTTTGTGTTTGACCCAGCAGCTGGTGATGATACTGGTCTCTGCCTTTTCACAAAGGCCTACTCTGTCAGGAACAAATTGTCTCCACAACTGGAGGAACGGCCACAAAGATCTGGTGACCACCCCACTTTGTCCATAACAAGGTAAAAGGAAAACTAACTTAATTCCCATTAAATATTCTTGGTCTCTAGTGGATGAATCTGGCAGATCTTGGTGACTTTGTGGACCTTTCATCTACGTGACTGTCAGACCAAAGCCTCTAGCTTTTCATCTATTAATCTATCAGAGCAGATTTCCACAAAACACATCCAAGCTCCTTCAGAGGAGGAACTGAGTTTGTTTCGGATGGTAACTGGCCTCAAGCACCACAGTCAGGCCAACATGTTCTGCTTGCATAATGGAGATCTTAGAAATCGACTGGCAAATTTCCAGAACATTGCATATTCTTTCTGATATTGTCTTTTCATTAATATGTCCATTTTTTTTTTAAATCAAAGCACAAGATAAACTTCTGTTTTCCTGTCTTTCCTTCTTCCTCACAGGGTCCTGGGTTTATGCACCTGCGTAAGAAAAGCTACAAGTGAAAGTGTTTTCCTAAACTGCTGAGGACACATGTTTATAACTGAGTTCAATACTCTCCTTTATTTAGAGAATACATTGTGTAATAAACTCTTGCAGCACTGCACTGCAAAACAGCAGCTGGTTGCTGGAACTCAACTGTGCTGACTACTGGTTTGCTTAACTATCAGGCAGGTGGCTACTCCAAACTCCAAAAAGCTGGAAAGAAAAGTTGACACTGTCTGAATGCTTCCATCTAGTGGCCACAGAACAAAAAATCTATCACAGAAAAACAGCCCAGGTTCTATTGTTTTATGTTGGTACTGCTCAGGTGTCCAGCATATCTAAACTGCTTTACAAATTTGACTACATGTTTATAATGTCAAGTAGCTGATGTAGCTGTGACATTTGAATAAAATCAATATTAACTCGATCATAAAAGCAGTCAAAAACACTGAGGCCTATGTATGTTTTTCATTATACTGATCAGTAACCTTGATTTTTACATATAATTCATGCACCTGCAATGCATTGTAGAAAGAATGTGTATCCACCCAACATGCATCCACTTTAAGAGGAAACTTGAAGTGTGTCTAAGAGCACATGCATCACAACATCATATTTAGATTTAATGTAAGTTACACATTGTGCTTCTGACCCGGGGACATCGGCTCACTGTCTAAAATCACATACCAGGGTGGTGTTGGTTCAGTGTAAATCAAAATCCAGCATAATGAGGGCTCTTCTTACCTTATCTACTTATTCTCTGTGTAAAAGTGGTATGAGTCACTTAGACCTCAGAGTCCTGCTATTGCCTCACATTTAGGGAAGATTTAACTCTGTATCCAAGCAGTCAGAAATGAGCAAAGCTGGAACTGACAATGTCAACATTACACACCCAGAAGACCCTGTCAACAAGTACTTGGATACAACCATTGTAGGGTGTAGTGAGACAAATTTACTGTGCATGAAGCTTTTCTTGACTATGATGCAACTTTGGTTTTTGATGAAAACAAAATGATTTAAGTGTGATGGGGAGAACATTAAAAAAGATGCTCTTGGTTGCTCATCAGAGTTGAATCACCTCTCAGCAGGCTGTACAGAAGGTGCTTTTTATGACCACTACATGCTCACTAGCTGCTTTATTGGCCCATTCAGTGTAATAGTTGTAATGTTTGCTGCTGATATGGCCGACAGTAATCAAAAAGGCCAATGTACTTACTAAAAAAAGCCTGAACAAATTAACTAGCAACGGCTGGTTGATACATAATGTTAGCTCAATAATTCACTGATGTGTCAAGTGGTACAATGTGAAAGTTAATTATGTATAAGATTGTCTAGCAGAAGATGAGCAGAACATTTTAAACCAGATTAGTGCATTATTTTTGTTTTTCACAATTAAATGAAAACAAGAAGAACAACATGCAATACTTAAAGCACCCAGGAGATGAGAGCTCTTAGATACTGTTACCAAGGAAAGACAAGGTGATGCTTTTTTTTTTTTGCTAATTAGCCCTGGGCTGATGGTATTACATCATGGAGTGATTTAAATCATATTCTGTTGACCAAACAACTTATTAAACATGATGAAAATATTTGTTGAACACAAAGTAATGAGCTAACACATGAATGTCTCCAATAAATCACATGAACGCCATCAGTTATAATGCAAACACCATTCATTTATTGGTAGAATATTTCCTCATACTGTATAGGTATCATTCTATTAAATACATATGTACTAAGCCTGTGTGTATCTATAGGCAGGCATTTCACATTCAAGTCCAGGTTCAGTGCAGTGATGACCAGACGTCTTGCCTCATCACAGACTCTCTTGTTACTAAAACAGAGGTGAACGAGGAACTGCTGCTCAAACACATCAGTTTGTAATCTGTAATCATTGCACTTTCTTTATATTAATCTCTCATTTACCCCTCCCTCCTCCTTGATTTTTTCTTCATCCCTTCATTTTACGCCCACATCATAAATAGTCACTAATGCCTTTTAATTCACTAAGGTTGAATCTCTGTGGAGGAGGGACAGAGCAGCCTCCCTGAGGTCTACCTCAGCGGCGCCAAAATGAACCAGCCGGGAATGCATTGTGGGGTTAGCTGTAGAGACAGGCACGCGGGTCTGATAGGGTACAATCAGTGATCAGTTTAGGTCTAGATTGAGACAGTAAGGTCTAGTTTAGGCTGGTTTAGTCCAGTTTTGAATCCACCTGAATCCCGTTGGAGCTAATTGCCTTAAGGGACAAATAAGTTAGCTAACTTAGGGCCAGATGCTATGGAGCTTAGGAGGTAACAAGGCAATGCAAAATAGATATCATTATGCAGGAAGGAATGCCTGAGTCAATTAGTTCTTGAACAGTGCTGTCTGTTTTCTTGAATCTCACAGTAACACACACTTGTGAGCCGTAGCCAGTGATTCAATTGTGCCAAAGAAGGTCAAGATACTATTTGACTCATGAGACAACAGAAGATTTATTTAAGGACTTCCTCTTAGGTGCTCAGCAGAGCAGATCTGTTTGTAGCCTCAGGAGGGGGGAGGGTGTAGGTGGGGTTGATTGGGGGTGGGGTGGGGTCGGAGAGGGGCATTCATGCTTTAGTCGGTGAAGCAGCAGCGGTGAGGATCCTGGTGAATGTCGATGGACAATCAAAGTATGTGGCTTCATTCCAGTCTTCTAAAGGAACAGTTGTGTCTCTGTGGTCAAAGGGTGCTCAGAGTCATCACTGCTGATGGGGGAAAAAGGCATCAAAGGGACTGTTGAGATACACCCTGTTAGTCTGGTGGTGTGTGCATGCTTGTGTCTGTGCATAATGTTTGTGTCTGTGCACCCTGAAGTGCGCCTGAGTGCATGTTTGACTTGTCTGTGTGTGCGTGAGTTAGCTTTTCTTCAAGAGTTCAGGTTATATAGCAGCTGATGTGTCTTTAGACAGACACAGATACATCCAGTCCACGGTTTTATCCACTTCAAGTGTGCACAATGACATCAGACCAGGATCCAGTTCAGGCTCATTTAAACAAGTCTCATTGTAGTCAGCATAGATTGATCCGAAAAGAGTCCATTCTCCGTCGTCTCCCTCTGCAGACCAGAGTTTGGAGGGTGCAGGAGTCTCAGAGGAAGGGGTTGTGGCTGTGTGTCTGTGTCTGTGACTGAGTGCGGGCTGCCGGTCGTGGAGAAAGAGGGAGCAGGGGTTGGGGGAGGTTGGAGGGAAGGTCCAGGAGTCCGGCAGGAGGCTGTGTGAGAGAGGAGGGGAGGATGGGTGGCTGGTGGGGCAGAGGGAGAGGCAGGGACGGGCTGTAGGAGAGCATGTGAGGGGGCAGCGGGGAGGTGGAGGATGGTCTCATTTGATTGAGGGTGAGGCGAGGCTGGTCGCAGTGGAAGGGGTTGGTGGGAGATGGAGCACTCAGACCTGAGGATAAAAAAGTATACAGAATTTTATTTATTTATTTTTAATAAATCTGTGACATTTCTAAACCAGGTGAGTTACTGAATCATTTGTTACCTGAGAGGAAGGGGTTATTGTGCGTCTTGCTAGGAGGATTGGGGGGTATCAGAGCGTCTAAATTGACCAGTGAGGCCCCCGTGGGTCCCAGGAAGGCCTCTGGGGTCCGACACACACGTGTAGGTGGAGCGCTGAGTGGAGGGGCCAGCCGGGACAGGTCAAACATCTCCGGACTGGCAGACTCCCGTCCGTTTACCTGGGGTTTCACAGGAGGGTCAGCTCCGAACAGATCTGGTTTGGAATCTGCGGCATAAAACGGATCAGAGTCCTGCTTCACCCAAACAGCTCTGCATCTGCATCAGGAAGAGAAAGAGAGTTTAAAAAGAGATGTGTAGGAAAGGGCTTCTTCTGTGGCTGCTTCAGTGTTCTTTGTCACAGGGAGCTCTCACTACAATTCAACAGATCAAATAACCAACCCAGAGGAATAAACATGAGGCCATACAGACTGACAGAGAAGGCACTGACTGCACGGCTTGGTGATGTCATCCTGCGTCATCAGCGCATCATCAGGACCCATGTGGGGAAAATCCAAGTCTGGTGACTAAAGGCAGTTTATGCATCACATTAATGCCTCCAATGTGTATAATTATTCTCTGGTCATTAAGAGCTCAGGAAGATAGAAGTGATTACGAGCTTAATTGGGCTGCAAATCAAATCAGATATCATGATCAACAACCACACACGTAGATTCAGGAGGAAAAAGAAACATTTTGTGCAGTGAGGGATTACTGTGGGATTTCAATGTCAGGCAGTTTTTGTGTGTGCGTGGGGGAGGGTGGGGGGTGGTTGGGGTTTATGCCTTTATTTGGCAGCTGCAGTGAAGTTAAGTAGGAAGTGTGGTGAGAGGGCAGAGGGATGACATGCAGCAAAACTTGAGGCTGTATATTTTAACAACTGTCTGATTGACCAGAGAAAATTCCTGCACTCACATGATGCTGAAAGTAACTATTGCCATGGTTACCCAATAATTCCCATGAATATAATATACAACATGTGTTTTGTTAGCAGCGGAGCTTTCAAGATCAGGATCTATAATGATACTTCGACAATCAAAATGTCCTGTGGGTAATCCATTCACTCTCACATCACATATGAACCAAGCCCCAAGGAAACAAAGTGAAACACATCTGTAGCACCACAACACTTCATTTATAGTATGTTGTAAAACATATAACCTCTTCGTAGCTCCTGTGATTTGGATATTGCACCAGGCCATATTGTGATTTCGATGATATTTTGATTCATTGTTCAGTCCCACTTGAGACCATCTTGTTCGATCTACACTGGGCTTCAGCTGACTGAGCTTTTACTTCATCAGACCAAACATGTTGAGGTTGTCTCTCACTTGCTGTTTGCTGGGAGCTGTAAAATGATTATTTTTTCTTTCTTATTAACCATAAACACTAAAAATATTTTTGTTGTTTTTTGTTTTTGTTGCCTGCTGTTTGGGGGCTGATGGTTAGAGTAAAGTACCTCTGGCTGTGTGTCGTCTTGTACTATATTTATTACCTGTGGGACTGGCAGGTTGTGGGGAGGACACTTGAGGAACGTCCTGTTTAGGCTTTTCTTCTTCCTGTGCAGCAAACGGATCTGTCCCATCACCACCTGCATAGGAAATTAATGAAAACTGTGTAATCACAGGCAGAGTATGATGTCAAACAATGAAAACCACAATCATTACTTGTCATATGTGCACTCCTGAGAGGAGCTCATCAGACTGGCCAGTGTTTCTGAAGGTTACTCTACCTCTGTCTGTTGGGCTGTCCCACGCATCATTGACAGGACTGGAGGGGACAGGTGCTGCTTCCCATGGGTCTGTGCATGAGTCAGCACAGGGGGCCCAAGGATTGGAAGCATTGGAGGAGGGGGGGGGGCTGACCAAGGACTACCAATCACAGGAGTGCTGGAGTGAACTGCTGTGAAGATGAAAAAAATGCTATTGTGAGGCATTTCAATCAGAAAAACTCACACTCACAGAATAAGTGGAAACAAAAAGACCTTATTAGCCTGAGGTGTGTGTGGATGTGTTGGTGTGTCTGCGAGGAGCCACCCACCCACCTACAGAGTCCCAGGGGTCAGAGGTGATGTCACAGGTGGGCTGAGCTGAGTTCCACGGATCACTAGGAGGAGGTGCGGGCTCAGAGGATGGGCCAAATATGTCCACCAAGTCCAACATGGCTGACTACAGAAGAAGCAAAACATCCAATACAATCAAACATTCTCTTATTTGCTCCCAGGCTTGTATGAGTCACAGGATCGCTGAGCACCAGGAGACTCTTGATAAGAGCCAGAAGAAATACATGTAAAGCCTCAACCCTGCTGAGCTCTGTGGAAGGAGACTATGCAAAGTGTCACAGTCAGTGTGGCTGGATTATAAATGTGAAAATGACTTAAAAACACTTCCTAACCTTGGTTAAGTGAAGTAGCTAAAACAGAATTACAGCATTGAGTGGTGTAAATCTCAGTGAATCAAGCAGAATTGGAAACTATGCTGAATTGTGTTCTTGGCACAGTTTCAGCTCAAACTTTATCACTGTCTTAAGAAACCATCAATCTCCAAATGTGTTACATTAGAATTTTACAGACACACTTAAGGACAATGTTTATTCATACCATGAGCTGAGAAAATGCTTAATACCTCTTCAGTCAAAGAGAAAAAAAAAAAGTCTGGATGATTTTCTCAAAAATCAAAGAAATGCTTTGGTGACAAGTGGTTATGAGAGAACAGTGGTATTTTATTCCATTGTGTTTATCTCTTTGGTTGTGTTGTGTTTATTTGCAGTGCATGTGATGACAAATTATTTCCTTGAGTAATTTGCTCATGTCTTGTTTTCTGAAGTTGCAGCACAAAACTCATTTAAAAAACACACAAAAAAAAACCATGTTATTTTACTTAGAGTATGAATATCCACTGTTGCTTCTGTGTCATTGCAATTCAACTGAACAGACACAAGATCAAGAGTGAGTGTCCTTTTGAGATCATTCGTTGGTCTGTTGTGGAGCCTGATAAATATCCTGTATCAGAAAGCCATTGATGTCACACTGTTGGCGATGAGATTACATAACACAGCACAGTGAAAGTCGCCTGAGAACATTCAGCAACAGTGTCATTGCTTCATAAATTTGTCAGGCTGCATCTGGACTCCTGCTCAGATTCCTCTGCAGGACCTGAATTTGCAGGGCAGCATCTCACAGCTGAGTAGACCCCAGCACTCCATGTTAAGAAATCGTTGTCTACTGTTCAGACTATAATGTCCTGCTCATGTGGTCTTTGTAACCACACAATCCCCAGGCATGTTTACTTTGTGTCAGCACAGTAAAAATATCATCTAACATTAATCTGCATCATGATAACATGTTACTGTAACTGGGTATTTGGAAATGTTACACAATAGATTTGCACATAAAATATTAATATTAAGTGATTTAAATTTACCACAAGAAACAAATGGCATCTATGTATGAATATATTTTAAATACACAATGTACATAATGTACAGTATAATGTCATCATTAACAAAGATACTAGACATAACTGTTGTCTTCTGCCCCTCCTGTTCCCCTGAACCACACACTACCAAACTGCAGGTTCAGTTTTTGTAGACATACAGAGCTCTGCATAGTTTCCACAGATGAGAAGCTCAATACTCCATCACAGTCACACGACAGTCCACTCATGGTCCCAGTGAGCAACTTGCACATGTGTGATGTGGAAACTTTGAAACTGCGGGGCATGTTATGTCCATTATTCAAACTTTTCAAATGAGCAATACTTGCATATTCAGATTTTCATATTGGATTTTCCAGCGAGACAGAGGGGCTTATGGGTAGGTAACAAACCACATCAGAGACAAACTGTTATTCCAGATCAAGTATCTGTATGCCTTTTATCAGTGCAAATAACATGAACTATGACATGCATCTCTTATTTCCTGATCCTAATTGCTATATATTTTTTCTATATAGCACCAGAAAGTATCAGATAATAATGATAAGAGCGTAATATGACCAATTACAAGGCAAGGGACTTTTACATAAGACAGCCTGTGGCTCTGATTGGCTTGTTGACAGGCCAATGAGTACGGGAGCTGGTGCTACAAGATAAGGAGGATGCTTTCGGGGAAATGTCATGCTGAGCTCAAGGTTAGACAAGACAACGTCATTATTATTCAGCAGGCACCTCTCTTTCGTCCCTCTGCTCTCTACCGTTTCTCTCTCTCACTCTCAAACTCTCCCTCATTATGCTGATCTGTGTTTTTTGTCTCGTTTCCCTCCCCATTCCACAGTCCACACCATAAACTCCACTGCTCTCTCTAAATGCCTGCCAGCTAACCGCCCACAAATGCACCTGCCCACCTCTCCATGCAAAGGCACACTCATGTACCATGCGTGCACCCACACACTTACCATACAGCATGCACACACACACATACACATATGCACACACACTTTTAAACTCACCTCCTGTGTCCCTGACTGGCTCTCTCTCCGGCTCTCATCCAGGGCCTTCTGTAACAGAGACTCGTCTCCTTGGCGACAGCGCTGCTCCTGCAGGGGCGGCATCGTGACATCATCAACATTATTGCCATGAGCGTGGACACACACACACACAGATAACAGTCTTCGAAGGCAGCACCAGCAGCTTTTTCTTTGTGCTGTTGAAATATTTAGTTGACAAAGAGCAGAGGCTGGTTTAGGGCAAAGCAGAGAGAGAGAGTTCAGCGTAATTCTTCCAAAATTACATGTGGAAATTAGAACATGTGTGTGAGAAAAGAAGGATGAAACTGGAGCTGTGCAGTCTGACAGCTACAACAGAGGTCCTGTGAGGGAGAAAAGTGTCCAGCGACACACGTAAGGACGGTGGAAGTTAGGAGGGAAGTCGTTAGTTGTCCACAGAGAAGCTTCAGAGCCATGTGATCAGATTTACAGAGAGACACAACTCGAGGGTTAAAAACATGCATTGCAACAAACAGCTGTAAGGATAGAGGTGTGTTTCTGTATGAGTGTGTGTACCTGCTCATGCTCCTTTTGGCTAAGGCTTAACACAATCTGTAGTTGTGTGTCTTCATCCATCTCTATGGTAACAGGGGTAGGAAGGGCTAGCTAGATGAAGGTGGGCGAATGTTCAGAATGTTTGTCACAAAATTTTCATTACTGGAATCATCAAGAGGATGAGACACGTGTGGCTTGAAAACAGGATGTTTGTGTGTGTGTGGAGCAGAGTGGAGGTGAGAGTAATCCTGGCAACTGCATCATAATATGAATGCCTGTGCATGTGTGTCGTTTTACCTTCTGACTCTCCTCCCTGCTCATGGCTAAGGCCAGCTGGAGCTGCAGCTCCTCCTCCCCGCTGGTTTGAGGTCGAGCCTGCTCCAGGTCTGAGGCGGCACGAGGAGATGAGGACGAGGCTGCAGAGGGAACGTGTGAGGGAGTTTGAAGGAGGAAGGAGTAAGAGTGTGCATGGAGAGTTGGCCAGATTGATGTGGAGCACAGGAAATGTGTGTGTGTGTGTGTGTGTGTGTGGCTGATTTGAATATTTTTAGGCCTACGCTGCAGTATTGATAATCTATGTGGTGGCTCATCCAGAGTGCTGGGCTACAGTGCAAAATGCATTTCATTAGGGATGTGGTGATAAGCCTGAATACAAGTGTGTGTTTTTAACTCTTTGTCCATTTATTCCAAACTGGAAACACACATAATTATTTGCTCAGTGCTCAAGCTAAGTTGTGACTTTATATACCCATGATGCTCACAGTTAAAGGAGGATGGTGACCCTCTGGAGCGGCTGAACTCCTCCCCATACAGTACAGCCATGCTGGGCTGGCTTGTTCGCCTGCCTGGGTGGTAAGATGGGGGTATGCCTCCATACACACCCCCACCACCTCCACTACCACCCCCAGCCATCCGCTCCTTGGTCTTTAGGGCCTGACTTCTCTCTTGTCGGAGCCGCTCTTCATCCCGGAGGAGACACACCAGTTGGCGAGCTTTTTCTCTCACATTGGCCCCCTGGTCTCTGCCGTCGCGGTCCACATACTGGAAGTCACGCAGCGTCTGAACAACACATAGACAAAACTAGCTTTTACAAATGTTTAAAGATCAGTATGAACATCTAAAGCTATATGTACAGTTTACAGTTGTGTTTAAAATGCAGCAAATTGTGATTTTCAAGTTTCAAGTTTTTCAGAAAAGAAAATTATAACGAAACTGTAGTTTTTGAAATTGTATTTTACACACACACACACACACACACACATGGTGATCTCAGTCTGGAGCATTTTTTACTAAATTGCTTGAAATCCTCTTCACATTCCGATTGCAACCAATTAATTGAAGGCTTTTTCGCCAAAATGAAAAAAGTCAGTCACCAGTGGAATGGACAATCCTGGAAAAACGCCATCCAATCATCTTGAACGCCACATTCAAGTTGATTGGATTGTGATGTGGCAATCAAGCTGCCGCCTCTGTCCCTCCCTCTGTCCTCTATGTGTACCCCGATCAGAGTCTTCAAGGAGTTATGACCGCGGAAAAGACAACGCCAGTAATCCAGTGTACCACACTGAAGTCTGGTAGGTGGCAATGTAGCTCTAAGCTGGATGCTGGATGGTTTATTATGTTAGGTGTTTTCTTTCACGTGAATGAGCCATGTGAACAAGCTGTTGGAAAGCCACATCGCTCACATTGGGTCACTGAAGTGCTTTCTGTGTGTGCTGTAATATTTGCTGGTTACACTTCATTTCTTCTATGTATAGACCCCAGGAAAAGTAGTGGTTGCCAGGGTAACAACTAATACTGATCCAAGTAGACAATTAACAATAAAATGGCTGTGGTGCTGAAGTGATCTCCTCTTGTTCAAGTCCTGTATACCTGAATGGTGAAGGCGTTCTCACGGCACTGTTGAGCCACTCTCTCTGATCCGGTCTTCAGCAGGTAATCCAACAGAGTCAGGGCCTGGAGGCAGACACTCATTATCACACTGATGCCCAAAAATCAGCATTTTGATATAACTCTATGCTAGCTGTAACAAGCACAATAAAAAAGAGCCTAAATTCTGTAATATTAAATGAAAGCAGTGAAAGAAGTGGTGTTTAGCAGTCAGAAGGAAGTCATTAAGCAGAATCAAAGAGAAACACACAGGCAGAGGGGACCTATGGTTAAAGATTATGGTCTGATCTGATAGACACTTCCTTATCTGAGGTCACCTTGTAGACATGTCTCCAGTTTTTGCCGCTGTCATTGAGGCGTTTCCAAACCATGCCCATGACCTCAGCAAATGCCACCACATTGAAGGTCAAGTCAGCGATCTCGGACATGAGAGATGAGGACGGGCCCCATGGGTCGTTGGAGGTGGCCTCCCGAACCTTCACATCATAAGCAGGGAAACCACAATGTCTATTTTCCCTCATATTTACATGACAGGATGCATATACTGTTCATTCTCAGCCTGAGTAACAGCATCATAAAGAGGTGAAACATTACAAATCAATACAAGGTAAGGCAGGCACACAAGAGTTTTTTCCTCATGTGACATGACTCAGTGTCAGTGTTCATTACATCATCCTCTGAGCATCCTTGTATCTTCAATACCTAAAAATACATATTACACTTTACTATAAGTCAACACAGTCCCATTCATATTACCTTGATCTCTGCCTCTGAATAGTTGTGCACAATATTCTTCACCTGTCGACGCAAGGCTGAGGTTGTCATGGTGACAGGTGATGAAGGACGTGGAAGGACAGAAAGCGAATACAGCGCTCAAAAGGTGAGGTGGTGGGGGGGTGTCAAAGGGGAAACGTGGGCTGAAGGAGGAGAGGAGAGGTAGCTAAGGCAGTGAATGCTCCTCTTCTCTGTCAGGAGTTACAGCACGCCCCTGTATGGAAGACATGGAAGCAATATGAGTACAAATATCATCTTTGAGCAACTTTATGTCTCTCTTTGAAGGTTGATCCGACTGCACATAAAATTCTAAGACCATCAGAGGTTTTCAAAGTCTGAACTCTGTTCAACCTGTGAAGTACAACCTATGGGTACAACCCTAGTCCTTTTTACTTTTTATAGCCTACATACATCTGGAAAAGAAAAGTAAAAGTAAGCAAAATTACCAAGTTAGCTCCTCCAGTGGGGAAAATAAGTATTTGATCCCCTGCTGATGGTTTTGCCCTTATTTCACTTGATCAAATGCAATTTGGATTTTTTGTTGATATTCTGTCTCTTTCCGTTAAAATAAACTTACCATAAAAACTATAGACCGTTCATTTTTTTGTGTAAGAGAAAACTTACAAAATCAGCAGGGGATCAAATACTTATTTTCCCCATTGTATGTGTCTTTGTTATTTACATTGATATAAATACACTGAGCTTTATAAACATTGATTGATGATAGCAACTGAATGAGTTGCTCACAACTGGCAACCCCTCAGAAGGAAGTAGGTCATATGAAAGCTCTGGCACTCAGGTGTCTGATGAGGCTTCTTGGTGGCTGATTTAATTCAGGCCAACACACGCACACACACACACACACACACACACATATGCAGCTGTCTATGCACACACGCTGCTCGCAACCCATTTTTCTCTTCCAAATTCATATTTCAGAGGGGACACGTGGGAATTGATCATTAGGGGTCCCTGCTATACTTTTCCCTCTGCCTGCGACTATGAGCTGTCACAGACACACAGCGTAATTAACCCACTAACCAAAGCTGAACTAGGGTGACCTCACTAAACTAAACCCTCTCTGATCAGCTCTCTTAGTAAAGTAAGTAAGTAAAGCAAACATTGTTTTATTTCTAAAAAGTATGCTTAACTGCATCATCTACAGACAGTAAAACCCAGACAGACATTAGAACTTCACACACTTCAGTCACTTGTCTGTCTTTGCCTGTTCAGTTTCACTGAATTATTGACCAGATTTGAGTTTTTGTGAAAAAATGTACATAATTGACTCGGGTTTTACCTCCATCAATATATTTCATTGTTAAGCATTACTTTTAATGGACATGTAGACTGTTATTTTTTCAAGACACAAAGCTAATTCTGCAACAATTATACCATCATTTTAAGAAGAACCTCGCGAATAAACTGCTCTAGATTACTGTATAGATCTAATGTACACACTATTTCCATATATTCCAATATATTTAATAGGGATAGTTTTTAAGTGATGGTTATGTAATCACATCAATTTCTTGTATTTTAAAATCTATTTATTTACCATCAGATTTGGATTAACATTCAGATTCCAGGAGAAAAGATGCAGATGCTGCAAAAAGAAATCCACCCTCTTTCTGCTGACAACACTTTTCTCTGTCATCTTTTTAAAGTGATGATGGTTGATTGCACAGTGACTGTCCTCACTATCACTGTGCAGATATTTCTGTCTCTGGACATGAAACTTTGCAGAAAACTGAAGGATCGATTAACAGCACAAGGGAAGTGTGCCCGCCACTGTGCAACCAAAACAGAAGGAGTTGAGGGCTTTGAATTACCCTGGTAGCTGTCGGTGGTTTTGCCAGTGTAACTTTGGAAACCATGCAAATGAAAAGTGCTGTTGTTGAGAATGGTAAAGGGGGTGAAGAAGGAGAGTGACAAAAATCATGAAAAAAGAAGACTAAACTTTCACTGCATGGAGAGAGGGTCAGACTGGGACATTCACCCCTGGGACTGACTTCTTTACTGTCTACAGTCTATCCACACCTCAATGAGGCAGACATCCAGAATTTTTCCATTGGTCCCTATGACCTTTTTGACCCTGGAAGAACTCCAAACCAACATTAAACCGGCCCTCTTTCTAACAAATCAGTCAGTAACAAAGCCCAAACAGCTGATTTACTCTGCCTTTATTACACCAAGATCCATCTTTGTATCGGGCTATAAATAAAACACCATCATAAACATCACTACTAAGACTAAGACTCATGACTACAAGCAAGAACAATGGCATTTTACAGCCAGTGGTGCCTCTGCTCACTGCTACTCCACAGCATTTCACAGAGGATGAAGAGGATGCCACGCTGAAGTCAGAGGGTGCTCCGTCCTGCTGAAAAGCAAACATCAGCAGAAGCACAGAGGACCTGAGACGCACACACCAGAGACAGAGAGCAAAAAACTCAAAGAGGAGGATGAGTCTCACAGTGTTTGTTCATACGAGAAAGAGAGAGCAAGAGTGCGAGACAGACAGAGAGAGGGAGAGGATGAAGGACATAAGAAAGAAAGTGAAGCTCAGCAACTTCAACCAGTATCACCTTTCTGCACAATCATCTACACACACACACACACACACACACACACACACACAAAGGTTACTAGAGGCTTGTGCTGTCTATATGAGGTGTTTGAAACTATTACTCTTTGTACTGCTTTGTCTGACCCCAACACCACAGATCTGTGTGTGTGTGTATCTGGCGACTCTCAAACCAGAGAGGACACAGGGTCAGTAACGGCATCAGCTACAGAGGACTAAGTGTACTAAGCAAATAACATCCATCCTTGTAACAAATGAATTTCCCAATATCTGCCTTGTTGTGAGGCCTGGACTAAGCTTCTGTTTCTGTGAATACAACCAGCTAAGGCCACGACCCCAACAATGCTTTCATGAATCTAGAGAAGACCTACATCATGGGTTCCTTACACATAACTAACAAGATGCTTCTGAACTGTTGTACAACTTAATCTGTATTTAAGACTCAGAACAGGACAGAGATGACTGTGGTGATAAAGTCATGTAAGGACAAGCTGGAGCTGCTCAGTGAATAATGCAACAGCCCCTTCAGACACAATGAGAGCACCTGTGGTGGGTTTGTGGGCACATTTTCTGATCCACAGCTAAATTTCACTTCACACTCAGCCAGTCACTAAATCTAGGCTAGATGTACCAGCTCCATGGAGACTCAACTGATGAAACCATCCAACATGGAGACATCCCTCTGTGTGCACACACCCTTCATATTATATAAAATAGTGCACTATGAGCTCCATGCCCTGTAAGCCTGTACCTTCATAACGCCGGCTGCTACATCCAAGTTTTCTTGCATAGTCGGGTCTGATGCGTCAAAATGCTCCAAACACGGAGGACGTACGTCACGCCGTCGTCCACGTTTCTGGATGCGCATGCGTGCAGAGGAGGCAGGTGAGCTGTATTTTTTCAGGTGGTGATGGGGAGCAGAGAGAGCGCCCATGGCGGGTCTGCATAATGCATAACCCCGCCTCACCACCGCCACCCCACACATCCACATATACACGCACACGCCCCCCCTCCCCTCTTGCAGTGGATTCCCTGTGTGGGTTGTTGCCATGTGTGGCAGATCCCTCCGCAGGGCCAACTGTGGGCTACTGCAGGAGTTGTCTGTCAGGCTGCACATACAGTGTGTCGATAATGTATCTTATTACACTGTACCCTGTGCATGTGGAAACACGGAGATACTGGCCAATAAAAACACAGCAACTAAGCTCCATCCAGCTTCAGCAGCATGCAGCTTACCTTTCCCACTGCTCATCTCTCGCCTCCCTGCTTTCCTCCTCACTAAGTCCTCAGCGTCGATAATATCCCCTCCGCTGGGATCAGCTAAGCAGGACAAGCACAATTATCCACCCCGCACCTATATCCGGCAAACGTGAGAGAAGAGCCGAGCAGCGAATGTTATAGAAATCCTTGAATGGGGATGTCAGTGTCTAAATCCCGGGTTAACGGGGATGATGCGAGCCGCTCGGGCAGACAGTCACTGATGAAATCCGCATAGGACAGGGATAAGCCACAGCACAGGGCTCACTCTCTCCCTCTCTCACTCAGGCTCGGGCAGCCCCATCCACACACGCACAGTCGCACACGGCACCGGCAGGCCAGGCGCATAGCACACACTAATCACAACGGGGAGCGTAAAAGAGAGGCGGGGACGGGGGCGCGTCGTTTGCAGAGTCAGCGGTACAGTTAACCTACTATCATCCACCGGCGAGAGTGTGAAAGAGTGAGTGAATGAGAGAGAATACATATTACTCCACATCTCCACAGTGTCCATAGTGGAAAAAGTTTATTGATTTCACATCAGGAAAAGGTTTATAACAGAGAGTCTATGTGACAGGTTTTATTAGAGTTGGTGTATTTTTTTCTTTTTTTTGGGGGGGGGGGGGGGGGGGCTGTGCTCCTCATGTGTTACTGTGTCTGACCTCCTCATCTCCCTCATCCATCAGGTCACACAGGGTGTCCACCAGGTCTTCCATCAGAGCATAAACCTGTCAGATAGATAAAGTGGGTTTACACATGGGATGTGCATGTGACTGTGGGAATTCCAAAAGTGTACTCATGTGATTCAGCATTACACTCCATTAAAGAGCAGGGACTCACTAACCGTGGCTTAAAAAAATGAAAAGTGACAGAGAGGAGGATAACACCTAACACCAGCATGAAACCAAACTCCAATGTCCAGAATCCTACATTTCCCATAATACCATTGGACAGTGCTTTTTAATGGACCAATGGAGAATAGCAAAAAATTAAAGAGGCAGAGATATCCTGATTTTAATTGCTAGTATGGCTCAAGCTCCAAAAAAAGGCAGAATCCTACATTTCCCATTATGCAACTGGATAGTGTGTCTTACATTATTTCACTGAGTGGTCTTAAGTTTTTTTCTACTTGTGAAAGCTCACCCAACACAGGTATTATACATCTCTGTAAAATAAAAGCTCTGTTTGAAAGATAATAGAAGGATTCACCTTTTGGTGCAGAAGTCTGGTGTAAGTGTTCATCACCTCCAGTTCTACAACAGAAAGTTGCTGGCTGATGGCTGGCTCTGGCTGGGTGTTAGTCAGTGAGGCAGACTCCTTTCCTTGATTTTCTTTTTCTGTAATGTGCTTCCCCGATTCTTCTCTTTTTTCCCTTTCTTTTTGCTCTCCTTTGTACAAAACAAAACAAACATATGACATGTATAATTTACGGATGACTCGTCATAGAGTGTTTAGTGAGCATGGAGGATGATCACATTGCAACAGTGAGTTGGTTGGATAGTATATTCACGTGCCTCTTATGTGATGAAAAACCACCTCCCACATTCATGATGGTGTGTAATGTATTGTTTGTTTGAGTTTAGATATGTATGCATGTGTGTGGACCACAGATGGCTTGGACCAGTCCAGGTCCTATTAATTCACACCCTGGGCACACATTTGGAGAGCAGGTGCCCATTTTCACACAGTGCTCTCTGTTACCATGGTAGCCTGTGAGTAATAGGCTGTACCTTACCTATGATTCAACCATCACACAGAGAATGAAAAAAAAATCACTCAGCAAAATATGCAGTCATAAAGACACAAGTGTGTTTTTAGTATACACGTTTGTTGCACTTTTAATGAGGACATAGACTATCATAAGGTCGTGGGCTAGATTCACAACCAGAGCGTTGTTTATGTGGTGATCAATTGAGCTCCAGCACACATCATCCCATCATCTATATCTGAACAACACAGTCAGTGTCCTCGTTAGGATTCTCAGTTCCTGTGTCGACAACCAAAAGTTTCTGAAATTTGGATTTGTGGACAGGATGATGAGAAGTTCCTATGTGTAATGGGATAGGTGCATGGAGGACGGGAGCAGGAAAACAATCATCTGCATTAAAATGAATGAGTATGTAGCGACATTTGCTTGCTTGTTATCCCACCTGACCAGTGACAGGGGAAAAATATGATTGGCCTCTTTTGCTAAGCTACTATAATGGCTCCTCAGGGGAACAACACTGGGAGAATGAGATTAGTTTCCTGCACTAGTTAGTGGAAGGACTGAATAAGGGATGACTGGTTACCCTATGTCTCTTACTCTTTTGCTGTCTTTCACAACACACACACACACACACACACACAGGCAAGAACATAATGTTGCAAGTATTACTGAGGATGAGTATGAGGCCAAGTTGTGTGGAATAGTAACAAGTCAACAGTAACTAGAGGTGGGTGACTGGCAGATAAATGAATGAGGAATGAACAGCTTGTTTGATGAGAAGGTGACTTATGACTGGATCATAAACCAGATGAAGCGATGTGTCATGTCTTACAAAACATGGCGCTTCATTCATGCTCATGATTAAAATACTTGTGAATCTGCTGCCACTCGGTGGCAAAACATTTTATGACTCTATGATCCTCTGTGTGTTGATGGAGATGAGCACAGCTTCACAAACAGATTTTCTCCCCTCACCTCCACTAATTTTTCAGCTGATGGAGACTTGGGCTCTCGTTTGTTGCCATCTTTTAACTTGGACATGGCTCCACTCTCCTCTTTTGAAACAGCTCCTCCCTTTTTCTCCTTCTTCTCATCTTTTTTTATATCATCAGCCAAATCTGTGATGCAATAACAGCCAAAGCATGCATTAAATGCTTTCATGAATTTATGTCTGAGTTAAAGTGTGGGAGTCTCACCAGCGTCAGAGAGTAGAGTTTCATCCAGTTTATCAGCCCATGTGTCTCTCTCTGGGAGGCCCAGCAGGTTTCTGAGCCTCAGGGCCTCATCAGCCATTGTGTCCAGAAGCTTCCTCCACAGCTTCTGTCTGCAGAGGGCACCACACACCACCATAACCTCCAGGCTCACTACACTGAGTGTGCAGTGTGTGGGACACTATCAAAGAGATGCTACATGTCTCATGTGTGTTTATGCCTTACCCAAGAGCTGCTGCTGTTTGATGGTGGTGTTCCAGTGCAGACGGTTCAGACAGCTGCAGAAGTAGAGAGCTGAGCTGGGCCAGGCTCTTCTCTCTGGTGCTGGTGTCCTGAGCTGAGTCTTGTTCAGGCAGAGACAGCACCACCTGAATTATGGGACCAAATGACTATAAGTAAATATGTCTCTTTTTTAATGTCATTATGGTATGAAATTGTACAAAAACACGCACTTTGAATTTAAATGTTCTACATCTTTGACTGAACCTGACGAACTTTCTCTACATTAACCCAGTGTTATTGTATACCACATTACTACATTTCATCTCTACCTGTTGGAGAGTATCAACCGAGAGGTCCCAGGTCAGCCCTGGATTTATTTCTTGCCACAGTCTCTTCATGTCGTTCACTGGCTGATGAAGGTACTGCAACTAAGACCATGGGTGGAGTTAAACTCTCTTATGCAATAGGTTTTATGAGTATGAAAATGTGAACACAAGATCTCCATGAATAGAGTGCTATCTTGCTGCAGGATGAAAAATTTCAGTGATTGTTATCTTCCTCTAACATCTGCAATACATGCCACAGTTTATATTCATTTACTTAACAGACAAGAAATATACATTCACCATGTAAAATACCACAAGAGCCGTCATGATCCTAATACTTGGTAATGCTAAGGAAAAGTAACTCAACCCCAATAACAGATGGCTGAATTGATGATGATGAGTCAAGAGATAGTATTTCTTGGGGTCTTGAGGTTTGGTTATTTCTTCCAATAATGTTTTCAATCGTTTTATTTCTCATGTGTATTTGAAATAAGCTCAGGGAACTTTTGAGAGAGAAATACCCTACATTCACAAGAGATGAATCTCATCAGCCCCCCAATTAACCCAGTTACAACCAGGCTTCTTCTACAGCGCCACGGCAGCACGACCTCTTTTGTACAGTGTAGAGGCAGTGGTGAATGGTGTAAAAATATTAGCAGTTACAGTGTATAATTAGTTAATGAGCAACTGAAAATTATGATTTGTCAAAAATATAATGGTGGGGAGCTAAATGGATGAGGACTAAAATAAAATCCAGGTTAGAAAAGAGCAGCCATAATGGTCCTAATGACACTCCACACAGAAAAATGTCAAACAGAACAACGTGATGAATGGGTCATTTAACAGGTCAACTCATACTAATTCAGAGGACATGACAAAGATTCAGACTCAACTACATATGGACAAAAATAAAAACTATTTGATAGACTAGTGGTAAATAGAATCAGGCCACCATCATACATGACGAGTAACATGACTCCAGCTACATTTAGAGTTAAAAAGGAGACCGTGACAGTCTTCAGGAGCTTTCTTTGTGCTGTCCTAAGGGGATTTTGTACAAAGAAGAGTATTACATTCTTTATAGGAATTGCATCAACCTGTAATATTTACCTTGGGGTTTTTGTTTTCAAATGTTTGCACCTCAGTGATGTAGAGCTCTGGAGGGGAGCTGGGTCTCTCTGGTGTTTGGATGCCACGCACTATCTCATCCACAATCGACCGACACATTTTCACCATCACTATCTTGTCCAGCTTTGTCTGCTCGCATACACACAGAAATAAAAAAGAAAATTTATGAATTTGTTAATGTGGATTTCAAAGGCCTCTGTTCATGTGTGTTTGTCTCACTTTCAAACAGACAATTGTACACAGTTTAATTGTATAACTACCTGTATGAAAAGTCTCTGGTCTGCAGTTTTGTCCTGGTGCAGAGCTACTCCCCTCAACATGACCTGCACTGAGGCTCCTTGCAGCAGCAATGGGTGGGTGTTGAGCTGCCATTGTTCAGTTTTGATGCCAGGCTTTTCTGACTTAAATATAAACTCTACTTGCTGGGTGTCACCTGGAAGAATAACACCTGGATGTGTGGGGGAGAAAAAGCAGTCAGGCGGGTTGAAGACTGATTGACTGATAGACTGACACACAGACAAACAGTGTATGACGTAAGAGGGTGGCAGCAGGTGTTTGATTATGTTTGTGTATGTACCAGAGGAGGAATTGAAGTAGAAGTGCGGGTCCACTGTTTGTGATTTCAGCTTAGGAAAGCTCTGCAGCAGGGGAAGCTGCTGCCAGCTGTAGAAGATGGCTGTGCTGCCCTCATTGTGGAGCTCCAGGTGGGACAAGGCTCTTTCTCCAGTCATGGCCTGAAAGAATATTGTGGCACTGATTCCTACTTCTCCCTGATGAATGAGTGTTGGAGAATACAAGTAGGGGGGAAGAAGAAGAGAAAGCCAGTATTCACATATTGCCTTTGTCTCAAACACAGGGTAAAAAGACTCAAGGGTTGAATCACATGGTATTCCACAATACCAACTCCATCAGCAAGGACATGACATTCTACCGCTTATTTATGTATTTTTCTCTTTTACAAAAACAAGATTTTCATTCTTTTAATCAGTTTCAGTAATTTCTGCCTCCCCACGCTCTTGATTTATGTAAAGCTACTGCCAACAAAAACAAAAAAAAGTACAAACTTGGCTGTAAAGAGAAGGCTTCAGATTTTAATATAAGAAATGGCTGACTTGTCTCTTGCTGTGCTGAGAGATTTTCTGTTGTGGAAATTTAGGAGCAAAGATAACCATAGAGGGAACGTTGAAGTTACATTAAACAGGGAATTTAAATAATTCAAATTTATAGTGGATCAGTGTCAAAGTTGAATGGTTTAATCCTTGGCCCATGCACTATCCCTCAACCAACTTTAGTATAAATCTGATCAGTACATTTACTGTGATCCTGCCACAGAATAGGTCGTTCTGTACCTGGTGAGTGGCAGAATTTCCGGTCCAGCTTGCAAGATGACCACAGAACCTCAAGGCAGGGATGAGTGGAACATGTGACCGAGTGTTGTCAAACTGTGACAGCAGATCACTGTGAAAGACAATGAGACTGCACTGTCAGTGTTATTTTGTGTGAGTACAAGCTGTATCCACATTGGTGTTTCCAGGTTTTTTTTTTAGTAGAGACAATTAAAAGACTGATTCTTCCTTTGGGAAACAGCAGAACTCTAACATAGCCAAAATCTGAAAAGCAGAGGGACAGAAAACGCTTAGCTGACAAACCCTTATATCATGGTTGTGATGTGGTCTGATAGATACTTCAAATTTCATTTTTTTGTTTGTTTTTTAATTTAGTCAAACCGTCTTAATGACATACACATAGAGCAGGTGACTTGTGTTTCTTAGTGCCTTTTGGAATAAAGACAGGACTGTTGACCTAATCTTGACACACTCAGTCTAGAAGAAGTCTTTTCTTACGAGTTCTCCTTCTTCTCTTCTTTGACCTCCTTCTCCTTTTCTTGTCTTTCCAGTGACGGGGTACCACACACTGTGACAAAGGTTAAGGGTTTGCCAGAGCCAATCACCTCCAGCCCATCGATGTCCTATAATCAAAACAACACAGAGAGGTGGTTTTCAAGGCAAAGATCAGCCAAATCTAACGCTGTGGCCACTGCTAGCAAAAGGTAATACCCAACACCCTCTTCAGCTCAACATCAATAGATGTTCTGTCCACTCACATCCAGACACAGAGGACAACATTAGAGTCTAATGAAGCCTTCAACACAACAGGACTGGGTGTTGTGGAACACACTGTCCAGTTATTAATGGCAAACTCAAAGCTTATCAAGGTGAACACGCACCGTTCTTCTACCCCCACCTCAACTGCTGAGTGAAGATTTCAGTCATCCTTGATAGTCTGTAGTTCTACAGTGTAACTACAAAGCTCTGTTGTTATATTGTGTAACAGGCAGAGTGAAAGAGTTCCTTCTGTAGTTAAAACTTCTCTGCAAAGTCATTGCTTTCTCTCCTCCATCCCTTACTGATTACCCTCATCTTTTGGCCTCTCTTGGCAACCCCCCCTTTCCCCTTCATCTTTCTCTCACTTTGCACGTATGTCACAACGACACAGGCTAGTCAGCTCCTGACAGGATAATCTGTCTCTGTCTGTGTGTTTGTCAGAAGGTACTTTAGACCTCATATCGCCTCTGCATCACACCACTGGGACCACAGAACACATCACAACAGTATATGTGTGTGTGTTTGAGGAGGAGCGCAAAAGAGAGAAAGATAGAAAAAATGTCATTCGAATAAACCCTCCCATAACTAACACCTGTTACTTAGTTTGTTAATAGGATTAAATGGGAACTGGCTGTGCAAAGAAGTGCACATTTGTGTTTATTTGTATTGAAGTGTTTATCCCAGAACCTCCTGCCCCTGCTGATGGAGTCATTGTAATGCAGAGACAGCAGTAAAGCAGGCTCTGTCCTTTTTCTTGGGCTCTGATACCCCATAGATCTCAACAGAGCTACTCTATGACTTGGCACGCTTCAGATTTCATAACTGTACCTTCTCTATTTTACCATGAATGTGTGCAGACATGAGTGTTTATGGAGAGGCTGCAGAGCTTTATTAATCTCATTATTTTTGTGCGTACTGAACGTACATTTTACAAAGGGTGCAGGTTTGTTTTCATTTTTGGTAGGGACATTTTTTTATAAAATATGTAAAATATGTAAAATAATATGTGCTCCTGTTCACTACCTCTTTTTTCTCTTTTTTTTCTCTCTACAGTATGTGTTTGCTGATATAACTTGCCTGCCTGGGCATGTCAGTTGGATGCAGCATGATTTTTTTTCTTTTATTTATAAAACAGATAGTTTACATTTTTCAGTAAACAGAAACCTCAATGTGATAGATTTTCCAAAAAGTGTTACAATATATATAATATAATATAATATATATATTATTTTGTGGTGTGGTCCTCTATTTTTACCTCCTATCTGTTGGGAATGATCTTCAGATCTAACCTAAGAATCTTTACCTCTGCTCTATCATTTTGTTGGTTTGGCCAACACAAAATAATAGTTTCATAATAGAGCTACAGTTATGATCAATCTTATTTTAAGATTTGATCAAAAGTGGGAAGAAGATAAATGATTGGATTGATGACAGAATATTCATATTTTGACAAAGCTTTTAAGTTACTGTAGTTTTCAAAAAGGATCAGATACTGAACAGATTCAGAAGTTCAATTTAATTTTATTTATCAATAGATTTCTTCATTTTCTGAAGTGAAGACGTTTTAGATTATGAGACCTTTATACTGCAAATACTTGTTGTTTCAAACCTCTACTCACGCTGCAGCTGGTCAGCAATGTGTAATGCAGTTTGCCTTTGAGAGTTGGATCATAGTCAAATATTGCCCATATCCCTTTTTTGCTCTTTATATTACTGATCAAGATTTTCTGTGCTGCATAGATCACATACAGTTTTGATTTACTAGCAAGGACAATTCAGCAACACCTCATCATTAGCAGGGACATACTGATCCTGACCACACCCAAAACAATGCCAACACATATTACAGCCGATAAAATACATCACAGCAACAGTGTATGTGTGTATGCCTGTGTGCCTTGCCCGTTTGATGTCATTTGTTCCCGTACAGTAAACCCAGAACAGTGTGCCCAAAGCTGGATGATCACAGGCTGTTTGTGAAGATACAGACTGATTATGAGCAGCTAGCAGCTCTAGCAGCAAGAGACAGAGTGTCCTGAGGGTGCCAGCAGCTTCAGTGGGCTGTGAGGTTGGACAATAAGTGGTCCAGTAATGACGCTGCTTGTGTTGAAACAAAAGTTGCATAATCAAAACCTGCGCTGTTCCCATTAAATTAGTCTTGCTCACTGTTAAGAGAGAACTGACAATGTGTTAGTTAATAATATGCAGTTCATGTTTGAACTGATTAGATCAGGGGTTTAGGGAGGCAAAGATACAGCATGAGGTGAAAGTGACAAGTGCATGCGGGTGTTCCATAAACACCAAGAGGGTAGGTAATATAGATTGGACCACTGATTTGGCCTGCTCACCTGTGCTGTCAGCATCTGGAGGTGCAACATTAGCGCACAGTCCATGGTGGGTGGCTGTTAAGTGGGTGGGTGGCTGTTTGGAGCAAACTCCTTAACTTAGTCAAATCTTATCATAATGTCCATCATAGAGAAGGGATCTCTAAATCTCTTCATAACTCACAGAAGATATTACACCCCTTATAATTGACCTCAAAAATTGCTCAACTTTTATATACAACATTTATTTATGTGCTATATATTTATTTTTTAATTTTAAGTTTTCTTAAGCATCAAAGTAACCTCTTGTAGTAATTTCTTGTAGTACCGTATGGTAACAATAACTGCTAATAGTTATTCCTTTTATACTGCTTAAGTTTGCCAAAATGTAAACAGCTATTGCCATAAATCTAGATAACAGTGTTACTGTTGTGGTATGAGACACTAACCTATGCACCCAAAATGGAGACAGAGTTCCTACATCATATTTTCACTACAAAGCAGTTTGAATAAAAACCTATAGATGATAAAAAAGACATGCATGTTAAATGTGGATTCTTGACTGGTCATTTCAGCCATGCTATATTGGGAATGCCATCAGGCTGTAATTTTATATTAGTTTGACTGATTGTAACTTTTTGAGTATTTAAAACACATAATACATCCAAGGCTTAGGAATATAGTCCCACATTACTTGAAATTCAAGGCAACAGTGATATTAATATCTGAGAGTTGAAAATGAGATTTAAAAAACTTGTGTTACTGGCTTTTTGATGTCCATGTCTCGTAGAACCTCCTTGAGTTCCTGGCACCGATGCTGTAGATAGGCACTCTGGTCCCAAGTCCAAGAAGCTGAACGCAGAGTCTCAGCACAAATGACTCCTACATGATAAAAATTTGCGCAAACAAAGAATACAGTCAGTCTCATGGAGTGACTGAATGTTCATGTGGTTTGAGTTTTCCCTCTTCATCCCAACCGTGACTGTAAAAATGGACAGTTTAACTGTCACAGAGCACTTTTTTTAACTGGGGCACCACTATGTTCCAGGTGCACGAACAGAAAGAAAAGGGTCAAGAATGAGGCTGAAGGGTAAAAGTGGGACGTGGTGTAGATATGTGAACCTGATTCTTGCTGTATGCTGCATGGTTGTCCGACATGTGTGACAGGTTTCCGTCTGCCCTGCTCTGTCTGGGTCAGAGTGGCTGTGATGCCACTTATTTCATCTCCATAACGTTGGGGGAGACTCCAAAACTCACTGCCCACACGATAACCCTGAAACAAACAAGTTACGACGCATGAGTGAAAATATTAGCAGAGATTTAAGTATATGGGAAACTATAATATGAGTCTGAGAGATGGAGGCACAGTAGACAAGGGTGTATCATACATATCCAGAGTGGATGAGTGGCATGACTTGGTTAAGAAATTCCCTCTGCTCCTGAAATTCTCTGAAACGGTTGGCTTGGTTCATCAGTAAATTCTCAACTGGCCTGTCAAGCAAATCTTGATAGAGGTGAGAAAAGCAGCAGATAAAAAGGGGTAAAACAGACAAACATAAGACAATGAAGTAGACTTGGAAATCAAATGTTTTTTTTTCCAATTACCCATATTTCCAGTTCTTTAATTTATAAAACCTTCAGCTGTACAGAAGTTATGGTTATAATACTGGTACATGACACAAATTTGATCTCTGTCTGCTCCAGGTACTTTCAAACATGCAGCTCACCAGATAAAAAATCCTGCTGCCGTTTGCGCTCCCTCATGCATGAATGCCAATGTTCCAGAGCATTACTCTGGATGTTTCTGCAGCCTGAAGAGTCCCTGTGCCCACTCTCCGCAGCCTCAGAGTAACGCCTCCCTGGGGCCTCAGATGGTGGTTCTTTCTGAGACTCTGGTATTTGCCTCGCCAGCTGCATTGTGAGGGAGGACAGAGGAAACCGGAGGTGACAAACAGTCAAGTCAAGATATTTGTATTGCATTTGTTGGTTCACAGTGTGTGTGTTGAATTTACCTCTCTCTCCTGTTTTTCTTCCAGATAACATCTAAAGTCCTTTAAACTACCCAGGATGCAATGTGGAAGAACCATCCCTTTGTCATCAAACCGAAGCCCTTCTGGTCCTTGAAAGAAAGTTACAGAGAAATAGTCATCTTCAAATCAAGACTGACTATCATGACCTGTATAACATCTCTTTTTAGCAAGAGGAAATGTTTCAGAATACAATGTACGCTCTGTATGCTACTGTCCATGAAAGCAAAGGAATACAAATTACCTGGGTAGCCCACAGGCTGAGACTCAGGGTCAAGATCCTCTGGATGACTCTTACCCATACAGGCTGTGAGCAGTTGTTTCTGATGATTTTTCACCTTGGGTGGCTTCAACACATCAGGCTGCAATAATATTCACACTCTTAGTTTCATGAAAGTGCCACACACTATATTCTACTGGAAAAGGAAAGTGATTAAATATTGGTAAACACTGTATAGGGATAAAGTTGCTTACCTTATTGAGGTGCGGGAGAGTGGCCAAAGCCTGGATATCCTTGCCTTTACGAGTAGAGTTCTTGGATTGCCCATCACCTGATATGGAAAACTCCTCTAATGTTTTTATTTGCTTGTTTTCTAGAGAGGTGAGGAGAAGAGAGGAGAGAGAGAGAGGAGAGAGAGAACATTACAACAGTGTATTTAAGTGATGATTTGTTATTTCTGGGTGCTACAATACATTGAAGTGATTAATATTTAAAAGAATACTTTGTATAATCTCTCTCCCTGCAATCTTTACACACAGATTGTCATGACTTATGTCCCTTATTAGAGATCCCCTGATTTTAACATTTTAAATATTGAAAGGAGGCTCCACTTCACTGTGCACATGATACATCAGTACTGACACACTCGGCAGAGACAAAGAGATTACTCTACAACATTGACATGGTTATGCAATTCAGTTAATTTCTCTTTATCCAACTGTGCCCGATTACAGTTTCCATGACCACAACAACAATTAGGAGTCCTTGGCTTTTTGTAAATGTTCCAACTCCCTCCATTTTTCCTTCACTAATTCAGCACAGATTTTCAGATAGTGTTTTGCTTTTCAGCAGGTAAGAAATGCCTTTGGCCCTTAAAACATGGCATGTAACAGTGTTTTTATTTCTTTGTTTAGAGACTCATCAAAAGCTTTTGGCATTGACCCATACTCTGACTGAGATATTGTGCATTTCTTCCCATTTAAGGTATAACATCCACATGGACTTAATGCCTCCCACTCTGACTCTCAATGTTAGAATGCAACTTAGTACATTTTCCCTAGTATTATACTTAAGGGACTCAGACGTTGCTTTCAATAGATCTACATTTAGTAGATAACTTCAGCTTCCGGTTACTTTGCAGTTTCATATACATTTTGACGTGTCATATGTTAAGATCAGGTGAATTTTCACAAGCTAGCACGCAGTACATGTAGTAGCTGATTAAATACTAAAGCCCACGTAAACATAACACTCTGTACTGTTCTACTTAAGGTCCTTTCACACCGGGGACTTAAATACTGTGGTAAACTTTCCAGATGCATGTCTGTCACTGTGGTGTATGCCAGGCTACTTCACCACTGTTTGAAAAGAAGCTGATCTTCATAGTGGATATAGAAGCCAAGTGCGACTAGCTCAGACATTTGTGGAGAAGGGGAAAGAGGCTGTATGGGAAATCGTAGCTGACCTGAACGACTCAATGGTCCGAATTCTTTCGTCTCACCGCGGCGCATTTGGTCACCTACAAATAGCCTAATATCATTAGCAGTGCTAACTAAGCTAGCTCTGAGCTCCAGCGTGTTTTCTCTAGTGGTAACCAAGGCAACGGAAACTCTAAACCGCAGAGCTGCCATAGCAACGATTGAGTCAATCAGACGGTCTGTGTTTTTCGTAAACTCTTTACAAAATAAGATATAGAATAAAATAAAATAAAACAGACAAAATGTAAAATTCTTTCTATTGCTTTCTTTCTTTCTTTATTTCTTCTTGTGTTGTGCCTATATAATTAGACAAATATATATATCATAACAAAAGTGTGCGGAGATTACGGTTTGAAAATAAAACTAAATAGCCAGGATAATCAGAATCGTAACAACAGTGTCGTATTGAACTCCTCAGAGCCTCTAGGCTGAATCACAAGTGGGCCAGAGAATGTCCTCAACTGTATAGGCCTATCCTGCCTCCTCAAAACACAGTGTTCCTTTGAAGAACACAACAGCCTTTTCTGTCAATCAGCATGACGCGGATGAACCACGGGGTTGAGGACAGCCTATATAAAGTCAACTGGCATCAGCCTCCGCACTGTGGACGAGCTTGAGCAGGCATATAATACGGCAGAACACCAGTCAGCCACTTCGTTGTGCGCATCCACCGGTCAAAACCATTTTACAGCGATGGAAATGAGCAGCCTCTCCTCCGGCGCGCAGACCACTTCCATCCCTGTTGCGCATCAGCGCAGCTGCTCCACAGATGTCTCTCAGTTTCATGGTAACATGGACGCACAGTGCGCTGGCTCCCCCAAAGTTTTACTGGCTTACAAAAACGCATCGCAACACCTGAGCTCATCGGGGATTAAAGCGGGTTTGGGGATACTCAAAGTAGCCACGTCTCAGTGGAAACAGGAAAAGAAGACGCGCTCAGGGGCTGCCGTAAGACAACTGTCCACTGCCAACAGCAGCCACCCCTGCAAAAGATCTCCACTGGATCAGCTGGCAGCTCTTGTCCTACATGGTCAAACCCGGCAAAAACAGATTGGACACGAGCACCGACAAGACGCCCTTTGCACCAAGCCGCAGAACTGTAAGCGCATCGTGGTTCTTGGTGCGCCACGGGTCGGCAAGACCTCCATCCTCAGGAGATACCTTCGGGACGGATTTGTGGAGGAGTACAGTCCCACCTCCGAGGATTTCCTCAGGAAACTGTTTCGTATCCGCGGGGAAACCTACCAAATTGACATCCTGGACGCATCCAGGGAAAGGGACTTCCCAGCCAAGCGGAGACTGTCTATACTCACTGGTGCGTAATGGCTCAGTCTTAATCTCTGTTCTGCAAAACTTTAAATTGTATGTTAGTCTTTCATTTCTTCAAGTAGCCATAGGAGGTGATGGGTGCATGCGAAAATACGTGGCATGAGTCTCTCCTGAAAATACATAGTAGCTAATAGTTGTTTTTTTCCCATTTTGCAGGAGACATTTTTCTTCTGGTATTCAGTGTAGATGACCGAGGCTCTTTCGAAGAGGTGTGCGCCCTGCGTACGGAGATTCTTGCTGCTAAATCCAAACTCACTAAATCGTCTGTGCCAGAGCAGTGCGCACCGCGGGTCCCTTTGTTAATCTGCGCCAACAAGGTGGATCTCCAGGAGTCTGAGAGAGAAATACCACAGTCCGAAGTGCTCCAAGCCCTCGGTGATGACTGTGCGTATTTTGAGACATCTGCAAAGGACAGCACTAATCTGGAGAAAGTCTTCGAGACTTTGGCAAAGCGAGGCGGTCTTCCGACTGAAACTGGCCCGTCTCAGCACCGCAAAGTCTCCCTTCGTTCGTACCAGGCCATAAGGTCTGGCCGTGTTGCGGGTAGAGGGAGTCAGGCACCGGGGCGCGATGATCCATGCGGCGCACTGTACCCTCTCGCGCGGCGGCCGAGTTTCAGCACTGATCTCCGGCAGGTCATTGGACCACATACGGGACGGAAGCCTGGCAAGGCACGGGAGAAATGTCAGATTCAGTGAGAGACAGAGTATGAGAGGAACGAAAAGCCACTAATGTTCCTTAATGTATTATGTTTGTGTACATACATGCAATTAAGCTGGTGTTTTTGAAATAAAACATTTTAACAGTAAAGTGGTTTGCGTATTCATACAGGATCTATATCTATCTATCTATCTATCTATCTATCTATCTATCTATCTATCTATCTATCTATCTATCTATCTATCTTTCTGTCTGTCTGTCTGTCTGTCTGTCTGTCTATCTATCTATCTATCTATCTATCTATCTATCTATCTATCTATCTATCTATCTGATTCACACAATGTGAAAGAGAAAGTGGGTGGATGTGGAGTCAGGAACTCCATTATTTGATTATTGTATGAGTATTGCATAACCTATACTCAGAAATCTATTAGCAATTCTTTCTCTCACCCACACTTTTATGTCTCTTCCTGTGTGTGTGTGTGTGTGTGTGTGTGTGTGCCTCTGTGGGGATTGCCAGGAGTCCCACACATCCTAAACAACCAAGCCGAGTTTTCCAGTTGGCATAGCCTGCACCTTTTCATCCTACACTGCTCTATAAATGATTTCTGAGGTAGGCCTGTCACTCAGTGGGCTTCTCATGGCCGCCAACCATTAATCCATACTGGATATTTAGCTTTGATATCCAGGGTGACTGTTTAGTCATTCTCGCTTTTGCACAGCTGAAAACGCCTCTACAAAAGACATGAGGTTCAGCACAGCTCATCTCTCAAACTGAATAGACTAACAGTAGAGACATGATGTCCATTGACTAGACTAGGTGAAATAACGTGCGCAAAGTAGAGGTTCTACCATGACATGGTTTAAAAGCTTTATAACAACCCCATCCTCATCATTTATCTCATCGTTGTCATGAATAAGAGAGCTGCACTAACTGAAGGTCACCTGCTCCTGTAAGGCTGGAGGTGATGTAGATGCGTTTCTATGAACACTGCTTTAATGTTCATACTGAAAAATATTTGTGCAATAACACACCACTCAGCCATCATCGACATCTCCAATGATCCCCTATAGCAGTGTTTTTTTTTTCTTGTGTCCAATCATAATCACACTGCTTCTCATGTGCAGTGATAAATGGATCAAAAACACCCCTTTCATATCCTCACTAAAGAATAGTGATAAAAGTCCTCAAACCTCCTCTTTACAGATAACCATATCATCACCAAGAGCTCCCATATATATATATATATATATATATATATATGTGTGTGTGTATTATTATTATTATTTTTTTTTTTTTACAAAACAAACAGAAACACACATTAAAGTGGTTTCTTTACTTGGTGAGCTCTAATTGGACACTATTATATAGATGTGTTGTTTGGCTGTGTGAGTCATGATGCCTGAAAGCATCAGAACAATGTGAGTGTCTAGGCCAGGCAGACATTTGGGGACCACATACAAAACCTTTTCTTTTCTTTTGCTAAAAAGAACTGTTTTCAATAATGTATCCAGTAATAGTTGGGCTAATATGCACTAAAATTGAATATTCGATGGACAAATGTCATGTATAATCACCTGATGACCCCTATTCAATTGAGTCATTCAGTGGGTGAGCAGTGAAAGGTGATCCCTGTTACCACTGCTCCTCTGACATCAGTTCACCTGGCTCTACCAAAACACATCATCCTCTATTCCAAGAAAACCATTCATTTCCATCCATCAATTCTTCTGTGTATATTATCCTCCTTTCTTATGATTCATTGAAGAGATATTCTCCCTGTCGAGAGCTCTGTTTACTCTATGTGGGCTGCAGTCTACTGTGATTGCAGGGGCAGGACTGGTGTTTAAAATCCTGAAAAACAAAAGAAATGTATTTTTAAAATAATTGCTTCTTGTTTTTTATATAGCTAAACAAATACTGGCTTCTCAGTGATAACAGCAGTTTTACCAACTGAAATATTAATTTCTCACGCTGTAGATAGAAAATGTCTTCTTTGCTGAAACCAGAAAGCTGGTGAGGAAAGTGGTGGGGAAAAAGATAGCAGCCTCAGGAGCTGATGAGCAATATAGAGGAAATAGGAATACATGGCATTGTTTTTGTATTGTAAAACAAATTGGTGACAAGACCTGGGACAAAGAAGAGACTAGCAGAGATAGGAGACACACACACAGCAGCACAGCAGAAATCCAAAAAGCCAGAGAAGCAAAACCATGAGAGAGTTAAGCAGCTACACTGGGGTGATAATCTGGCAAAGAGTGGGTGTGGCACAGGGGCTTCAATACAGAGAGGGTAACAAGACACAGGTGTGGTGATTATTGGCCAGAAAAGAACAATGGGACTCGACATGAAATGATGAAATAAATAGGAATGAATACTACTGATGTCAAAATAAAACAGGAAGTCCATGAATCACTCGAGACAGAGTCCTGGCAGTTGGTCCTGAAATGAAAATCATATGATATACATTCAAACTGTAGATTTTCAATTGTAGGTTAATGTTATGAGAGGATAAGAACTAATCAGTGTGAATGTATAACACATGGCTGTGATTTCTGAATCATAAACTTCCCCAAAGACCGCAGAGAGAGCTGCTAACAGTGTCAAAAGTGACACACAAACAGTGGTAAAACAGGGAATTTAAGCATAGCCTATGACCCTTTGAATAATTGAAACAACTGATATTAATCAGTTTCTAACATGTCCAGAAATCAGTCTCTGTCATTGGTTGATGGCAGTCTGGGGGAGGAGTTCATCAGCTGGCTGATAGGTCACTTTAGTAGGAAACTTCACACATTTTCATTTGAACTCATGTGGTTGATAGCAATCAAGATAATCTGGCATTGACTCAAATAATATCAGTGCCAGTGTCATATCATCAAAACACTGACAGTGAGAGAAACAAACATTGTGAGTGACTCTTTTATCATGTTTGTTGGTTCTGCAGTGAAGCAGTCTGACCTTACCTCTATGTGCTGTCGCGTGCTGGGAAGTTCACATTGCAGGAAACTGCAGCCACTCTCACCCCCATGTGGCCCCAATGAATTTATGGCACGTGCTAGGACACTTTTGCTTTGTTATAGCAATCACTGCACACATAAAGAAACACACACACACACACACACACACACACAGCCAAACACTTGAGTGAAAAGATGCTCTGGCCTCTGTTTGCACGTGAGGAGGATTCACATATGTTCTTACTGTTCTGTCTTGTCTGCCTGCTTTTATGTCACACACATACAGGCAATCACACACATACAAAGAAAGAAAGAGAGAGAGTTAGAGAGAGAGAGAGGGAGAGAGAGAGAGATACAAACAAATCATAACAGGTTTGCCTCCATGGACCACTGAAACGTGATGCTGTTCTCCACTCAGCCTTGTTCCTGACTGGAGGATTTGTTATTTTTCTAAGGTAGATAAGGTACACAACCTTCAGTCTGACAACCTGGCACCATTTTATTTATTTATTTATTTTATTTCTTTCTATATTTTTATTAGGTGTTTGGAGGAGTTTGACTCATTTTGTGGAGTCCTTGGACTGAGTGGGTAACTGATCCTGATGTGGCCTGCAAAGCCTGGCCAAACACGTATATTGGCATATACAAATAAACTTGACCTGTCTGGCTGTTTTGTAAAAGTCTAAGGACTTTCTATGACTTTATACATACAGCACAAAATGTTAGCATGTGCACGCTTAGTGTATGGCGTCCAATCAGTGACTAGTTCTCAGCAGCTGGGCCAATATAATGCTCGTAAGATCATAAGATGGGGTGGAGGGAGGCAGGTGGCTCGTCACGCAAAGAGATGACAGAGAAATGAAATGATAACAATGGAACAAGCACACACACACACGCACACAAGCACGCACGCACACACAGTTGCCAGTGGAAGGCCCTCTTCTCTTCTTAATAAAATTTTTTGCTCCAGTTAGAAGGAAATCAAACTCAGTTGAGGAGGCTCTCTATGTGCCATCATGTTACACCGTTGAGAATACACTTGCACAGGTAAGTTAAATATAAACCCACAAACCACTGTAACCTAACAAGAATCATAATGAAATAATGCAAATGTGACATGAAAAAAATCCATATTAATTGAAAGTAGTGCAAATACAATATCAAATCTTGAAACTGAGAAATGTCATGGTTTATTGAAAATGATACGCCCACTTTGAATTTGATATCAGCAACATGTTTTGCTGCTACAGCTGGAAGAAAATAAAAACTTTTCTGATTGGCAAACTTTTCATTTTTAAATCAACTCTCTTTGAGAAATGATTACACTTCCTCAGACACTAGGTTCTGACAGAGGAGAAAAGTGAATGGATGGGTGCATTTAGTTCAGTCCGTCATCCATGCTGCTGTGCTTCCTTATGGCCACTAGACGGCAGAGTCAACCCAATAGACACATTAATGACTAATTAATTACCCTTGGTTTAGTGGACCGGAAAGCAGCAGGAAATACACTACAGCACTATTTCATTTAATATAAAATAAGGTGAAACTGTGTTTTTACTGGATTATACCCATCAGGATGCCTGCTGTGAAAAGGGCCTACTGGAGGACTTCAGTTACTTTCTCACCATCTGCTAGTGAAAACCTGCACATTCATTTTGCTGTTCACATAAGTTACATCAGTCTGTCTCATTTTCTTTTTAGGCCGTAATTATTAGACAGGTCTGCATTCATGTTCCTCTGCTACTAATCCCAAAGTAGTGTCTGCTTCAGTGTGTCAAAGCAGAAAATGACAGGAATAAAACTTGTATGATTCATGTGTTCTTACACACAGTGGTCAAATCTGCATCAGCAAACTAACCTTGCAGCAGATCTGGTAAACGTGACTCACAGTGTAAATGCTGCCATTTGTAAGATATGGAACTGTAGTGACATCTGGTGTTGTTCATGGTGGAGAAAATCAGTTCAGCTGAACATTTTTTGTTACAGCACACATTTCATTTCATATACATTTATTCCATTCATGGGTTACCTGCATACATTAGGACATAATTACATATGTTAGCATATTCTTAGCTTTTCTTTATCTACATAACACCATAAATGGAAAGGAGCAGGAAGAAGAAAAACTTACAATACCTGCTCCTTTCTAATTGCATTAGCTTGGGTACCAGGCATTAAGACCAATACCACACACTATTTCACAGAATTAAAGATGAGGAAACATATAATAATAACAACAACAAACAAAACAAACAACAAAGACCACAATTCATTTTTAAAAATCAACGCATACACACTTATTATAACTTTTTTTTGGTTTCTTTTTCTCTTTCTCCTTCCTCTTTGTCATAAGCACACATACTTATTACACACAACCTGAAGTTCACGCTGCCACCAGAGGGGGGCTCCAGGGGCAAATCACTGGTTCATTTTCGTCTTGCCGAGAAACGAAAGTTAAAGGAGCTGACACATTGGCATGCAGCTACTGTTTGCTGTGCTATAAAAGAACTTGTGCACATGCTGACATATCACACAGCTGAGGAGACACACAGGTAGGTCCACACAGTAATGTTAGGAAAAGGGGAAGAAGACTTTGGCTATGCATTGCTTGATTATACCTATATTTATATGACTTCCTCCTGAAGCACTGCATTCAGTGTTTTTCATTTTCTAAAGTAAATTAAAAGATAAAGAGATAATTTAAGTAATTTCTTGACATGGCAAGAATGAGCTGCGAGGAATGTAAACAGGTCAGTTGTGTGCCAGTTTGTTTAGCAGTCTGATAGCAGCCGGAAGCTCTTTCTGAACCAGCCTGCATGTGGCTGCCTGCCATTTCTGCCATGTGATTGGTTTAAGTTTTGCAGATAATGTAAGTAACATTAGCTGAAGAGTTGTTTTTTTTGTGCTATAACAGAACAGTACTAATGTATCATACAGCTTTAGTATGGTGTACGTGAGAAGAAGACTTTGCCTACACTTATTCCACCATTATTTCTCATTTCCTCATGTTGAATGTTTTCTATATTTTGCCGCCTGCTTTGCTAGATTTTCTATTTAAATTCTTCCTTGTTTTTGTTATGTCCCAGTTAAAAAGATGAGTGGAAACACTCGGATCCTGGTTTGCATCCTGGTTGTGCTGTTCACATTATGTGACCAAAGAGCTCACTGCCACAAAGGTATGTGATAAAAAGGAAACAAAGTCTATGAGGGTGGAATCTCTGAGTGACCCCTTGTTGCTAGGAAACTATAACAAAAATTGAGCATTTGACCATATGACATGATATTTAGGAGGAAGGCATCATTTCATGGAGTCTGTGAAGGTAAGAATCACATGGGTAAAGTGGTTAGACATTTAGGGCCAAAAAAACCTTTTTCACTCCTGAAAGTGAGAATTGATCCTCCACACATCCAGCATTTTTCAAATCAAAACAATCATGTGTCATTTTATCAGTAACAACACAAACAGACTTGTTGAAATGGACTTTTATACATTTTGACACCATTTATTTCCATAGATTCCAAACATCTGGAAGAGCTGAGGATCATCCTGGTTGGAAAAACTGGATCAGGAAAGAGTTCTTCTGGAAACACCATCCTGGGGCGCAGCGCCTTTGAGGAGCATATGTCACCTGAGTCTGTGACTCAAGGCTGTCAGAGAGAGGAGGTCGAAGATGGCGATGGGACCATTGTTGTCATCGACTCCCCAGGGCTGTTTGACACAAAGAAAACAAAAGGAGAAGTGAAGGCAGATATTGAGGCATGTATTAATCAGTCAGTTCCTGGACCCCATGCTTTTCTTTTGGTGATCAGTCTGAAGTCGAGGTTCACAGAGGAGGAGAGGGCAGCTGTGAAGTGGATCCAGGATAATTTTGGCTCAGATGCAGACACATACATCATGGTCCTGTTTACACATGCTGACTTACTGGAGAGGGGACAATCTGTGCAAGATTATTTAGCAAAGAGTAAACATCTCCAACAACTGATAAATAAGTGTGGAGGAAGATACCATTCACTGATCAATGACCAGAGACCAGACAGATCGCAGATCAGAGAACTGATAGGTAAGATAGAAGAAATGGTTAAGTTCAATGGAGGAAGTCACTACACCAATAAGATGTACGAAGAGGCCCAGAAGAAACTGGCAGAGGACATGAGGAGGGAGAGGATCAGGGAAGAGGCAGAACGGATTAGTTGGTGTAAAACAGTTGGTTTGGTTGCCCTGGGTCTTACAGGTGCAGGAGCCTTTTTCTCCTCATATGCTCTTAGTACAGCTGGTGCATTGCTTGGCCTCACTGAAGGTTTTGATTGCACAATGAGTATGTTTACTTAAACACTGGACCTGTGATAAATCAGTGAACAATAACCAAGTCTGAAACAAAGTAGCCTCTATTGAGGTAGCTGTTCACTGAATCTTGAATTAGGACTACATCACTCTCTCTGTTTTTTTTTGTTTTTTTTGTTGCAACAATTGCTATGAACCCATTTTCAGTTCTTTTGCCACATTTCCAAAACTCTTCACACAGCACAGCACTGTTCCTTTGACACAAACTGCAAACCTTTAACACACGTTAATGTAACTTCTTTTGCGTACAAGCTCAACCAAGACCAAAACAATGGACTTTGCTATATTTCAGATGCTTTCACGCTGTTTGTCAAAACAGAAAACCTCATGTTCTAAACCTCACCTGTAGGCTAAAGTTGAATCGACCAGCAGTTCGCATTGTAGATAAGGGAAATAAATGTATGTCCTGTTGTTTTTTCACTGCTATTGAAAAACAGCTGATTGAAGTTATGCAGATAGATCAATCACAGCTGACTGCCATCTAGGAAATGCTCTCAGGTGTTAAGGTTCTCTCAATGACATGACCTCCTTGGTCTGATCCTGTGTGTGTGTGTGTGTGTTATTTCATTTCATTTGAATTGAATGTGCCAAGAACAATAAAGTTGTTCTTTGTCTTCATTTGTTAAACATCAAAAATCACATTTTTACTGTAACATCACAAAACCAAATATCAACCATGTGAGAAATATTTTTTTTTACAAACATTTTTTGTTACAGCACACATTTCATTTCATATACATTTATTCCATTCATGGGTTACCTGCATACATTAGGACATAATTACATATGTTAGCATATTCTTAGCTTTTCTTTATCTACATAACACCATAAATGGAAAGGAGCAGGAAGAAGAAAAACTTACAATACCTGCCCCTTTCTAATTGCATTAGCTTGGGTACCAGGCATTAAGACCAATACCACAAACTATTTCACAGAATTAAAGATGAGGAAACATATAATAATAATAACAACAACAAAAAAACAACAATGACCACAATTCATCTTTTAAAAATCAACGCATACACACTTATTATAACTTTTTTTTGGTTTCTTTTTCTCTTTCTCCTTCCTCTTTGTCATAAGCACACATACTTATTACACACAACCTGAAGTTCACGCTGCCACCAGAGGGGGGCTCCAGGGGCAAATCACTGGGTTCATTTTCGTCTTGCCGAGAAACGAAAGTTAAAGGAGCTGACACATTGGCATGCAGCTACTGTTTGCTGTGCTATAAAAGAACTTGTGCACATGCTGACATATCACACAGCTGAGGAGACACACAGGTAGGTCCACACAGTAATGTTAGGAAAAGGGGAAGAAGACTTTGGCTATGCATTGCTTGATTATACCTATATTTATATGACTTCCTCTTGAAGCACTGCATTCAGTGTTTTTCATTTTCTACAGTAAATTAAAAGATAAAGAGATAATTTAAGTCATTTCTTGACATGGCAAGAATGAGCTGCGAGGAATGTAAACAGGTCAGTTGTGTGCCAGTTTGTTTAGCAGTCTGGTAGCAGTCGGAAGCTCTTTCTGAACCAGCCTGCATGTGGCTGCCTGCCATTTCTGCCATGTGATTGGTTTAAGTTTTGCAGATAATGTAAGTAACATTAGCTGAAGAGTTGTTTTTTTTGTGCTATAACAGAACAGTACTAATGTATCATACAGCTTTAGTATGGTGTACGTGAGAGAAGACTTTGCCTACACTTATTCCACCATTATTTCTCATTTCCTCATGTTGAATGTTTTCTATATTTTGCCGCCTGCTTTGCTAGATTTTCTATTTAAATTCTTCCTTGTTTTTGTTATGTCCCAGTTAAAAAGATGAGTGGAAACACTCGGATCCTGGTTTGCATCCTGGTTGTGCTGTTCACATTATGTGACCAAAGAGCTCACTGCCACAAAGGTATGTGATAAAAAGTAAACAAAGTCTATGAGGGTGGAATCTCTGAGTGACCCTTGTTGCTAGGAAACTATAACAAAAATTGAGCATTTGACCATATGACATGATATTAGGAGGAAGGCATCATTTCATGGAGTCTGTGAAGGTAAGAATCACATGGGTAAAGTGGTTAGACATTTAGGGCCAAAAAAACCTTTTTCACTCCTGAAAGTGAGAATTGATCCTCCACACATCCAGCATTTTTCAAATCAAAACAATCATGTGTCATTTTATCAGTAACAACACAAACAGACTTGTTGAAATGGACTTTTATACATTTTGACACCATTTATTTCCATAGATTCCAAACATCTGGAAGAGCTGAGGATCATCCTGGTTGGAAAAACTGGATCAGGAAAGAGTTCTTCTGGAAACACCATCCTGGGGCGCAGCGCCTTTGAGGAGCATATGTCACCTGAGTCTGTGACTCAAGGCTGTCAGAGAGAGGAGGTCGAAGATGGCGATGGGACCATTGTTGTCATCGACTCCCCAGGGCTGTTTGACACAAAGAAACAAAAGGAGAAGTGAAGGCAGATATTGAGGCATGTATTAATCAGTCAGTTCCTGGACCCCATGCTTTTCTTTTGGTGATCAGTCTGAAGTCGAGGTTCACAGAGGAGGAGAGGGCAGCTGTGAAGTGGATCCAGGATAATTTTGGCTCAGATGCAGACACATACATCATGGTCCTGTTTACACATGCTGACTTACTGGAGAGGGGACAATCTGTGCAAGATTATTTAGCAAAGAGTAAACATCTCCAACAACTGATAAATAAGTGTGGAGGAAGATACCATTCACTGATCAATGACCAGAGACCAGACAGATCGCAGATCAGAGAACTGATAGGTAAGATAGAAGACATGGTTGAGTTCAATGGAGGAAGTCACTACACCAATAAGATGTATGAGGAAGCCCAGAAGAAACTGGCAGAGGACATGAGAAGGAGGCGGGAGGAGGAAGAGCGAAGAAGAAAGGAGGAGGAAGAGAGGATCAGGGAAGAGGCAGAACAGATTAGTTGGTGTAAAGCAGTTGGTTTGGTTGCCCTGGGTCTTACAGGTGCAGGAGCCTTTTACTCCTCATATGCTCTTAGTACAGCTGGTGCATTGCTTGGCCTCACTCAAGGTTTTAATTGCACAATGAGTATGTTTACTTAAACACTGGACCTGTGATAAATCAGTGAACAATAACCAAGTCTGAAACAAAGTAGCCAAAGTAGCTGTTCACTGAATCTTGAATTAGGACTACATCACTCTCTCTGTTTTTGTTTTTTTTTGTAACAATTGCTATGAACCCATTTTCAGTTCTTTTGCCACATTTCCCAAAACTCTTCACACAGCACAGCACTGTTCCTTTGACACAACTGCAAACCTTTAACACTCGTTAATGTAACTTCTTTTGCATACAAGCTCAACCAAGACCAAAACAATGGACTTTGCTATATTTCAGTTGCTTTCACGCTGTTTGTCAAAACAGAAAAACTCATGTTCTAAACCTCACCTGTAGAAAAAAAGTTGAATCGACCAGCAGTTCGCATTGTAGATAAGGGAAATAAATGTATGTCCTGTTGTTTTTTCACTGCTATTGAAAAACAGCTGATTGAAGTTATGCAGATAGATCAATCACAGCTGACTGCCATCTAGGAAATGCTCTCAGGTGTTAAGGTTCTCTCAATGACATGACCTCCTTGGTCTGATCCTGTGTGTGTGTGTGTGTGTGTGTGGGGGGGGGGGGGGGGCTATAAGCTATAATGCTGATTTTTCTTTTTCCACATCAGTTGCAAATAAAGTGTACTTTCTACAAAACTGCTCTGAGATGGGTTGTTCATTTTTTTTGTACTCAATGATTGCACAAAAAGAAACCACATTGAAAATGAAGTGAGGCTCAAAAGAAACAGCAGTGTAAAGGACACTTTTATGAGCAATACAGTATACTGTCAACTGTAAAATCAACAGCTCAGTTTTATTCTCCTGGCATTCATTTATGGTATTTTTTTGTATCCATTATTTCATTTTATTTGAATTGAATGTGCCAAGAAAGAAAGAAGACAATAAAGAACAATAAAGTTGAACAAGAAGAAACTATAAAGTTGTTCTTTGTTTTCATTTGTTAAACATCAAAAATCACATTTTTACTGTAACATCACAAAACCAAATATCGACCATATGAGAAATATCTTTTTTTACAAAGAAAAATATAGCTGCATTAGTACCAGGTAGGTCAGAACATCTTAGGTTGGCCATTACTTTCAGCCAGAGTGTATATATTTAATAGATGGAGCTGAAATAGAGTATATACTCAGTCCAGGCAAATGGGTGCTTTGGTTTTAATGGGAGGAGACATCAACAATGGAAGGATGTGATGCAGGTTAGAATATTTCTTCTTTTCTCCATTTTAAACAAGCAGGTCTCTTTGGTAAGATAACCTATGCTTCTCAGTTACAGAGCCTGAATGCTTTGCTCATATTGTCATTTTTAACTTTTTAAAGCATTCCAGCCATCCATGCACAGAGCTATACGGCATATTCAGAGAGCTTCAGACAGTCCCCGTGGGGATGCACATTTCAGATGTAAACTAAAGACAATACAAGGAAATAGGAAGCCCCCTGCACATAGGCCAGGGTCCAGAAGTTTCCCAGAAAACTAACGTGAAAGTCGAGCCACAGAGATTGTCTAAGTTAACCACCTCTGGTCTGGTCTCAGTGAATTTTTCCACCTGGGAACTGGAAAGGTCGATCATAAGTGATGGCTGAAGGTAAGACAATCTTTTTAACCTGGTGTTTAAAACCAAAAAAGAAATGATTCTTTGATTTTTGTAGGATGTAACATGTGTTAGGAAGAACACAAGAAAGAAAGAGAGAAAACTGACCTTGATAACAATGTAAGTGACTAATAATCCATTTTCTATTGTGTCTCAATGGCATAATTTCATATCACAGCAATACCGCTGCGAGAAAAGAAGCAGAGAACTCTACCTCGGTCGGATGGGTGTGGTCTCAATAACTTTGACGGTATGCTCATTCATTGTCTTGTCTAACTTTATACAAAGCATATAACTTTCTATTAGGGCTTTATAAAATACACTTAGGACTTTGTTACATGGTTTATTAGTACTTATAGAGAAGTTACAACTTTGCCAGATTGTGAAAAAAAAATCTTTGGGTTTGTCTTGGAAGCTGCACTTTAATATGTGGCTTGTTTGACTCATCAGTGACTGGAGAATATGCATAACCATATTTTACTGCATATTCAGCTACTTGTAGGCAGTTAATTATGCTATCATTATAAATGTTACAGGTCAGGTTTGAACTTATAATATGAGGAGTGTGGTTATCAGTGTCACTAAGTCATTAATAAATGTGTTCCTCTTCTACAACAAAAAAAGGAGCCTTTGGTAATAATTGATCAATAGCTTATAGACAGATTTTGGTTAAGGGTTCCCTCTTACTCTCTCTCTCTCTCTCTCAGACAGGAAGCAAGCTCCCCTTGACAAACTGTCCAGTACACATGTGTATTAGTATGTCCCCAGTCAGCCCACAGGGTCCTATAAACACAAACATGAAAATACAATTAGAAATGTAAAACCTCCATGTTTGAGAAAAAAATTGCAATAAAAACAAAATGAAAAAGTATTTGTAACTCATTACCAGTCATTGTACAGCTCTGTTTAAAATGACCATGTTCATACAAGTGATAATACTGGTCAGCTGTGGAGTCATTCTGCAATACTTTGATTTGTCTGTAGCTCTTTTCATCAGCCAGAAGACATTGACAGTGTCAGACAAACTCTGACATCAAATTACAAGTCAGAGGCTTGTGTGAACAAACTGAATCATTTCTAACAACTTGATGTGATGTTTGTTAGTTTGCCATATTCTTTTGTATTTCCTTGCCTTTATTTTACTGCCTACATAGTGCATTATACTGCCACCAAAGGTCAGTTAGTGGAATATTGTGCATGCATGTCCTCATACGTCAATAACACAAACAAAACTGGGACACATATGTAGAAACACAGCTCCATGGTGTAACTAGTGGTCAGTAACTCAACAACACACCCTTGAAGAGAGGTTATTCTAGAGGAAGACACACACAAGCAACAAGCAAATTATTTTTAGATAAATACATTGCCAAGTTTAAAATTTTGCTCCTGTTGTTGCAGCTCTGGATTTGACTGGAGGCTTAAGGATAGTCCTGGTGGGCAAGACTGGCTCAGGAAAGAGTGCAACAGGAAACACCATCCTTGGTAGAGCTGCCTTCAAAGAGGACCCGAGCCCTGTATCTGTGACCAAACACTGTGAGACAGAGAGTGGGGAAGTGGATGGGACTTTGGTCCAGGTGATTGACACTCCAGGTCTGTTTGATACAGGCATCACAGAGGAAGAGTTAAAAAGCAGAATAGAGGAATGTGTCAAGATGTCAGTGCCTGGCCCTCACGCCTTCCTCCTGGTGATCAGGCTCGGAGTGAGGTTCACAGAGGAGGAAAGAAATGCTGTGAAGTGGATCCAGGATAACTTTGGAGACGATGCCTCCATGTACACTATCATGCTGTTTACGTGTAAGGATCAGGCTAAAGCTGACAACGCTCTGAAGGAATGCAAGGAGCTACGGAGACTCTCAATTACATTTGGTCGCAGATACCATGCCTTCAACAACAATGACGCAGATGACCGCGTGCAGGTCTCAGAGCTAATCACCATGATCAAGGAAATGGTACAGGATAATGGGGGTAAACACTACACCAATGAGATGTATGAAAAAGCCCAGAGGAAGCTCAGAGAGGAGGAGGAGAGGAAGAAACAAGAGGAAGAAGAGAAGAAAGAGGAGGAGAGGAAAATGTGGGACGCAGAGAGGGAGAAGAAGGAGAAAGAGAGAGAGAAGGAGAAAAAGGTTAGGAGGAAGAATATACGTGTGGCTTCGGCTGCTGCTCTGGTGCTGGTGTTTGCTGGTGTGGTTATTGCAGTGGGAGCTAACCCCACAGTGGCTCTGGCTCTTGGAGCTCCCGTGCTCGTCCTGGGACTGTTGGGCGGGATAGCTGCCATTTGCATATGGAAGGGCACAAGATGCAGAACTAAAACATCTTTTCCTGTATAACTTTGGCAAATGACAAGGACAGGTCCCTCTGTCTGCAGTATGTGACAGTGTTTTTTGCAGCAGAGGTATTCCAGATACTGTATTAGTATTACACACACTGTTACTATGATGTAACAAAGTTTTGACATAACCGTGACAGAAGTATCTGAATTTTAATGCTGCCAGTAAACAAACGGTATGAAACACAATACTTGTTTTCTTTTCACTCATTTATTGTTTGGAGCTTCTTAAACCCACATCATGAGTTACAGATATTCTTTTGGCTTATGAGAAACAGTATCAGCCCTAATAAGTTATCTTAGAGCATAATGATACAAAATGTTGTGCTGTAGATCTCATGAATTTTGTAAATACATCTTTGCACAGTTTTCACTTTCATAACTTATGTGATCATTTCTAAAATAAAATATTCATACAGAAGAGTCACTGCTCCTTATTTAAACCATGATGTGCTGTTTGCGTCACTTTATTATTAGTCATATTATGATCTCACTTCCCTGGAGGAAATGGGAGACAATGGAAAACATCCGCTGACAGGTCACATTTAAGTGAGGAAACAGTGGAACTCCTGACATCACTGCCAGCACATACCAACGACACCCTGAAGCCAAATGCCTTATTTTCACAAAATGAATGTTTGCAAAATGTGAATGGAAAAGAAGGCAAATGACTACATCAGTGATACACTCTGTAATGTTAAATGCACAAAACAGTTAAACAAAACCTTGAACGACAGTGTGAATCTTGTTATAGTATAATATTAACAGATAAAGTATTCAGCCAAAATGGTAATACAGAATTGGAAAGAAAAAAGGTGATAAAAGTGACTTATATTCTTAGAAGGTAACTGAGATCAACAGTGTTGTGCTGACACAAGACAAAGACTGACAGAAAGCTGTCCACACACAACACCAGCAAAAGTGCCTCCATAGCTCCTCCTACAATCGCGTCCATCAGTCTGTCTGTACATATGTTGATCTATCTGTATGTGTCACAAAGCCAAAGGAAGAGACTCTTTTTTTTCTTTTCATGTGTTGATTCACTGGCGTGTTGTTTTGCACTTTTGTTGTGTGATTTCATTTTGTTATGAGTTTCTCTTCACTGCTCAGAAGGACCTCCCCCTGTCACCCCTGCAGCCAGTTGACAATTACTGTGCCATGCAGTGAATCAGGCAGCAGGCTGGAAAGGACTCAGTGCAGGACTGTGGGGGTACTGGCTGGCTGGCAGAGCTGAGAGGCAGACTGCTGATCGACGGCAGAGCAGACTCGTCGGTCGGACCGAAGGCAGGATTGTAGATGAGAGACAAATAGCGACGGTTCGTTGGAGGTAATAGACAATTGCCAGGGACACGCTGCCTCCCACAGAGCAGGAACAACACAACACCACGCTGTGCGTCGGGACGAGAGCCACGCCACCTTCCACATTATAGGTCGCCTCACCCCCTTCCCCATCTCCGTCCACTGCCCGAGCCTATCCAGTGAGATGTAAACACTTAAAGGCTCTTTTAAAGACTGTATACTCCCTAACCCCCTGGTCACCAGCGTCCACTATTTAGGAAGTTTGATCAATTCTCTCGGTTAAAAATAAACTTCCTTTACCTGGAACTTACCTGTCTCTGTCTGTTCATCTTGTGCCAGAGAAAAAGAAGTAAACCTGTGACATATGTCTGACCATACATAAGTCTCTCCAATTCTTGTGGACATGTTAGTAATGTCTTGACAGAGCTTCTTTAGATTTGGCCCAAACCTTCACTTGGACTCAAGGACGAAATTAGATTTTGGCTAATCAAAGCCTAGGGTTACAGTGACCTCACAAAACACACTATTTCCATGTGACCATGATATCTGTATTACACAGTGTTGGAATTTCCCCCACATTCAATGCAAATGTTAATCTGGGCTCAAGGATGAAATAATGATGTTTTAATGGCTAAAGGTTAGGTCAAGGTCAGGGTCAGGGTGACATGCTGCAGTATCTCCAGAGCTCCTAAATTCAATTCCTTTTTAATTTGTCACAAACATCGACTTTGCATCAAGGACACTTTTTTCAGCTTACACTGGCCCACATGTACAATCACAAACAGTGGTTATGTCATAACTTGTTACATGGCTACTCACTGAACAAACACTGACCAGTTTCAGGTCAGACCGGTCTTCATCACAGAGTTTAAGGAAACAGTCAGTTAATCAATTCCCAATGTATTTATCCTACTCCACATAAGAGTGTCTGCAGTTTTTCCTTTCCTCTCAGTGGTTCTGTCAGTGTTGCCTTATGAATTGAGCCTGACTGGGTGTATCTCAAACACTAGTTTTGAAATTATAGTTTTTATTTATATCTTACAAATGAAAAAGAGAAAATCCATTTGTGCTTTTGATAGAAACTCTAATTTAGGTTCAAGCATCAATATTTAAAAGACATGTCATAGGTTCATTTACCATTCAAAGCAGGTAATAAAAAGGAATGCACTTAAATCTTTAAAATAAAAGTCAAATATACATTTGTTCCCATGTATGTATTTGTGCTCTGAGGCAATGATGTCAGACATCTGGTCAAAGGGACACAGCTGGACATGATTTAATTGTTATTTGTTTTCGGTTTTATCCACCCCCCGATGACTCTGGTAGCCCCTGCCCCTGCAAACATCAAAAGTGAACGTAGTGAAACGGCTGCTACTTCCTCTGCTGCCACAGCCACACCAGCTACAGGAGCAGCTGCGACTGCTGCTCCAACCAACAAGTAATTACTTGCAGCATTCATAGTGTCTCCACACTTGTTCCACCATTCATTCCACTTCCTCTTTTTCTGTACTTCTTCGTATATGCTGCTGGTGTAATGATTCCCATGTAGTTGCACGATCTTGTCAATGTTCTCAAAGAGATCAGCCACCTGAGTACGATTGTCTATTTGTGTGTTGTCAAACACGATGTACCCAGCTTGACACTCACTGATGACCTTCTTCAGTTCAGGACTTTCACCTAAAAAGTTCTCAACTGGCCTTCCTCTGAGCACATCGCCCCTAGTGAAAACCACCATTGTATACTTGGAGGCTTCCTCACCAAAGTGCTCATTGATCCATTTGACAGCATTTCTCTCCTCCTTTGTGAACCGTGCATCCAGTCTGATCACTAGCAGGAATATATGAGGTCCTGGGAGAGACAGAGCAATACAGTTCTCAATCTCACTTTTCAAGTTGAGTTCTGTCATTGTTGTGTCAAAGATCCCAGGGGTGTCGATGACGCTCACAGTTCTTTGATCAAAGTGTCCCGTTTCTTTTCTGCAGCATGTTGTCACAGATGACAGCGAAATGTCCTTTGTCTCAAACTTTTGCTGGCCCAGGATGGTGTTTCCTGTCGCACTCTTTCCTGATCCAGTCTTCCCCACCAGCACAATCCTCAGGTCGCTGACGACTGGACAGTAGAGGTCTGCGAACAGACTGAAGTTGTTAATTTGAACCCTTGGGTTGGTGGTCGGCTCACAAAGAGAGCATGAAAAACCAACACGGAAGTAAAGACACTCACCTTTAGTTCCTTTTATATCCATCTTGATGTAGAAAACAGGAAACTTACTAGACAAACCTGAATCAGAAACACACGATCTGCCTGTGCTTTCCTGCACCTTCCAGATCACAGTTCCACTGCACTTATGTGTGCTTTTTACTCCTCCCTCTCCTTTTCTCTGTCTGCCAAAGTGATTTCAATGGAAATGAAACTTTCCCTCTTCCTCGCCCCACCACAGCAGATTCCCAGGAAATGAAACTGCACTTTAAGAAAACCGTTGACATGGGTTTAGAAAACATTTTCAAAATGGCTTAGGTGGAGAACTCTCACATGCTTAATCAAGTGACCACCTAATCCCAGCTTTAACACACTCTTAAACAAGATTTGTCATCATAACCATTTGCACTGATTTTTTTGGTCGACCAACACCAAAGATCAAGTAAAAAAAAAAAAAATGACATTCTTATACTGACATATTTGTAGCTTTTTTAGGTTGTTGTGGTTAACACTGAGAAGTGCTTAGTGTTAAACAAATATGGGATCAAATGTCAAACTTGATGACCTGAAAAAGCTTTATTGTTCTAGTGTTTCTATTTTAAGGTGAGAAACAGCCTGTCAGTGAAGGAAAGAGAAAATGAGGTGGGAGAATAATGAGTCAGCCACAAACATCAGACCTAAATTATTCAATTCATTTAAGTTAAACCCATTGTGTGGCACTGCTATCTTGATGCAGGTGAGGGCACAAAGTCAGAGGATGCTATGCAAAAAGCTGTACATGTTTAACTTGTCCGTTTACATTGCAGCAGTCAAAGATAAAAGTATTTTGATTCAAACCCTCACTGCCAGCCTCAAATGCGTCAGGCATCCTAATTCCTGGCATGCCTTTTATGCCAGGAACAACAGAAAATGTGGAAATGGTGGTCTAATACCATCTAGTGGCAGATTACGGAACAGCTATTTATTTACCGTAGTTGAAGAGTCCATACAGGTACTGAAACAGCACCTCCTGTACCCCTGAAATTACAGAATCAGATGAAGAAAAGAAAAGTTAGTAATAGCAGTACCTCATGTTTACATGTTTTTCAATGAAAAAGTTAGTATTTCCACCTGTTGTGGTGATTTCTATTGTTTTGCACTACACTGTGTTTGCCCACACACATACAGGTTGTGCTTCAGGTCTTTTCACCTACTCGTCCTGCCTGTCATCGTTTGCCCCACTCTAGTTGAACCAAGTCCAACAAATAGCAACATGGTGGTGGCAGTGTATGAAACAAAGTGCCCTTGTGCTGTCATTTTTTCATAACTTGATATGTGTGTGTGTGTGTGCATGTATTTAGTATGCAGCATGACACACTGCTGCCCTCCTACGCCCCTGCGTATGAGATCCAGAGGGACAAGCTGGTCAGTCATAAGAAAAGGAGGACACCAGCTACTCACATCACACGACCACACCACCAAGGAAGCACATAAGGCATCGCAGACAGGTCATCTGTGAACATCTGCATCGTGAGTTTTATGCACTCTACTTATTCCTAAACCAAAGAGAACATGATCATAGTTTCATGTAATATTGCACAGTTGTATGTTTAGTATTTTTTTAGTACATTCACCATTACTCTAAGATCTATTATTATTTATTCTGAGTTGACTTGAGGTAAATTTGCCATGAATGATACTACATTTACATATATAGGTCCTGAGGAAACGGAGGGGATCTGTCCCTGCACATCTCACCGAATCACTGACTTGACCTCCATTTACTCAAATCCTGGACTCACAACAACCTCCCTGTGAGTAAGACAAGACGAGATCTGGATTTTTTCTGAGGAACTTTCTGTTGATGTTGAGGCCGCTCTAAAGTTTCTTCAGTCATCATGGCATCAACGGGTCTTCAGCTGATGGGCTTGGTTTTGGCCGTATTGGGCTGGGTGTTCGGGGCACTGGTGTGCGCAGCTCCTCTGTGGCGCGTGTCTGCATTCGTTGGTGGAGAGCTTGTGATTGCTCAGGTGATGTGGGAAGGACTGTGGATGAACTGCCTGTCTCAGTCCACAGGCCAGATCCAGTGCAAGACGTATGACTCCACCCTGGCCCTCCCCATGTCTGCTCAAGCCGCCCGGGGCCTCACTGTCCTCTCCCTGCTCCTGTGCCTTCTGGCACTCATGCTCGGGGTGGCAGGAGCCAAGTGCACTCACTGCATGGGTGACGGAAACCAGGCCTCCAAAGCTCGTCTGGGGAGGATAGCAGGGGTGCTCTTCCTTGTGGCTGGCCTTGGCTACTTGATACCCCTCTGTTGGACGGCCCATGCAGTCATCAGGGACTTCTATGATCCAAACATCGCAGCACCTCTAAAGAGAGAGCTGGGGCCGGCCTTGTACCTTGGCTGGGGCGCCAGCCTGCTGCTCCTGGTGGGGGGCTCTCTGCTACATGTTGGTTCTTCTCCCCCAGGTGGAAGAGCACTGCCTGTTTTTGGAGGCCCAGCGAAAGACATCCCACACACAGGGGCAGCAGGGGAGGTGAAGCCACAAGAGAAATCTTTTGTATGAGGTCATTTTATTGGACATGTGTGGTACAAACAAAGCCAGATGTCAGATGAGACTATAATGTCACAGTCTATCTGATTGGGCTGTTTTTTTTTTGTTTGTTTGTTTGTTTTTTTTTAAGTTTGTGCAGGTTGTTACACTTTTTTTTACATGATTAACTACATAGCAATGGAACTCTAACAGAATTTATAGATTAGCAGAGCTTGTCAGAGTGGGAGTCAAAATGAATTGTGGGAGGATTTTAGATGTCTGGATGTTTATTAATGTGTGTCACTTACATTTCTCAAATACCACTCTGCCTCTGCTTGTGTGTGTGTGCATGTATGTGTGTGTGTGTGTGTGTGTGTGTGGGCAGTCTGTGTACAGAAGGCCAGTGTACATTGCAACTCTGCGTGTGCTGGTGTTTTAATGTGGGCAGTCAGTGCTACTTGTTTATTTACTTTGTATGCATGTTTTTTAGTATTTGAGTGTCTCTGGCAAATTCACTCTTCATATTTGATTTCTATCTGTTTATTTCTTAGTCTTGTTCACATGTATTGTGTGTGAGTTTATACTGTGGTTCTGGAGTTTGCACATGTTCAGTGTGCTTTTGTTGATATCACTTTCAACACTCCTACTGTCTACAGCTTATTTGTTTTACCACTGTGTGTGAAATGACTATTACTTATGTTAATTTATTTTTACTAATGACGTATGATTAATTTAGTGTAACAAACAAATCAATTAAATATTTTTGCCATTTCTGAAGAAAACTGTTCTGGGCTCTGAGTTGACACTTGGTTTCCTCAATCAAGTGACTGTAGTTATATCAATGAATGTGACAGTTTCAGTTTTATTTTCAGCACTATATAGACTTTAGATATTCACTGTGTTGTGGGCTGTAAAGCACTGGAGTATTCCCCCCTGTCTGATGACCTTACAACAGAGTTCATACTACTTATTGCTAGTGCCTTGAATGATCCGTGAGCTGTAAATGTTCTTAAAGAAACCGAACTCACTACAAAGTCACAACATAAAAAACAGGTCGAAGTTTCTGCCACACATATTGTTCCTGTTCACCCTTTTCTCTGTTCAGACACTACACATATCTTCTACTGATGTGTTTGTTGCTGACATGTCTTTCACTTTGCACCAGTATTTTACAGAAAAGACTGTTATTAAAAAATGTGTTTTTATAATGGTGGTCTCATAGGAATGAGTAAAAAACAAACAAACAAACAAACAAAAAATCAAAAACGTAGAATTAATAAAGTGCAAGAGACTACTGGAAATTTTGTTCAGCAGATCATGAGTTGATCCCACATAGGTTGTAAAGCACTGTATGTAGAGACAGCAGACACTTGGGGGCAGTAGATGCTAAGTAATGCCCTCTCCAAAGTAAGGAACTCCATCCAATCCGTTGTCTACACTGAATCTGTGCAAGGTCACAGGCCAGGGGGTGGGGACAGAGAACCTGGAGAGGACACATGGGGAGACCATACATACGCCACCTGGGAATCTAACCTTGAACCCTCTTGCTGAGAGGCAAGAATGCAAACCACTGCCTCTACGTGCCGCCCGGTAAGGAAATCCCACTCACTAAATCATATCATGACACCCACTTCAGCTCTGACTATTTATATGTGCAGAGTGAACAAGATGGTGCATGATTCACACTCAGAAATATTGGGAGGTGAGGAGGGGGTGGGGTTTGTGCACTTCTATCTCTGTACAGAACTAATGCATGTGGATAAATCAGGTATGCTGCCACATAAAACACAAATCATTCATAATAAAGACTTTTATCAAATTAGTCTGCACACATCCACATGTGCCATATTCACCAATTGAGAAAAACAGGAAAGGTCAGACTTAAGATGACAATTGTGCAATATTTACAGACCACGGTGCAACTTAAAATATGTGTATCTTGTGTGCAGTAGTGTCATGATCAAGTTCTCGGGTTATGGTTAGGGTTAGCTGAAACCTGTTTCTATAAATACAAGTCATTTTTCTTTTCTTCATCTGATTCTATAATGGATGGTTTGACCCCTCTTTTGACCCCTGTGAACTGCCTCATATTACTTAAAATTGGTGTTACTCAAAGCACTACATGTGGTGGCCTCTGATTAGATTTCTGAATGTGTCCCCTGCCCTTGGCGAGATCTCTACAGTCTACTGACCACGGCCCTCTGGCGATCTCAAGATCTAGATTAAAAAGTAAGGGTGACCACGCCTTTACAGCAGGGGCTCCTACCCTCTGAAACAGATTTCTTTTAGGCATTAAAAAAATCCATGAGGCCTTTGAGAGTTTAAAGATGTTAAAAACTTACCTGTTTCGTGAGCATTTTAACTGGGTCAAGTTGAATGGTTCCATTGTTGGTAAATCCTTTGTGTAGTTTTTATTTTCATTTTTAATTCCTGTGTTTTAATTCTTTCTTTTACTCTGTTATTTATATAAAATTATTTATATAGCACCTTTCAAAGATTACAAACTGCTGTATATATATATATATATGCAAGGTGCTATATAAATAATATCTGTGATACAATTTAGCATGCAAAGGCACAAATAAGGCAAAGACATACTTGCTTTTGTTATCCGTGTTGCAAAACCTCTTTAATTCTCAAACATGCCAGTGCACGTCCCTTGTGGCTGGATGAACTGACGTTACCACAGAGACACCAAAATCCAGCCAAGAAAAGTAACAACTAATTAACAGTGTCTAGATTTAGTCTTTCCTGCGTGCTACCCTGCTAACTCTGCACAAGAAGAAGACATTCAGAGCTGTTTTTAAGGGCACAGGGTGAGAGGGTGGTATGTAAAGACCTGCTATTCTCTGGACTATGCCTAAAGTTCCTCTTTGTTAAAAAGGAGCACGGTACAAGTGTGCAACTTACTCAGTTATTTTAAATTTAAAAACTTTAGTTTATTTTTTAGTGCACTTGTCCCTATATTGGGAGAAACAACATATTTACTGTCTGCAACCATAGGTGCATTTTAAACCTCACTTTTAACAATGAATGTAAGTCACATCACCATAACATTTCATTATGTGTTCTATAGAAAACATATTATTATATATTACTTTCAATTTGCAGGAAGGCCCAAGTATCACATACATTATATTTGATATTTGGGCCTTCCTGCATGGAGTTTGCATGTTCTCCCTGGGCCTATTCTCTCTAGCATCCTCCAACAGTCCAAAGACATACATGCTACACTGACAACCTGTCCAACCGTTTTGCCCCACCATCTCCCTGTGTCAGCTTGGCTCCAGCACCCTGTACAGGTAAGTGGTAGCCAGTGGATGGATAGATGAGTATTTGATATCAAAACCGAATTGAAAAGAGACAGATATTTAACTTTTGATTAAGACAAGACTGAGTCCGAAAGGATTTAAAAAGTCCCCTGTTGGCAAACAACCAACTGCTTATATCCACTGAATGCATGGGACACAGTCTTGGGAGTTTCCTATTTTAAAGTTAAGGAGAGTGTGGGCCAGCTTGGTGTTTAGGTTCCAGTCAGACTGGGCCAGATGTCCTCCCCAGCTCTCTTCCTCTCATTTTTTTGTCAGAGACAAAAATGACCTAATAAGCAAAATGTGACTTCCTTTACGAAAATAAAGTAGTTGAAATGGTGGTTAAAACTAACCCAGCAAGCAACAGTATGGAAGCACACTGAACAAGCAACAAGTACCCTGACTGCCATTGGACATGTCACAAAAAGTTAGGTATATTTGATTTTTGGGTGAAATCTATGGAAAATGTAAAAAGTTCATGCTGCAGTGACATTATATCATGAAAGTAGGACACTGAAGTAGAAGTATGGAGAATGGTCATTTCTTCCTCTCAAACAATGTATTGAAACAAAAGCTAACAACAGTGGTGGGTGTACCACCACCAGAGCTGTCCCTCCCTATACGCAGAACACGCGCTGCGCGTAAGGCCCCATGATCCATGGGAGGCCCCATTTTGTGCAAGGGGACGCATTCTCCGCAAATGCACGAAGGATGCGCATCATCGCTGCCATGAGGTGCGCGTAGAGCACCAAGTCAGCCTGAGCCAGGAGAGAAAAAGAAGAGACTAGTAAGTCAAAACAAGAAGACACTCATGCTTCACTTGGAGATGGGTATTTATTGAAATTTAAAACTTTGTGGCATAAACACCTCAGCTCATGAGACAGAAAAGAGGCTATTACTGATGGCTATTTGTGACTCAGATTTATTTATTTATTTTATTTTGAAGCTATATTTTATTTGATTTGTTCTTACTAATAGAGGTTTTCAACTTAAATGCCTTATCGTTATACAGTCATTTTCTAACTATTATCTAGTATACATTTGGGATTGGGTGAGGTCGGTGGGGTGGGGGGGCTCCAAATAAAATTCTGCTTAGGGCCCCAATTTGGCCAGGGGCGGCCCTGACCACAACAAAACTTCAGTGTGTCAGTAAGTTGTCATGTGACAAAAGGACGTCCACACTGTGTCTCTGTTCAACCTGCTGATGACACTCTGTGACACTCTGAGCTCAGTGAAGGACCAAGGTACCTTTTAACCGTTTGATTTTGTAAGATAAATGACACATCCAGAAAACAGAAACAGGCCGTTTTTTTTTAATTTTTCAGTTGTAGGCAAAAAACGAAAATCAAAAGTTCAGCTCTTTTTCTCTTTTTTTTGGTTCTTACTTACAAAACGAATTTACCACTCAATATTTCCTTGCCTCTAATATGCCACAGTGTGCTTGGTCCCTGATATGCCAGTGTGCTCAGTCCCTTCAAAATAAAGGTTCTATCTTTAGGCTGAAGAAATGCAACCAACTTTTCTTGAATATGTGGCACCCTGGATTATGATTGGGTATTATTATTATTATTATTATTATTATTGCATTGGTATTATTTATGTCCGACCACGGACCTTGATAGATTGTAGGTGTGGCCTTGGTCTCATGACGTCAGAATGTGAACTGTATGATTAAAAAGGACGGTTTCAATATAAATTGCTGTCACTGAACCAGAACATTTAGTGGTGGATTCATGGATCAGACACTTGTTGTGATTTCTGTGGTTACTCACCTTGTTAGAGAACAGCATGTTATGTTATAAGTACTGAAACACTGAACAGTGGGACATGTGCATAGAGAAGGTCAAATGAAGTTCACCTGTAAAAGTTACAGTGCATTTAAGGTGCATTCTGAAATTTCAACCCAAAGCTGAATATCCCTGACTTTTTGGGAGTAGTGTAAATATCAGCTTAATGGATTAATAACCATCAATTGCAATTTAAGTCTCGCAGTGAAACACTAACTCTACTTACTTTATTCTTCAGAAGAAATACAAATAAAACATGTTAAGAAAAAACAAAAACACCTGTAAGAAAATGGTCATGGTTGAACCTCATTACACTATTCAGTGCCTGTAGGTTGTGTATCAGTAGTTATTTTGTATTTAATTCAGGTATTTGCAATGCTTTATTTTTGTCCCGTGTGCTCTTTTATTTCACTTAAAATGACAGCAGTTTCGAGGGAAAGACTCATATTGCCCCAGAGTGATGAGACTGTAGACTGTATAAAAAGGGTAAGGGCACACGCACAGGCACACACACTTACACCTACACACACACACACAGACTAAATGTTGCCTTATACAATCGGTATCATAGAAATTCACCTCGGTAAGAGCAAAGTGCGTGTGAGCAGTTTCAGATAATTGTCCCAAAAACATGTTTATCGTGGGAAGTGTAGTTTGTCTGAACTGGCCTCAGAGGAGCGGTGTCCTCTTAAAGAGACAGTGTACGTCTGGCCTGTGTACAGCTGCAGGAAGGATGCGTATCTCTTTAAAAACCGCATGACAGCTCGTATTGGTGAAAGTGGGGTATGCGACTCTGTGGTGCTCGGCTTTAGCTCTTTCATACCCCGCTGTCGACCTTTGGATCTCGGGCCCCGGGGCGGGTAGGCAGCTCCGCTGTCCACGGTGGCAATTGGCTGGGTTTTTCCTCCTCTGTCTCCAGCTGCAGGTCGTGGCCTCAACACCAGAAGAGAGTGTACACATACTCACACACACACACACACACACACATCCACAGTCTTTCACGTGCAAACGCGCACATTATGCGCAACGCTGCTAGCAGCCAAAGTCCTCCGGTCCGCGGCGCTGACTCTTATCGGTATGTTTGAAGATTAACGAGGTTGCCCGTGTCCTGAAGACCTGAGCACAGACCACCGCCGGCTGTACCACTGCAGGCAGGCCAGGAAGCGGACAGAGCAGGCGGACAGCGGGCTGGAAGCAAGGAAGTCACAGCTGTAGCTGCATCAGACGACGGCACCATGACCGAGAAGCGGATGTCGAGATGGTACTTCGGCGGGCTGGCGTCCTGCGGAGCTGCTTGCTGCACGCATCCTCTGGATCTCCTCAAGGTGAGGGGCTGGGGGGAGCAGTCGGTGCCCGCTGGTGTTAAGAGCTGCGCAGGCCTGAGCAACATGCTACAGCTGTTTCCAGTGGTCGACGCAGACGACAGACTAGATATCAGCTCACGTCTGACTGCTCATCATGTTACCGCATGGTTTGTGGCTGTGACTGAGTGGCTGCTGTAGCAGCAGTGAGCTTGTAGTGATTATGCCACACTTAGGGTATCACATGTCTGTGGTATCTTTGTAATGTGTATGAAGATGTGCTGGACTGTTGCAATGTAGGGCACAGGTTAAGGCTGGCGAGGCCTGGTCAGTCCAGTTTGAACACACTTGAAGTGACTGTTGAATAATAGGTAGTAGGCAATATTCAATACTTAGATGTGCACATAATGTGTGTAGCTGTAGTTTCACATAACTGAACAGGAGGGGGGGTGGGGTGGGGGGTCACCATATGCAGCCTGTCATCGCTTGATAGCAGGTGTGTGTGTGCCACTTGTTCATTCTTATTAAGAGAGTAAACCAATACATTTGGATGCAGTGCCGGAGTCTACTACTGTGTGTAGTTGTACCTCTGTAAGGGCTGCAGTGCAGTCACCAATCATCAGCACATGACCCTGATAACACTAAGTGGTCCTCAGGAAGTCATGGACTGTGTAATCATGCAGACACGGCTGGTAATAACCTGGTAATCAGCACTTTGTGGTAAAGATGTCCCCTGGTGTTCTTCATTTTTTGTCAGCTGTTGATGCCATATGAAATTATAGATGTGAGACTGAAGGGTTACATTTGGAGTCTGGTGATTTTAGTTCCTTCACTCTTCATGAAGTCTTTCATTACTGTAGAAGCACTACGGTAGTTTTCAGTGCAGCTGTGTTACTGCTCTGCTCCTACTGACACCGACCTTAGTTTTAGAGGTTGCCTGATGAGTGTGTTTGTCTTTTAAAAAGATCAGTTAGCATCCTAAGGCATAGTAGTATATCCCAAACTGTTTTTAAATGAAATCCTCAAGCCCTCTAATTCTTTGAATCCATTTCTTTAAACCAGGGCTTTCAATGTTTGACAACCTGCGTACAGAAAGTCAAGACGACTGCAGCTTGAACTGCAAGACTGCAAAACAAAAACCAACAAAGAAAGGGCCTGAGGCTACTACAACTATACAACCTCTATTAATTTATATGACATTTACCTAAACTCAGCATTAAATAGCAAACGTAACACAGCGATTCTCAGGCAAAAATTGGTATGTGCAGTAACACACTTGGTGTTGTGTTGCCTATATAATCCAGTAGATTAGAATTGAAATGAACTATGAGGATAAATGTTTGCTTTCTGTTTAAAGAATGTTTGAGGGTGACTTATGGCCCGAAGGCACGAAGGAAAGACTACAGTTCACCTGTGTATGCAGAGAGCCTCGGATTAAAGCTGAGAGTCAGCACTTCCAACTCTGGTCAGTTTCTCTTTAGTCCCATTGAGTGAGTACAGAGGCGGGAGGACAAAAGAATGAGTCATTGTCCAAATACTTCCAGATCACTCTGTCCCCTCATGTAGTTTTACACCAGACAAAGTGCTGTAATAGTGGTCAGGTGAGGAGTGTTACTGGTGTTGAATGTAGACAACACCCCACTGAGTACTGCCACTTCTCTCCCACAGCTGATGAGAAGAGGATTTTCCTGTTGATTATAAAAATAAACAAAAACTTGGTGGCACAAACTGTGGACATACAAGCTTTGCTATCTATAATCCCATGGATTGTGAAGATAGCTAGTGTTACTGCAAAGAAATGAGAGTGCATGACAGATCCTGGAGGAAGCACTGTGTCAGTCACTGTCATCTACTGAGGAAGAGTGGATTTGTTTTCACATATCAGATGAGCTTAGTTTGCATTGCAGGTTCTCCCTTCACACCTTGAAATGTCCTGACCTAACAGGTGCTGATGCAGTAGTGCTGGGCGATGTGACTGAAATCAAGAATGAATATTTATCACATTCAAGCAAATGCATGAAAAATCCCAGAGGAAAACTTCAAAATAGTGTCCCACTGTTATGTATTACATGAAACCAAACTCTTAATATGTCTTGATCAAAAAACATGAGCAACTTGTTTGGTTAATTAATTACATCTTGTTCAGAACGATTCATTTGGCAACAGAAATGTGTAAAATCTGTAAAAAAGGAATCAGAATTCATCTTTACATGAATATTCAACAACAATACAGAAATCTTTTATTTTGTCATTGGAGCTATTTTAATCTGGTTTTCTATCAAGCACAAATGAGAATTCATAGTTTGTCTCAGTTACTGGATGGAGAGACAGATGGTGAACAGCATACAAAGCTTAAAATGTTGATGGCTTCATAATGCTGAACACAATCCTATAAAAGCTACCAGCTCAGTGTAGGACTGTGGTGTAATTTGGAGTAGAGACTTTGTGAAAGCAGTCTCCAGCGGAGAGATAGGCCTTGAATAAACACACATACTGCAGTATAAAGAGTGCCGAGTCATGTTCCTTCTTTATGTCAGCCCAGATACCTATTACGCCCTCAGATATGCTTCTCTATTGTTATCTGGAACTGATACAGCTGAGGTATAAAACAAGATTAGCTGAAAACACTTATCAACTCATCTGGGTGTAATATTTCGCCACAGTGTGCGTGCAAGTGTTCCCGCTCATTTACACATTAGCTCGCTGATGGCTCAACAGGATAGTGACTAAACACATTTTTACAAAACACCAGGGTTTCTTTTTCCGGAGTTTAAGTCGGTCAGTTCTGCCTGTGTCCAGTCTACTTCTTTAAGTAATTACGTTTTCACCACAGTATAAAACTTGGCTCCAACACAGTTTGGCTGCATGAGATGTCACTGCAGATCTTTTGTTATGATAGTGACTTTAGTCTGTTGGTTTATGCACCACCTAAGTATTTATGCTGTGGGACTGTTGAACTGCTCCACACTGCCACACCTCATCTTAAATCTAGCACTTTCTGATAAATCTAATATATTTTTTATTTACTTTTACTTATATAGACTTTTTCTATCTTAGTATTTTACTATGTTAGGTATAATTTATTGTTTATTTATTTTCTTACTACAGTACTGAGACGTGAGTAATGCATCTCATTCCTCATTTCATGGTGTTGTTTCATGGAGTGAAGTAAACTTCTGCCTGTCTGTCTGTCTGTCTGCCTGCCTGCCTGCCTGTCTGTCTGCCTGCCTGCCTGCCTGTCTGTCTGTCTGTCTGTCTGTCTGTCTGATCGAAGTATTTTATCAACTACTAGATTGATTGACATCCAAATTATATTGTTTGGCCTCTAGTGATGGTTCTGTCTATAAGATTTCAGGCCATCCTGTTAAAAACCTCAACATCCTTGATGGTGTACTACAAGATTTAGTACAAACATTAATGTAGGACCTCAATAAGAAGAGAGCATTACTGCAACAAAAGCCATTTTTCTTTTCATTCTCAGCCCTTGCCACGCCAGCACTGTCACTGTGCACATATTAGCATGCTAATGTTAGCATTTAGCTCACAACTTCACAGACCCATTGGCAGGGTTGTAGGCTCTTGTTATGTTTTTCTCTGTTGGAAGAGGATAAGGACACTGTGTGCCCCCGAGATGTTGAATGTCAGAAAAATATGATTTTAGGCACTTCCCTAGTTCATGGAGGTCAATGCTAAAACTAGCTTTGACATCTACCCACACAACTGTGTGAAAAGGCAATATCTACACATCTGAAGTTTTTCTTTATGCAGACACATTCACAGTCCCTGTTAAACCTGCTGCCTGACTTGGTTTGGATTGGATCAGTGTGTGGACAGTAATGATGATGATGAGGTGACAGTTCAACTGAGGAAATGATTAAAAGAATGATGGATGTAATAAAGCAGCCATTAAAAAGCTGGTGATGTGACACAGGGTAAACATTGTGTTCTGAGGGGCTTCATTGCCTTCACACTAAGATACTGTTTAAAACAGAGGATAATGGCCAAGGAATAGAGCTCCTGACCTCCTCTGACAAGGGCAGTGCACGTGCACACACACACACTCACAGAACTTGTGCATGTCTCTGTTGCACATAAACTTCTTCCTTCACCAGGTTTATGTTAGAGAGTCAGTTTACTTACTGGTGTTTCTACCACTCAGCCTATGAAGGAAACAGTTGAATGATGTTTTCTGTGGAAGGAGGAGCTTTTTTTCAGACCTGAAACAATATCTCATTGTAACAGATCATTGTAACAGAAAGACTGTGTTTTGCACCAGAGGTGTAAGTGTGAAAAATATGGGCATTTACCAGGCAGCTGTTGGAAAGTGGATTTTCACTGTGTTGGAGTGTAGGATCCAGTCTGACCCATATACTGACCTAAAATCAGGATATCTCAGGCTCTCCTGATAAGACTTTGAAAACACTTTTCGTGTCCTGCAACTTTAGGGATGTGCAATACTGAACAACTGGACCACTTTGAGGTTGACACATTTGGCCTTTTGACTCACTGGCTTGCCTAAATATGCTAACTAGTACGCCAAAGTCACTCCACAAGGAGGAACAAGAGGAAAGAAAAATGCTGTGTCAACCCCAGCAGGACCACGCGCTGTCTATGTCTGCAGCTTTGTTATGTCTGTGTCAGATGTTTTCTTTCTCCCGTCTCTGATGTGCCTCAATTGGTACTGATTGTGATCACTGTCTCTCCAGGTACACCTGCAGACACAGCAGGAGGTGAAGCAGAGGATGATGGGGATGGCCCTTCATGTGGTGAAGAATGACGGGGTGCTGGCTCTTTACAATGGCCTCTCTGCCTCCCTCTGCAGACAGGTGTGTATGTCTGCAGCTTATCACTGTCTTCTCCACATTAATTTCTACAGATATCCCATGATTTCTCTTCAAAGGGGTGGTGCTCCGGAGTCCTTACAAACAGAATCATTTTATGATTTATACTGGGGTGGAGCGATAAAGTCCTGACAATTATGTTAATGTGTACGGCACATTTCAAAACAAAAGTAGCACTTCTGGATGAAAGACTAAATCCTGTCCATTAGAAATAGCACCAAACTAAAATGCCCCAAAATTCTCTACAAAAATATAAAAACAATGAAAGAAGCAATTTTTCTGCCACTAGTGCCACATACAGCACCATGTGTAAGTAATGTTTTAAAAAAAGATCAATTTTGTGAAGGGAATTAAAAGAAAAGTCACCTTTTCCGCTCTTCAATGTACACATGACCTGCTAATGAGTGAGTGCATAGCTGAACAGGCATGAAGTCTGAGTAAAACATAATGTGTTTATGACAATCAAGTCATCTATTTAAAGGAAGAGAGAATATGACAGACTTAATTACAACAGGTTTTGGAAATATACTACATAACAAATGGTGAGATTCATTTGCTGTTGTTCTGAAAACATTTCATGTGGGTTATGGTTTGGTTAGTGTGAGTGACTTCATGTGAAGTCACACAAAATAGCTGGTTTGTGGCAGAAGGATACTATAAATATGTCAAAATAGGTTTTGCAAGTATGCAGTGTATTTAGCAGGACTTGAACAATGCAGGGTGGATCCATCATGGCAGAAACGTTAAATCACAGCGACTGGATGGGAAAGGATAGGATCAGTTTTATCTGATAAACACAGCATCCTGTTTGTGGGCCTCTTTAAATCATGAAAAAATCCTTTAAATTCATTTTTAGATTGGTGAGGAGACATAAGGCTGCTTCTAGTCGCCAAAAAAACAAAATGTTAAATAATGAGCAGAGTGTAGGAGTCATCCATCTGTGTGAATGTTTTTTAATCCTCTCCTCTCCTCTCCTCTCCTCTCCTCTCCTCTCCTCTCCTCTCCTCTCCTCTCCTCTCCTCTCCTCTCCTCAGATGTCATATTCTCTCACCAGATTTGCCATTTATGAGACAGTGAGGGACATGATGGGAAGCACAAGCCAGGGCCCTATGCCCTTCTACCAGAAGGTCTTGCTGGGAGCCTTTGGAGGTGGGAGCATACAACTCTACATACTCTCTCTCTCTCTCACTCCTACACACACACATACACAAACACCCACCCACCGTCACCCATGCAGGATTGTGAGCTAATAGGATCTGTCTGCTAACAGGTTTCACTGGAGGATTTGTTGGTACGCCTGCAGACATGGTGAATGTCAGGTAAGAGGCCATGACAGGATTCAAACTGGTATTAATATTTAATGGAGTCCAACAACAACAATTTGGGACGCTGTGCAAAAAAATAGAGACTGAATGTGATGATTTAGCTAACCTAACCCCTGTTTTACCCTCGGGTTTGAAGAGGAGTTGGACCATCTGTCTTGTTATCAGCGCACAGTTCAAAAGCCAGCACTGGTGATGGTACAGAACTGCATTAGTGCACCAGGCATGTGTTGCCTGCACATTTTTGAAGGCACCAATGATGAGTCCAACAGCATGGCTTTTCTGTGGCCTGACTTGTCACCCACTGAAAGTGTTTGGTTCATTATGGAACTTAGAAGAAGGAGATAGACGGAGATGTCTGAAATTGTACATCAACCGGGAATAGTGTCGTCAATTCCTAAACACTTAGAGAGTATTGTTACAAAAAGAGGTGATACAACTTGATCTTGTCCTAACATGTGATTTTTCAGTTCAGTATCTTGTACAGCATCACATTATGTCCAGCTCTTTTGGAAGGTTGCATTTGATTGATGATCAAAACCAGTAAATGTCACATTCAAAAGTCCTGAACTGTTTTTGTTTGCAGGATGCAAAATGACATGAAATTACCACCAGGGCTGAGGAGAAAGTGAGTGGTTTGACTTTATTTTGTCAGTACAGCTGTCCTTCTGCCATTAAATGATGCTGATGTGTTGATGTTTTTTGTTTTTATTTCATTCAGCTACAAACATGCCATCGATGGACTCTTCAGAGTGTCCAGAGAAGGTAGATCCCAAACAGTATAATGTATGTAACGTCATATACAGCACACAGCAGCATCATGCCTGACCTCTGACCTGTGTTCTGCTCCTCAGAGGGTGTTAGGAAACTGTTCTCAGGAGCCACCATGGCCTCCAGCAGAGGAGCCTTGGTCACTGTTGGACAGGCAAGTCACACTACTTACCTGTCCTGTGATGGGTTGAAATGTGTCATATGGAACCTCTGTGGCATTTTGTTGCAGAGCAGGTATTAAAGTTAAGTTAAAAAGTAATTTAAAATTCTTGTATTAAAGAGACATGAAGGATTCTTAGGCCAGAGAAGAGCAAATTTGATTTCTCCTTTTTTTTGATAATATAATGCTAATGCTAATTTCAAGCCATTTTCTCCCAAACACATGAATATACCTACTAGTCACATCAAATTCAGCATGTATCTGTAAACTCTTTAAACAAGATAACTGACTTACATGTAATTAGATTAAAGGTACTTTCATTTATTATATCTGAATCAATTTACTAGATGAATGGACCACTTGGGTCCATGGTTGGTTCCATTTAAACATAATGCAAAATACATCATGCATTAATCCACATGACCTCAGCTGGTGAGTAGACTCCAGCCTCAGACTGATGCAAATCTTCACAACCAATTAATCCAAAGCTGGCCCTCGTGCACCAGTGTTTTTGTGTTTTCCTCGTTTGTAAAGACACGAAAATTTGACTTAATCAGTCTACTACAGTGTCTCTGGTGCGTCACCACTAGGGGGAGCCAAAGCCTGACATTTTAAAACATGACGCTACCTTATTGCACAACATTTCGCCTTTGACTTGATCATAGCTTTTTTTGACATACGTTCATATTAATAAAAGGAGAATACAGATGTTTCACATCCAGACAGTGCTGATATTACAGCACTGAAGGATTGTGGGACACGGATTCTTAGAATTTTCTTTTGTTTAAGTTTTCTCAGTCTCTTATTTTCCTCTTTCAGTTGGCTTGTTATGACCAGGCCAAGCAGCTGGTGCTGGGAACGGGGATGATGGGAGACAACATACTCACACATTTTCTTTCCAGCTTCATTGCTGTAAGTATCAGGCCTCGCTCAGTAGGTGAACTTTATAAGGCTGGTTTAATGTCGACTGATCTCAGCTGATGTGAACTGTCTCTCTGCAGGGAGGCTGTGCTACATTCTTGTGTCAACCTCTGGATGTAATAAAGACGAGACTGATGAACTCAAAGGGAGAGTACACAGTAAGCAGATCCCTCCTTCATCGCCTCCTCTTATCCTTTCGCTCCTGTCTGTTTATCCCTCTTCTCCACTTCCCAGTGTTTATTCTGCCCATTATCACTCTCTCTTCAGGGGGTGACACATTGCTTACGAGAGACCGCCAGGCTTGGTCCACTGGCATTTTACAAGGTAGAAAAAGACACATCTACACATTGTATTAAACACCATTCAGGTTATTTAGTGCCACTCTTAATCAGGCGTTCTTAGCAGGTCCTTCAATATATTATTTCTCTTAATGAGCTAGCTGTCAAAAGCTGGATAAAAGTCATTCAGTCCAGTGTTGTAATAGGTTCTGTAACAGTATAGATAGTTCTGCAGGCAAGTTTATACATAAAACACATTTTCAAGTAATGTGTTTACATAGAAACAAATGAATTGAGTAACATAAAAGAGATTAATCTCAACTCACCTGTTTTCCAATAGACAGAAGTAGGAGCAGCACGCAAAAGAACTGAGAGCAAAGCATCGTTGCAATGATGATGATGATGAGCGACAACAACACAACCAAAATACTGCACAATCTCATTAATGACCCTGTGCTGAATCCCATTGCTTTATGATACAGTAAACAAGTTGCAAGTCATGCAGGTTTTCAAGTGATAAGAATCATTCCTATTCTTCACAGTGGATTTTGCCTTATTGATGATTTATATCGAATTTACACAGAAGTTTCACTGAACTGTATATTACATAGTGAGTATTTTATTTTGAATAATTAGTATGATACACAACAATAAGCCTCTTCCTGGAAGACTGTGTGCAATGACCCTTCTTAGTACACACTGCGTTTTGGATAAATGTTGTAAAAACACATAGTGAAACACAAAGAGGCTCTATATGGGCACCACACCCAGCTGATCCCAGAGCTGTGTGTGGGAACAGTTTTGAATTAGCAATAACTCTCATTTATGACACCAGATATCCTAAAAGATGAAGGTCTTGTTTAGCTGGTTGGTGCAGTAGCTGTAGCTTTAGGTTGGCAGTTGTAGATGGAAACGGCTGCAGGAGTCATAATCTAATGGTGCTTTCTGTTGCAGGGTCTCGTCCCAGCAGGGATCCGCTTGATTCCCCACACAGTGCTCACCTTCATCTTCCTCGAGCAGCTCAAGAAGTACTTTGGCATTCGCATCATCTCCTAAACTCCGCCCTGGGTTACTCTCTAATCTCAGCACTCAGTACTTTAAGGCCAATTGAAAAGTGGTACACAGCACCCTCAGAGCCCATGCCAGTGTAATAGCAATTGTAGACAATGTCTTGAAAGGTTTGTGCCAGGAGCGCATACCCCATGGCCCTCGACAACACTTGTTTTCATATTAGATAAGACATCTGTGATTTAGCAGAAATATAAAATCTACTCACAATGTACTTACTACACAGTGTAGTGGTGACATCAGTTTTTTTCTCAAAAGCCATCACTAAAACATAACTAATCAAGCTTTTATTTAACATGCATAGTAACCATTCCCAATAGTGGTGACCAAATGTGATGCGCCCTGAATTTTTACAGTTTTACAGATGTATTTGTTTGACCTAGTAATTGGTTTTGAACTGGAAAGCAGCCACTGATGTGATAGATTTATCTGCTTCTCCTTTCCTTCATTCCACTCCTGTCACAGTTTCATTTTGAAATTTTTTTCGGGGGAAGAGGACCAAGCTAGTTTGTCATGTGTTTTTAAGTAAGGAGGCAGTTCGTGGGGAAACTGTGAACCACACAGAGCAGACTGCTGAAGGTACATTTGGCAGTGTCTCTTTTAGTTTTGAAATGACCACTTGATCTCTCTAAGTTCTTACTGTTTGAATATAGAGAAGCCTTTGGAGCACTGCTGTACAGTGGTAGTGTACATGTAGCGTTTTCATCTCGAATGTTACTACTTCATCGAGCTAAATGCATGTCATATTCAATGACTCAGGATGCTGCTCTGTTTTGTATGGCACTTTATTGAAACTCCATGGACATATTGACATCATACTCACTAACCTCCTACACAGAATAACATGCTGTAAACTAAATCATATTCTAAAAATAAGAATGGAGGTATCTTATTTTTTTAAATGTTAATTGTTCCCAATGCAAATGTTTTCCTGACTCTAGTCAGTTGCTGTCCCATTTTTAAGTCTGACTGTGACTCTGGTTCAGTGAAATCAAGCCTCTGGCTGTGCCTGCTCTGTTTACAGACAATAATGTTGCCTTACAGTAGCTGTCCTGCAGGGGGCAGTGTAGTAAAGCGGAAGTGTCCTCTCCTTGGCTGTTGAGTCCTGCAACTTCATCCTAAGATACAACAATAAAACAGTACAATAAAAAAGACAGTCATAATAGTGCTACTGAATGACTTTTTGCCTGCATGTTCTTATTTTGAAGAGTTCAAATATGAGATACTGTTCAGTAGCTCAGCCACATTGTTAATGTTGACCCCAATTTTATTCATAGCCACAGAAATGAAACTGGAGAGACCCACCCTTCTGGGTGATGTGAATTTGTATTTTGTAGATCATTCACTAAGAATTTTGGAATTAAAATACTAATGGAAAAATATGTGTGGGTGAGACGTCTGTTTTCAATACAACACGTCAGGCTCAAAACTTTTATTTTGGTGGAGAATGAGTTTGTTGTAAAGCACACCACATTTTTGTAGTCATTATTTTTGTTGGTTCATAAATCATCTGCAGGCCTTCTTGTTTTTCTTAAATCCACGTCAGAAAGCAAACAGTGAGCTTTGTGTCTCTGGTTTCTGCTGCCACAGGCTCACAGTACAATGACGCTGGCTGTGACTGGATCTGAACAAGGGCACAGATGAAAGTTCTGCCAGTCCTTCACACCAGCCTGCAGACCCATGTTGGGGGATAATTTTTCAGAATTACAGCCTCTCAGTTGGGACAGTGTGGCAGAGGACTGCACAGTGAAGTGGTGGTGTTCAGCTGAAATAATAAATTGTGGCAGTGTGACTGTGTTCCTCTGCCTTCAGATGAAGATAGCTGCCTATCCCTTTATTAATACCATCCATCACATAAAAAGCATTAATGACTTGACCATTCATGTCTGCAGTCATACGTACGTGTGGGAATTCATGAGCCTTATGCCTCTGAATGCACTCTGCACATTTTCTCGTTGTGCTATTTTTACACAGCCTTGGAATGCTGCCTGTATACAGTGAAAAGAAAAATCAGGCCATGGGCAGCTGTAATGGTATTATTACAACCACGATATGCTTTTATTTGAGCGGGGCCATCACCTCGTCAGCTGCACTCATTAAAGATGAACACTTCAGGTCTCTTTGAATACTGTACCTGCTGTTTTTCACACAATAAGATCAATTTAGAGTGAGTTTTTAAAATTTGGTTCATTTTGTCTGAAAAACACCATCAGTCTCTATTATTCACAGATTCAGGATGTAAAATGTTGAGAGGCAAATTCATTCGTCTATCTTTTCCTTTTCATGCACATCAACATGTTTCATTAATATGATGAATAATTCTATACATTGAAAAGGCAGACACTGTTTTGTGTTCTGCTTTTTGACCATTTTTGACCATCTGCTTTGTGCAGTCAGATAGCATATTCTAAGTCAAACTAAAATATCTGTCTTAATAATTTGTCCATTTATATTCTCGGCTACATTTCAGCCAGGACGAACCTTAGATTTCTTTGTTTTAAACAATGTTCTTTTACACCACCTTTCACAGTGGTGTGAAAAAAAGGAAAAAACAACAACCACTTTCCCATTTATAACAAGTGTTTGAGCTCTAAACCAGTGAAGGACCTTGCCACTGGAACAAAAATTAGTTCAGTTTACACCATGAAAAGACAAAAATAAGAAGCAGCACTGATTAATGAGGAGATGAGGTCAAAGTTTTGACTTTTGCATCTTTGTGTGAATGTAAAATGTGAAGCAGAGAGCTGGTGAATGCAGATGTGTGGGTTTTCCTTAAGTAACTTTGCCCTAGCTTTTGTATAAAGCCCACAAAAGTGAACCAAAATCAAGTGGCTGAGGCAGAGTGAGGAGTGATGAGTGGACTTAGAAGCACAACTCCAAATGAATGCAACTTTTGGTCCATATCCATGTTGAATGTGTAAATATGCTGCTGTGAGTTATCATCTCAGTCATAGTGAGTCCTAAGAATTACACACCAGGACTGTATTTTTCTATAAAAACCTTTAACCTTCTCTGTGTATGAAAAATAAATAATAGATGAATAAGTTCCATCCACTCAGCATGGTCTATTTTATGGTTGATCACGCATGAGGTTGTCCACTTGGAGCACTGATAGTACTGGGAACATTGTGAAAAGGAATAATGAAATCATTCCCTTCCCCTCACTGGCCAGTGTTAGACTCCAAAGCATTAATCTGAGCAGAGTCAAGGGCTCAGAGAAAAGTGATTGAAGGCTTTGAGCCGCGGCTGATGGAGACACAGCAGGAACCTAAATTAACTCAAAGGTCAAAGGGAAACCCTGGAGACAGAGTGAAGGTTGGCTGAGAATAAATCTAACTTTCTGCCTGTTGCTGTAACTTTTCTGGTATCATATGCAATATGAGGATTTGATATATTAAAATCAATATAAGGTTAAATGACTCCCTTCATTATAACTATCAACAATCAATGTGAAAAGGTTTGGTTCTAAGAGACTAAGAGATCATTTTGAGTCTCACCACTCAGTTCTGCAGATCCACTCAACTCTTTATAGCAAATATCAAGGGCTAGTGGAGGCCAAACAAAACTGAAAGGAGAATGGACTTTAGAGTGACTGAAACAGGACTACAGATAAATGCTAACACTGTTCCCTCTGTTGGGGTGCAAATAGTCACCTCAGCATTAGCTCTCAGCTATGCTCCAGTCTGTTCAGCAGAAGACTGTCTTTACAGAGTTATAAGGATTATGGCTTTCTGCCCTGGTGGGAGAGGCCATGGGAAACGTCAGGAACGCTCCACCTTAATCCAGTGGTAGTGAAGAGCTGTGGATGTTGCAAAGGAGGGTGGTGCACAACTTCTAATTCCAGCCCCTTGGCAACCATCCTGGAAACAAGAGTCAGAGGCCTGGTCAGCTGCCATGGTGCTGTGGTCAAGTCCCAGGTGGATAGCTCCTGCAATGACCCAAAAGAGCCACATGCACCATGTAGGCAACATGCTGTATGTCCATAATAAACTCAGATGAACCACGGTTCAGCCTCTTGGCTGCGGAAATGTTAGTGGTTTGTGGTCCACAAATGCCGTAGACTGGTGTCCCTCCAGCAGACACCTCAGGTGCCAGATGGGGAAGAAGACGCTGAACTCCTGATCAAAGGCGCTGCTCTTCTGCTCTCTGGGAAGTAATTGTTTCCTGAAGAGGGAGAGGAAGTGGCTGCTGATCACCGACTGCTCATGCACCATGCTGGTGCCATAGGCTGAAGCATGACAGTGACTGGAGCCTTGGGTAAAGGGTTCACCAGTGTAGATGCATTGGTGAGAGCATAAGACAGCATAAGACAGGTCCTCCATGAGGTGCTGGAATGTCTGGATCCGTGGGACCAAAAGGCATATGCAGGATGTCAAATAGCACACACTGTGGGATCACTGTCTTTGGCACAGCAAGCAGTTGAACAGGCACCTGAAAGTATCCTGGAACAAGGTTCACTATGAAAAACATGAGTCTTTCCAAGAAAAATCTTGGATGTGTGGATATGGGTAGTGGTCTGGCTGGCAGCTTTGGAACGTTGTGGAAGGGTGAAACCTCACGTTGCAGTGAATGATGCAGGAGCTCTCCATTTTTCCACATAGGTTGTCAGGCTTGGTTGGTGAGCTTAGCTCAGTTGAGTTTCTGAGCCCAGCCAGAAACTGATGGGTCAGTGGTGGCAATGTGATTGTGCTCTTGGTGAGGAGCTGGACAGTATGCTATCCAGAACACACTCCTGAGAGCACATACATGAATCAAATGACAGCATCAATCAGTTTAAACATCAGCCTGTAAATCCTCTGCTGCCAGTCATGGCAAAGCTCCACATACCCAGAGAGCCATTGGTGCAGACTGGGCCCAGCACTCCACTGTGTGCTCTGTTGCACATTAAGTCCAGAGAGACTGTCCTCATGGCCACGACTGAGCACAGTCGCATTTTCCCCGCCATGCTAACACCGCACTAGAGATTTGTACCATTTGGTTTCGGTTCAAGTCTTTTCTGCCAGCTGTCATGTTGCTATAGAGAGAAGATGCAGGAACAGGTGCATGAGGAGGTCAAGCTTGTTGTCTCCTGTGAGAGCGGGCATCCTGTCTGAGTTCAGCTTGCTGTCACTGCTCGCATCAGGAAGGTCAAAAGTTTTCAACACATGAGCTTTGAATGTCCAGGATTCATCATGCTGCATGAAGATCTGTGTGGATGCTCATTACTTTAGCTGTTGTTGAACTTCTGAGGGTTAACACCTCATAGTAGTATTTCATGTGATCTGCAGTGATCTCCTGCAGGGTAAACAGCCCCTATGTCTGGGAGATGACTCCCAGAACTCTGAGCATGGGGAGAAACTTAGCTGGTTGCCATGTTCATGAAAAGCTGCCCCTGCAATGCAGAAACTGCAGAAAAGAAGATGGGCAATTTTGATCTTTTGCTGCATGAAAGCATGCATCTTTTTATGAGCACATCAAAAGCACAGTAATGGCATAGCCCAAACCCTAAATAAATGTGGGGAGACCCCGCCCCCAGTTTCCGACCCCCACCCCTGAAATCCAAATTTTTAAGCAACATCCTGACACTTAACACAGACAGGCCCAGAGAATAAGTACATGCAGAGGACATGCAGCATAGCATGCTTCAGTTAGTGGATAATGTCCATAGAGCCAGCTGCAGTGCGCTTTCTATAAACTTTATACTATTCAGTACAGCCCTTCGTATGGAGACAATTGTCACTGAACAATTGTCGCTGAACACAAATGCAGTCTGGTTCATAATGTTTCACTAAAACATAAAGTTGATCATTGTTAGTGCCTGTGTTTTTAATTGCTGCTAGCTATCTCAGTCCATCAAATGGATTCGTGATGCGCTGCCCCTTTCTCTTTTTTCTCCCATGCTCTTTCATTTAGTCAACACCCACACATCCCCTCACCACACATTTACCCACATACTGCACTCACACATTTCAAAAACACTTGTGAGGATGGACAGAGTTCAGCACCTGTTGTCAGTTCACATTCTGCTCTCATTATTTTTCACACAAGGTCACGACTCCCCCACCACAAAGTCTTTGCAAGGGTAAGTGATCAGTGGAATGCATGACAGAGATGTTACAACTCTTTGGTCAGATTTCCTTTTAGGTAAGTGAAATGGTAGATTAAAGACACTTGGAGGTGAGCAGGTGCTGACTGCATCAGAGGGAAGTCGTGTGCAACCAAGAGGAAACAGCCAGGTCCTTGCAAAATCTGGCAGCTATAAGCTCTGTACGAACTAGCAGAATAACAGATCAGACTCTTTCTCCTTAGGAGGCTCTAATGTACTGCAGTCAGATCATACAGTTATTGTTAGTGTCATCGATCAATCAATCAATCAATCAATAAAGCTATCCAACTGATGACAGTTTGATGACCTTATTATCCTAACCATGACAGCAAAGGTCTAGTATCAGAGGGGGTTGTATCAGAGGGTCAGAACAAATGACTTGGCCGTTTGTGCTGTGAGGGCTGTGAGAGCAAAACAGTCTCACCTCAAGATTAAATTAATAACAGTTGTCAACAGCAGATGGTCTTTGCTCCGTTGTGGAATTGTAGCTGCATAAATTTGCATTTTTTTCCCCTCAGCACTTTAAAGTCATTATATCAAATAATATTATAGCAACACAATATTAATGAATACAACACAATGTAAAAACAATGTGACAATGTGAAATACGAAGAACAGAGAAATCACAGCTCCACATGAATGTCAACTTTAAAGCCTGATGAGAGAACAAGCAGCTGCTTGTTAAAAATTTCACCAAGGTGATGACAAATCAGTGCTCCTGCAAAAACAAAAACAGAACAAAGAGGCAAAAAACAGGCCTTAGTAACTGAAGGACTTCATGACACCTGACACTTGAAAAGCTGGATAGCATAGTGTAGAGAGACTAGAAATGGGGAGGCAGAGAGAGACGGGGACTGATATGCAGTAAAGGGTGCCCGATGTGGAATTCGAACTGGGGCCGACTGCAGCGAGGACTATAGCCTCTGCATATGGGGCGCCTGCTCTACCCACTGTGCCCCACGGCGCCCTGTCACATTGTTACTTTAAATGCTCTCAGATTATAAACAGAAATATTTGTGAATGATTTATTTGTGTGATTGTCTGAAACCAGGCTACTGGCAACTGGTTACGCAATAAGCCTTGAGAATGACAAAAACATGATAGTATACTGTATGTCAGGATTAGTGAGAATGCTTATGAAAACCTGTATTGAATGGAAACACATATGTTTGGATGTACATGTAGAGGAAGAAAACAAAATAACAGGCACAAACAGAGTTGGGATAAAGGTACCCCAGAGGTATTTCTTGTTAGGAAAGAGAATAAGAAATGTTAGAGAGCAGTGTGTTACACTTGTTTCTCTCATTCTGTCTGGCACACACACACACACACAGACCAGAGCACGCATTTCTCTCCTCACTTCATGACTTCATTTCAGCCAATAAGACTGATGTTTCTGCCAACAACCATTCTCTCTCTGTGACATGCACATTGCATTTCTACTCAGAGGAAAATGTGAATGATCATAACTCACGCTCTGACTGACTGTGAGGAGAACAGAGGGGGGAGCTGCCTGATACAGGTGCTTGTCAGTGCTGTTGTCTAAGAAGACAGTGCATGTTGTTGTCAGTGTGGATCATGGTGAGCTCTCCTCTGATGAGCACGGTTAAGATAAATATTGGCCTTTTCAGTTTATGACCCTGGAGATAATCCCTCTTGATCCAGCAACATTGAGTTGGCGGTGAATTAATGTGATGTAGGTGTGGGCGAGTGAAAGCATCAGGAAGGATTGGAGGGACTGGGAGAAGAGGAGTGAAAAGAACAATTCATGTTTGTGGTTGTGAAGTTTCTACCTTCCTTACACAGGAGGTCATCCAGAGGGACCACTGGCTGTCACCACTTCTAACATGAGTGCTCAGTTTGGACTGAAGGCCACTTATGGAGCTGGTTTTTTACACTTCATCCATGGTGCTCATGGGAAACTTCAATGCAGCAGGAACGTTTAGCCCAAACACAACCCAGTCACTGACATGCTGAATATTGTCAGCTTTGAGACCCTGTATAGACACATGTCCATTCAGCTGACTTTACCATGGAGGAAACTAAAGCTAAATGAAGCACCATGGCAAAGTGTCCAAATGCTTAAATCAATGCGACTTTTCCTTTTTGATGACATTTAAGAAAAAAAAAAAAATCTAAAAATCTGTTTTTTCATTATCATCATATTATGAGAATGATAAAATGTGTTATTCATGTAGGGAAAAATATGATCATCTACTGTAAATGATATTTTTATAGCATGAAGCAACGTCAAAAAATGAGAAAAACACATTGTGGATGCACAGTGCATATAACAGCAGTGTGCCAGCAGATTGATGTCAGATCTATAAACACCATCTGACAAATGTGTCTAAAGCTTTCATCAATAATTTCATGACATGTCTCTGCTCTCCTGCCCTTTCCTTCTATAATGTATGTGAAGTGTGTTTGGGGGAATGTGCACTTGTTGTGACAGAGTCTCACAGGGCATTGAAGCAACACAGGAAAGAGCTGTTCTAGCTTTTTTTTGTCTTGGAAATATAATGAGTGGGGGGGAAATATGTGCCAGCTGGAAAAGAGAAGCACGGGTCATTTGCATATATACATATGATGGCTCTTATTTATGCTAGGTTTCAGACTCTGATTGGTTTTACATTCAGCTGCATTAAACATCATGGCAACAGAAACAATGTTTCTGTTGAGAAACAATGGTTTCGAAAACAACCATTTGCCAATTGAATTCTCTGGAGGAGGGCTCAGATGTACCAGGAGGAATTTCTACAAAGCTTTATTCAGAAACTTTTATTTCTATATCCAGAAACGTGTTTCATGGATTTCAGCTGCTTTTGAATCACAGCTTTATGCCTGTCTACTCACTCCATCTTGTTCTGTTAACCATAGCTTAGCACACAGACTCTGGGCTGCTCACATATGCGCCTTCAGAGACAACGTCAGGGGGGAAGGGATGTCGGACTGAAGACACTGCCTCTTCATGTTAATTATTATAACTTCATGTAGATAGTCACATACACTCAGCTCTCTTCTTTTGTCAACAGCTGATTTCCCTCTGATAATATTTGTGGAGCTGTGTCATGCTTATATTTCAGATGTTGCAGGGCAAACTCTTATTTCCAGGCTTTGAAGGGCCCATTTTTGCGGTCTTGGGTTTCATTACTACTACTCCTTTCACAGCAACCCTGACTAAAGCACCTCCTTGTCCCAGCTCCATGTCCTGTAATTCATTCAATTCAAAATCTTTCTCTTCACTCACAAGGGCTGCTATAGTCAGGCTTCCTTCTACCTAATCTATCAGGCACAACTGCTAATGGACCCACAAAGCAGACCTCAGGCAATAGCAGGTACAAGGGTGTTTAATCTATAACCAGGTTGGTACATGGGTAATCAGTCCAACAGGCAAAGCATCCAAACCATCCAGCTAACCAAAGGTAAGAGAGGAAAACAAAGGTCGATACACACAGCAATGCTGGAACTCTGGCACTAAGACAAAGAAGATCTGGCACAGAAGAAGAAGACACAGAGTAGAGGACAGTGAGACACAGGTGCAACACATTAGGGTGGGGCAAGGAAATACACAGGAGGGAAACTTGACAGGAAGTGGATCTGAACAAGACAAGAGGTGAGTGACCAAAATAAAACAGGATACACACAGAATATTGAAAATAATAGAACAAACATATAGAGGCAGGACAGACTGTGACATAGTCCACCCTCTCCACCACTGCACGTACTTCCTGCAGCCTCTGTTCTCCAGCCTCTTGTCTCATCCAGGGCTCAACTCCTACTACATTTCAGTCAAGATTGTACAGGAGCCACCTTGTGAGTGCAAGTTCAATTTTCACTCTCCTCTGTTGGTCTGTTTGGTCTCCACCAAGTCCTGGGGGAAATATCTGGTAATTTAGCTGCTAAATGCTCCATTATGGCCATCATCTAATTGCTAACTACATCTGTCTGCTGTTTGGAGCAGGGCAGTGCTGTTTTGTTTTTGTTTTTTGGGTTTTTTTTTTTTACAGCTTGTTCTATGAGAACAGACGCCTGGTGTGAAACAAAACAACAATGTGAGAGCAGTGACAGTGATAAATGACAGTGAAGTTGAAGGGAACTGCAGATTAATCTCTGAACCTTACAGTGGTAATGCTCAGCTTCTTGGCCAGTCAGCTGCTCCACAAGAGGTAATTGATATCATTTGCCCAATGGCACAGATAATTTGTTCATTCAGTAATTGAATCAAGCTTTCTTTTTCATGAGTGAAGTGAGAAACATTCAGGTGAACACCAGCATTTGGAGAATAACACATCTTGAGCCAGACATGGAGCAAAAGGTCAATTCTGTATTATAGTGTAACCTATAGAATATGTAATAATTGATAATACACTTAAACATGGGTTGAATAATCCTCTCCATCTTTATTTTGTCACATAAGTACAGCTGAAGTGGCTCAAATGACCATGTGTAATGTGACTGCTGTTGCTCATGGTACTGAAGTTATAATGAATGTAATAGTGAATTATCAGCAGAAGCTTCAGTTCCCCTCACATCTACAGAGTGTAGTATGGCTTTGGTTCAGTCTCACAGTGATCATCAGGAGTGGCAGTTAATAACATTTTATGGATTAATGACAGGTCGACAAAATAACCGAAATATCACAGTACATAATGTCAAACAAGTTAAGTCAGTTCAGTTGGAAGTCCAGAAACTATGACATGGAAGTCATGTGCCACACACAAGAAACTGTTTGGGTCACAAGACCCTACCCAGCCCAGACTGTAGGACAAGATATTTTCTCAACAGTTGATTCACTGTATATCACATGGTCCATATCCTGAATAATTCCTTCTTTCTTAATGTGTCTTTTATTTTGCCCCTGTTCTCAGTTTTGGAGTTGGATGTGTCTGTGCATGTCATGAGTGTTCTGCATGAGGTTTTAGAGCTTTGAAAGCATTTTCTCAGAGAGAACTGAACTTCCATCTGACAGACGGTTTCGATCAACTATCTGTTTAAAGTTCACAAAGACTGTCAATGAGGAAATAGAACACTAAGAAGAACATTTTGCAATAACATTTTGCACACACACACACACTCTCTCTCTCTCTCTCTGTTTCTCTGTCTCTCTCTCTGAGAATGAGAGAGAGGGAGAGAGAGAGAGGGAGAAAGAAAGAAATAAAAATAACTGGAGCAGATGGAAACAGACTCTGGTGCAGACAGATCAGCAATTTCCATCTGCACAATATTGATAAACTCAAAACATCACCAGTTATCCGATCTTTGCTGCTGATCTATTTGGAGCGGGGGTAAAGTTTTACTTTAGAGGACCTATTTGTAAGTTTTGCTTTCACAACATGTGCAGGGTTAGTAATAACAGCTGAGCTACTACAAGTTCAGCACGCACCAAACTTCATTAGTTTTCTCACCAGGAGCTGTCTCCAGAGTTACTTTCTTCTACTGAAGATAGCATGCGAACGAGCTAGTCTCTTCACTTCACAATAATGTGTTACTGATGTGCTTTACTGTAGCATCGCAGCATAGCAGAGAAGACATATTGTACAGATACTCCCTCTGATAAAAAATAACAGTGTGTTTAAAATGTGAATGTACAGATTGACCAAGTTGCAATACTGAGATGGCAGCTGTGATGTCAATTTTAATTTACTTGTCTTTTCAATTATTCTCACTATTATATACAGCGGTGGCCAAAATTGTTACAACAACTGACAGATCTGAAAAGACTTGACTTTTTTTGCCTCCAAAACGTGATTTTATTTCATACTGTTCATGAAATATGCAGATGGTTTCTCTGAGCGCAGTCAGATGAAGTGAGTCCAACTGTTTTAATCCACTTTAAACTTTAATATTTGGTTTGTCCACCTTTTGCAGCAGTTACAGCAGCACATCTCTGGCCTAGTGTCAATCCTGAGAACTCCCCCATGTCTTCTGCGACTCAGGCCAAAGGTTGTCCTTTGAATGTATAATATATGTATAATATAATTTTTACATAACCTCTTTTTTAACCTCTGAAATATATAAACCATGCAAGTGTATGTATGAAAGTGGAGGGAAAGAAGGCAAGAGCAAGATCTGTCCGAGTTAATGAAATCTTTGTTCATTCGACCAAATACTCTCAGCTGACTGGAGGAGAAAAAAAATAGCGGATGTTTTCAGACACTATTCATTCAACTTTAAACTCACTCTGAACTTTAAAATGTTATCTGATTACACAGCTGAAATCACTGTGGATCAGCCATAGCTGCAGTGAATGTTGAAAAACATGCCTACATGTTCATGTTTGTTTGTGCATTTGTGATGATTAACATCTGGGTGTTGGCATGTTTCCAAGTAATGCTGTATATGCTTGAGGATCATCCCATAAAGGATCTGGCATTTGTTAAGCACAGATGAGGCTGCTACAGCTCAAGGTCAGAGGCCACTTGGATATTGAATTGAATTTTTCTTAATTGACCACTTGCAATATGACAGAGGAGGTACAATGGGGGAGAGAGGGGCAGGGTAATGCCAGAGCACTGAGGCCGTTCAGCATCGGATTTCATCTCTGAATACAGAGCCAGACCTCAGATTAATGTATTCTCATTTACATCTCCAGACCAGAGGGGTCCAACACAATTCTGAGGCTTGCTGTAATTGTCATTCAAGGGCTGTGGCAGTCAGACAGGCCCATCATCATAAAGTCCTGCTCTGTACACAGAAACCTCAGCTTTATTTATGTGTGACCAAGGACTGAGTTAAATAACCCTCCTCAGCTCCTACACACTCTCTCCACTCCTCAAAAAAAAAAAAAAAAAATTAAAATCATATTTATGAATTTCAATCCAGTTACATTGTGATGAACCACTGTTTGACATGTGTTTATGCCAGAGTCCAAGAAAAAAATCAGAGCTGTCAGATGGTCAAGGTTTTTAAATGGAAATCAGTTTTTAAATCAGGGGGTGAAAATGTAAGTGCTACAAAACTACAAAAATTCAATTCAAAGCTGAGCCAGCAGGATAAATCCACATAATGCAACAGATATGATGACAGATACAGCTTCAGTGTGGTCGCCATCCTCGCTAACTCATTAAATTTGCTACAGGTGAGTTGTAGAGGGAAAAATGCAACCTTGGGCTCTGACTCTTCACTGGTCACTTTATTCAAACTGTTATTTAATTCACCCAGTCACAGCCACATCACTTTCATATTTCCCAGCACCAGTTCAACATTTACAGTGTAACTCCATCTTGAATGGTCAGTATCACTGATGCTAAAAACCAGTCATCAGTCGGGTTATGCTGGAAATTATAGCCCATTGACCCTGAATTGAATCTGCCTTGGCAATGATGTTGTACTGTAGTGTTGTTGTAGTGGAAGTTCACAGGGGACAGGAATGCTTATATATATTAAAAGCACACAAGTCTTCCATTAAAATGAAAATAGATAAAACGGAACAGGTTGAACAAGGTTATATAACACATCAGATTTTTTAAATATTATAGATATAGATATTGATATTGAAATAAACAGATATTGCAGGGTAAACACTGTTGCCATTTATAATTAGAATAGCAGCAAATGTGCCCCAATTGCTGTGTGCAGTCTTGAGTTCTGGCTTGTACTGTAAGTGTGAGGTCAGAGGTCACCAGGCCAAACTCATATTTTGTGAGGTCACCGTATCCTTTTTTTTGCAGGTGAAGGCTGGCTGAGTTTCGAAGAAGTAATTTTGAAGACTTCAAGGCGTCATTGAGATATCTTGCTCACGAGGTCTTAACTATGTTTTGTGAGGTCACTGTGGTCTTTGACCTTTGACCATCAATTCTAAATCTATCTATCTATCTATCTATCTATCTATCTATCTATCTATCTATCTATCTATCTATCTATCTATCTAATCGGTTCATCCTTGAGCACAAGCGAAGCCAAATAATTTGTCCATGAGAATGGGACAGATGACCCACACACAAGGAAACTGATCTGGTCTTATTTCAGGAGGCTAAGTGAACTGTCCTCAGTGCTCTTGCACAAATAGTTCCATAGTTAAAAATAATAGAGTCCAGTGCTGCCAATATTTCAATTTCAATTGTTGAACAAAAATGTGTGCATTGTCGCCCTATTTTTCTCTGTTTGCCATACTCAGACATACACACACATCCAGTACACAGAGCTGCAAGTCATGGGATTGTGGTCAGAAAACAGACAACAAACAGGGTCTCCAGTTTTGGTTCCTCCATGCGTCTCTTTGCCTTATCAACATGTGGGCTTTTCTGCCCTCACTTTGCCTTCATGCTTCAGTGGTCTCCTCAGCCATACACATGAGGGAAGTGCTGTGGAAATGAAACTAAAAATATCATCCTTACCTTTAGAAGCTTTAAATTTTTTGTAAGGATAATCAGGCAAATGTAGTAGATTAGGGATGAGTCATTGCACAAGACATAGGACATACAAAGATGTTGCATTAAACATTAAGTGGGAGGAATAAGGTTTCTGAGTTGACTGAAATGCAAAAAACAGAAAAAGGAGAAAGAAAGAAATACATAGCTTACATACAAAAGCTTTTATTTGAGATTAGCAATAACTTGTTAACTGATCTACAAAGCAACATCTCTGTACCCTAAGCCTAAATATAGGTGCTTAATGCACTTTCTGACTTGTCATAACAGGAAAAGCCCAGGGATCTGAGGTAATTAATGACGCGTCCGTTAAATGTGCAGAAGCAATCTGTGTATAAACAGGGCTCTGATGCTAGAACACCTAACGGTGATAAATTACACCTAGCCTTGACAAGCACAGTCTCCACGGCCATATGAATGGCACTGAAAAGTAACATTTTATTTAAATGTGTGTTAATGAGTTGAAGTTATAGCAAAACTCAAATTCAGATGTGAACGTCTGACTTTTATTTCATTTTTAATGGCAGTGTGGAGTCAATTTCGGGATGACAGGATGACTTAAGTTTAGACTGCAGGCATCTTTAAACATGAAACACACTCATTTGTCTTCACTTTGAATTGGCACACGCTGCCCTCTCATCAGCCTCGTGCTGACAGGTGTTCAGAGAAAGAGCAGGACAAACCACTGCAGCATCAGTGACAGCACAAACCTTCATTAAACACTGTTTGTTTGGTATTGGTCAATTCCTCTGGAGCCAGTGGTCTTCTCCTGTTTGTTTACCTGACTGCAGGCTGCAGCTCACACCTGTCTAACTCAGTCACTGTAACTGACCTCTTGCTTTTCACCCTCCTCCTCTCAAACTTTATCTCACGGAGCCTCAAGGGAAAAATACTAAATGACTTATGCACATTGAATTAGTAACACCGGCTGGGAACAGATTTCTGTAAAAGTAACCTCATTTAGGAGTTACCCTACGGGAAGTTACACGAGTAACATTTCAAAATAAAGGTATGACATAGCAGTGTAAGGAAGACAGACGGACAAGCGGTGGTGATGGTTAAGTTCTCCAAGAGCAACAGTTTTTCTGCCTTCACATGTTCTAGATGTGACTGTGTATCTCAGAAGTAGATGAAAACCTGCCGTCCTTCAGAGACACCACCTTGCTCATGGCCTTATGTCTCAGGGTTAATGATCCTGTGCTCCGGACTGAACAGTTCAGCTTCTATTTGATCTGTGTGTGTGTGTGTGTGTGTGTGTGTGTGTGTGTGTGTTATCATAATTTTCCCTCTTCTTTTATTTCTTCCTTCATTTGTGTGCTCTTAAGGTCTAAACAGTTGATCTGTTGGACTGCATTTGTAGTAAGTATATCCCACACAGTCCTTATTTATGAACATCAAGTTTACTATTCTTTCCTTTGATCCATCAGTTTGTCACCTGCTGAATTTCCACATTATATATTACTATTACTATTTACTACTTGTTATTATATATTATATATTACACACAATGAATTACAAAGTGTCTTGAGTCCATTGTTGAGATTACTGAATGCCTCACTGCCAGTTTGGAGCAGGAAATGCTAAATGGACAGGCCAGTCATGCGTCATCCCACCTGTGCTATTCACACCTACGGACGTTGCAACACACGCTGAGCTGCATTCTGAAATCTTACACCGGAAGCCAGTCTCCATACTCGGTGGGATTGACATGTATCGGAAGCGTAGAGCCTGAAGAACAGAGCATCCAGACTCTTCACACTTCAGTCCGCTCACTCCACTTCAGTCAACGAGAGCGACTTAATCTAGAAACGTGATTTGCAGAGAGGAGAGGAAAGAGAAGAGCAAACCTGGACTGTAGCCTCAGTGGACAAAGACATTTAAGAAGTTTTCTTTCTTTTTTCTTTCTTTCTTTCTTTTTCTTTCTTTCTTTCTTTCTTTCTTTCTTGTCTTCTGGACACGGTTCTCTGTGGACTCTACCTGCGGTGATGGACCGGCTCGGGACATGAGCAGCGGGCGGTGTGGGGGTGCCGGGGGCGCAGGAGGAGGTCTGCACGCTCAGGTAAAAAGTCACCGTGTTGCTGTTTGCCCTCTTCATCTGCTGTCTGTAGACGTTATTCTGGAGGAGAGCGCAGCCCCAACTTTTGGGTGACATGGTTGTGTTGTGACATTTCGACGCTTGAATGTGCCCCACCATTCAACAAAACACAGGCTGTCACTTTCCGCGCTTTTCAGCCAGTATGTGTGTGTGTGTGTGTGTGTGTGTGTGAAAGCTGGACGTTACTCTCCATGATCAAAGAATAGATATTGGCTACTTCTTCTTCTACCTCAGCAGCAACATCATAATCTGAGACAAACCAAGTGCTGTTTATTCTGTGCAGTCGTTCATATTATTTTAAGTAATTCACTTCATGTATTGTAGCCTGGTGTATCATTAGTGAACTGTAATCACCACTAGGCCTTTTCATAAAGGTCAGAATAATGAGCCAAGGCTACTGTGTTGTCTTTTCCTCCAATGCTGCATGAGAGACATATGATCACTTGAATTTAATTAGAAAGGTTTGAAAACTATCTCCCACTCTCTCGTTTTTATTTTTCTGCCAAAGCAACGTCAAAACAGACCAGTTTGGTATTTTTGCGTCTTCAAATAAACATAATGAGGTGCTAAATGATTATAGCTTGATGGTGACATGAAATACAGTATGTTTCTTTTATTGGAAGCTGGATAAACGAGACAAATGCTGCTGGTTATTTTTGCTGCTTGCGAGAAGAGAGGAGTTATTGTGTAGTGCAGCAGCTGCACACAGGCTCCGTGTAATGTGTCATCGGAGGCCGAGAGCATAGTTGTCTTCATTAACAGTTTTCAGTATTGGCAACATCAGACATAAATCAGTTATGTCCCTGAGGAAGTGACAGTGGGCATCTCTTTTTTAAAACACAGTGTTGAGTTCACAATATGGTCTAACTACAGTATATTAAAAATAATGACAGGCTGTTTTGTAATAAGCCACCTAAAACTTAAAACAATATTTGATATTCAGGTGATATGATTTCATTTGTACATAGTAATTGCATCATATTAAATAATGACAACTGAGAACAGAGTGGGATGGTTGAATTAGTGTGGGGATACTGCTGCACATAGCTGTTCAAGGGAGAATAGATGAGGTTATTAACAAACATAAAGGCACGGTGGACTAATATGCTAAGAACTGGTTGTGTGACAGTGATGATGAAGGACTTAATTATCTCAAGGAAAAAAGAAAGTGCCACACATGCCTGTGTCATTTCAGGCAGTGTATTCAGACTGTTGATGTTTTCAGCACTGTCTGTCCCCGGCAGGCTTCTCATAAGAGATGGTCACTTGTTGGAAAATTATCTCCTGGTTTAAAAGTGGTTGAGAGGAGCTGATGTGATTAGCAGTTGGTGCTCCATTGCACTTGGTTTGTTCCCTCAGAACTTTCGTGTTTGTGTTGACAGGCATGCTGTATTTCTTGGGAATCAAGCTATCTTTCTCATCTGTGTTCTTTTGCCACTTTTGCATTTTCTTCAGCAGTAATACACTAAGTTGTTCCGCCCTTGGGCTCGATGGTTTCCCAGACATCAGAGCGCTCTTTTGTAGTAGTATGATGACCAGAGATTAGATTTGCCTGGTCAGGGTGGTCCGATGCACATACAGGGAACATTTACAAAGAACAGATATTGATTCACAGATGTTGGTCTTCAAACATGAAGCCAGACAATGAAAGCTAATGCCTTTTTTCCATTAGTTTCTTCCTCCTGACACAATCGCTGTTGTCAAAACCCAAGGTTTTCACTGGCTAAAATCTTTTCAATCAATGACCTTACAAAAAGAGAGGGTTGTGATTCAGTAGCACTGTGGACAGAGTCTGTGGCCATTGAAAGTGCTTTTACCAATGACTTTGTGTCCATTAGTCTATTGGACTCTCTTTCACTTGCAGAAGATACTTCCTGCTCAGAGACAGTGAGATACATTTTCAAGGTTGAACATGATCATTATAGCGGATTTGCATGCTACTTCAGAACAGCTAGAGTTACTATCTGTATGTTGTTATCTATATGTGCATGTGAAAGTGTGCAGTATCAAGAAGTCCTGTCTCTTCTTATGCCAGGATCAGACTACACATTTTTTTGTCTTTCATGATGCTCAAAGATCAAACATTCACAGTGGCATAAATTCTTGCTGTGTCTTGGATAGGAGACTGGCAACACTACATCCGATCAATATCATCTATGACCCTGTACAAATTCATGTGTCATTGGGGAGGTGTAACTGCAAACTGTCAATTTTAATGTGTAATGCTAGCAGTCTTTTGCTCAGACACGAAAAAGAAAAGGAAGAAAAAATGATTGTGGAGCCATTCCTGGGTCTTGTGAAGAGGACAGTATGGACTGTCTGTTCTTTAGAGAGAACATGAGGTACGTTAACAAATGTGTTCATCTCAAAACAATCTTACATTGACAAAACTTACATTGTGCACATGAAGCAAGCTAATGTACCACTGTGTGTAAATAATGCATCAGAGCGCTCTGTCATCCTATTGGTCAACGTCAAGTTCATGTCGTAGAAGATGTCAAACTAGGGGAAGAAATGCAAAAAAATTCTAACATGCTAGACTGTGGGTGTAATGGAGCATCTCAGATGATATGAAATATGCTGGCCTGAAATCATGTAGTCTGATCCTGGCATTGGAGAGGTTGTATCACAGTTTCAACCAAACATATTGACATGCATTGCAACAATGGAGGCTAACACATTAACTTGTTGAGATAGCCTGCTGTGCATGATGGGAACAGTGTGTGGGCATCATAGACACCTGTCAAAGATTTGATTCTCTTCGATGCATCTGTTGTGTGCTTTACTCACATGAAAAGCACTGCAAGAAGGAGGACAGATTGGTTTGTAGCAAAAATCCAGACTTCATGTTAAATCACGATGATGCTTATGAAGAAAGTGCTACCATGCTGATGTTTAGCAGGTATGTAGTTCATTTAAACATATTGTTAAGACAAATAACAACTCAGGGGAGATTTAATACCATTCGTGTGTAAGAACTGAACTTAATAGAAAATACTAGATTGAAACTCAGACAATCGCATCAGTCATCAGGATTATTTTGGTTAGAATGATTAGTACCTAAATACAACAGGATTTAAGCACCACCACCCCACCCTGAGGATTTTTTGAGAGCATTCAACAGTGAGTACATTTACACACCCACAGAACTCTAGACACTTGCATAAACCAAATATCCACTATATAACAAACATAGGCGGTGATTTTGGGCACAACTAATGTATTTTGATGTGAAATTAGATGCAAACTTACTTTGTTTACACAAAAACACCACTCACATTTCACTGCAGAAAATCCCCTCATGCAGAACTTGCCAGCATCAGCAGATGACAGGAAACAAAGCTGGAGCCAAGCTCTCTCTTAGCCACTAGTCCTTTAAACCTGTCTGTAATATATGTAGAAACGTTTGTGGTTGGATTACAGATCACAATGTAATCACAAGCATAAGAGAGAGACATGGAGAGTATTGTCAAGGTAATAGTCTCTAACAACGGGTGGTGTGGACGTGGAAAGTTAAATTAAAATTGAAATTGATTCACCTCTAGACACAACTTCCTGTTTAAATAAATCAATAAACAAATGAGGACTAACACCGGGGTGTTTCGCTTTTCCTATGCCTGGATGAACTCCAGTCTCTCTGCTGTAAATTCTCGCAGATGATCCACAGGAGCTGTGATTTTCATTCCTGTTTTATGCTGTGAGCTACAACAGGAAGAATGATCTCAACGGACAGTCATCCTCCCTACTTGTCTTTTTTATCCACAGCATCACACAGGGCAAATAAAGGCTGGGTATGTGGTGGTATATAATTAATGAATGAAAGCCCAGCGCTGTGCATATAAGCTACTGCCTGTCGTTCGTTTACCACCAGCACAGGCTCACACTCCTCTCACTGTGGCACCAGAAAAAACTAAAAAAAAAACTGAATACAACTTGGAAAAAAATCCCCCCCCCCCGCTCCTCTTCTTACAAACCAAAAATGGTGTGAGAATTCACAGTAATTAATTGAATTTAGTGGATTAAATGTAATGTGACCACTTAGCCAGCTGCAATGACCTCAAACCTGAAAGAAACACCAGGACAATGAGTCACACTTTCTTTTTCTACTATGTAACACATATTTTCTGTGTGGAATCACTAAGGTTCATCAAGCAATCAATAATGTTGATAGGGTGCCATTGCTTTGTATCTCTTGTGGACACTTCGAAGTTACAGAGCATTGTTCAGCACTCCGGAGGTTGATGTAAAAGCTAGTCTTGCATATTTAATGTATATTTTCTTTTGTAGACTTCTCTATTTGATCTCTCCGTTATTTATTCATTAGGGTGAGTTGAGGTACAGGGTGAATGATTACGCAAGGAGCCTCACATTAGTCACTCTCTCGTGCACACTCCATCACATTTCCAACACACACATGCACACACACACAGGAGAGGAAATTTGGAAAGGTGTTAAGATAAAATTGCTTATGTAAGTTTAGACAAGTAGCTGTATTGTGTGGTGTTGTTTTATACATTTTTATGTATGAAACAACAACCAGGGTGCTGCTCAGTAACCCCTTCACTATATTCATTTATCTTGAAAAGCCACAGTCCTTTATCACGAGTGACAAATTCTAAATGGTCAGCCTAGTGTGTGTGTGTGAGTGTGTATTTTAAGTGTGTGTGTAGAGAGAAGGCCTGCTCTATAAACACACTTGTTTATTTAATCAACATTGACCCAGACTGGTTTCTGACGCATGTTGAGTTCACACACACTCATGAGCACACACACACACACACATATTCGGAGCACATTAGGAGCAGATTGCCCCTGCCTGGTTAAACAGAGACATTTTATCTGTCAGCGATAAATCACATTAATTAATCTCCAAAGTCTGACGCTGATGTCATCAACGTAAGACACCCATGTGGTTAATTAATACAGGAAATGACCGTAGGGCAGCTGAACATGAGGCCGTTCGCCTTACAGATATTTTACATCGCTGAGCTTTATATATGAGCCCAGCATGGTTAGGGTAAGGGTCAGGCAATTTGCACTGGTACCTATCAGATCAGAGGGGATCACACACATCAAAGAAGAAGGTTATTACGATGTTTGCATACTAATGGATGAACTTTAATCTGGAAGAGAATTCTTATGTGACACTATATGCAATGGAAAAAAAACATACAATGACTATATATACACAAAGCAAAAACATTTTTCCAAAGATTCAATACATTTTAATTATTTTGAGCTCTTGCTTGTGTTTGCTGCATTCAAAACCAGTAAAACCACTAAGACTCCAGTTGAAATTCAATCAGCTTAACTTCATGTTAACTGCAATACTGCTTCTTATATATGTGATCTGTGGCAGCCATAATACTACAGTTTAGGGAATGATTGTGGTTATGGCAATAAATGATGGCTAAACTGTGTGTTAAGGCCAGTTCTTCCCTCCTGAACCTATGAGAGTCTGCTTTAGTTTGCATGACTTTTCTTTTTGCCTTCCTCCTCTTCTTGAGTGGTATGGTCTGGCGGTCAGTACCCTCACCTCACAGCAAGACGCTTCTGGGTTAGATTTGGGGGTTGTCTCCAGGCTCTTTCACTTCCTCCCACACTTCCTCCTCTGCAATAGACTATTGACCTGTCGAGGGTGCACCCCGCCCTTACCCTATGTCAGCTGGGATTGGCTCCGCTCCTCATGACCCTGCATAGATAAGTGGTATAGAAAATGGATTGATAAATGTTTTCCTCTACTTGTTGATTGGTGCATTACTGCCATTGACTGGAAATGGGGAATGTCAGGCTGACATCAATCCCAGTTAGTGAATGCAACCGTGTCTAAAGGAATTAATTACTACCAAGCTTCATGGCAGACTACAACCCCTACTGAGTGCCTGAGTGCGCCAACAACAAAGAGAAGAGATAGTGATTTCCTGAGTCTTGGTGAAGCTTACTCTACTTTTGCTGTCACTGGTCTGTTCTTTGACTGGCTCATATTAATATACTGGATGTGTGCATGATGTAGGGAAGTAAAACTGTGGCAGAGCTCATAGCTCAAGAAAGAAAGATGTAATTATACATGTGTAGGATGAGAACTCTAGTCTCGAGCATGAAAGTTATATGTGCTACATATAAATTTCACCAGCTGATCACCACCTTTTCAAAAGACGCAGGACTTTCTGTGTCGGAATGGAAAGTTGAGACGGTGGAGGTATCCACTCTCCCAGTATTCAATAAGGAGGTCTGGGCTGTTCAAATTAGCATGCAGTATGAAATTAAGATGCAGCAGAGGGTAGCATGCAGTGCCACTATTTCCTGCCTGTTATCTGAACTCTGTGGTGCGGACCTGCTCGCATTAAATGTATGGCAAAGAGCTAAGTCAGAGCCATAAATAGCACTTAAAAGGGCAGTAATTTGAAATTTGATCTGAGCTCTCTTACCTTCCATTCAGCCATACTGTCATGATTATATATGCGCCTGCAGTGCCACTGTCTGTGTCCATTGATGACTATCTGGGAGATTTTGATCTTCATGCCACTCTGTGAGTTTCTCTGACTGACAGTGAAATTGAAAACTATGAACCCAGTCCATCACATTCACCCCTCCACTCCAACGCTCTCGCTTTCCCCCTCTGACTCTCAGCATTCCTTGCCTGCTTATCTCTTATCTCAGCCTGTTCACCCATCAATGGCAACAATATAGCTCTTTCTTTTCACACCATCTCTGATAAGAGAAGGTGTTGTTCTGTGTGTCTTTCTTTCTCCCCCTCCCTTTATTTCATTAGACTTCACACTCTGCATCTCTGTACCCCCCACTACATCTCTTTCCCCTGCTGCAGTGCTAGTTCTCAAATTACCCAGGTCTTAATCTCCCTATAGATTCTCACCTTTTTGAAGCATAAAATTGAACCTCTCCCACCTCTGCCCATCCCACTTGAGGCATTGTATGTGTGTGTGTGTGTGCCTACTTTCACATAAGTGTGGGTGTAATCTGCTCATCCATTCATGCCCATTCTCCACTCGCCCTCACCTGACCCAACAGAAGTTTCACAAATTAGCATTCTGTATGCACCTCAAGACAAATGACGTCTGATGAGCCTCATTAAGAATACAAATATGTGAAGACAGAGTGGAATGACAAAGCAGACAAAGACAAAAAGAGGAGGGATAAATAGACAAGGCTGTTGGACCATCACAAAGAACATTGATTTTAATCTTTTGGAGTTTCTTTTGAAATACTTACTGATTCATATCATTTATCACATGGAAGCCGCTAGTGGCTGTTTGGCTTTAGGTTAACAGTGTTAGTATGTCAATCAAAACATCGATCCAGACTGAAATATGAGATGTTTTGTTGAGGTATTCATGATCTCCAGAGGATGAAACCTCAGGACTGTGGTCTGTGGTCCTCTGACTTCCCATTGATAACTCCACACCCCCACCCCACTACCTCCCACCACCACCCACCCACCCACCCCTCTCTTTTTTCTTTGTGGTTGTGTTTTCCTCCTTTTTATACATTAAATTAAGCATGAAGCATGTTTGTATGGCCATGCAGAGATCATTGTGTGCCAGTAGACAAAAAAATTCCACTCAACGCAAGATTTTTGAGTTATGTACTATTGATGTATGGAGCAACTCCTCTCTGAGCCCCCAAGACTTACAGTTACTTACAACACCCCTCACTGCATAGGACTGTAAAGATGTTTATATGAATCTCTGCAGAGGCATATTTCCAGCTGTACTCTTGGTAAATGTTATTTTAATACCTCGATCTGCATAATTTTGCAGACCTGAAGCAGTTAAAATTCATTGTTGTGATCATGCGCTGTTTAATGCAAAAATAGTGTATAAAATATAGATAACGACTAGAAAATGAGTGAAAAAATAAACAAGGTTTCCTGCCTTGAACGAGTGTAAGGTAAAGCCAGAGTACAGACATCTTTTCCCACAGCGCAGGAGTATCACTGTGGAAGTTTTTACTAAGTGCAGTAAATGGACCAAAGCTGGAAGCTGAACTGATCCATTATACATGAGGCTAATTGTACACAGCCGGAAGGAAAGACAGAGACAGAGGAGGGAGAGGGAGAAAGAGAAAGAAAGACAGAGGGATATATCTGTCTGTCTGACATTTTTGGTGAGACAGATGACTTATGACATCATCAACATAAACACTATTTCCAGATGCAAATGAATCCCCACTGATAAACTCACTACATCACTGACTCATTAATTAATTACTGTACATTTCCAGACTGCTTTTTTGAACCCATGTGGGCACTGTCTTTTTCCACCACCTCTATCTTGGACTCTATGTATAAACACAAGCCCAATATTTAAAGTATGAGGAGTATTACTGTGGATATGTCGAGGATTGATAACACTGAGATCACCCTGGCAGACCGATGATGTGCTCATGAGCTTCACTGGATGAGGTTTTGTCTATAGACGTACAGCCATGCATTCTTGGTAGTGCACGCATGTGAGTGTGTGTGTGTTGTTATGTAAAAGACCATGGTTCTTATGGAAACAGTGAAGACAGGTGAACGTTTACCCTCTGGGATATCACTTACCCCTCCGTGTCTTTCACCAACTTCCAACTAATGTTTTAGTCATGCTGCTCGTCTGTCGTCATGAATCCTGTTGTTCAGACCGCCATTATCTTAGCCCCCTATTAGTGGCAGCTTGAGGTCTACCCTGGTGTCAGTCCCCTGTGTCGCAAACCTGCAGTCCATCCTGTAAAGATATAACCAGGCAGTGACAGATGAGTAGTGAAGTAACAATTAATTCAAGAACAACACATGTAGCTGTTTACAGCACAGTAAGAGGCCAGTCAGGAAAAAACAACCAGGGCTGAATTATTAAAGCCTTTTATTTAAGTTTAATGGGATACACACTGCCGAGAAGCCACCATGACAAATTTTTTCAATGAAAACATATGATGACACTAAACATAAGATAAACCAGGAAAACAATGGTCGACAGGTAGAAATGTTTCCTTTTACCTTGTAGCAATGGTCACAGCATGTCTCTACATCAGGCTGTTGGTTCACCAGTTTGGTTGAGGTTGAATCATCTCCACAGCTGGGTGGATTGCGATGACATTTTCTACCTACTTGCAATCCCCATCTCTTCTTGGTTTCTCCTGAAATGTTTTCACAGATATTGAGATCATTATTAAATTTGGTTGAGATATCCTTATCCTCCCGAGGATGTGTTGAAATGACTTTGGTGTTTCCTTCATAGTGTCTGGTCATCGGGTCACATTTTCACTTTGTTTATGACCAAATTGCTAATAACTTCTAACACACCCATAGCCTGAGCTGTACTCTTTGTTCACAGGGTTGACATATAGGGACAAAGAAAACACATACCTCCAGATTCACACCTATAAACCTAGTGTGCATGTCTTTGGACTGTGACCAGAAAACCCGCACAGCCACACGGAAAACATGCAAACTCCACCCACCACTGCATACTGTTTGACAGTAGGTGGTATATTTGTAAACAGATGTACGTGTCTATTCGCATACACTGGGCATGACAGGACAGGACTATGGTTAATGCCTGGCTAGGTTTAAGAACCTGTCTTCCTCATTAGTTTTTATCTTCATGGTGAGAGTTTTTCTAATGCTGTGGTATAGTGAAATAAAATGCAACATAAACTTTCCCTTATGTACCATATGTGTTTAGACAGAAATCATGTGATATATGTTGTCCTTTGTTATTAGGGGCCAGGCAGCGTAACCATACATGCTAGAGTTGTGCAACTTTCACCAAAACGTAGCCCCAATACTGCAGAAACTTTTGTACATTCCAACTCAGTGCAAATTATGAAGTCCATCATTCTGTTTTTTTCAAAAACTGTAAAACTTATTAAACTTTTCTTGTCCTACAGTTTTTGCTCAATTGACACCAAATTTGAAAAAAGCTAACAAAGCTAACACCGGACTTTTGATATCTGAAAAACTGAGCCTGCAGTGCATGAAAACATTAGACTGTAAACAGTACTGTAAACATATACCAGCCAATTCTTGATAAATACATTTTCAATCTTCCTGAAAAAAATTGATTCTGCAGTCGTGGCTGATGAAGTTTGGCAAATGTCAGAATTTTTTCTTAAAACCTGTATTTTTGAAAACATGTTGAATTCTGCTCTCACAGGAACAACTGCAGTCAGTGTAAGAATGGATCAGATTTTCTCTTATGAAGCAAAACACTTGTCGTTAAAAACAAATCACCAACATTTTCATGCTGTCAAGATACAATTTTTGTATTATCATATTTTTGTCTTGATAACATAATTTTTGACATTTTGACAATTTTTTTAATCTGCCTTGGCAACTGCTGCCTGACTGCTGACTGCCTGAGTCTATTTGTGAAGCCACACACCAGGTCTCACTTCCAGCCAATTAGTTTAGTGAGCGAGATGCTGGTTCTTAGTGTCAGAGGTTGTGAATTCACGCTTCAGCTAAGGCAGAATGGACATTGTAATGCTGATGTTCTTCTTGCGAAGCAGCTTTAATGTTGTATGTTATATCATGAAGTTACAGATGTGCCTTTTTCCTCACGTTATAAGAGAAGGACCCAGAGAACATTTTTTTCTGTCCTCTACTTTTATGTATGAAAACAAGGAAACTCTTCTATTATTTGTTCTCTGAAATATATATTTTTTCACTCTGTTCTTCAATCACCATCAACTCTATTAAGTCTGGGTCACTGCTGCAGTTTGTGGTGAGTGAGACTGGCAGCATGTGGGCATCACACATGCACCTGTTGCCTGTAATTGCACTAATTGTTCCTACAATTGAAGAGCAAAGAGGTTATTTTGTGCAGCATGTTGTGATTTAGTCAGTGTGGTCTCACAGTGAGAGGACACAGTAGGTGAGCACAGTCAGGTCTGTGACACCACAGGGAAATTTGTGAATGAATTCTCAGTAGCAGCCCCCAACACATCTGTGGTATTATCACAGTGGTTTTTCATCCACTTACAGCCCAGGCTGAACCTCAGCTATATTTGCACATATATCACCATTTTCAAACTGGCATGTAAACACACAAAAGCATGGATCTATAATATTCAGTAGAAGTCATTCTTCTGTTATGATTAAAATAAACCAAAGTATGAATAGTTTCAAGTTGCATCCCTGTTTCTAAAGAGACATAAAATATCATTGGTGCAGTACATAGTACAGTGTTCAGTAATGTCTAAATAGTGTTTTGTGTGGTCACACTGACCTATGACCTTTGACCACCAAAACTGAACCATCCTTTCATCCTTGAGTCCTCCTAAATGTTTGTGGCACATTCGAGGATGTTCTGTGATGGCACTGTGAATATCACCTCCACAGGAATTGGGTATATGTATGTCTGGATGTAGGTCTCTGGCTCTGGTATTAAAATAACAGCAGTGTAGATTAAAGAGTCAAACAAGTCTGGACTTTAATAGATTAAAGAGGAATTCCAGGTCTATTACACATTGGTGGAAGTAGTTACAGTTACATTTTGTCTGTAAAAACAGTAGTTTTTTAATTTTTATTTTTCTGTCGTTCTGATGTTATTTTTGAACAAGTAATTTTTCACTTTAAGGTTATGTTTCACATCAAGTATTTTGCTGATTTTAAAGTCACCGTTTTCACAATGCAAAGTTACATAATAAAGTCATGAAGATTACTGAGGGAAGGAAAATGACCAAATCAGCAGCTGCAGCAGAAAAGAAGCTGCTAGTATATCTGTGACCAGCAGCTGCATGGTGCATCTGGCTAAATGCTGAAATGCTAAAATGCTCGCGGTGAACCCTGCAGCTGTCAGTTTTATGCTCCCTTAGAGACTTCTTCTTTCAGTGAGGTGAGCAACACCTTTCTGCTGTTTCTGATTAATCCTGGTGGTGGCTGCAGATATCATTCTGCTCAGAGTGGTGCAGTGAGATGGAGAAGCTGACTGCTCTCGTTTTACAGTTAGGATGAATGAGCAGCTGCAGAGAAGTTGAACGTGGAGCAAATTGAGGGGGGTTTTGTGGTGCACAAGGCACTCAGAATTATTTAGACAGGTGACACTGAACTTTTCATACACTGGGAAGACCCACCCCGGAAGCCTTAATGGTGTTACCAGGCCAACAACGACAATAAAAACAAACAAACAAACAAATAAATAAACAAAAACTATAGTAATAATGATAACAAACCAGCCATTTCCCTGCCTTCTCTTTCCTCTGCTCTTCCACCTAACCCGGAGCAATAAAACTCCCAGCACCAAAGGCCTGCAGCAATTAAGGTTATCGAGGTAACTCTGGGTTTTCTGTCCTATGATAGTAGTTCACTTGTTACTGGAGAAAATCACCATGGTAACTGGCACCAAACTCCTAATCTGCTCCAGATCAGGTTAATTTCAAAGGATCAGACTGAAACCTGTCAGTATCCAAATGACTGACAAATCAGATCCCTGGAACAATAGACACATTGTTCCTACAGGACAGAGCAAAAGACTATATAAGTACATGAGAGCTAATAATAGAGCTGCACATTTATATGAATCAGTGGGATTGTTTTGCTGCTCCAGACCACACGTCTTCTCTCTGGTTTAAACTGGAACTGCATGGAAAGATGATCACACTGAATAAATATATCAAAACTATCATAGCATCCACTATGACTACAGTTTAGACGAAGTCAAGACTCTGTGATGATAATGACATAAAAACTAAATCTCTGATGTCTTTGATTAGAAATATCATCCAGTACTGATCAATTTTTCACATGATGTAAATGTGATTCATAAATGTGAAACATTTTAGTGAGACCCAGTCATCAGACATGTCTACTTCTCTCTCTCTCTCTCTCTCTCTCTGTATAGGATAACCTATACTGTGAAGGTGGATGACCAATCAGTCAGTTAATCCAGATAACTAACAGTTGTATGCTGTGCATGGTAAACTTGCTTTGTAGTACAGGCCTCAGGTCAGCACTGTTACTACCTGGGGCAGCAGATCTCCTCTGCAAGCCTGCTCACAGCAGACTGGAGAGTCCCTGCTTAGGATAAACAATTTTACTTTAGCACCAGCAGCTATTACACAAAGTCTGCAAGCTGCTTTTAGAAGCATACAACAGAGTTATAGCATGAAAAAGTTAAGTAAGCAAGTAAGCATAGCTTGATGGTTGTTATATTTACTCAGGTTGTTGGTTTGCCACACTATTCACACACACACACACACACACACACACGGTCTTTGAATTTAGATGCACAGATGCGCACTATTGTTTTGAATAAATGTCTATGGGTTAAACTACTGCCAACCTCAGCTCAGTAGAACTTAAACCCTTCAACTTGGATCCACTGTTCTTTTTTAGTTAGAGTTATTAATCACACTGTTTATCTCTCTCTTTCTCTTGTTTCTATTTTAATGTATCACTTAACCAAACTGGGTTTATGAATCCTGATGGTTTCCAAAATTAGTACTGTAGCCACTGAAGAACAGGGAATTGGAAAAAGGAAGAGACAATATCGCTTAGAGGAAGTTGATTATATATGGTATCTACTGCACTTGAAGATCAAGTATTCAGAGGAACAGGGCATGAATGATGGAATGGAATAGCGTGTGATATCTAAATCTTTCAGTATTAAGAACCTGAGAGCCTTTCACATATTTAATACACTTCTGCTGATGTCCAATGAATACTTAAAATGTCATGTTTACTATTCTTGGAACCAAAGGCTCGACAGAATAGAGCAGCTTAAACCTTTGTTGAAATGTCCACTATAGCTGTTTCTGTCTTCAGGTTGGGTTTTCAATAGGTATAAGAAAAGAAAAGAAAAAAAAGACAAAGAAAGTCTCCATCCTCAGTGAGCACTCAAGGACAGCACACAGCAACAATGACACTGATTCATGAATAACAAGGAGTAATATAATTACAAACCTAAATCACAGTTGAGGTCAGCTGTGAACTGCTGGTTTTAACCACTTGATAACATCCTATAAAACAATCTCACCCAGATTAACTGAGGAATCAGCTTAGGCAGCACACCAGACCATGGTCCTGATCATCAGTGTGTGGAGTGGCTGGCCCACCCAGATCAATACTCTGTGGATCTAAAGTGTGGCAGATTGAGAGGCTGATTAAGACCCGCAAGATCCTCCTGCATGTTTAATCTCACAGGACAGCAACGCCACTGTGCATCCACCTCTTGTGTAATTACAACTGACACAACACAAACAAGCACACACACAAGGAATGCACAACTCTCGGTTTAATGTATTTCAGTTAAATCAAAATTAAACCATATGAAATGAGAGCTGTCCATACTGAGAGTGTGAAGACATAGGTATAAAAGAGTCTTAAGTAGTACACAGTATTATTTGTCATGACTTCTCTGTAACCATCTGCCAATATCAGGCCTTCAGGATGGAGTTCATTGCACTGAACAAAACGTCTGTGGTCCTCTCACTAAACAAAACAAAAAAAACAGAAAGATAGGCAGAGATACTGAAGCGGGGGCAGAGAAGTGGCTTTTTTTTTTTTTTTTTTGGATCACTCATCAGACACTTGGCGCTCAGATGGAAAACAGCTCCTTCAGGGTCAGTGATGTGTTTCTCCAGGCAAGACCAGTTTGACTCTATCCATAAGTACAGAGGTTTATCAGACATGAACGCAGCACAACGTTTCATAATGTGATGCAGAGGGATTACACAGTAAGACATCATTTTGTCATGTGTTGTCAGGATCAGCAGACAAACAGTATAAATACAGAATTTATATTAAAAACAATCTTACCGGAGTGTGTGCGCTGCTTTCATGTATTTTATCGGACAACGCTGGTATAAAGGAAATTTGTATTTGTTGCCAGATGGCTGCACTTTTCCCACTACAGTGCCAGAACAACAGCATTTTTCACTGCAGTGCAGTTGTTACTGTGGACTTTGCGACAAAAGACTGACCTCACAGCTGGAAGGCACTGAACTACACTGACACAAATCATTCTTTCTTTCTACTTAGAGACCGAGAGAGGTTTCTTTTCAGCACAATGTAAAAATAGCATGTTGATCTGATTGTTAGTCACACAGCCATACGTGTGCCTCTGACTCTACTGTGGTACATCTGACACACAACCACACACTTTCAGTCTCCTTACAGTAAAGTACTATTTTTATCTTTTGGGTTCAATGTTGGATCAGTAATAACTCCCCTCTGTGCTCAATGTGTGCTGTTAACCAACAAGTATCATGTAAACCCACAGATTCACTCACACACGCACGCACGCATGCACGCACACACTCACACACTTATGCTCTTATGAGTAAGGTGTGTTAACAGTGCTGTATGCTTTAGGTTTCCAGGTGCAAACAACTTTGCATGGCAGTGCCTCCTTGATGTGTTTAATTTGACCAAATTTATGTAATTGTTTGAAATAGGGGAGCAGGATAAGGGTGATGGGGATATGGCACTGATATTTCACTGGACCCACTGTTCAGTGCTTTTTATATGCAAAATAAGCAAAGACAGTTTCTAATTTATCACAGGATAAAAAAGTGTCTCAGTAATAGAGTTGGCACAAAATATTGATACAGGAACATATTATGTTATATTACTTTCTCCTGCAAGGCACAGTAAATGGATTTGCTGCTTATTAACCAGAGTCATGACAACATGACACCTAGTGATAGTCCCTGTCTAATGAATAAAGGTTAACTCGCAGAATTTGAGAAGAAGAAACTCTTCGGGGGATATGACCATGATACTGTATACCCAGCCCAGATACACACACACGCACATGCACACACACACACACACACACACACACACACACACACAGACACACACACACTAGACATTTTTCTAAACGCTGCAGTCTGCAAGTCTGGATAGAAATGTGTCCATGTTTATGTAGAACAAGTTGACTATAATGAAAAGATATCTCAGTATAACATCATAATAAGAGACACACTGTGACCCCCAACCAACCCCTACAGTAACTTCTGTGAGTGAAAACCTTCCCTATTGATTTCTTGCTTCATTTTATTTATTTGTGTGCTTGGGCCACATTCTGTGCTCAACATCAACCTCAGTATTTTTTTTTTTTTTGTGCCCTCTCCCTTCCTCTCTTGAACTGATCCCCCTGTGACAGAGGGAGTCCAAGGCTGGATAGATAGCTGCCCAAGGCATCATGCTGATAACTTAATGAAGCTGCTTGTTTCAGTTCGTCTGCTCTGACACTCTGACACTGTGATGTTATGACTGACATCTAGCACAGTGTGCCAACAGGTCCCTGCAGGAGCTCTCAGTCAAGTTAATAGTTTTCTGTTAAGTTTTGTTCACTTTTTCTCTTACGTGTCATTTTTCTTTGAAAAAGACAGACAGCAAAGGGGAGTGCTCTCACTCACACCCCACAGATCTCTCTCCCTCTCTCTCTCTCTTCCATCTCCTGTGTTTCTCTCATGCACACACACACACACACACACACACACACACATAAACACCAGTAAACGTTTGTGATTGTCAGGTGTTGGGATTGTTTTCATCCCCCTGATTGGTGTTGTTGACAAAGCAATACTCCTGCTGAGTTTGTCTTCACGTATCAATGCTTTCCTCTGCTCTGTGATGCGCGCGCATTCACACACACATACATAACACACACACACACACACATACACATACACATACACACAAATGCTATTTTCACTTCAGGTGGTGAAGCAGGTCGGTATTGGCAATTTACACAACTTTAACTCGGATCCAAGGCACTTACAGTCATGCAGACATGCACCCTAAGCCTGTTGAGTGTAAATATTTGTGTGTAGAGGCAGGTTTGTCTTAGCTGCTGACTCTCTGCACAGCAGACCTATGTCCATTAATAATGGACAGTGGGCTGAAACTTGGACAGTACAGAGGGAGATTATGGAGGAAGCAGGTAGACTGACCATACCAGCTCTGACTCTCAGATTACATAGACTGTGACTCTGTAGCGACGGAGATTGGTCATTACTTTAACACTGGGCAAGCATGAGTGGGGGTGGATGGGATATATATTTTCCCTTTTTTTGTTAAATAAAAAGTAATTATATTGATAAAATTAAATCAAACCACGAACGTTACATCACAATCACTGTGTCTTTGAGTTCTTTCTCAGTGTGGAGTTGTGTAGCGATGTCTTCAGATGACAGAGACCATATGTAACCTCCTCTTGTTTTCTCTGGAGCTTTTCTATGCACTGTCATACTTGCATCTTGCCGCAATCCAGTTGTTCAACCACAGTGCCATCTCAGCATGCATAGTACAAAATCTGGGCTATCACACATTGCATAATGCAGTTATAGATAAATCAGTGCACAGATACTACACGCTTGATAAGTTGTATTTTGCACTTATGTGTGCACAGGGTTGTTAATTTATGTGTTTCATGCATGACTACATCTCCATCTAAAGAAGATAAATGAAGGGTTTTGCAGGAAATTGAATCAGTGTGTTATTGTGTGTGTGTGTGGAAGGAGGAAAATTAAACACACATGAACAAATGTGAACAGTTGGCTACACCAGATGAACCCTCCAACTCTCATCGTATCATCATGACATCATCTAACACTTCATGTTACCAGTCCTGAGAGCCTCCACGCATGTCAGCTGATCAGGCCAGTGGGTAGATGCTGATTTACATGTCTAATTTACTCAGTAGTTTCCACATTTAGAATAAGAACATCTTGAGTTACAGCAAGTGGCATGTAACAGTAGGTAATTTAACATTGTAGGTCCATGTGCACCTGTTATATGAAAAAAATAATGTCTGATCTGCAAATGAAATTAGTATCATACAAACTGGGTCAAAAGTATTGTAGTCACTGTTGCCACCATGAGTACATTTTCTTTTATCAGCTTGTGTATGTGTTCATTTTTGCCAGTAATCAGTCAGCAGAAGTGTGTGGGATACATCCTGTGGCAACTAGAGCACAGGTACAGCCTATCTGCATGCTGATTTGCACAGCTGTCTTGCTCTCCAGGCTATTTTGTGTCCACAGTGTGTTTCTCTAGAGATGCTACATCTAGACAACTTTGTGTGTAATTTGTAAGACATCCTTCCAACAAACAAGTTCCTCACAGAAAACATGAGAACAGTGATTGATCACAACACTAATGTGGTGTCACACTGTTTATCAGAATATTCTCAGATGTTCATAAAAGACCTTCATAGTCGTGGTTATCAGATCCTCTTTCAGGTTACAGTGCAAGGTGATCACACAACACTTCAACATTTGCAGAGCAAGTTTCCTGGTCTGTATGATGGAGAACATCAAAAATATATCTACATTTATCAGAGGTCTGAGCTGTAGGGAAAGTGAGCTGTTGAAAGTACTCACAGGATGGAAGTGTAATTTGACTACCTTCACACCTCACAGCACCCTTTTTGACATGGCAGCACAGAGACGGCACAGGTGTAGTTACTGCATTTCATTTGTGCCAACTCCAAGGTCCTGGTAATGTTCATAATGTCTGGAAAGAGCCATCACTAGTGGTATTAGCTCCGCCTGTGCTTTCCTTGCTATGACAAGTCAAAATATCTCCTGGGTGCCATGTCAATTCTTACAGCGCAGCCTCAACAAATTCCCAGAAGAGCTCAGCACAGATTGAATCACCCAGAATCATTGAATACATCTGTGTACGTGAGCAGAGTCTTCAATTGTTTTAAGATTTGATTGCTCTCTGGCCTGGGAAGCCTCATTCCTATACTGTCACCAAATGAGTAGAGTCACCTTGCAGATATAAACACAGCTTAGGACACTCACAGGTTTGTATGGGGCTGTAAACCTGTCAAGAGGTATGTCTGAGAGGTATGGTGATGTGTCCTCACTGGTGTCTTCTGCTGCATTTTAGATAAGTGGGAGGCCACTTCTTTTGCACTAGAGCTGGGCCGTATGATTAGAGTGTGGGGTACCAGGTTCATTGCTGTGAGCAATTCAGTCCCTGTACAACCACAGTGAGAGCTGTGTCTGCGTTGTCGGCTCAAAGTCAAACACGTTTCCAATGAATCTTGATCTCTGCCACAGTTGTCCCCTGTCCTCTTTCTGACATACATACATACTAAATTCACAGCCAAGGTGAGTATAGGTTCCTAATCAGTGAAGCCATGAGCTTGACGCTCTCCTCCCTCGTGATCCACTTCGATAGCAAGAAAAACTTCACATGACTTCTTTGTTCATTTTCATAGTTTACTCCAAAAAATAAATAAAGCATGATACAACAATCCAGCATGATGAAAAACAAAAAGGGTCAGAGATAACTTAAACTGAGAGTAGAGAGAGATAACGAGAGATAGATAGAGAGAGAGGTCAAAAAACTGTGTGGCTCAACTCCATGACGACTGACCTGACTGACCGACTCACGTCAACCGCACACACAGATATCAATGCGCATTAAAGGTTATATACGCGTTCTTTAAACCTGTAAATAATGTAAATAACCAATTTTTTTATCATAATTAACAGCAACTTCTTTTTGCATGTAAACTTAAATTATTATGCAAACATTAATCAACTAAAATAGGATATTTAGGCTCCTACAGTGAGGTACATGACCTTTTTTGAAGCCTGAGGATTGCATTTTTGCTCTCTGCAGATGATGTGGTCCTGATGGCTTCGTCGGAATGTGGCCCTCTAGTGCTCACTGGGATGGTTTTCAGCCAAGTGTGAATGACAGTCAGCACCTCCAAGTGAGAGGCCATGTTTCTCAGCTGGAAAATGATGGATTGCTTCCCTCTGGTTAGAAGTGAGTCAATGCCCTAACTGAATGAGTTGGGGTCTTGTTCACAAGTGAGGGTAAGATGGAGTGAGAGGTCGACAGACGGCTCAGGGCTGTGTCGGCAGAAATGTGGATGTGAAGAGGGAGCTGCAGCTGGAAGGCAAAGTTCTCAATTTACCAGTTGATTTACATTATAACCTACAACCATGGTCATGAGCTACACTCTACTACTGAAAGAGTGAGATAGTGGATGCAAGCAAAGCCTGTAGGGGGCCAGTGGCCGATTACAGCCACTGCTCCCTGACACTGAAAGGGTTGAGGTGAGCCAGTTGAGGTTCCGGTATTTAATAAGACCTCCTGTGCACCTCCCTTTGAAGGTCTTCCAGGCATGTCCAACTGGGTCCTGCCCTGCCCTGGGAACATCTTGGGATCCTCCAGGAGGAGCAGGAAAACATTGCTGGGTAGAGGGATTTCTGGAACCCCGTAACCAGCTGCCACCATGACCCAAGCCTGAGAATAAGCAGAAGATAATAGATGGATGGATATGGCCTAAAAATAAAGTCTGGCAACGACAGACTCTTAACACAGCGGGAGCTTTCCGCTTTGTGGTGACGTGTCCAGGTATAAGTTTAGTAAATTCAGAGTGCCCTGAGAAACAAGCACAACACAAATGGTTTCCTGTGTGAAAGCCCCATTAAACCCACATTTGTGCTAAATACCACAAAAACTATTACTTTCATTACTGTATTGGATAAGCTCTGTTTTCAGGTTGTCCTGCCATGTGATAACACTGTTCAATATTGCAATGACTATATTACTTGCAATTAATGAGCAAATATTTAAGTGTGCATTTGTGAATGTACTGTCATGTTCTGTTAAGTGAAGTGTGATGTGTGTGAGTGTCACAGTGCAACACCAAAAAGGTTTTTCTAGTCCATTTGACGCAGGCACTGTGCCTGGGAAACCCTGTGTGACTGCATGTGTAAACAAAAAGTTGTTTTTTCTAATTAATCCCCAGTCTCCTGATAACCGAATGGAGGACAGTCACCTCTGTGGATCACTGTTGCACCTGTGCTTTTTGTCTGCTGTGAATGGGCTCTGTTTGACCACTTTGAAAACATTTGGATTCAGACACATATGCACACATACACACGCGCACACAGGCACACACACACACACACACACACAAACAGACAGAAAAAGCATAACTCATTGGCCCACACGTCTTGAGTCACTAACAGTTTTAGCATGTTGCAGCATTTTTGCACACAGAGATCATTTCTTTGCAGGAGGCTCGCTTAGATTGTAAATCAGTGGCTTGAATTGAACAGGACTTGAAACTGAGTTTTACCTTTTAGAGACAACATGATAAATCTGATTATCTGTAATATGATTTAAAGGGAGTAAGCCTCCAACCAAACTGAGTTGAGATATGAGCCAAGCCGTTCACCGATGCAAATGCATAAACACACACTCTCTTTCTCTCTCTTGCGCACACACACGCGCATGCACACACACAGGGCAAGACTGAGCTCTGTGTCTCCAGATGCCTCTAGCACATATGGGTCTATTTAACTTTAACAGAATTATCTAATTATGTTTCCTCACTAAATCTGAAAAGTATCTCATCTGACAGAGAAAAATGGACCCCAGGTTACTGTCCTCTGTTTGCTTGGCTCACTTTACTTATTACAGAGATTCCCGGTTACAAATTGAGCCCATCAGAGAGAAATAAGAAAAGAGAGAAATAACTTTCATCTTTTTAATGGGCTTCAAATTAATTACAGAGATACTCAAAGTGTTGAGTGGAATTATTCAAGATAAAGTAGATGTGCATGCAACATTTTTCTTTTTTTCATAATATTAAAGGGAAAATTAAAGGAAAATTGTATCTCTTGCAAATGGGAATTAACAACCTTTCAAAAACCCAACATTTGTAAATAGCATGTTAACCAGCGAATACATCTCCTTCAGTGCTGTGAAATTTAGAGCTAAAGCTGATGCAGCTACAGCGGCTCATGAAACCATGAAATCAAAAAGCGGATTCCACTCATACATTGTATAAGAAATGGTTCAATTCACCATTTTGGCACATTATTGACTTTACTGCCCCATGAATAATAGTAACCAATAATTAACCTGTCTGGTTTAATCAGAGTCTTCACTGTTTTTATTATTTGTAACATTACTCTGTCCAGTTAGGTGGCATGAAAGGTAACCCTTTTGTTGCAGTTTGAATGGCTCAAATATGAATGAATGAACTGTGACGGTGTTTGAAAATGAAATCAAACAGCCATGATAATCAGCTTAACTCAAGTAAAGTTTGGGAGTTAAAGTTGTTCAGAATATGCAGATTTAAAGCCTGTGAAAACTTCAAATCCATAACACTCAACATTTATAACTGAATAATCTACAGTTGTACAGTTAAAAAAAATAGATAATTACTGAGAAGTAATGAACTGCTTCTTCAGAACTGTGTGTGTGGCTTTTGTTTTTTGTTTGATTGACCAAACAACACAACACTTGTCGTCAGACTCTGCTTCAGATGTTACTACATCCTTATTGATGCAAAAAAGTGAGGTCATCTCTTTATGACTCCAAGGCAGCGACTGTGAAGGCCAGTGGTATTATGTTTATGTTTATGATTGTCTCGGAAGAGATCAGTCATGTCAGCAAATACAGAAGAGCATATTTTCACATTGAGGCGACAAAGCCTTCCAGTTGGTGATGTTATAAAAGACTGATACGTAAACAAAGTGTCACTTTATAACTCTAACATGTAAAAACCTTGTTTGTATTCCTATCCTCACAACAGCGTGACTGTGTGACAGGTAGTGTTTTCACTCTGTTTGTGTATGTGCGTGTGTGTGCCATCATGGCAAAATGTGGTCCTGAAGACTGTAACTGTGAACTGCCACAGAGGAGGTTTGAGAACGTCTTTCCAGGGTGATCACAAAGCTACAGGTGTATAGTTGTGTTCAAAATGAATGCAGAGTCCAGACAGTTATGATGTAGTAAGGGTTTTTTATGACCAAACCCTGCTCACAGACTTTTCACGACATAGAATTGGTTTATTTGTGCATCGGGATAGAAATAATTTAGAGAGTTTAAGCGTTAGCAGGACAAAGTTGGTCATGTTGTGTAGTTTATGTGAGTACATAATGTGCTCCTAGTTTTAACTGCTGAACAGTGTGGAAACAACTGTAAACTGCTTGTTTCTTAGGAATAGTTGTGACAGACCTCCTCTCATACTCATTCATGATCCAAGAGAACACAGTGTTCTTTCCTTTTGAAAATAAAAAGTTTATCTGCCCTGAATATTTCTAGATACAAGCTTGTATCCCTAATAAAAACCATTCTGATCAGTCCTGTACAATACAGTGAAATATTGTCTAAGACATAAAAGTATGATCAAACAGGACATAACTACAATTCTAGGCGGATTTATAAATGTTAATATGCTCACAAGATAATTTCATCTGATAACTTTTGTTAACTTTCTAATCGCATATGCCTGGCTATGAGAGGGGTCTTAGTCTCTGCTGTCATGGTAACTATGGCAAAGTCGCTCACATCAGACTTGGAAAAATTCAAGGCTATGTTTTTGTTTGGATTGTTTTTTTGCAGTGGACTTTTTTCTTTCTTTTCCATTTTTGCCACGTTTCTGGAGTTTTAATGCAGTTCTGCCCAGAAACACATGGTAACTGACGCAGGGAGGGATGTGGAGCTTTGACTTTATCCAACTGTTTTCCATCTGATTCTATACTCTACCCACCTCCGAGCCTCATAAATAGCTTTCTGTTTTCAGCCAGTGAAGATAATGACCTTTATTTTATCAAAATGACGCCCTTCAAGCATCATCTATTTTAGGCCATTCATTATGTGATCTCAGCCAGTTTATTTTCAGAGTTTGATTGGAAGTTGCACGTAGCATTTCGTGGTTTATAACTGATATGTGCTGACTATCAACCACTTTTCCAACTTGTTCATTTTTAGATCTCTTTCCTCTTCAGGAGGACATTTTTGGTATAAAAATCTTTAAATGCATAAATTGGACAACATGTTTGTTGGTCAGGAAAACAGTTCTTGTCATATGAGCTTTTGGCCTCATCAAGCATTTTTGGTGTGAACACTTCTGTGTGTTTTTATCAGTGCTGGCCACTCTGGTGAATCGGGCTTCCGGAGACCTGTCTGGGTCCCTCATGTTTGCGGCTGTCACACGTGTGACAGGGTGTGTCGTGAAGTGTTTAGCAGATACACCTGCAGTAAATGCGTGACAGGCAGGTTGGGGGTTAGTTTGGATATGACACACACCAACACACTCACTTGTGACATTTCCTCCCTCAGGAATAGGGTTGTGTACTCCTCTCTCCTTTTCTTGAACAGGAATGTATTATTCGTTTAGGGCTTATTGTAATGTGATTTCTTATTTAAGAGACATTGTAACAGATTGCAGTTCAGTAATCACAAAATAGCTACTATCTCTATTCCTTTATTTAGACATTTGGGTGAACAGACATGACAGCGTATTTTGCCTTCTCATCATCTCCAGAAAGCATAATGGCATGTTTCCCATAAATTTCAAACTATTGCTTAACTTGGTGCTGTTGTCCTCATCGCTTTACTCTGGCTTTTCACACTGGAACTGATTGGTCAGAAGGGGAGTGTGAAGGGGAGGACGTTGTCTGTGTGCCATATGTTGACGCCTTCACTTGTCTCCTCAGCCAGATGCGTAAACCAACAGTAAGTTACATGAGGTCATATATTTTCTCCATATAAATTCGTTTGCTTGTGTAAATAGCGTTTGCATGTGTATGTCAGTGTTGGCAGGGAAATGTTGTATTGTATTGTTTGTTTCCATGTTAGAGCGGGTGTGTATGGGTGCCATGCAGTGTGAAAGAGAATGTACGGCAAGCAGGATGTCAATGGTGTAAGTAAAGCATTTTAATGAAGGAGTCTAGGGAGAGCATGGCTGAGGATTTAGGGTCTGGCTCCTGGCATTCACCACAGGACACTGAGAATGGTATGTGCTGGCCAAGTGCTCTCCCCATGTGCTCCCCCTCTCCATCCATCTATCTCCCTCTCTCTCTCTTTCGTTCACACACAGCTTTTACGATGCTCATCTGGACATGGTTGGGTTCATCCACACCCACCTCTGGACACTTGCCTTCAGATGCAGCATTGACATAATTTCATATTATTAGACAGAAATATCCCCTCATCCTGATGAGCTCAAGACCGCTCGGACCATCTGCCAGTGGCTCAGTGGTACCCACACTTCTTTCCAACCCAGATGTCTTCTGAGCGGTGGAAGCGGTGATGTTTTGAGCATGATATTTTCATCAGTGCTCGTAGCCAGATCTCCACCATTTGAATTTGAGAGGAAAAGAGCTGACTTGCTGCATCTGTATTTCTTGCACAATGGCCAGACACCATGAAACCTCAGACTGACACAGAAAACAGAGCTAGCACAGAGGTAAAGTAACACTATGTGATGTGTTTGCAGAATAAAAACACATTTGTAGGAGTGGATAGTAGCATATGCAAACTTTAAGACAATGATCAGATACAGATCAGATACTGGTCAGTCCAAGGCGCACACAGCCCTGTCCCAGTCAGATCCTTATTTGCCATGTCTGTGTGTTTCCCACTGCACTGACCTCCCATATGAGCCGAGTCGGACAGGAAACAAGATGGAAATTTCTCCCCTGAGAAAGGAAAATAAATAACGAGGAAGGGAACAAGGCAGGGTTCTCTGAAGTTTTTTGGCTGATGGCATTTTCCCCCATATTTGACAAGCCAGTTTGCTTCTTAGTGGTTATAAGGAGTAGGGGAAATAACGAAGAGAACCTCTCTCATGAGAGGAAGGAGGCTGGGAGGAGGAAGAGATGAAAAGAAAAAAAGTGTCTCTTGCTCCTTTGTGAAGGATAACTTCTGCTGAAGGAGCAGATTCTGGGTCACCTCCATCACCCACTTTGGTTGATCCTAACTGTTTCACACGCTTAAATGCACGCACACACACAAACACACCCACCCGCACACACACATCATACGAATGGCTTTCAAGGACATAATTCAGATTTGTGCACATGGCACCACTGACATGCACAGGAGATGAATGTTACAATTTAATAGTGGTTGTTTAATTTTTCTTCCTCAGGTCTTGAGAATTTTTGCTGCTACAGTAGAGGTGAATAAAGTTGTTTGTGGTGCTTTAAGTGTTGGAAATTTACATTTAAAATGTTGTTGTTTCAGTGCACATCTCACCTGGCAGCCTAGATGGTCTGCATTTTAACAGCTAATATAAGATGCTTTGCTCCCCCCTTTTAAAGAGGAACTATGCAAGATTTTTTACCTTAAGTAAACATCTTCGGAGTAATTGTGATGGTTAAATGACTTGAATGGAGAATGGAGGCTCTCTGCCTTCCACGTAGTGCCTCTTGGCCGAAAACCAACCATGCAGGATCAGCATGTCCAACCCAGTGTCCCAGCTCTCCTCGTGGCTTTATGCAACCCATAACCTGTTATCTCTTGTTTATGACAGATAAGACTACACAAATATACACATCGTAACATGTAAATTATCCATCGCTCCACAGATTGCCTGCTCGCTGGCTTCACTGAAAACAAATGTACATGCCTGGTGGGGGTCTAACCCAGACTTGCATAATTACCCTTTAAAATGTGATACGTTTGTACATTTAAGCAGACATTTTGACACATCACTTTTACTTCTACTGTAGTAACATATTTTTCCAGTAATAGTAGTAAACAAATGGATGAGACTCACAGTTGACTTCATGTGCACACATTATCTGAACATTTCTCAGGTTCCATACATTAGTCTACTGAGCTTACAGCTATCCCATAATGCACTGGAAACCTAACTTGATTTCTATTGGTCTCCAACACAGAGGTATTTAGTTTAACTTCTAATACATAATGTACCTACATGCATTATTAAGAAATACCACATGCTGCAGCCGGTGTAGTGTTTCACCTCCTCGTCTCTGGAGTTTGTGTTTAAACCTACATCTAGTTCTGCTGCATCACTCAGATCTTTGAGCTGATGAGGTTCTTTTGGCCTGAATCAGCAGAATAACATGTTGCTATAGTGTGTCAGATCACACGGTGCTGTTTGTGGGTCACTGCAAGAAGCATTTGATGAGCATTTGATCAGAATTCATGACACTTTTTTTACAGAACAACTGACACGTCCTCCCTGTCTTCAAATGTCTTTGTTTTATCTGAGCAATAGTGCAAAATGTATGTAAAAGACAACAAGTCCTCACTTGGTACTGCAAACATTCATGGTAAAACAAGTCAGTCCAAAATGTTATGGCCTTAGTAACCAGGTGCTAAACAAACAAAGAGTAAAGACAAGTGTGACACATGTTGACGCTGTTGTGTATCTGTGTCTCCAATCAGCATTTCACCTTCAAAATAGTTTGAACTCTTATAATATGATTGAAAAAGCAAATAATAACTGAAAAAATACCAGTTAATATCAGCAGGTTTGTTAGTACACAAAACCAAGGGTCATTTAAATACAAATAATACCATAAGAAGTGTTTTTAACGTGTTATTTAGTAATTAGACACCTGACCCTTGGAAATTTGCTCATTGTCCTCATAACGTGTTGTGTAAAGTGGAAAGAAATAAAGAAATAGAACTAGAAATAAAGAACATTATGCTGTAAAATGATATAGGAGCTTATGAGCAGTTGGCTGTCAGTCTCCATGTGAGGCAGAGCAACTCGCTGAGGCAGAAACAACATAATTAGAGCTCTGTTTAGCTCCATTACAGCCACTGCTCTGCTGTCTCTGTTACCACCTACATACTCTCTATAGTGTGCCTAATTGCCTGCTCCTCATCATATAGTGAAGGCTTATTGATTTAAACAACATAATTGGGAGGTGCTCTTGGTGGCCAATGCAATTATTCAATAACACTATACCACAAACACAGCGGCAAGGCAATGTAGACAGCATGACCTTGATGATTAAGTGGGATGGTCTGCTTTCCTGATAGACTTCATTATTGGTCATTTGATTGCTTGGGATCAATGGACGTGATGTGTGATCAGTAGTTTTTCTTCGATTTTTAAATGATTTTGCTTTCTGTTTTTCCCCTGCATCATATTGTGCATGTTGTGTGAAAATGTGTGTTGAGCATAGTGAGCCACAGTCTTATTTCTGACACAAAAGAAAAAAAAAGAAAAAGCAACAGTCTGCTGCCCAGGATGTGAATGAAGAAAAATTTTTTTGTGACTGAAACAAAAATGGTCAAATGCATTGTGGTTGTCAGAAATTTTGTTGAGCAGGAGGCTGTCATGGCCTCACCTGTTGATGATTTGTATCATGAACTAAAAGTGTAAAATGCAGACTGTGACCTCTGTCTGTTTTTCCTTATACAGAAGGAGGGGATGTTCTGTATGTGACAGTGTGTGTGTTTGTGTGAGTGAGAAAGAGAGACAAATGAGCAATGCAAATAATCAGCATTTACTAAGCAAATGTCCTTCGGGAGTTGTAAAGTATGTACAATGACCACACACACATTAGAGAAGCGTGGAACCGTTGCTTGCATGTTTGGATTTACATGTGGCTTCGTATGAACAGCACATTATGCAGGAATATTGCAAAGGAAAAGCCGTGACTCACACAGGCTGACTGTGTCCATATAAATCAGTGAGCAGGGTTGTGCAGATATGTTCTCTCTCTCTCTCTCTCTCTCTCTCTCTCTCTCTCACACACACACACACACACACACACACACACACACACACACACACACACACACACACACTGTTCTGTATTCATGATATGACTATTGAACACAGAGCTTTTTCCACTGAATTGTCATGTAAAATAAGTCCAACCCAGCTGTTTAGACGGTACATGTAAGCACTGGCTGAGAAGCCGTTCACAGAGGGTTTCTCTGAGTGACTGTATAATAAAGTAGAGTAAAACGAAATTAAATAAAATAAGAAAAAAAGAACCTCAGTGGTAATTGTAGCAGGGGTGAGTCATACCAATTCTATAAAAGCATTTGAAAGTAACTCATAATAAAAACCAGAGCCTGAAAAGAATAAGGACTGTATGATTGACTGTACTGATCAATGGCTGTTGGTTAAAACACATTAAACAGAGCTGTTATGCCTTTACTTTCACCAAAGGAAGATTTGTGTTGTGAAAACTTGAAAAAAAAGTCCTCCGGAAAAACTTCACCATCATCAAACAAGGATGATATTTCTCCCTCCCAGACAAGGTGACATTTTGTTGGTGCAAAGATTACATCCAAATGTAACATCCACAGTGATGAATTTTATTGGAGGATTTAATACTAGGCCTTTAAACCTGAGGTGCTACTATCCTTGAAGAAGGATAGTAGACTGGAAAACACATTTGGATATCATCCAGTCCACATCATTCTGGTGTATTCTGGTGTGATTGATTTGATCACCTGGTGTTACTGCAGTGGCCTCGGTTTGAATCTGACTTGTGGCCTTTTGCTGTGTGTCATCCCCTGTCTCTCTCTCTGTCCTCTGCTTTCCTAACTTTCTCACACCGCCTCTCTAATAAAGGCATCATGAGCCCAAAAATATATCGGAAAAGAAAAAGTCTACAGAAGTGGGCTTGTTCACATGGAGACAAAAGCTGTGTTCTTAGTTTGATTAAAGCAGGGTCAGCAGATGAGGTCAATGTAAGGATGAAGTTTAGACAGGCATTGGTTATGGTAATGGTTAAATAAAATAGTAGTCTATGTAATTTCCCCAAAGAGGAAATCTGAATTACATTATGTCCATGAAAGCCAGTTGTATTGTGTGTGTGTGTGTGTATGTCTGCTTACGTGGTCAATAAGGCTGTTAGTTTTGCAATCCTGTGATTATGCTCTGTCCATTGCACAGTATTGTGGTTAAATAAACACATTGGTGGCAAACATAGTTGCAGTAGCAGGATAGTCCATCCATCCATTGTCTATTCCACTTCACTTATCCAGCTGGGGTACACCCTGGACAGGTCTCCAATCCCCCTACTGTGCATGTTTTCTGCAGAAGAACCTGGAAAGAGTCCACACAGGCACAGGGAGAGCATGCAAACCCCACCCAGAGAGGTCCGAGGCCCAGGAACTGAATCCAGACCCTTCTTTCTGAGAGGAAAGCAATCACAGTACCTCTGCCATCCAACAGCAGCACATGTATGCAGGATTGTCTGTGTGACAGTAGATGAGATTTGCTGACAGTAAGAAAAATCACCCCACATCCTTTAAACTGTGATCAAATAGACCAAGAAAAGTAAAAGGCTTCAGGTGCCAGGGAAGTAGGATTAAAATTACTGTGAACACTGAGCCATCCATTCTTCTGATTCACTGATAATCTGTCACCAACAGAAGCAGCACAGTAGCCTCAGATTTAAAACTGTCATTACTTTTACTTTCGGTCTGTTGGGCTTTGTTGCTCAGAAGTAAAACATTGCAGCAGTTCATTGTGCTATTGTTTGCTGTGCTGTCCTTTTGAAATGCAGGTGCTGTGATAGGATGTCAGAGTATTGAAGTTTGAGTTATAGCTATGTCGGGTATGACATTTCACTACAAGTGGAGCAAACCCACGAATACGCACGGCTGAAGACGCTCTTCAACTGAAGCACTGAGACTGGAACAGAATGGAATTTGAAACGTTTTAGCCAAAAATGTTTCCACAGTCAAGGTGTTTTTTGCAGAAACGTTTCAGATTTCGTTTTGTTCTCCAACTGCGTGGGTGAAGAGGACGCCACTGGAAAAGTCCCTAACACAAAAAGAGAAGATATACTAACAACTCCAGCTAGCAGATATCAGTGCTCTAGGCATTAGGCTCAGCAGGGACAAACACACTCATACAAACAGCAGGAGTCTGTTCCTAAGGGAAATCTCTGTTTTCCTTGAAGGCATCATGCCATTCTCTGACCCATTTCCTCCCACTGTTGAATCTCATCATTCAAATATATACTGAGCTCCAATGCATGATGCTTTTGTCTGTTAGACATGCAAGAGGTGCGCTGGAAAACATGCACAGAAAGAAACAGACAATGTTTTTGTGCTTATCTGATGAATTTTACGTTTTGTTGTTCATGAAAACTGTTACATTAACTCTTACATGAACATGGATGTCAATTGATCAGACAAAGCTGGTGAAGTGAGGTTACATGGTATTCATCTGACAGCTGTGATATGCACATGCACATGCAAGCACATGAGTGCAATGCATGAGAAATAGGAGGAATCAGTGCGTGCTGTTTTTCTCATCATTGACTCTGGATGTCTTCATTATTTCACTCTATCACTCCTTCAGTTGCACTTCAAACAACCCTTAACATATGTATACACACTCATGTGCACACTCGCGCATGTTGTCTTACACTAACAAGCCTCTCTGTGTTGTGTTTGTGTGTGTAGGCCATACGGTGAGACAAGGCTGCCTCATGTGTTGGGCCTCCTCTGAGTTCTGGTCCCCACCGACCCCCATCCTGCCAGCATCAGTGGGATGTCCCACGTGTGTCTCCTCTTGGCCTTGCTCATGCTCTGCAGCTGCACAAAGGTATGACTCCCAGCACAGACTGAGATGTGCCTTTGATTGATGCACGCTTTCTCCAGTTCTGCTTACTGTTACTGACGGACAACAAATCCAGAGCAAGAACTGGATGATGAGGAAGTGCTGTGGTGGCAATGCTGACACTTGGCTGGAGGTCTTCAGGAGGTTGTGTCTCCCTGCAGGTCTCCTCTACTAACTCCCTAGAGCTTGTGAAGGAGCAGTGGAGCGGCTACAGGAACCAGTGCCTGGACTACATCAACTCCACACCTCCCGCTGCAGGTGAGCCCTTCACCTTCCAGTGTGAGCCCAAGTCATTATGTGATGCATGGTGGAAAAAAAGACCTATCTGCTTAGATTTCACAGCTCTGCTCTCCACTGCAGGGTTGGTATGTAACAGGACTTTTGACCTGTATGCCTGCTGGCCGGATGGACTCCCAGGATCCACTGTCAATGTCTCCTGCCCATGGTTCCTGCCATGGTACCAAAAAGGTTTGTTCAGTATGGGTGGGGTAGTAGTGTTCATCTACATCTTCCTTGTGTCTGCTTTTGCAACTAATACAAGAATCAGGACATTTATAGTAGTATAGTATAGTATAGTATAGTAGTAGGTTGGTTCAGTTATAGTAATGTCCTCCAGCACTTTGCACTATAGCTTGAAACCTTGGTGTGTGAGGTATAGATTGACTGACAGTCATGAGCTCCTGGCCCTGGCTTTGTCTTTCTTTGATTGCTTAGAAGGATGACGCTTGCTCAAAAACTTCTAAAAGGATTATACCTCAATTTCTTGTATAGAAATAGAACCCATATTTTCCGATGTTCATTAGGAAAAAGAGTTGAAGCCCTATTTTTTTCTGCCCTGGACTACAGTGACCCATTATACAGACATGCCTCCGTCACCTCGTTCAAGCCCTTAGATGCTGTACCTTCCGGTCACTCTATCTTCAGATATGTTACCTAGGGTAACAACACCCATCATTATTTTATGAAAAGAGCAGCTCTATCTCTCTATGCGATGAAATCAACACTGTATCTTCATCTGCTCTACAACACACTTTAAAAATCAGTTCCCTGAAAACACTGGGACAGTTTGGAAGCATACTTTGAAATCTTAATAGTCATACTGTTCCTGAATATAAATATTACAAACTGATTTTTGTATTCTGAATGCTTGCTTGTTTTCTTTATGTTTTTGTAATCTCTGTATAATAGAAAATGAGGGTCTTTGTTTGGGCAAAATGCTGTCTGCATGTCTTGACAGACAACAGATGCAGTTTTTGAGGTTATTATGTTTAAAGATTCTTCTTTTCTTCAAACGCCACTTTTAAAATGACTAAAAGAACATCTTAAAGTTCAAAAACCTACTCCCATTTTGATTTTAACTTGTGTGCAGGAAATATGTCCATTTTCAGACAGAGGATTGTTGTCTCCTAGGCCTTGTCACTTGTTGTTCTAAAAGTACTGACGTCAGTGTGTTTGAAAACTACAAGGTGACAGGAACCGTCCAGCGGCAAGATGTAAGAGAGGAACTTCATAGAAAGAGCTTCTCTTTAAAGTCATCCGGTGGAGTGAATGGAAAATGCTTTGCGATGGCAATGCGGCACATCATATGTCCTTGTCATTCAGCGTGATGAATGTTGCATGCAGAAGAGTGTTCTTTGTTTGCTGAGAGAAGAGTAGGCACTTGAGAGGTGCATGTCACCTGTGCTGCAGAGTTTTTCGCCTAACTTGCCTTTGGTGTGCAGGCTTATATCTAAAGCACTGCTAGTTCAGCACATAGGGTCAAGGTTTGGTCTGTTGCTCTTTGTGTGGAGGGAGTTTATTTTCATGATCAGGTTTTCTCCAGGTGGTTTAGCAGCTCTAAATAGGTGTGAGGGGAACATGTTGGAGCTGTTGGTTCCAGTGAAATAATAGCTCAAACAACATGTTCAGCCTGGCTGCATTCTCAGTGTGTGTGCAGAGCTTGTGTTGAGCATTATACTGTCATCTTTGTTTAATCTTTCTACCTTTCACAGTTTAGGTCATAGAATAGATAGAATACATTTCTACCTGAAATTCCACTGTATTTTGGGGGGATTTTCAAAGAGTATGCATGGTTGGCAAATGTTGATTCTCTTGTGTCACGCGTATCTCATTGTCTGTGTGCACAGTTCAGCAGGGTCTGGTCTACAGAGTTTGCAAAGAAGACGGTCAGTGGGCACAAAAGAACACAAGCGAATGTGAGGACGACCCTGGTGAGGTGTGTGTATACAGCACAGTGTGTTTGAGCATGTCTGTATATGAAACTGTAACCATTACCATGTTTAAATCAGTTTGCAGTAGTAGATGGTTCAACAATACTGTGAGGATGACTGACAGAGAACTTGACACAATCTGAAAAGACTCGTGTGAAAGTCCTCCCATCTGTTCATCTACTCTTAAGGACCTTTTTAAGACACATACACACACCCTCTCTCTCACTCTGTGTGTGTGTGTGTGTGTGTGTGTGTGTGTGAAGTCAATAGATGCAAGTGACTGACTCTGTCTCTCTGTTGGCTCTGCAGCAGCAGTATGGACGCATCCTCAGCCAGTTACGGATCATGTATACAGTGGGCTACTCGCTCTCCCTGGGAGCTCTGCTACTGGCACTGGGAATCCTCATCACCTTCAGGTAAGACATGAAGAAAGTGTAATTTTTTATATTTATTTTGAACATGTGAAACAAAATAAGGCACAATTTCAGTTTGCTCCTTGGTCTGTAAATAACATCAACAAGTTGAAGAACAAAAATTGGAAACAAAAACACAATAAAAAAAAACATGATAAAAGAAGGTGAAGAAAAGAGAAAGAAAGAAAAGAATAAAGGAGCAAAGCAATCAATGCAGGGTAAAAACAATGGGAAGCTGAAAGGAAGGAAAGAAGGAAACAACAACAGAAAAGGGAAAGTTCTCAAATTGGGAAGAATGGAAGTAAGTGAGGAGAGGGAAGGAAGAACAGGAAAAACAATGAAAAAAGGCTGAAGGAAGTAAAGAAAGTAAGAAAGAAAGCAAAGAATGGACAATGAAAGAAGTGAGAATAGAAGGGAGTGTATGAGAGAGAAAAACAAGAACTGCCAGAATAATTGAAGTGCAAATGCAATGAAAAGCAATGAATGAAAGGTAGAGGGGGAACTCAGGAAGGAAAAGTCAGGAAAAAGAAGGGAAAAAGGAAGAAAAGTAGAACGACAGAGATAAAAATGGATAGTATGGAATACAGGACAGAAGGGGATTCAAAGCGAATGTGAATTGAATTGAATAGGTACTTTGCTGCATGCAGGGGTGAATACAACATAACAAAATGAAAAGTCATCACACACTGTGACCCCCTCCACACCAGAAAGCTCCACTGCATGAGGAACAACATCCACATGAACCTGTTTGCCTCCTTCATCCTGAGAGCTGTGTCCATCCTGGTAAAAGACGCCCTGCTGACTCTCACACTGGACTCCAGGAGCAGCAGTGACATGCGGACACCAGCCTTTGTCAACATGCCGGTCAGAGCAAACACACCATATGAAAATCGATTGTGCTGCATGTTGGGCCCCTACATGAAGTCTTTTTTGAGTGGTAGAATAAAACAGCACATGCATGTGAAAATCAAATGATATTACATACACATGGAGCTCACATATATTAATCTTTATATTTATTCAATAAAATGACTCCTCATACTCATACAGGGCAGTATTTCAGTGGAGGTTTTAAGAGTCTCACAATCACACAAATCACACAGCTTAATAAACTACCAATAAAGTATTGATTGGATGTCTAGACACATCTAGGCATTGACCCAGTCAGTAAAACATTATCCTTGGTGTTTTAACTATGTGTAATTTGCTGAAAATGACAGTCACATACTGTGCGCCATTAACAGATAAGCTACTGAATACATGCTGAACTTTTGATATTAGAAAGGCAAATCCCAGCCTCTCAAACATTCACATTTTTTTCCACAGTTCTTCTTGTACTTTGCTTGCAAAACTGTTTAACATTTGCATAGAGTAAATGTATATTTCATAAAACACTGGACAAACTGACACTGAGTCTACATCAATTCACATTATATTTATGCAATAAGCAGTTAAAAATGTACTGTTAGTATAATCTGTGGTTTGTTGTGCCGAGGTGCAAGACACGCTGGAAATACATTTACAGTTATGTTGTGACTGATAGTTGGCAAAGGGGACAATATGTGGATACCAAAATGCATTAGTTCATGAGGAGGAGAGTACTCCTTGTGCTGTGACCTGCTACTGGGAGCTGTGATTTGTATTTGTTTTGCTTAGCCTACATTATATTGTGCTTCATTACAATTCAGAGTTAATTCAACTGAGCATCAGAGGACTATTTGTCAGGTCTAAGGCGTTCTGACAAAAAGTGGCTTTTACTTTTGTGTGACAGGAGAAGATGTCACCTTGTCTTCATGTTTGTTGTTGTTCTGTGAGTCAGGCTGTGACGTGGTGCCGTGGAGCCATGGTGATGATGCAGTACAGTGTGATAGCCAACAATTATTGGCTGCTGGTGGAGGGCATCTACCTGCACAGCCTGCTCGTCATCACAGTGTTCAGTGAGAGAAAGTACTTCTACATATACCTGGCCATCGGCTGGGGTAAGGACCAACCCTATAACACAATGAGTGATATTCACAATGAGTGGTCACACACTGACACTTTTCAGTACACAGTACTCTGACCTTAGAGTAGATAAGGTGCAGTTAACAGCGTCTGTCCGACAGTCATTAACTGGAACATGGTCATCAGCAACAGGAAGTCTGTCAGGTAAAGGAATGTTTAACAGGTATGTCAACAGACTACAGAGCAAATACAGAGCAGGTGTGTAGACAGGCGAATGCTCTCAAGATGAGTTCACGTCTCTGTTGCCATCTAGTGAACAGGTGTGGTATGATAGACGGTGAATAGATGAGACAGAGACAGGTCAGAAAAGACTGTTGTGGTATCTCTAAATGTAAAATAAACCATCATCACAAGCACAATGTAAATGGTGTCACTTCTGTGAAGCAGATTCCAGGGACTTCCTGTTGGGAGATGACTTTTAGGCATCATTGTGATGCAGCATGCAGCTAAAATCCATTGAACAACAGACAAATATCTGGCCTGACCAATTTGATTTTGTTAATTATATAATATACTATATAATTGATACATATTTTGTAATAACCTGCGCCAACACACATTGCAACAACATTCAAAATATGTGATGATAATGAATAGACTCACGATGACATAATTTGAAAAGAAAAATCAAAAGCAATGTGCCACTTTTCCCCCAAACTTTCTTCTTTTCTGTCAAAACCTGCTGCCCACATTACCCATACTGCAGCTGATTGGCCGGGTCAGAGACTCTGGTCTATTATGTTAGTGGTGGCTAATGTCGCCTTTGTAACCCCAGAGATCCCTTCAGAGGTTTTCCATCTTCTAATTTGAAATATTCAGACCCCACTGAAACTGACTCAAGTGACATCACATGAGACACTGTATTGGAATTTGTGCAGCTCCCTCTGGGGCCACAAAGGACTTAATACAATTTTTTTTCACTCATGCTGATGTTTAAAAGTGTAGGAAGGTCATACTTTTCAGACAGTGAAGGTGAATTAATGATAACATTACTGATATTAATGACATAATCTTTACAAAATCAGTCATGCCCAGTGCAGCGTTGGTTTATTATTTCACACCCGCTGTGGTCACATTTCGAGTTTCTTATCATAAATGAATAATGATTTTATGATGCGCATATTAACTTTTCAGCCGGCTATTCTGAGATAACAACTTTACTGTATAATTATCCTGAAGTTCTTCTATGATTATGAAAATCCTCACTGATAACAAATCATGGTCTCGCCACAATATTAACTTGATTGTCTGGTTGATGTTCGTGAGTCATTGTTGCCTGACAGGGAGGGGTCCTTACTATCATTAGATGAGATTTTACTTTGATCACAGTTGGATACATAGAGAAAAGGGCTTAAAGAAGATTCAAATCTTCATTGATAACATAAGTAGAGATATTTTTGTGTTAAGATAATGAGATTATGACAGAAGATATTTTGTGTTGTATGGGTAAAGAATAAATATAGTGCAAGCTTTAATTGGATCAACAACACACTGATAAACTACGATGTCATGACTAGTTTGGTAAATGGACATCTCAGCGGCTGTATGTGTTATGAAGTCTTTGTTAACTCATCAGAAGCCTGTTCACTTTTTCATGACACCTCTGCCATTCTCAGGTGCACCGCTCATATTCGTGGTGCCGTGGATCACTGTGAAGTATCTGTATGAGAACGAAGAGTAAGTTCAATTGATTTCATAATATTTATTCATAACCTCTTATATAGCACATGAAATAAAAGGCAGTTCAGATGAAACAGCTTTTATCTGTGAGAAGAGGGGCGACTGTTATTTTCAATGGCGTTTCCCTTTGATTTCTTTTATCAAAACTGTTTTTCATGTTCTACAGTATGAACAGGTAACAACTCCAGTGGATACTGTGAGAAGCTCAGAATCATTATCGTAACAGCAATAAGACATTTTGTAAAATGTGTGTGTGTGTGTGTTCATGTACAGGTGCTGGGAGAGGAATATTAACATGGGATATTGGTGGATCATTCGTTCTCCCATACTCTTTGCTTATCTGGTAAGACCGTCTGTCTCTTGTCCTGATATCCTCTGTCTTGCATTTTACATTTGAAAATACCCCCCCACTCTCTCTGTCTGTCTGTCTCTCTCTCTCTCCCTCTCTCTCTCTCCCTAGCCCTTAATTTAACCTTAAATCATATCTTCACCTAAAAAAATAATGACATTACAGGGACCTGTTCTTTGTTCCCATTAAGACGACAAGTCCCCATAATGTTGCTGTTCACATTTAAGTCCCCACAAAAGGAGTATTACCAGGACATACAACAATATAGCAGCTGACATTCAGCAACTGTGTCTTATTGAAATAGCTGGTAAATGAAAAGCCTTAATGTGACAAAAGCTTGTGGTTGACAAAATATAGATCAGAGAGTTGTTGGAAGGAGGGCTGGAGAAAAAACATAATTCACCTGCTTTAACCAGTTCCTCATAATCATTCTTGTGCATCTTTCTCCCTTAAATTGTGCACAGAAGGCCACAACAATGTGGACATACTACTCTTTTTAGTAGGTTGAGGCTCACTGTTTTCTTTTTAGTCATGCATATCTCATAGTTTGAGTGAATATGGATTAATGTTAGCTGGACTGACTTTTGATGAGGATTTGTGGTAGACACTACAAGAAACCAAATCCTGCAAGGATGAATAATGGGTCCAGATGGGTGGGGCTTGAGATGTGATTCAGAGGAGAGAGTAATTGTGATGTCACAAAGTTACAGAGGTCATTATGGCTCTTTTAAGGCACAGTCTCTGAACACTGGTTGCGTGCATTTCGCTGCGGACTGACCGTTGATAATCTCAGCATTTAGAACCTAGACCTGCATTGTAATCAAAAAGACAAATCACACTTTATACAAGGGGACCTTTAAAGATCATGGAATGCCAACTTTGGGAAAAATATTAAGCCAGCTAAACTCAAATCCAAATTAACTAATACTGAAACTCATGATTCAAAGCCTGCAGAGCCTGATCAGCTGATCAGTCACATGCTCTCCTCATCTGATTAGGGCAGGATATCTAAACCCGCTGCTTACCTAATCATTCCTGGCTGCACTGCTGCTTGCTGCCATCACTGCTGCTCTGCTGCTGCTATTGCCGGCTGCTGCCACCGCTGCTACTGCTTGTTGCTGCTGCTCTGGCTGCCCATGAGGTTTCTCAATCCTCCCCAGCATCCACCTGTCGGCTCTGTTTCTATGATCCCGTGCAGGGGTCTGTTATTCATTCCCTATAATGTCTGTCAAGCAAATCATCCGTCAGGGAATGAATAAACTAGACAGAGCCAGTCACCAAACTTGCTTCAGACATCCTAAATTAATCATGCTCTGCTTCAGTTACGCCGAAATGTTATGTGATAAAAATATTGAACTCAATCCAGAGTTGTCTGACTGAAAATGGGAATTAATCTAACTGCTATTAATTGGTATGAACTAATTGTTTTAATTTAAGTAAAGCTGAAGCTAAAGTGTAGGTTGTCTCTATCTACCAAACCTGTGATAGATAGTCCTGTGCAGGGTGTGCCTTAGCCCGACTGTATCTCAGCTACGTTTGGCTCAAGCTGCCCTGTGACCCTGCATGGGTCAGCCAGTGGAGAGAGGGATGAAATAAGTGGTGGAGAGTACACACTGTGGCAATCTAAAGCAGTTGTTACCAAAATTTTAGGCATGTTATATTATGTATACTTGTGAACCAACTGCATATGCTGACTGGTGGTGACCAATTCAACAGGGGATTGATTTTTCACAGTCCACAAAAAAGTGTCGTGTTCAGTGGGTACATCTTGAGTTGCACTAAAAAAATAAACACTGGCACTCCTAAAGAAAATGGGTGAAATCTTCAAACATGTTGGAAAATACTAAATTTGGCAAACAGGCTCTCACATACCAACGAGTGGAAGTATTTGGAGTTACAAACATCCTGGTTTTAATGTTGGTAAGCCTCAACACACCAGGATGTAAACTTCAGCCATTTCATTCCACTGGTGCTGCAACTATCAGAGGATCTTCACAAATTATCAATGTAGAGTTAACTACACTGAGCAGACACATAAATTTGCCTTGTTGTCCAAAAGGGAATAGTCTCTACACCCCTCACCCCTGAGGGGATGTAGAGCTGCAGAGTCCAAAATGGAGATGGACTCCTCCACAGAGACAAACTTCTTGGATTAAACAAAGAGATTCATTTAGCCTTTGTGTATTTATGTCAATACTGTATGGTAGGAAGTATGATTTTCATTTTAGTGAATAATTATGGTTTCTTAAGGTTTTCTCTTTTGTAAGTGTTAAGTTCCCAAGGAAATATATGAAAAATCACATCTGATTTTTGTTGTTTATTGTGAACCACTACCTGTCATATCATTTATTTAAGTAATCTAATCTGAAGACATCAAAATAATTCAGTTCATAATATTCTTCATATTCCCATCCCATATTGGAAGCTTGACACATGTTGCTGGACTATCATTTATGTGGTGACTTTGCTGCTCTTGCACACACACACACACACACAAATAAGTAGTGGAATTCCTCTTGTGAATTTCCTGTTCCCTGTTCCCATAGAGACAAACAACATTATGGATGGACACACTTATGAGCACAAGTGCACATTAGCTCACAGTGGTAACCTATGTGACCTCATACAAAAGCCTACGTGTGCTCACACACAGTCAAAATATGTTTAAAAAAAACCCCTGCTCCTTTCCCTGGGCTGTGAAAGTCATGTGGTGCTGTATCTGTGGAAAAAATCTCTTTAGTTGAAATAGTTGCCATTGTATATATTGTCATCCAATAATAATCCCAAACACAACCCAGCAGAACTATTGTTCACATGCACATTGACACCTAAAGAAACCACATTTGTGTGCACTCACACACATGCACACACTTTCACGCAACACATCTGACAACATACACACATTACCAAACTTGGAGCGCTAATAACTTGAGTGCCGTAATAATTAATGTGCTCTGTCATCAGAGAGGGCTCTGCATTAGATCACTGTGTGTGTGTGTGTGTGTGTGTGTGTGTGTGTGTGTGTATGCATGCATGTGTATCCAGCCATTTCAAACTGTGGTGGCCACAGGAGTTTAGAAAAAATGACAGTCCACACATTCAATCATCTGAAACTCTACAGAACATATTTTGCATATCAGATTACCTCCATTTACCTCCCCTTCTCTTGTTCTTTCAGATTAACTTTTTCATATTTATCCGAATCATTAAGATCCTGATGTCTAAACTTAGAGCTCATCAGATGAGATACACCGACTACAAGTTCAGGTGAGAAAATGTGGATCTTTGGCAGGTGGTGTGCAGTGTGTTTGTGGATCTTCATTCCTGTAAATACATTGTTCAATGTGAGCCGAGAAACTGAATCAAAAAGTATCCAGAAAATCAAAACAGTGAGTGCAGTTAGGTAGTCGGTCGATGCCCTTCTCACACAAGTAGCCAGGGGATCCATCTTTAACATAGATTCTTATAAGTCTTAGAAATTAACCTCCTTGCATTTCATTTTAGAAATATCTATCACTTTGAAAACCGCAACAAACTGTCTTTCTCTTGCTATATGGTTTTCCTGCTTTGTGTTTTTTTGATTGCAACATTCTGTAAATTCTCCAAACCACTGACTGTGCTCCATGTCTCTCACATGTAGCAGGTCATGGATCTACATAAAAAGCATCAAAGCGCTCACACTTCATATAAAACATTGGGAAAGTGTCAAATATGGGACCTTTAATCTGAACTGATGAAGACCAATAGGACATGAGATGAGCTGATTTTTGTAATTTCTTTAAATATTGTCTCTGCACATATTCTCTGTGTCCCATCTTCCTTCTCTGGTGCAGACTGGCTAAGTCCACTTTGACTCTCATCCCTCTGTTGGGGATTCATGCCATCCTCTTCACCTTCGTCATTGACGAGTCCGTCCCCAAAGGCTCCATGCTGCGCCTCATCCGCCTCTTCTGTGACCTCCTGTTTAACTCCTTCCAGGTCAGAAATCCACTTTACTTGAAACTGTCTTAGTCATGTTTTAGTGTATCTCTTCTCGCTTTCTCTCTCCTCTGACTTCAGCCAGTTTCATCATCAAATTCCTTTGACTATAGACACATTCTGTATATCTAGTAATCATTTCTTCTGTCTATAATAAATGTTTCTTGTGTGCCTTAAACACAACTTCAGGTTGTATTTTATCCATTTTGTGCTTTTGCAGCATAAAATATTTCACCACTTTTTGGTTTTTAGTGCAGGGAGCAATTTAAAACTACTTCCACCTCTGGTAACAACCTGGATCAGGAGTAAACCACAGTACAGATGGTTGTATTTGTATTTTGGTGCCTTGTGATGCTTTCTTGTGAAGTTTCTGTTTCAAAACAGATTATGTACCTTCAACAGTCACTATATTTTTTTTCCAATCTGGTAAAAACATGTGTAATGCTGATTTCTTGAAACGTTTAAGACCCTTGTGTTCTGTGTTCGCCTATTAGAGGTCCTGTTCTTCTCTGCCTTTACTGACACTTTGCTGGTTTTCTTAGTACAATACAGCCACCTGTAGTTGATCAGTTGAATATAGTGAAGTCACTGGCAGGAATGTGTATTGTGTAACCTCTATCCCTAAGCATGTTAATGATCACATATGAACACCATATGACGCCCGCTGTATATATGTTCATAGTAATAAAAAAAGATGAAATATTTAAAGCCTTGTCTATTAAAACCGTGGAGCATTAGTGTCCTTGTTCAGTATCTGATTGACTCATGTGACTTTGATTTCAGGGCCTGCTGGTTGCCATCCTGTACTGCTTTGTCAACAAAGAGGTGAGACAGATGTGCTTCCATGTGAAACACCACCGTAATTTAATCTCTGCCATAGCTGCAGTTCCTTCCTTTCCCTCTGTAGAGAAGATAAATTAGACATTTTTCATCATCAGTGTTCATGTTGCAAGCCTTTATCAGCCTTTTTATATATCTAAAAGCTCCAATATCTTTTGTCTACAAAGTGGGATGGACACAACAGTGACCATCTGCTTATCTTTAAACTTTGAAATGGAGTCTTTGGCAGGAGATGTCCATCTAATGAAGTGCTCAGTGTCTTATTTTATCCTTATCACAATGCTTCACGTGTCTCTCCGCTATCTGCTCTCTCTGCTATCCCATCATCCCTCAGGTGCAGTCAGAGATGCTGAAAAAGTGGAAGAGGTGGAAGCTGGGAAAGGACATTGACGAGGAGTACCGCCACAGCCATACGCCACACATCAAGAGCGGTAGCATCGCCACCGGCAATCTGCCCGACCTCCATGACAACAATGGCAGTGACCCCAGCGGTGACTCACCTCACCTCGGCAAAGCTGACAGAGGCCTGTCCTGCTCTGCTGCGCCAGAGGAGAACCGTAGACTGGTCGTCTCCTACAGCAACGGGATGGGGAAGAGCAGGCCTGCCAAGAGCAGACACACCCTGCAGTTCTCTTCTCTGCCACACCGAGGCCCGGCCAGCCACGTTAGCACAGAGGACGTATGTCTGGAAGAGAGGTCACAGTGCCGCATATACCCTCTGAGGGGAGAGGAGACTAATGTCTGAGGACAAACCTGCTCTGAGCCCTCCTCATGGAAACTCTCAATGATTGTGATTATTGTTGTTTAAGAGCAGTGTTCATCATGCTCCAACAGGATAGCCTGAGAGGAATGAAGTGAATGAGGAAGCCGAGCCGTGCGGATCAGGATGTTCACAGCTGCAGGAAGTAATGTTGTAATAAAGTAATGTAACCTGACCAGCTACAAATGAATATTTATTGGTTCTGGGACCTGGACTCAAAAGAAAAAGCACTTGTTGACTTCAGACATCAGGAATGATTAAAGTATTGTGGAGTGTCAGTGTGAATGTGTGTATGATGTCATTTGCACCCTTTGCTACCACAGCGTGCCCACAGCTTTGCTACCATTGTGAGTCATGCTTGTATAGTATGCCTGTTGTTCTCCAACGAAAACCTCTCAGTGTTTGGTCCCATCTGTTTCTTTTTTTTTTTTTTTTCTTTTTTGGTCAATGATTTCATGAACCTGAATGTGGACTACAGTGTGCATGGATGTCATAACTATGTGACTCCTTCCACGCGGTGTTTGCCATGCTGAGGCAGTCTCACAGAGGATGGATGTTTTCATCTTGAAGACTGTGTTGTGATGTTTAAGTTATTCTGGTTTTAGATGACCAAAGCCAAACAAAGGAAAAAATAATATACCAGTGTGGGGTTGATATCGTTTATTATGGATTAAATCCATTATTTCATGTACATTTTCCTCTTACATTTTCTGTCCTCTTTTCTTCTTTTGCTGTACCAACACCATACCTTTTAAACAGGTTCTCCTGTCTGAATGTAAATGAACAATGGGGAATTATGGGGTAGACAATATTTAAGTGTATATATTGTATGTAATTATAAATGCACACTATCCACAACACTGAAATTTATCCTGCGATGACACGATTTGCTTCCATACAGACATAAAAATTTATAAATAACAAAGTGGCAGTAAAATGGATGGAAATGAGTTTGACAAATCCAACTTTTGGTGTTATCTAAGAGAAAACTGTTCCACATCACCACCATCATATTGCTGTTATTATCTCCAACTGCAGATTTACCCAGTCATAAACTGCAGTGTTGAGCCAAACTCGGAAAATTATAAAAGTATAAATCAAAGGTCGATTTGTATGGTAAAAACATGCCTAAAGAAAAGGTGTGACATTTGCTTTATTTGTTCCCTCTACTAATTGGATTTGTATGTAATGATGCAGAAAGTAACATGTGCCTCACGCAACCACTTTCATTTACATTATTGTCAAAAGATTTCAGTCACAATGCAGCTGACAAGGATTTTCATTAAAATTTGTTCTTGCTCAAGGATGTTCAGGTTGAAGTGTAGGAGAGTGCATTGTATAATGTAAATATTGAAGTGAATATTAATAAGACAATGAGGGGTGGGTGGAGGGATGTATTGTGTGTTTTTGCTTGCAGTCCAGGTGACTCAAAAATGAAAATGAACATGACTAATTATCTTGAGAAAAGACTCTATTTTGCAGAACATGATTGTACCTGTCCTGTTATTTAAACTGTTGCCGTTGTTTAGGGGTCCAAAGCAAGTCAGCAATGTCATGAGTGAAAACAGGTTTTATATAAAAGCCAAACTGTTGTGTCTCATATGTCGCTGTAGATCTAATTAAAGTGAATTCTGTCTGCCAAAAAAAAGTGTCTCTATGTATATGTCAATACTAGAGCAAGATCGTAGTGTGAGACATAAATCATTCTTTTGTTGCTATGCAATGAGTCTAATGATCAGGAACTGACATGTATTTGTCAAAGTTTCAGATGTAAAGGCAAAAAATGAGATGTAATTAACTGACATTTGCTGGTGGCTTTCACTGCACTAATGGTCCTCTTGTTGACAGCTGAAAAATTAGACAAATAAATCAAATAAATTAAAGTGTGTGTGCACATGCATGCAAATCACCGTGTAGTTATTCCACACCATGGTTAACTGCAAAGCTAGTGCGTGGACTTATTATCAATCAACATGTATGTTTCCATCGGAGATCACTGTGACATGAAATTATAGCCTCATCGAATCCTGTTGTGCAGACAATAATAAGTAGTCAGCACATGCATTATGTATTGGTCATGCATGCACAGAATGTCAAAATAATGTGTGTGTGTATGTGCGTTCTTGATTGATCTAGAAATCTCTCTGAAAACACCTGCCTCGCCTTGCTTGTATAATATGAATCACTGGACTCTGAATGGCACGATAGTCAGCAAGATAGTAAGGAACAATGTGTCACAGGGGACTCAGCTGCCTCTCGTGACAGGTGGAAGCAGTACAGTACAGGGCCTCATTCACCAATATCTTCTTAAGAATCTCCTTAGATTCTTTCTTAAGCTGTTTTTAAGAAGGTTCTTAAGAAAACTCTACATCAGATTCATCAGTGTGTTCTTAGGCCACAGAATTGTTCTCAGCTGTGTTCCTACATTGATGAATGCTATCTCCTCGTAAGTTGAGAGCGTGTGCCAGGTGATTCTAATTAACATAGGATTAGCATAGGTAAACACCCCATCAATGCCCATAAAAGGGCATGAGACTGCAGGGCCGTGTGCACACAGAGACTACAGACTCTGGTGAAGGTGGAGGTGAAGTGAGAAAGAAAGTTGAAATGCTCATACGAAAATCTGCAGAGGGAGCACTGAAACGTAAAAAGAACTTCAGTAGTGAAGTGGAGGTGCTGCTGCTGGAAGTGAAACAAAAAAACAGTTCATATTTAGTTTGTATTTATATTTAGTTACATTTTGTAGCGTCAGCAGTGGATGTAAAGTTACAGAAAATAAAGATGCATGAGATACTGTCAGTCGTTCACTGAATTTTGTATCTGAAGAAGAGCACACAACTGAAGAAGAAGAAATGGTTTGATCTCAAATCTGAGGTTAAAGAAAGTTGCCAAACAAAGAAGAGAGATGCAGAGCACTGGAGGGGACAGGCTGGGACATATCAGGTCATTATCAGAGAGAGACCGCACCCTCAGGTGTGACATCATAAATATCATTATATTATCATATGAGCAGTCACTTAATTGCTATTGGGTGGCGCAGTGATTCCCAATAAACATAATGAATTAAATGTCTGTGGTGTTTTTTAAGAGACCAGAATGGTTTGTGAAATAATTACTAAAAACATCATAAGATAGTTATTCTAATTCAAATCACATAATATTATACAACTGCGGAGAAGGAGAAAACGCAATGATCAATTATTGTGCACAAGTGTCAGCTCTCAAATGTGCATAATGTGCTCCTGAGTGTGCACAGATTTTGTTCTTAGAGAAGAACAAATCCTGGATATGAAAACATTCATGAATGCCACAATCTTCGTAAAAACTTTGTAATAGGACTTAAGAACAAATTTCTTCTTGAGAACAGCTCGTGAATGAGGCCCAATGTGCTTATAAGGTTATGACCCTAACCCTGACTCAAACATCACTTCAGCTGTAAGCCTCACCTTTTCACCAGCATCTATTTATCTGCTTATCAATTATTATTATTTATCTGCTAATCAATTATTAGGGTCAATTATGGATGCATTCCACATTTCCAGAACAACAATGTTTAATTAATTGCCATCAATGTTATTTTTAATGGATTCAATTTGTGGAAAATATTTCTCTGCATTTTGAAGGTGATGAATATATTAGATCATTACAGGATGGTAATTAAATCTTTTGGTGACAAAGGCATTAATTATAGGCTCACAGCTGTCTTGTGATCATAACATAGCATAAACTGGAATAAAATGATTTTCTAATTACCTATGCCAACGAGGGTTTCTTTTCAGACATGTTGATTTTCCTGATTATTTGTCTCCAGGACACAGAAAAGTTAGAGGACTGGTGTTCGCTGAACTTGGAGGAGTGGTGGGTCAGAGGACAGGGAACACTACTGAAGGGGAACGGTGCCTTTTTCTAGACTTTGGTCAAATTCTGGTCTCAGTGATTGTATTCATTGTATTCATAAAAGCACATGACTGAGTCCTTGTGTTGTCATGCAGAGAGGGAGTTTAGCTCCTCTGCCATCGACATTGTGGGAGACACCAGGAGCACTGAGAAGCTACCATCAGGCCTTGCTTGTTACATCTGATTTAAGAAAAAAACTAAACAAAAAACATAACCTGCTCATTTTGATTTACATTTGATTTCCTTTACAAAACTGTTCATTTCTAAATTCCCCTTCACTTTGAGCAGCCTGGTGCAGATGTAATAACCAGTCTGATGGGCAGACAGGCTGTGCAGTGACAACTCACAGAAAAACTTTTCTGAGTTTGATCATAAAATCTTGTGTGGAAACAAAATGTTACATAATGTGTAGCTTTATTAGGGCACAACTTGATTGTCTTGTCTTATCTTACAGTATGCTGATTACTATTTCATTACCAGACATCTATTTTAAGCATTGTCTTGTTCTAATGCTCAGCACTGGGTATTATGATTTCTAGTGCTTCCAAGTCTGCGGGGAAGATCGTGGAAAATACATTACGTTCACAAGGGGTCACTGAAACATGGTGGAGTGGTCAGAAATCTTCCATGCATCCTTCCTAAAGCTCCCCCTCAGGATCACTTTGCTGAACCCATGTGTCTGCAGCAGATCCAGTTCATTGTTAACAAGTCTCACAGCCATGTACTGAAATTCAGCCAAGAGTCAAAGCTAAATGGATTGTCGATGGATTAAAAACATTTATTTCCCAGGTATTTATGAAAACCTCACTGCATTTTTTTTTTTGTTTGTTTATGCAGGCTTATTCATGCTCCCCACATTCATTCATCCATCTACTTTTAAGACCATCATGGGCCCAGAGAAATATCCAGCTCTATAAAAATTTCCAATCTGGTGTGAAGGGTGAATACAGAAGGTTGGACTGTGATTGAAAGGAAAAGAGCAGATCGTCATTACTGAGTGCCATCTTCAAAGCAAAGGCCAGTCAATTACTGAATGAATGATTAAATATGTTGGATTATATTGGATGATATTGAATGAATAAATATTTAATGGCCAGATCCAATTTTCCTCAGTGGTTTCCTGCACTTCAGTTGAATACGTGTGTGTGTGTGTAGGGGTGTGTGTGTGTGCAATCACAGGCATATTTTCTGGGAGAATACCTGTTTTCATCTTTTTGTGTTGCTTTCTCCTGTGACTTCCTGTCAGTTAAAACTGGATAGGAAGTTGTGTACACGCGCCACACGAATTCAGGAGACACTATTTTGGGACCAGGACAAAACAGCTCCTAACAAAGACATAACAACGACAAAGGAGCTGAAATCAATCAGCTGTGACATGTCTATTGTGGAGAGTACTTAAGTCTAAGAACAGGCAGAGACTGGGTGAGGTTTAAGAGTCCAGGCATCAGTGAGGGGAAAAGGAAAAAACACTGTTCACATCTGTGTGAACACTGCATGGTCCTGTGGGTTTGTTCTCATTGTGGTGGGTGGGGTGTCAATATCGCGTAAAAATCATTACACACCTCATGACCACAATGCAACAGGTCTGTGATATGAATCAAGTGCTGTTTCTGCTGCAACACCAGTTCGTCTCCTCCTTGTAAATGGTCACTGACAGAATCAGTAAATAATTTTTGAAACAGGCTATTTCCTGGTATTTTAAGAGAACATTAACATACAACATCTGTAACGAGCTACCAAGGCTACATTTACTTTTGCTACATACATGGACATGCAGTGGCACTAAATGTAGGAAGTGATTGAGATGTTTTAAAATACAGAGACAAAATCAGAAAAACAGAGCATGCTTTGAACTATGCAGCTCTACAGTATGTGTTGTGCGTGTGCATGAGGAATGTGGTTTGGCTGCTCTGGCTCAACTCTCCTCATCAGGTGTTTTCCTGAGGCTGAAGATCCATGAAGACCCATCACACAAGACTTCAGGGTGCACTCATCCTGCAGGCCAAGTGACTGATATGCAGATGACTGATGGCTCATCAGGTCTTAATACATGTAACAGCAATAGAGGCAGACAGAGATAAATGCTGATTTCCTCCACACTTGGCCAGGACTTCCATAACCACTAATGACTTGTCAGTTCAGCTGGCAGAAAAGCACTGCTGCTTCGCCTCTCACCCATGAAATGATTTGTCCTCAACCCCGCACTGTATCCCTCTATTAAACTACCTATAGTCCATGTCTTAAACAACCTTGTCTCACTGGGTGAGCTGTACTTTCTTGGCATATGTGCCTGAGTGTGAATTTTAGCTGCTAAGCAAGAAGGGCTTGGATATGGAAGCTAATTGTTTAGCTTACACTAAACTAGCAAGCTAGTTCTCAGATGAGCTAATACTGCCAGCCATACATGCTGTGAAGGTGAACTCAGCTATTTAGCCTTTTAAACTGACAATAATCATTAACCTGAAGGTGCACCTGGCCATCCACATGATACATCAGACCAGGCCACCAGTTATTTCACAGTCCAGTTCTCCTGCTCAGGTGCCAGGTGGTCGTTGGCTCTTTCAGTGGTGGAGAGGGGTCACCTGGGGGCACTCTGACCAATCTGTGGCTATGCTGGCCCATCAGAACAACTGTTGACTTTTATCAGTTATTGTGTTTCAGTAGCTTCTCTGTGGTAGGTCATACAACACCTTCACTTGCCATGCACATCAATGTCAACGGTTTGCCTCCCTTATACCACCAATAGTTCATGTATCAGGCATTGGAAATGAACCTGTAGGCTATTCAGAAAATATCAGAGTTTTATGTAGTGATTTCTACTCCATTACATTCAATCCACAGCTTTAGTCGCCTTTTATATTGGATAACAATAGACAATAAGAATCATTTTCTGCGTATACCTTTGACTGGTCAATCTCAACATCCCCAACCTCAACAAAGAAAGACAAAATGGAATTTAATGCCATAGTATTTTCTCATCAACAACGGCTGTGTTTCCTGTTTCATCAACTTCCCTTCCGTTTCAATCAAACTCTCTCACACACATCCCATATCCGTGTCTCACACATTCACTGTTTTGTTATTTCCATCCATACACATGGTTGTTTGTGTTCACATGTAGGGCTATACTATTTCTTTAACATATGCTTTGCATGTGAGATAGTAAAGAAATGTATTAGCGTATGGGTATACTCATGTGTGAGAGTATAGTAGTGTGTCTGTGTGTGAGAGACAGAGTTGTTAGATGGGAAAGCAAGGTTAACTCTCAGGCGACCTCTCATACCACTACCCTCTCTCACACATACTTTGAGAAGTTGTTCTGGTTTATATGAGAGGATACTGTACTGCATTTTAGAGGATATAATTAAACAGGAAGTTAAATTTTTCAAACAGGAAAATTGTTTAAATCCTCATTGGCTTTCAGCTAGAGAAATAATGATGTCACCATGGCATGGAGAACATGGGTTGTCAAGCATATGTTGGTGAGAAGGGGGTTGAACAGAGACAGTGTCAGAGGCAGTGTCAACAATCAGAGGATAGAATGGCTGCGGGCTCAGCAACCTCTTAACCATTAAGGGTGCAAGAAAATATCGATACGGCACAGTATTGTGATATTTTGAATCGCAATATTGTATCGATATACAGACGCCAAGTATCAATCTTTTATTACATAAATTGCAAAGGTGAATTTAAAGGTACAACGAAAGCGTAAGTGTTTTCACACTACATTTCCCATGAGCCTCCGCACGCAAGGTTGCAAATGAGCCAGAGCAATACAGCACTGAATTGAGCGAGCTAGCCAGAGTGAGCCATGGGAGTTTTGAAGACCGAACCAGAGAGCTTTGACCGAACGATGGCCACCGATAAGGTAATTACACAGACAGGTTTCTATTAGTAACGTTTTGACAATCTATGATGCGCATAGTCAGTTGCCGTAAATCGCTCTGTCTTTCCGAGGAAATGCTGAGCGAGTCGACCACTAAATAATATCAAAATAACTACAAAGATAAAACAATATCTTTATCGAAAATGGACACATAAACAGGTGTGGGTGATGTAGATTCATCCACATTAATATGAGACTCTTTTATAACCAAAAGCAAACTCCTCAGGGTATCTTTAATGTTTTGGTACTATAGTATGAGTTGCTCGTTTAGTCCACTAGATGGTGCTGTTGGAGTCATCAGAGAAAGAGATCAGGGAAGCACCGTCAGTGTTTAAATCAAACATATGCACTTGTTTTATAAAGTGTGAAATGCGCCATAATGCGATCGACAGATACTGATCCATAGCCAAGCTTCCCGTTACAACAAACACCTGTGAAGTGTGCTGGGCTGCACCTGGAGCACCACTGCTGAGGCGTGTCTTACGTGTGTGACTGCAGCCTTTATTGCCAGACACGACATGTAAGCGCTGGAGTGTAAAGAATATATTTCACTCTCAGATAATGTTATATTTCATTTTCAATTTAACATTTTTATTTTAATGTAGAACTACATATTTAATTTATTTTTACTTGTAGTAATGCAACAGTCCATATGTTAGTATTTCATTTATTTGGACTAGTATGTAATACAAACAGTTCAGTTTGTCAGATGCATATGTTTGCCCATTTTGCAACAATAAAAATGACTGAAGAGAGGTAAACTGACTGAGAAGTTTATCTTATTAGGAAAGACAAATGTTTCATGTGGTGATGAATTATCACAATCATCTGATGTACATATATAGCTCGGATTTTAAGATACATAATACATTCTTCATTTTTCTGTGTAGAATATCGCTATATATATTGTATTGTGACTCAAGTATCGTGATATGTATCGTATCATGAGGTCCTTGCCAAGACACACCCCTATTTTTTCATTCCAGAACATGCGCTTCAACTGGGAGCAGCAAAGTCTGGTAGCTCTGAGTTTTTACTCAACCTTTGCTTTATTTTTGTTGTGTTTTTGTATGTTTTTGTCATATTTTGTCAACTACTGATGGACACTTCTGTGGGGAGAGGAGATTCTTCAGGAGAGGAGCTTCTGTCATTGAAGATGGGGCGGGTCTGGAGGATGCCACCCTGTTCCAGCTGGATGAGGAGCTGCTTTCGTGGTTGCTGTGCTGGTGGTGCAGAGGTTGAAAGGCTTGGAAGTGGAGACTGTAGGTCCTTTCTGTTGTCAGTCATCATGCAAAATATCAACTCTCTGCCCAACAAGAGTGATGAGGAGCTGGAGATATGGGTGAAGACTCAGGAAGCAGACATTTTTTCAAATCAAAACAATACATGTGTATATCCCACCAACGGCTACTGCTGAAGTTCCATGTGAAGGTCTCCATGAAGTTGTTGCTAGGATACAGACTAAACATCCTGAGACACTTGACTTCAGAGAGATCAGAGATACACGCTGGTGGAGGCCATTCTGAACAACTCAGATCATCCTCTTCATAACACCTTGATGGACCAAGAAAAGAGTGTGGTGGACGGCTCCTCTCTCTTCACTGCAGGACGGAGAAATATAGAAGATCCTTTGTACCCTCAGCCATCAGGCTTCTTCATTCTTCTGCAAATGGTTGATGAGCTGACAGACAAATGAATTTCCCTTTAGGGATCAATAAAGTAATTCGTATTCGTATTCGTATTCGTATTCGTATTCGTATTAACCATCATGAAAAATGAAGGCATTTTGGCTTCCACAAATACACTCCATCTGTTTTGTCTACACTATATTTACTTGCCAAGAGTTCAAAGGGCAGGTGCACAATTCCCCAAATCAGTGGGACCACCATGGATTGTCTACTGAAGGAGGACAAACACAGCCACAGCTGTGGCAGAGAGGGCATGTTTTTTGTGAGTGACACATTAAGTTTGTGTGTGTTTTTTTCTGTCTGGATGCATCCTGATGGCATCCAGAACATCAAGGGTCTTAAGTCCCTTCCTAAGTCTATAAAAATGAAGAAAAGAAAAATATTTATAGTATATATTTTTTAAATAAAAACTGGAAAATTCAAGATGCCAGCAGTGGTTAGGGTGAAATCATCAGACATGGGAAACATATTTCATGTGTTTGAGAATCCAAAATAAATCTCCTCATAAATCTGTTCAGACATGGCCAACAACATAATTTCTGTCAAAAATGCACAACGCTGCAAAAAATGCTCTACAAGAACCAGAAGAATTAAGTGTTGTGTTCTGTGTGCATTCTATATGGTGGAAGTATATTTGTTGTTGCTGTAATGTGCAAACAGTATTTATTGCAGTCGTCTATCAAACAGCCTCTCATAGAATCAACACACTATAGCATGATCATTGTCAGCCTCACTGGGCCATTAGCACAGGCTCTAGTCTTGTTTCTTTGATGAACAAATATTAGTTAACTTGCATCAGGAACCTCCGTCAAATTCATAACGGGTTTGCTGAAGTTTCATGATTCTAATCTGATAAAGGAGTTTGACTGGGTTTCTCCCGAGGTCAGGAGCATCGAGAATTGCAGGTGTATATCCACTGAAGTACATTTTAAGGTTCGCCTTTTGCTTTGTCATTCTGACTTGAACTTACTTTTAACTTTCTATGGTCTACCAATCTAGCATTAACTGATCATAGCTACCTTTTATGGATCAGTGAGAGAAAGACTGATTGAGGTGATGAGAGGGAAAGAGGGAGTAAAAATGTGTGAGTCAGAAAAAAATATGACAGAGGAAACTCAGTGAGTGTCATCAAGTCCAGGTCGTTTTAGCGTTTGGTCTAGTTCCTGTTCTTTCAGATCAGATATGTTAAGAAAGTAAAATGTAAAATCTGTCCTTATTATTTCCCTTTTTGTGTATTTTTTAATTTCATTTAGTGAAAAATGGCAATGAAGTCAGTTGACAGGAAGATTGGCAAGCAAGATAAATAATAGTAAAAAATCAGTGATTAAATTGAAGGATACATCTTTTGTATTTGTGAGTGACTATTCATGCAACAGATTTAAGAAAACACTAAAAAATGAAATTTGGAACATGAAATGTGTCACACTAGTTCGATTAAAGAACAGCAACACTAAAGTAGGTCCTTCATCCTGTCATCTGTCAGACTCTAAAGCAAACAGCTTAGAAAAATCTAGCACTGTTTTGTTTTTATGTCACTGTGACTTTTATTCATCATGTGTAATATTAGCACTTAATGGTGCAATACACTTTCTGATTTTACTTTCCATAAACAGTATAAGCCCTACTGTGTATATTATTGTTTCATATCTTATCTTATTGTGAGGGATCAAAGCGATGTCCTCCCTTATTGGGATATGGACTTCGAGTATCAAGTGAAGTTACCAAAAAAGGAGTGAAATTTTATTTTGTAAGACCAAGAGAAAAAAATCATCAATCAAATAAGAAAATGCTTTCAACTACTAAAAAAATGGTCCCCAAACCACATAATTTGAACAGAAAGACACACATCATCAGAATACAAACAGTAACCTTTTACAAAACATAGCACTCTGTAATATTTACACACCAGCTTCACCCAGTAAACACACATTAGAAATAACCAGAAAAAGCATTCCCAAGAAGGGAAATGTGTGTGAATGCTGAAAGCAGCTGAACGCCATTGCTGAAGCAATGCTGAATGAGCTGAAGAAACTGCTGAAGTGATGTTGAAAAAGGCTGACGCTACAGCTGAACAAAAGCAGTAGGAATGTTACAAAGGGTAGAAGAAAATGCAGAAATCCTGCATGTGTATGTGTAATATTTGAAGAGTTGAAATGTGCAGCTAACCTGACAGTAAGGAAAACTGATGAACTAGCACTAACATAGCTGAAGCAATGGCTGAGAATAGATCAAATAGTAGAACATGTAAGAAGGAGGCTGATGTTGTATGAAATGGCTGGAAATGACTTGAATTGTTGAAGATTAGTATGAAGAGTAGGTTAGCTGAAGAAATTGCTGAAGTAACGCTAAATTAGTTGAAGAAGCTTCTGAAGCAATGTTGAAAAGGCTGAAACTATAGCTGAAAACTCTAACTTGCAGTCTGAGTGATGAATGGCTTTGAAAGGGCTAAAAGCAGTAGAAACGTTAAAGAGCCAGAATAAAATGTAGAAAAACTGTAAATGTAAGTCTAACAATTTGAAGATTTGAAGTCTACTCAAATATATTGAGAACTGACAGCAGAAGAATGTCAAAGATAGATAGACAGAGAGGCAGATAGAGAGAGAGACAGGCAGTGTGTGTGTGTGTGTGTGTGTGTGTGTTACAACTGCATGAGAGAGAGGGGTCCATGAACCCCTCAATCTCCTCTAATTTCAGACAAATCTGTACCTAATATGAGCAAAATCTTTATATGGTGAGAACCGTAAGACCTTCCTCAGGTCCTGTGTTTGTGTGGGTCTTGCTCTGATCAGAGGTCACCAACATTAGTAATGACTAGACATTTGATTACTTATGAATACAAATACGAATACAAATTACTTTATTAATCCCCAAAGGGAAATTCATTTGTCTGTCAGCTCATCAACAGAATCAGCAGAAGAATGAAGAAGCCTGATGGCTGAAGGTACACAGGATCTTCTATATTTTTCCTTAGGAAATATACTACTTATCTAAAATCAAGTCAGTATAGATAGATAGGACTGACAGTAGCAGTGCTGCAGCAGAGCCAACACATGTTGGACATGTGGACAGACACATGTGCAGCAGCAGCTGCAACTAAGGCAATGCAGTCAGTGTGTCCCATACGTTGGTATGAGAGGAACATTATAGCAGAAGCTGTATATAATCAGTGGTTGGATGAGCCTGGAAAAATCTGCCTGGAACATATTAAAAAAATATATTCAGCAGCTTTAAATTCAAACAAATGGTGATGATATTGAAATTATTTTAGGAGAGGAGAGTACAAGAAGAAAGGAACAACACTAATGATATGAAACAGGAAGTTGTGTATCTTTGCTAAGATAAATGCACGTACTGAAGGCATGACCTCATTTTCATGCCCCTGACTTTTCCTTCTCTAACGAAGCAAGATGTTTCCAGGGAAAGAATCGACGACGCCTGTGCACGGAGAGATATTGAGATTACACAGGCCATTAAAATAAAGCTGCCCTTTAATCAAGTCCTACTTATTATCTGTAGTGAACATGTTTTCAGTTTAATGAGATATTCTGAGGAGGTGGAGCAAAAGCCGAGGAATGATAAAACAGAGAAAACGAGAGGAGAAATTACGTGAACGGTGACTCAGAGAGAAAAGAAAACCTTAAAACCATGACTCAGTATGATGAAAGCGAGAAAAAGAGACACAGATGTGAACATGGAGCCTGGCTGAACTGTTCAACCGATGTTTGACTCCTGACGAGGAGGTGCGAGCAGAAACAGCTTCAGGCTATACAGACTCACTCCTCATGCGTCAGTGGTTCTCCTTGGACACTGCAAAATTTACAGAGGTATTAGAGATGGACATTAAAGCTACTGACAAACTTGGACCCGAGGAATTAGGGAATAAGGACAGAAGCAACAGACGTAAGCAAGGAAAACAGAGGAGGGAGTGAGATGGTGTCTATGCTGCAGTAACTTTGGATTATAAAACTGATCTATGCACATTGTTTATTGGCTTCATTAATTTGTGTTGATCCGGCTCATTGGCTGTTTCAATTCTCCGCAGACTTCTGTTCTCTTTGTATGAATCTTTAAGCGTGGTCACTGACCTCTCACAGCCTCAATAATAAAGCCTACTGCTCGAAAATTCAGAGAATAGTAATCAAAGAATCTTCTTCCTTTCCACAGCAACATCCTGTGTAATGCTGCAACAGGCTATCCTGCACACACATGCACACGTATGCACATGTAAATGATTTGAATGAATCAGACATGATAATGAACAGCTGACAGACAGCTTTAACCATGCACTGAAAGCACAGGCAACAGCTGCTGCACTGGCAGCATAATGGTCAAGAGCCCTGGGGACATGAAGGAGTATCATGCAGATTATTTTAGATGCTGCAGTCACTTACACACAGATTTTGATACTGTCACCCAGACTGATTAATGTTTAAACATCATGATGAGCCTCATTTTTTTCCCTCCCACATACACACAGATCCTCCTGCTCCTACACATACAACAGTGTTTGACAGAGACTCACTTTACACAGTTTTGCAAATGCATTCAGAGGCAAACTCAAAGATACATGCTATGTCTTAATTGTTTGCACTGTCTTCTACCTGATCACCCTTTATTTATAACTTTGTCTGTACGCAGTGGTAGGTAATAGCCACTTATATCAGCATAGTATGGGAAAACTGATCTAACAGAGACCATGAGCACCTCTGAAGCTCATTCATTTACTCATCCTTTGATATACGTGTAAACAAGTTAAAATAAAATGACAAAAGAAAAAAAAAATTCATTGACTATTGACTATATGACCAAAGTTCAGCACATCACATTTGCATTTACTCTGATGTTTTTATCCAAAGCAATTTACTTCTGTAACCTTCTGTAAGTTTAATAAAGATCCTTTTTTATTTCACTTACTTGTTTTTGCAGAGTCTGCATTTTTTGGTCCAGCCCTGACAATTTAAGTTAGGGTGTTAGGCGAGGGGATGCACTTGGAAGATAAGAGATATTTGAGGACAGACAGGGATGTTTCTGCTCTGATACATTGTGGTGGCTTGTTAGAACAGTCTGGAGAGCTAATGCCTTGTTCACATGGGTGGATTTGCCAGACAATATTACTTGGAGGAATGTCCTCACATGACCAATATATTGATAGGATGGTATACTGTAGATCTAGTAATGTAATTCAAACTGAACTTTTCCTTTAAGATTGTTCTTCCAGAAACTTAATAAGTGACACAGGTAGACGAACACATAGCAGCCCTTGGCATCAAGAAGACTTGGAGCTCGACTGGTTTATTTGCTTGCTATCCAATTAGTCACAGTCTGCTCCTCTTCGAAATTCAGATCCCATCTGTGCCAAATATGGCTTTGCTTTCCAAAGTATGGAATTTCCTCTCTCCATACATGATGGTAATCTTTGAAACTGAAAGCACACAGGGCACATGCACACACACATGCAGTTTACTAGAGACTTATAAGGACTTCACTGTTTACATTTACTCTGCTAAACTGGATTCTAACCACTACATGTTTGCACTTCAACTTTGACCCTAAACACACGCACGCGCGTACTAATGGGATGATTAAAGAGGTCAGTGACCATAAACTGGCTAAACTGTTTGTCATTAATGAAATCTTGAACAAACACTGCAGTAGACACATTTCTCCAAAAATGTGCTACTGTTTATACGGATGACAGCATTAGAGAGGAGATAAGAATAATGATTTAACATAGCAGAAGCCTGAGGGGACCCCATGACTGCAAGTACACAAGAGGTCTGTTCCCAGCTCAGAGGTTTCTGTTTTCAGATTCAGAAGTCTGGGTACCTTTTGAGCAGACACACTATAAAACTGGCTTATGTGTTGTCCTCCCTTCACACAAGCATCTGAAAGCACCATTTAGTATTGCCCATCTATGAAGTTTTTTTTTTTTTTCTTTCCTGCCTGGTAAAAACATGAAACTGTTTTGATTGGCTCCAGAATGCTTCTTGTGTGTCTAGGTATCTCATCTCGATGTGTAAAATGGCATTAGCAGACAAAGAAACACAAAACTGACAAAAAGGAAGGACCCGAGGCAACTGTGAGCTTCAAGTGATTTTTCAACCTCTCCGCGGTGACTGTGGAGAGCAGGAAGATGTATTCAACATCCAAAAACCTGTGGTGTGGAAAATGGATGGCAGATGTGTTGCATTTACTTTAAGTACATCCAACATTATGTCATTAGTCTTTTTTTGTTGTTGTTTTTAGATGTAAATCTGGATGAAACCATTCATTGCTGTTGTTTTACCTGAGCTGGCTGCCATTTCTGGACAGAAGTGTGCAGAGAACGGAGACCTCCATATAACCCACAGTGTACTAAATGCGTGTTTCAATGAGACATCGAGACATCACATTGGGCTACTAGCAACACAGCTACCATGACTAAATGGATGATGTAAGAGCTGTTATTTTTGATAACTCACTGATAACATCCTGTGATCTGACCTGTGACATCAGACACGCTCCCATTCCTCTTTTTGTGCTTTTTTCTTCCAAGAAGATGACATCTCCAGTCTTTCTTCAAACTTCTGATTGTCTGAAATTGAGCAAGAACAAATTTGTACCACATGATAAATTACTTTGGCCCTCTATAGTGGATAAAGAGGGAACACCATCAAGGCTTAAGTTGATCCTCATCAATGAACAGCATCTCCAGCAATTACACTGTGGCCAAAATGTGTTGATTGAAGCACCTTGCATCCTGTTGTTCTTGAGTGATTTTTTTTCTGTTTTTCTCTCAGGAGTGACTGACCGAGAGGCAGCATGTTGACAAAAAGCAGGACTCACCATCCACCTCGGGGCTCAGTCATACTTTTTGCATTACTTTTTTTGCATTTTGGCTACCATCCTCCCTGTCGGCTCTAGTTATTGTTGTAATGAGCTTAAATATTCAACTGAACACATGTCATTTTTAGGTTCCTGGGCAGCAGTGATCATATTGGCAGCTTCTTACAGTTCTTTGAATGATGGATTTTAGATACCAATCAGTATAACCAGCCACAGCGTCAACAGCAATTGGATTTTCTAACCTTTTTTTCCAACTATGTCTGTGATTGTGCTTTTATTGCGACCACAGATTCAAGTGAGCAGATGTTTGTGAGACAGATGTTGGATCAGGTACAAACTGGCTTCTTCCTTTACTCGATCCATCATGTGAGCCTGCGTGTCTTTGTGTTTCTTTTTTTCCTTTTGGATGTGGAAGATGAGGGGATGTGATTCTGTTTTCTTTTCTTTTTTGTTTTTAAAGTAAAAGTGTCGTATTTACAACCTGGGCCTTATTTCTGGCATAAAACACAGTCGTTTACTCACCCGGATAACTTTGGTGTCATTAGGAGTCCATCGGATGATATTCAGATCCACTGGAGAGCTGCGTATACCCATATAGTGGGAGTGACTGGGGCACCGAGAATGCAGCCTCTAAATAATAACCTTGTGGAAGCTGAACTTCATCCAACAGGTCATTTTGTTGGGACAATGTGGAAATACGCAAAAACGAACCATAATGTATTAACAGTAGCAAATTCCAGGTAAAAAAGCCGACCGTCACAGAGTGAATGAGCCGTAATGGATCCATGGCCTGGTGACCCATGGCCGTGCTGCGGCTGCGCGCGGCGCTCAGAGATGACATCATCATCCAGTAGGTCAATCATGGATGTATTATCCCAGATGACAATTATGGCCAACTCTGGACTCAAAGGGGAACAGCACCAGCAAATCATAACAAAATACTGGTGAAATGAAGGAGTTTCGCGGCAGATAATGCTTCATTTAGAGGCTGCATTCTCGGTGCCCTGCTCACTCCCACTGTATGGATATATGCTGCTCTCGAAGGGAACTAAATATCGTCTGAAGGACTCCTAATGACACCAAAGTTATATGGGTGAGTAAACGCCCGTATTTTATGCCAGAAATAAGGCCCAGGTTGTAAAAAAACGGCACTAATGATGGGAATACAGACGCACCAACAGAAATTAATCCACAAGATGATATAAGACACAAACACAACTCAAAAAAGATAAGAGTGCGGGGTTGTCACTGTCACATCTGTGAAAAATGCATCAACTACCAACTTTGTTTTAGGCAGCCTGCCTTCTAGCCTCCAGCACATACTATTTGTAACACATTATAGCAATACAAGGACACACAGGTTAGCCATGATGGATCAAATGTAATTGTTGCATGTGAGGTGCAAGTTGTCAAAATAATTTATTTGCCTTCTTTGTTACTTGATCAGAGATAGAAGATTTAAACCACTCTCTCTCTCAGTGTCAAGACTGGAAGTTGCATGGCAACCTAATGGTGAAAGCAAGAAGGCAATATTTTTCTAAATGAGCATTAGAGGTGCTGGTAGGTGGGTTTTACAGATGGACACAGCAAGGCTGGTTGTTTTCCCTGTTTAATGCCAAGCTAAGCTAACTGGCTAGAGCCTAAGAGTGTTGTCAGTCTTTTCAAAGCAATAAATCAAATGAATCAACTCTTTTGCAGGCAGTTTTTATCCATCAGGTTACAAAATTAAGTTTAAGTACTTGGATGAAGCAACCTGCTTAAAACAACAACTCAGTTTTTGAAGGCTGTTGGATTTGGCTTTGGTTTCTGTGGGTTACCATGTTTATTGCTGCAGGCAATTGATCACCCACTGAATAATTAACATGGTTGTGCAAAAACAATAGAGAAATACCATTTTGAAATGTGAGCTTTACAAATCTGAAATCTGTGTGTATGTGTTTCTCATCTGTGCACGTGCGTTCGTGTGATTACCTGGTTTTGTTGCCATCAAAATGATCTGTCAGCAGTCACATGTTTCCCTCGGTGATAAGCTGTGAGACGATGTGAAAGTTTTTGTTTGTGGTCTTTGAGGGAGAGACAGATTGAAATAGAGAGCAGGAGGCTGAGAAAGCGTTACACGAGAGGCAGAATTGAATTTGTATTCTGTAGCAACATAACTGTTCCCTTAAGATATGTTTCATGAATTAGTTCTATCTAATAGCTATTGGCTTGTTTATTTGGAGGTTAATTTAGCTTTTGCTGTTTTCCTAATGTCTGTAATTATGATAATGGGCTAATATAAGTAAATTGGCAGTGTGCTGTAACTGTGCATTGCAGCACACATGCACGTGTGCCTGTGGGCCACATTTTAATATGCATACAAGTGTGATTTTCACATATGACTCTGTTTTTCTTGAGTTTTGTTTGGTTTCATTCTTTAATCTCAAAGCACATGACAAAGAAACACCAAACACTGCTTCATGTGTGAGTCTTGCACACATCTGTGTAACATTGTAGAAAAAGAGAGACTCTTGCTCAAGCAATGTGGGCAATGTGAAATGACTCAGAAGCAGCTGGTCATGAAGGAGCAGACTTAATTTCATGAAAAAGGGTATATAACAAAAAGTTTTCAACCCTGATTCTCGTCATTATGTGAGACGCATAAAACACAAATTAGGAGTGATTTCCTGTGGCTCAAATAATTTCCACATAAAGCAAATCAAATGAGGTAACAGAGGCAGCACAGTGGCTGAGAATCTGTTTTATTGCCCCTGAAGCTGCTCTGGCCTGATTCTACAATGTTTTCCATTAGCTCTCTCTCAGGTCCTCTTCCTTTCTATAATCTGGCTTGGGGGATTTCAAGTTGATTTTAACAAGGGGGAAGGATGAAAAAATCCTCTCATCAAGAACAGAAAGAAAATTTCAGATTGATCCGAAGTTTTTATTAAATTCTAAGTAGACTAAATCAATTCTTTTAATCTGTTGCTCCAGTTTGTTATAGTATGTGCACAGTTATGCTGCATTGTTTAATCAGCATCATCAGAACAATCAATTATTTCTAGCTCTCTCTCTCTCTCCTTTCATTGTTGCATAATGAGCAAGACCTCAAACAAAAGAGGCCTGCAATATTATGATGCTGTGTGTGATAATGAACTTGACTCATAGTTCTTGTGGTTATTGTAATTATTTGTTTACATGGACATACAAGTATTCAAGCACACTTAAGGAAACTTTACTTTTGCCTTAACTATTTACATATACTCAGAGCTGTGAGGCTTCCACTAATGTTGGGTTGACATTCTCCTGAAACTTGAAACATTTTCTCTATAAACTATAATGATACTGCAGTAAATGGGAATATTGTCTCTATGTTGTTTCACTTTTGGACATGGTTGCAAAAAAAAAAGGTGTCTTTAGTGTTGCCCGCGGCAGCAGCTGATATTTAAGCTGACTGCCAGGAGACATGTTATCTGCTTCCGTGGCACTGACTGGTTCACACTTCAGCCTTGTGACGGCTACAAATGTTGATGCTGAGATTTTTTTTCTTTTCTTTTCTTTGTAATAAGTCTGCACAGAGTTGGTTACATTAGTTATTTATGATCAGGATTGTATTCCACAAACAGTTATGTTGGAGTGCTCGAATACCAGTCATGGAGATAATGTCAATGATATGACAACATCAGTATATACAGTTATATGGTATATCTGTATAATAGCCAAACAGGAAATTTACCTTTTGAAATGCTTCATCAACTTTTACCATTAAAATGCAAAAAAATCATTGAAATCCAGACATTAATTGGAGCACAGAGGTCTCTCAAAGCTGTAGGACAAGTAGTGAATTGAAATTGGAAAGGAATAAGAAAACAAAGAAAACATGCAGAATAACACGAATGCCTCGGAGCATTAGCCCCGTGGCACTAATATAGGACTATGACTTATGTTGCATAGACAAAAACTCACAGATGTAAATATTGTCATTGCAAAGTCTCACAGTCATTTTAGGGTTGTACTCGTAAAACTGTGTATATGACAAAAATGAATCAAAGTTTTCTGATCAATCATGATTTGAGGTCTGTATGAAGCTGCTACCAGGATGATGGAGCTCTGTGTTGATGGAGCTTTGTGTTGGTGTTGCTCCCTCCAGGGATGCAGAGGTGTGGCTCTGTGTTGGTGTCTGTCATTCCTCCTGGGAAAGTTGACACTCGCTCCATCTCCTTGCAGCCTGTGGTGTTTGTCAGATGAGCCAGACTTGGCAAAATCCAAGAAACCACTTCTCTATTTTATAAACTTAGATTTTATAGATTTAACAAACCTCAGCAACATATAGTGGAATAAAGAACAACTTCATTGTGCAAACAACTTTCTGAAAAAACAGCAATCCATGTTAAAACAAACAAACATTCATTGTCAGCTAATAATCCAATTACAGTGAGATAATTACCTGTAATACAAATACAAAGTACAACTTTCTCTTCAACGTTAAAACACGATACAACAGACAGTTAGACAAGTACATCATTATTCGAAGAGGCTCTTACATGCCTTCCTGCAGCATGTAGTTGTCCTGTAGGAGGTTTTTCTTCTCTACTTCTACCTTCCACCTCTGGGCCTGCTGTTCTGCAGATTTCTTAAGGTATGGTATGTGTCTGTTTGGCTGACCTTGAACTTCTGCTCTGGCCTGATGTTGTTGGCCCTGATGGTCAGGGAGTGCTATTTTATTTTACCTATTTTGGTTTGTGTTTGCTGTGTGTGTTATGAAAAGAAGCTTTCCCTCCAGGTAGGACTGCAACTAACAATTATTTTGGTTGTCGACTAATCTATCGTTTATTTTTTCGATTAGTCACGATTAGTCACGCCCCTTGTCGACGCAAGAGATTTTGCGTTGACAAATTTTTATTGTCGACGTTAGCGATTACGTCGACTAGTCATTGCAGCCCTACCTGCAGGGTGCTCCTTGTTGGGACATGTGGGAGTTTGGTGTCCCTCATAGTTTGGACAACCTGAGGGGTGTCTTGTGCAATTTGTGCCTAAGTGGCGTTTTGTTCAGCCATAGCATGGTAGTGGTCGTACATGTTAAGAATGATCAGTGAATACTCTTGCTCTGTATGTCTGAGATACAATACCAGCCAAGTTCTGAGTTTGTCTTTGTTCAAGGAAACACAAACTACATCATCATGGAAGACAAAAATTCCAGGTGGTTGCATTCTCTAAAAACAACGATCAGATTAAAAAAAGGTGTTTCTCAACCATACTAACACTCAGTTTCCATGGCTGGTGATTAAAAAGCAGTATTCTTTATGTTACCTGGTGCTGTATAAACTGTTTGACAGATTTGACAGTAGAATTGTGTTGGACCTCTTTCACTTAACACGGAGACAGATGCCTGAGGATACCTGAGGAGTCATCTCATTTTGACCCGCAGCAGCAATTCATCAAACATTACAACATATTTCACCTGAAAAGAATATAGGCACATATACCACACGGGCTGCACATTTGATATATAATCTGCCTGTTGTGACGATATAACAGTAAAGACAAACTGATAGCTATTGTTTTGTTGATGTATGTATTACAGTTATTTATTTCTATTTATTTTTGATTTGCTCTTCGTCTTTGCAGGAGAGAAAACTGTGAGGTTGAGGTGAATGACGAGAGGTAGCTCACTGTAAAATTCTGTTCCACTAATTTATGTAGCACTTATCTTTTATGATCATGTAACAGTCTTTTATGATCCTGAAAGTCTTCATCTATGATACTGTGTGTAAATCAAAACTTGGATTACACTGAGAACTAAGTGCTTCTTCCTTCTCTCCACTGGTCTCTACATTGTCCTTCTTCAGTCCCGTTTTAACGTTCAGTCTTTTTCTCTTTTTCTTTATTGTCAGTGTGTTTGTGTGTGTGCGCGCACTTGTACTGAGGCGTGTCCTTTCAAAGTGCTGAATACACTCTTCACTGATAGGTGTTTCTGACAGAGAAGGTGGTTTTATGACTCATTAATGAGAGCGAATGTATCTGCCAGCCCTTGCATAAAATGACAAACTGCCAGTCGAGCGTTCCCTGATCTGAATAACCAGAAAATTTATGAGCAGTAAGAACACTTAATAAGGAAGTATATCTGTGTTTTTCAAATGTGACACTTTAGCAAAGCATACTGGGAGGAAAGGGTTGGCTGGACTGGGCAGTTGTAGAGCAGGAAATGCAAGGATAATACAGTGATGATATGGAGCTAACAAACGTGATGGGAGAATGTGACCTGAGGCACTGAAGATTTGATGGACCGTTTTGAACATACGACATCAGGATATGTCCATAAAAAAAGGACAAAATGCAATGCACGCTTCATATCCTCCCAAGGAAAGGAGGAGGCAATTTGGGCAGTGAATGTCAGTGCATGTGTGTGTGTTGTCGTTGTCTTTAAGTACTCCACTATCCATCCTCAGGCATTCATAAGTCTGTGAAAACTTAATGTACTCCTGAAAAAACATAAACATCAGTATATTAAAAGCAGAAGACGAGAGAGCAGGTAAGGCTCCGTTAACCAGAGGCTGAAGTTTTCATCTGTCTGTAAATCAGCCTTATTGGCTTTCCCATATATCATCCTGATTAAGCCTCAGCATTGACAGTAGTAATTCACAAGGCAAAGAAAGGGAAATCCCAGGTCTAATATTTAAATGCACGTCGTATGGAGACACATGTAAGAAGCCAAAAAGAGAAAGTTCCACACTTCACATGTTCAGATTTTGTCCCATCTAAATACTGACTACTATTTTATGCAAAAGTGGAGGTGCTCAGACTTAACCATGCCCTATCAGAGGTATGTGAATGCTGGTGAGTTTAAGTACCTGCAACTTTGCAACCCATAAAATGTTTGATGAAAAAAGAAGCCATGTGCTGTCAAAAAATATCAGGCCAGAAAGTGAGCGGGTGCTCAACTGAACAATGACAGATCTCTACTGCCCCTTTGTGGATGTCATTTGTAGCTACAGTGAAGGCTGAACCATCACTCCGACTGCACATAAGGGTTACATGTGTAAAGTTCTATCTATTGAATGAATGCAGTTTCAATAATAATAATTATATATCACTTTCAAAAAAGTCATAGGCTACAAATCAGCTGAGTCACTCAGAACCTCATTTGATGATCAGGATATTTTTTTTTACTATCATATCTTTCTCTATATTTAAGATAATAATGACCATGAGAATTAAAAGCAAACACCACTGACCATTCACTGATTCCTGATCACTGAGTCTACTGGCTGTGTTACAATTCTTTCTCAGGGTCTGGCTCTGGTTGTAATACTGTGTAATAGTTGTGTGGATCTTGTGGGTCTTGGTTCAGGTTATCTGAGGTAAGGAAAATGCATTGTAATAGAAACAAATAAATATTGTGTACCATGCCATCTATCAGTAGCGCTATCTTCAGTGTTAAGTCCAGACACTGTAAATCCACACTGAGCTCACTTGTGGTTGGAATTCACCTTGTTACTCATCTTCGATTTTCTCTGCAAAGATCTGACTGCTGCAAGACGAGGTTGGGGAATGCCATCCCATCTGCAGCCTATCACATTCTGCTTCCTTCCTTGCTTCCTTCCAGGCTCTGTTTTCAAACTTCCTGTTTCTCCAGGCAACAGCGCAAACAAAATAACAAGCTGTTTCCCATTGAGGGACAACATTTAATTGGTTTGTGCGAGCAAAATATTCACTGAGGACACTGAGATCATGTCCTCTGTTTTTTTTTCTCTACAGTTTTAGCAGCCTGCACGGTGCCGAGGCATAAACACGTTTTCCTTTAGATACAGATGCATGTCGAGTCATAAGACCAAGTCTGTGCGGTGAGTGCTGAAGCTGGGCATGTCGGGACCCAACATTGTTATGACGTGGTGGATTGTGTCTGTTCCAGAGAAAAATCTTTCCCCCAAACACAGGGTAAGACTCAAAACCAGGATATAAGAAGCATGAGTGAACAATGGGCCTTTTCCTGCCATGGCTGTTTAATTTGGATCATCTCAGGCCTTGTAGCCCACCTATCACTAATCTCCTGCCACTGGTGGGTCTCCCTCCTTTAGGAGTGCTGACTGTGACCTGAATCTGTCTGATGACACATGGTCACAAGTCGCTCACTGCCATCACACCGATGTTGCCTATCAAGCCTTCGAAATTGTGACTTATGATCTTGGATTATGTAACCAGAGTTAGCTGTAGACTATTGATGAGGCAGACGTTCACCTCAGTGCCAGTCTCTGCATGCCAGGGGATCAATCAGATGCCAATGTTAATCCTTTATCCAGGAAATGACTGCTCAAAACACCCACCCAGGTACACGAGAGCCTCACATACCCTACTGCTCAGTGGCACCATGTAAACAGTACAGCATTTGCTTACAGCCTGTCTGACAGTTTATACATCAATCCTTCATTTATCTATCTCTATCCATTGCTCATGAGATCCTTCGCATGCTGATGTCAGGCCCATTAAACCAGATGGGCCACACACAGTGCAGCCCTGTGGCTTTTACGGAGGCCTGGATCAAGCTTTAAGGTCGTTGCTCCACACTCTTATCAACCCCCGCAACAACCGGTGTCTGCTCGGCGGACCAGCCAGCACAGGCCGTGCCCGGTTCCCGTTGCCATGGTGATGACGTCATGCTGCAGCACCGGGAGGAACGGCGCAGTCGCGATCGGTGGGAAGGGCGAGACAGAGAGCTCAGAGCGCAGCCACAGCTCCTCCGCCATTCAGCCAGACTGTAGACTGAGCCGGGAGGGCCAGGACGGACCAGCCAGCACAACCGGAGCCCGTCGTCAGCTTCCTCTCTCCAGCGTTCCCCTCCAGCAGCAGCAGCAGCAGCAGATTCCGTGAGACTCTCTCCACCGCAGCGACAACATGCGTGAGATAGTGCACCTGCAGGCCGGGCAGTGCGGGAACCAGATTGGAGCAAAGGTATGAAAACACACAGTCACCCGGCGGCGTATTATCGACCTGTGAACCGCGGTCGGCTTAATGTGATCGAATTCAAGTTTATTCTTGTCGCTGCCTACGTGGCTGCTCTTAAGAGGCCCTGCTGCCCACAGGAAACACTAAATGGGTCAGCACAGAGGAGTGGAAAGTGTTGTATAAGACTGGCGAAGGCAGCGCACAATAGCATCCTTTAGGATGGGCGGTGGCGAGCAGAGACATCCCTGCAGTTGTCACTTGATGTCCTTTAAATGATGAGCGCACCCGCCTGTAACCAGCTTACTGTCACTGTCACTGAGTGTGGCTGCAGCGACCTAAACGTGTGTGTGTGTGTGTGTGTGTGTGTGTGTGTCAGATTTTTTCCCCCTGCTGCAATCGCACAGTCCTGCGTGTTTTTCTTTCCTTCTGTCGTCTTTTTTTCTTCTTCTTTTTGACGGTGGGTGGGGGGCACAGAGAGCGGGGTGTGGCGCAGAATGCACTGGAACGCAGAGAGGCAGTTTTCAGGACCCATGAGATCATATTAAATTATAATATAAATAAATAATAAGGAGGCCTATAGGCTGATAGTTTGTTACCACCTGCGTTTCGAACAGCAGATCAGCCCATTCTTTGAATGGATCTGTGAACCACAAGTTGATGGACTTGAAAAACATTCACACAGTTTACTGAGGTTGTATTTGTTTGGTTTTAATCTGATTACTGGTATTGTTATAGAGCTGTGAAATAGTGGCAAAATGGGTAATGGATGAAATAGTTGAGGTGTTGGCTTTACAAATGACAATTACTGATCAAATACTAGATTTCCAGTCATTTCTCTGTCGCATCATTCTGTGAATTGATTGCTTTGGCAGTGTATCACTCATTCAGGCCAGGCTGTTGCGGCTCAACAAGTAGACCAGATAGTGAAGTGCGGTGTAAACAGCTGGCCATTTAGTGTACACTCCTGTGTTTATGTCAGTGGTTAAATTCAGGTTTTTTTTTAAAGTTGTCTCTGCCTAATCTCATCTGTCTGCTCCATCTGTAGTTCTGGGAGGTGATCAGTGATGAGCACGGCATCGACCCAACTGGAACCTATCATGGAGACAGCGACCTGCAGCTGGACAGAATCAATGTCTACTATAATGAGGCTTCAGGTCAGGGCTGATAAAACACTGGGCTTTAAATATTCTGCCCTCTCTTTCCTATGAAATATTTCTGACACGTGCATTTGTGTTCAAGGTGGGAAGTACGTGCCCAGGGCCATCTTAGTGGATCTGGAGCCAGGCACTATGGACTCTGTCCGCTCTGGCCCCTTCGGACAGATCTTCAGACCTGACAACTTTGTCTTTGGTGTGTACGATCAGTCATACACCTGCGTGTTATAGCATAGGACACGATGCAATTATGTGATTGCTGCAGTTTGAGAAGTAAAATGTTTTTATTTCTTTTTGTCAATTTAAATAAAAAACTGGTTCGATTGATACATCAGAATATTACAAACATAGATTTCAATTCATTTGTTCCCTTTAGGCCAGAGTGGAGCGGGTAACAACTGGGCCAAGGGCCACTACACAGAGGGAGCTGAGCTGGTGGATTCGGTCCTGGATGTGGTGAGGAAGGAAGCTGAGAGCTGCGACTGTCTGCAGGGTTTCCAGCTCACACACTCACTGGGTGGTGGTACTGGCTCAGGCATGGGGACTCTGCTCATCAGCAAGATCCGAGAAGAGTACCCTGATCGTATTATGAACACCTTCAGCGTTGTGCCCTCTCCTAAGGTACAGTGATCATGTCGCGCTTGATCTCAGCACTTGTTGCCCACTCTGGCTCTTCATCTCTCTGACCTTTGTATATTCTGCCTCCAGGTGTCAGATACAGTGGTGGAGCCCTACAACGCCACCCTGTCTGTCCACCAGCTGGTTGAGAACACAGACGAGACTTACTGCATCGACAACGAGGCCCTGTATGACATCTGTTTCCGCACCCTCAAACTCACTACACCCACTTATGGAGACCTCAACCACCTTGTCTCTGCCACCATGAGCGGGGTGACAACCTGCCTGCGCTTCCCCGGTCAGCTAAATGCTGACCTCCGCAAACTGGCCGTCAACATGGTGCCCTTCCCTCGTCTGCACTTCTTCATGCCCGGCTTCGCTCCCTTGACCAGCCGGGGCAGCCAGCAGTACAGAGCCCTCTCTGTGCCCGAACTCACTCAGCAGATGTTCGATGCCAAGAACATGATGGCCGCCTGTGACCCGCGCCACGGGCGTTACCTGACCGTGGCCGCTGTGTTCCGTGGCCGCATGTCAATGAAGGAAGTGGACGAGCAGATGCTGAACGTGCAGAACAAGAACAGCAGCTACTTCGTGGAGTGGATCCCCAACAACGTTAAGACGGCTGTGTGCGACATCCCACCTCGTGGGCTCAAGATGGCGGCCACCTTCATCGGCAACAGCACAGCCATCCAGGAGCTGTTCAAGCGCATCTCTGAGCAGTTCACCGCCATGTTCCGGCGCAAGGCCTTCCTTCACTGGTACACCGGCGAGGGCATGGATGAGATGGATTCACCGAGGCCGAGAGCAACATGAACGACTTGGTGTCCGAGTACCAGCAGTATCAGGACGCCACAGCTGAAGAGGGAGAGTTTGAGGAGGAAGGAGAGGAGGAGGTGGCCTAAGGCTAAATTCACTCATCATTCCTCCACTACACTCATCATAACTCCATCCAACCATCCATCCACTGATTTCAGCCCTACTCTGCTCTTTTTCTGACTTTTTCATTTTTATTCTCAGCTCTTTCCTTTGGGTTCTCTCTGTTTCCTCCTCCCTCTGCCTCTCCCCCCTTTTCCATTGACCCCCACCTCTCCCCCTCTCAGTACTTATGTAAAGGTAGCTAACACAGGTGTGCTTGTGGTCTTATGTCAGTAGCTTTCTGTTAATGTTCATTTATCTGGGCCAAGTACTCAATGAAATTGTTCAACTCACCAAAATTTGTTCACTTGTCTAACTGAAATAAATGTGTTGGAAAAATATGCATTTGTGTTAATGACATTTTTCACATTTCAATGCATGTTAAATGTATAAACAAACCAACAAGATGACTACAGTTCACAGTTATATAACTAAAGTTCACTGTGTACACACTGCTGGATGAAAGAAAGCACAATTAGCAATTCTTTTGAGGATTTTACTCTGGATGTATGAGGCAAACCAAAATGGAGATCTGCATCATCTGGAGATTAGACAGTGTGGCTTGAACACCACAAGGAGGCAGTATGAGATCTGTGGGTTTCTCTGAGCAGGATGTGGACACATCTCTTTGCCACTAGTCAACCTGTTACAGAAAATGTTCTCATATGATATCAAATATTATCCTGCTCATCTCAGCCACAACTCAAGCACCATGTCATTCAGCTTTCCATGTTGGCTGTAGAGAGACACACAAACAAAAGCATGTCTGTCTATGTGAATCAAGCAAGATACAGAGCCTAAATAGCAGCTCCAGTGTTACACAGTGTGATACATTTCAAGAGGATATAGAAATTGTGGAGACCTTTTTTTGTGTGTGTGTGTGTGTGTGTGTTCATTGATGACTGTTCTTTAAATGATATCAGACAATGGTTCTGAAGTAGTAAAGGAAAATGAATGAATGAGGGGGATGTTTTTATTGGAAATAACATTCAGGTCACAGAAATGCTATTTCTGTAATTTGGTTATTTGTACAGCTGCTATCATAGATACATACCATTTCGAGTTTTTTAAATTGTTATTATTTTAGATAATTTCAGACTTAGCGAATGACAAATAATGGAAAGTTAACTGGACTGAACAGGAATAAGACTTGCTCTTGTAACAGACGTCATGCATGCGTTGACACAACACACATAATGAGATAGATCAGGAAGTGTTCTGTCACTCCGGCGCTGATTGTGCAGACTGCTGCATCTGCTCTTATTCTCCTTCGTTTATATCACTGCTATATTGGGGATGGGGGGGGCTGATTGTTAACTCAAACACCTGCTGAACCTCTCTGCCTTCCTGGAAAAACACATGGACACAGGCGCATTCAGACAACATGGGCTCCAGACTGAAGTAAGTTAACCGTGTCATTTGTGCTTAACTTCCATCATCATCACCCTGCCCGTCAGTCTGTTCTTGTGGTTTTCATTACTTCCTCTAACAACTGCACAGGAAGTTTCCTGCAGCAACTTTGCTGCCCTGTATCATTTGCCATACACTTTATGGTAAACCCAATCTGGTTCAAAGCAGAGCAAAAATCAGCATTAGTTGCATACAGAGAGCATTTCTATATGTAAACATTTGACTCTTAACTATCCAGCTGTCTTTAATGAATAGCTATACCACATTTTAACTTTGTCTTTAAGAACACACATGTTTTGTTTTTACCTACAAGCAGAATCATTTGGAGAAATGTGAATCTGATCATGTGTACGTGTCATGTGTATTCATGTGTCCATATTGTTGGGAAACACACTGTATATAATATAATCTTATATCATCTCTGAATCTCTTTTTGTCAGACAAAACCCTGAGCGAACCTTCTACTGGTTCTTTGAAGCAGCATGCCCTGTAGCCAGAGACAAAGGTAAGGCCTTCTTTCCCAGCAGCGTATCTGGGTCAGGTAGTATTTGCAAATACAATCAATTCTAGCTTGTGTTTCAGCCTCCATGAAGCACTAGATGTGTGCTGCGACACAACCTATATCTGCAGAGTGATTTATTTGTAAAAGAGAAGTTGATTAAAATTGTTCCTCAAAAACTTTCCTGTGACTTTGTCATCTTCTTGTCATGTTCTTCAAGACCCACCACGCTGATCTGACATGACCACTAACTCCCTATTGGTTCCAAATACGAAACACATCACTAAATAATGTCTGTGTTGTAAAAGGGTGAAATGTAAGACTCGGTGTATATGTAGGTGTTTCTGCCGAGAGAGTTGCTCATACTTCCTGTCATGTGATCAGTCAAACCACACAGCCTGTCTAGTCACATTTGAAACAGATGGGACCATGTTGTGGTAGTCAGACAGACAGTAGTGCAGCTGAGCACAAGGTGGAGGGGATTAAGTGGTTTGAAATTTTTATATCTAAAATGTATTGAATGTGTCCATTTTGAATCATGTACTTATGTGCATCAGAGGGACTTTGACTCACTGTGTAGTCTGTAAATACAATTAAAATGGTTTAGAGATTATCATTTATGTTCATGCAGTTGTTTTGATATTTCAGATCCTGGAGTATTGTTTCAGTTTCCAGAGGACTTCAGTGATGAGGTATAGTCACTCATGTCTCCTGTTGATGGAAACACGCAGCATAATCTGTGTGGTTGCATTGTTACATTGAAATGTTCATTACAGCTTAGCTCACACATTTGCAGCATTGCTCTTGGGATTGTAATCAGTCAGTTGATTTGTTGGTGAACCACTTAGGTCCATGATATACAGACTGTGAAACCTAAACAACTATTTGGTGGATTGTCATTGATTTTCTTTACCAGATATTTGTGGTACCCAGGGATCAATCCTAATACTTGACTTGATATGATATGACAAATCCGATATTGTCAACATCAGGGGCTGAGTTTCACAAAAGCCTTGTTTGTTTAGCACAGGGCATATACCAGGATGAAATACAAGAGACACATTGCTAAAAGTGCCAGCATGACACCAAGCCTGTTTAGATGATTTTTAATGTTTCATTTTATGTCACACTGTTTAGGAGTCCTGGCAAACATTGCCCCGATTCTGCTTCCCTTATGACATACAAAGGTGAGCTCTTTACTCTGATATCTAGCTTGTTTGTTTTTCATACTCCTCTCATAACAGTTATTTGGTCATTTTTAAAGAGTGAGGGATGGAGTGGCCGTGCAGCACTTTACTTTTGTTCTGACTGACCTTGAGGGATGCCAACGCTTTGGCTTCTGTCGTCTCACCAACAGCACAAATACCTGCCTTTGCATACTCAGGTATGTACGTGTGTGTGTGTGTGTGTGTGTGTGTGTGTGTGTGTGTGTGTGTCATTTCTCTGTTGCGATTGCTTTGGCAGTGTATCAATTCAGTGTGTGCGTGTCTTCAACATGATGAAATTCACCTGTGTTCAATTTCATTACAGTTATCTTCCATGGTTTGAAGTGTTTTACAAACTTCTCAACAACTTGGCTGATTACCTGACAAAAACAGGTAAATGTGTGTGTTTGTTTTGCTCCTGTGTTAGTCTCTAACTCATACATATCATAACAGCCATTGTCTTCTCAACAGACCAGTGAGATGAAAGTACTGCTCGCTGCCCTCTACAAGCAGCCCATACCACTGGCGGCTGGATCTGTCACTCTACAGATGGTAAATTTCGAATTAGCCACTAAGAACCTGGGGTCGTACTTTACTTAAATGGCTGTTTTCTGTCAGTGGTTAGAGTGTTGTGTTTTTCTCTGAGGGAGAGCAGCTTTTGGTCAGCACAGAGGTGTCCCATCCTGTTGGACACCCAGAGGGGCAGGAGGGGGTGAGTGCCACAGGAGTTCATGTGGTCTGCAATAATGGCTGAGCAGAGACAGACTAACTCCTGCTGGAAAACATCAGCTGTCTGTGCTTGATGGCTAAACCTGATGTGTGTGCACTAAAATCTTGTCTCTTACCCTAAAGCCAAACTTAACACAATTAACATCTAACACTTACTATGACATTTGGACATCGTGACAAGTGCATGTGTTCATGATCTATAAATAACCCATGATTTTACTGACCTTATCATTTTTTATTTTTTATTTGTGTGTGTGTGTGTGTGTGTGTGTGTGTATCTCTCAACAGTTTCATTCCAAAATACATTTCCAGTCACCTAAAGTGCTTCTATGGTGTGAAAATATGGAAAATATTATTAGTGTTATAATCCATTCTGATTTCTGTTGATCAGAAATCAGAATGGATGTGGAGACACCAATGGTTACCATGGTGATATCAAACACAGCTGAATACCAATCTAAGAACTTTTTTTATTTGCAATATTTGAATATACCTGTGTGTTATAATGTTAAGTGAGTGAGACAAACTAATAATGGCAAACTGCACGGCTAACAATATAACTTTTGCACAGAAAGGTAGTAACTGAATATAAACACAATGTGAGGCTATGTAAAACCTGACAGTTGACAAGCTAAATCTTACACTATCTTGCATTTTAACTTTGAAGTTGCATTACACTAAGACATAAACTTCTTGCCTCTGGCATTGCTGTTTGATGGATGTAGAGTTTTGGAATGAAACCCTGAAGAGTGATCCCGTAAACCCTGGTGCATACATGTGTGTGATGCTGGATATACTAATCCGGTTGGAGAAAAAATTCTCATTTAGTTCTTTCTCACTTATTTTGACTAGGTTCCATACTTCATCGCTCCAGATCCCAGAAGTCTCCCTTCCATTCCTGAAAATGTGAGTAGTTAGATTAAAATGGACTCTTGGTTATCCTTTAGAAAGCAGATATGTTAGGGTTAAGATTTTTTTTTTATTTTTTATGCGGAACCCTTTGTCAGTTCGACCTGATACATGTGTGTGTGTATGGGGGGTTGGGGTTTACCAGAGGAACTTGACAGAGCTCATTGTGGCAGTGGATGTGGGGAACCTGCTCCAGCTCTACGCCAGCATGCTGTTTGAGAGACGCATCTTGATCTTTGCCAGCAAACTCAGCACTGTAAGAGACACGTCAGTCTTCCAATTTGAAAGTATTTCATCAGACATTTTCATTCTGTGGAAACCAACATGCTAAAACCATATTTCACATGATGTCTAACCCCAGCTCAGTGTAACCCTGAAAATAGAAACCACTTTAATGTCAGTTAAATTTAACCACAGGCGAACACAATTCAGTGTTTGGAATCACACACTGGCCTCTGACAGACCACACAGGTATGCTCATGTTTCCGATGTGTTGTTGTCTGAACCTGGCTTCCATTTTGTTTTTGTGTGCAGCTGACGTCTTGTGTGCACGCGCTCAGTGCTGTCTTATACCCCATGTACTGGCAGCACATCTTCATACCTGTCCTGCCACCCCACCTACTGGACTACTGCTGGTAAGAAGTCTGTCTACTTAGCTAGCCAGCTAGCCAAGCACTGACTTTGGGTTCACATTTGTTTTGTGTTTTGGTTATAGTGCACCCATGCCTTACCTAATAGGGGTTCACACCAGTCTATCTGAGGTAAACTACTGATTTAAACAATTTCAGTCACTCACATCCTCACAAATCTACAAATCTACCTGGTTTGACCTCACAAATGGACAAATAGCAAAATGTCTCTCTGTATTTGTCTGACAGAAGGTGAAGAGTCGTGGGTTGGAGGAAGTTGTGATTCTAAATGTGGACACAAACACACTAGAAACCCCCTTTGACGACCTTAAGAGGATACCATCAGATGTGGTAATTAATAGTGTGCTGGTTTGTGTGTGTTGTATGTCAGACTCCTTCTCTGCAAAGTGTGATTATTACAGTTCTTTCTCAGATGATGTTCTGTAGCACAGAATCAGGTCACTTGTTAGCATTCGAAACTTAACTGGACAGTGACAGAACACTTTCTTGGTGGTATTTCCACCACATCTGAAAGACCCTGTAGGTTAGGCAAATTCTTAATCTAAAAAAAAAAACATCTCTGTCATTTTGTACTGTCAATGAATTCTATTCAAGTTTAGACCCTGGTTCCTCTAGTGAAAACACAGCAATGTTCTCAGGTTCCTCATAAGAATCTTGAATTCATGTCCTAAATGTGATTGTATATTTGTTTCCAGATGTCTGGACTGAAGATGTGTTTGAAACGTCAGGCTGTGTCCCCTGGCTCTGGTGTCTCACGGGCCTTCCTGAAGGCTCAGGCTCTGCTGTTTGGAGGCTACAGAGAAGCATTGCAGGGACACAAGGTCAATCACTCACACTCTCAGGCTTATTGTGGGTTCAAGAGTTAATATTTGAAATAATAAAAATCACAACAGGGGAACAAGTAATTCATATATTTTCTTCAAATAGCTTGTTTGCATTCAAATAGGAATTTTAAATGTTTATCTCATTTAATTGTGCATCTCTCTTTCTCTAACTTGCAGGAGGGTGAAATATTTTTCAGTGAGGACCTGTTTCTAGATCACAAGTCTCACAGTATGAGGCAGTTCCTACAAAGTGCGGTTCATTTACAGTTCTTCAAACAGGTACATCCTGTGCTTCATGTAGTTTGCTGCCCCCTGCTGGTCAGATACGGTATTGTTGGGAGAAGAATTAAAAGAAAACGTTGCAGCTGGTTATAAAAAGTGTTAAGTGCTTTGATGTAGAGTTACATGAATAAAATAAAATGTGTTTTTTTTCTAGTTCATTGATAGCCGCCTGGATATTCTGAACAAAGGAAATGAACCAGATGATCTCTTCGAGGATGAGATCCTGAAGGGTGAAACAACAGCTGGTGTGTAAATGTGTGTGTGTGTGTGTGTGTGTGTGTTACATTTGCTGAAATATTTATTATTACTTATCGCTGTATTTTTGTTTTGTTTTGAATATCTGCAGGAAGGAAATCTTATCAGCAGTTAGTTGGTAATTTAAAGGTTAGTTTTTTTGTTAAATTGTTTTCAATTAAAAACTTTGACATTTGAAGATTTGTTTAGCATGTTGGTAAAAAAGTGTAACATGGATGACTTTGCTCTGTTGACAGAAAGGGGGAGGAGCACTAATCCTCAACATGAAGTCCAAGGCAAACATGAGGGTGAGTGCAGGTTATTTGGCTGGGGGGACGGCAGATGAGGTCTGTCAGCAGTACCACAGCAATTCTCTTCATCACTGACTTTTTATTCTCTCCCAGGCCAAAGGTCTTGCCAGGTCTGGTTTGAGAAACCTGCTGCACCACAAGGTGGGCTCATGTTAATGTGTGCATGTGTTTCATTTGGTACAAATTTTGCTGTGGTTTTACTGAAACACTTCTCCCTGTATGTGCATGCATGTGTGTGTGTTACAGACCCACAATGAAGAACCCACCCTTCAGAGAGGAGGGTCAGTGTCACACCGCCGTAACCCATCCGACTGCCTGCAGGATCGTCTGCCAATCACACAACACTTTGGGATGGTGAGATTTCTTTTATCAGGCTTGCATTTCATTTTCATGCATCAACTTAAAATCTAATTCATTTTTAATCACATGTTAAATCAGTTCACTTTTATCATCTTCATGATCTAATCTGCCTGTTTTACTCCACTTCTCTGTGCTATTTTGCACCTTGCACCTTTTGTTGCCCTGTTTCTTGTGCTTCTTTGTTATTCACCCCCAACATTTGTTATGTTTGTTGTGGGGATGTTACGTTGCAAACCCTTTGCTTTATTACTGTCGCCTCGTGTCAGTCACGTCCCCGTCGGCCAGTTAACAAGGTTAGGGCTCCCAGGAACCAGGACACCATGAGGGATACTGGAGATACATGGGATGGGTGAGCAATGGTGCAACTTAAGCTGTACATTGACTAAAGCACTGTACCGGCACATATAGTTTATTTGAATACAGTACTTTCATTGTGTGCTGCTTTATACTTTAATGCCAGTACATTTGAGAGGGAAATAAAGCACTTGTTACTCCAACTCATTTAGCGGACTGCTAACCACATTTAAATGAAATGATTTATGCGAGACAGATTAAACTACCTGTGGTGACTATCCATAATCAGTGTCAAGCAAACTTGTGAAGCGGCAAATCGGTGAATTGTATACAAAAACAAAACAAAAACAAAAATAAGTGCTAATGAAAAATGTATTGTTATTCAATTTTCCTGATGAGTGAGCAGAATAAAGAGGATTGCTATTCCTTCTGCCACAGGTGCATGATGGTCCTAAATAAACCCAAGGTGTACAAAACAAAGGATTAGGAAATGTAAACATCCAGAAACATAACCTATCCATGAAACTACCTGAATAAGTAAAAATAAAATAAAATAAAAAGAAATGAAATAAGAAATCACACACTCAAAATAATTACCTTCCACACTATACGCAACTGTAGACCAAGGAGTTCATACTGGCTCCAGTAACTTCATCTGACTCAGTAGCTCTAATGTATAATACTTTGAAGAGACAATTCTGCATAACTAGTAGTTAATACAATTTGCAGTTTACAGTTTTCATAGATGGCAGCATCTTTACTTCTGCTTTTACTGTAGTCTAAAGATCTGACTGCACCAGTTGGTTTGAGAGAGAGACAAATGAGGAAACGCTGACAAAAGTTAGGTCAGACAGCAAGGATTTGCTTGATTTGACCATTAGATGTGTTCTTCTGTTTGCTATTAGAGCGGTGTCTGGGCCTACAAATGAATCTGGCTCTGAGCTCCAGAGGGATGAAGAGGAGGGGGAAGACACACTGCTGTGTGACCCAGAGGAGATGGATTTGCTTGGGGAGATTTTTGACACACTCAGCTCCCGGAGCTCTCATGACCGTGGCCTGTTGTACGGCACGCGCAGCCTGGATCTGTTTGGACCAGACAGTCATGACTTTATCACAAAGGTAAGAAGAGGAGATGGCGCGCACACACACAAACAGATACACACACAAATGTGATTTCTGATCTAACGTGGGCTGTTGTGATGTTTTCCAGCGCATTCCAGCTAACCCCAGCCAGGAGAGCCTGTCTCTGTCCATCAGTGGCAGTGGCAGCCTGCACAGCTGGAATCTGGACACAACTGAGGAGCGGTCAGACCTGTTGGAGGACTCTGATTGGCTGTGCCAGGACTCCAGTCTAGCAGAGGAAGAGGGATCAGGGAGTCTACTGGAAACATGTGAAATGGCAAACGAAGAAAGGGGACAAAAGGAGGACAGCGAGAAACAGGAAGAAGTGATGGTAGCAATAAATGGGAACCAAAGAGAAGATACTGACAACATAAAAACTTCAAGGAAGTGAACTTTGACAAAGCAAGAGAGAGAGATCAGGAAAAGAAAGTGAGTTTGGGAGAGGAACTTGTGAAAAAAACATTGGAGAAACGAGAGGATGACAGGTCAAAAGAAAAGATCGAGGACAAGAGAAGTCAGAGTGCTGAGCTAGCTGAGGGACAAGAAACAGAAAGAGAAACACACAAAATGCAGAGATCAAGAGAAGATGATGGAAAAGAGAGCGAGAGAGGAGAGGAGAAAGACAAGGAGCTGTCTGCATCCTTTAACAACCTGAATCCCCACGACCCCAGCACAATGGAGGAGCAGAAAGGACAAGAGGAGATAGCCAATCCAGAAACTTCAGGTTCTCCTGGGCCTCATGGTCTTGCTGTTGACCCTAAACCTCAAGTAAGTCAGGAAAAGAGAGTCAAGAAGTAGTAAAAAATGAGGAGAGAGAGACAAGACAAACCCCCCCTCCTCCCAAAGTACAATCTGCTATAGCACGTTTCCAGTCCCACACATCCAGCCAGAGCTTACAGATGAAGTCTGGGACCAAAAGCTTGGCTGAACCTGGGAAACCATGCAACATGTGGAACAGGGAGAACACACAACATCACCCACTGCCCGGCTCAAATAAATCTGAAGAGAACAACAGCTCAGAGGCAAATGACGAGGAAGGCCCTCCTCCCATCATAAAAGTGTCTGAACTTAAGAAAAGATTTGAAGCTTGAAGGATTTTTTATTTTCCCATTAACAAATCACATGAAAGAGACCAAAATCGACAGTGTGCAAGTCTCTTTTAATACTTCCCATCTTCAGTGATTTGTTTCTAACAGTAGTTTTCATGGGATTTGTTGACAATGAAAAAAATCCAGAAAAATCCAAGGAGTTATCTGTGGGAGCACAAACTGGCTGTCAGGTGACTTTACCAAGATTTGGTAAATATTTAAACATGTTTTTGTTTATTTGAATATTGTATAGGCTACTTGTTGAAATGACTGGCTAACTGTGTTTTGTTATTAAGGCAACTATAGGGAGTATGGCTGAAATAAAGAAATAATGCATTTTGCAACAGTGAGGACATGAAATGGTTCACAGTGCTGTGTGGAGGAACATTTACGAGCCTATTCTACAAATGCACTCGTGTGAGATAGATATGCTCTCTACCAGCAACAACTGACAGATACAGTATGGTGGATAACTGAATCTAACTTAAAACCTTAATAAACTAAACATTTTAAACATCCAACACTTCTCCCCCCTTGCCTTCAATGCTCAAAGACAGGGGCAGAGTGAGCTGTACTGTGCAGAACCGTTTATTAACAGAACACTGTACCAAACACACTGAGTCAATTTGTGGGAAACTGGGCAAGTGCATCACAGTCACTGTGTTTTTCAATCACACAATCATGGAAACAGTGCAAAGACATTATGTTTTATATATAAATACACAGAACACACAGTAAAAAAAATAAGACTAAGCTTTGTACAAATACTAAATATACTTAAAGTTCATGTTCCTCATGCAGCGTGAGAAATGGGAGTGACTTGTTAAAATAAGGCAATGACTGTGAGCAAACACATGAGATATTTGCTCTTCTCATGCAGTCTAACAGCCAGGTAACAGACAGTCTGATCAGTCTATTTGTTGTCACTGGGATTGAGAAGGTGCAGCATGAAAGAGTGATGCCTGCGTCTGAAAATGGCTGGTGCAAAGGACAAACATAGATGATCCAAGGGGACAACAGCACAGGCACTGTCAGAAACCAGGAAGAATTGATTTCCAGGCTGACATGGTGACAGAAGAATGTTGGTATGCAAGGCCGCTTTTTCATATCAGACGTTCCTCTTTTGGCAACGGTAAAGGCAGGCCAGGTTTTTCAGATCCTGCTGCCCCTGTCTGTTTCTTCTCTTCTGCGCTGGGCTTGTATGTTCCCTCCATCCTTCTTTTCTTCCTGATTACACACAGCAGCAGCAGCAGAGTCAAGCTGAGCACGGACAGCACAGTGGAGACAAATGCCGACACTGTAGGCGGGGATAACATCTGCAGCGCCATATTGACAGAGAGCTGTGGAGGGAATGGCACACAGGCGGTCAGAGGGGTCAGTAAATGTTTAACTACAGATCAACAGTGATGCTCACACACATTACATCAAAGTCTCTGTAATGCTTTTGTCCATTATGTCTTTTTTTTTTTCCTCACACATCCAGGCTTATAATTCACTTCACTTGAGTCAGAGGGCAGATCAACAGGTCATATTGCTCTGATACAAGGGAAAGCTGTTCAGTCAGATACTTCAGTGAAAGTACAGGAGTACGTGATTTTAAAAATACACATGTACTCAAAAGTATAGGAGGTCAGCACATAGTTGTATTGTACCACAGTGCGTGATGATACTGAAACAATCATCTGAGTATACTGACTTTGTTCATTCAGTGACTAAAAGCAGGCTGCTTCAAAATAATAGATACTTCAGTACGTAGAAATGTCATGAAGTCAAAAGTACAATGTCTCTTAATTGCAGTGGAGTAAAAGTCACTTGTTTCCAGAGAGAGAGAGAGAGAGAGAGAAAAAAAACAACACTTCAACATACAATACTCAAGTAAGGGTACGTTGCTATTGTCCACAGACCTGACAATTTAACCCATGTGTAATGTTTGTTGGTAAATTAATTTGTGAGAAAATATTTCCATGGATTTAAACCAAGTTTCTCTTTTGAGGACATTCCGGTATTTCACAAAACCTCACACGTCATCACAGTCTCCCTTAAAGCAAACAGTGTTTGCTTTAAGGGAGACTGTTTTTACACAGTGTGTGTTTTTACACACTGTGTATTTACAATACATTTAGACTGTACCCGCCTCCCTGAAAACCAGAAAATCTGATCTGGTCTGCGAGGCCTGCCAACACAGCACTGGAGAGATAGATGGAGAGAGTGGAGAAAGGGGCTTAGCTGAAGCAAGTACAGCTGTGTTCTCCTGACCAGTGTTTTCCTTACACACCAATAATCTGCCTGATCAACTGATAAGTAATTGACTGTAGAACATACAAAAGAATATCCATTACATTCCTCTAAATTTGTTTTTGTTTTTTTGTTCAGTTCATTATGTTTTATGTATTTATTTATCTTCTGAAATGACTTAAAGCTGGAGAGACTTTTTTAAGTCTGATTGATTAATCCATTAATTCAAATACAAAACCATCTCCATTAAAATAAAGGATAAAAATGCTTCTTTTTTATAAGTGGATAAAGTAGAAGAAGGTTGGTGCCATTAAAAAAGCCCAAGGCCAAATGACTCAAGTGCCCCAGCTGTCACCCAACTGCAACCAGCAAAAGCGTTAAGGTAATGGTTTTGTCTCAGCCCTGGGGAGACGGCAAACCCAGAAGAAAGATCTTACCAATTCAGCTGGAAGACACCCGAGATGTTAACATGAGTATGAGCATTTAGGGTAAGATGCAGGATGGCAGCAAAACTGAGGAAGGTCACGCAAAACATACAAAGACTAATGAACTATTAACCTTTAGAAAAAAAGAAAAACACTCTAATTAAGTCGTTGTATTCTGACATCCTGCCGATAAGACACATATCAAACTCATTGACAATTAATGGCCCTATAAATTGGCACGTGATCCTACGGTGGACCACACACACTACACGGACAGGTTAATGTGTGTTTAGATCGGCTGGCTGGACTTAAAAGGTCAGCACCCCCCCCCCCCCCCCCCCAAATTAATTACACCCAGCAAAGGTTATAGTAGTGCCAGAGGCGGATTCATGCCTGCGCTCAGAGGAATGCCACAGGTCCGGCTCCACCTGCTGAACCGGTGCGCGCTGAGCTCAGGTGAGCTGCATGCTGCTCTTCCTGACAGGTGACAGAGAATTGAAGCAGCTCTTCGGTGGCTCTCCGCACTGCGAACCCCCATTGAAGCTCTGCGGGAAAGGTGTGTGGCGTTTCCTTCGAATATAAATAAAAACAACATTCGGAGACAGTTGGTCAGCCCATACCTGCCGGCTACGGAGCGTCCAGGTGAGACGAACCCAGTGCTGATCCCTGGTTCAAAGCGATATGCTCCGGGAAACCGACAAATCTCATAATCCAGCACTCAGTGGTTGAAGTACAGCGGCATGACTGAAACTATTTCCCCAACACTCACCTGGCCTGCTCCACCTGCCTGTACTAATGCAAATGAGACTGGTCACGTGTCCCATGTGCACCAATTAGAAACAGCTGCTCTCTCTCTCTCTCTCTCTCTCTCTCTCTCTCTCTCTCTCTCTCTCTCTCTCTGTCTGTCTCTCTCAAACAGGGATGAGCAGCTCATTCCACAAAGGGCCGCTGTGGCTGCAGGTTTTTCTTCCAACCAATCAAGAGCACACAGTTTGACCAACCAACTGTCTGAAGGCTCAGATCAGTTGATGAAATGAGTCAGGCCTGGTGTGCTGCTGCTGGCTTAAAGCCCCTACAAAGAACATTTAAAGCTGGGGTTGGTAATCCTGTTCAGAAACACTTTCTGTTATACTGGGTGAAATGGTCCTTCTACCTTCTGAGTAATCAATTCATTACGTATCAGAAAAGGAACGAAAGTAACCAGTCCTCTGTGGCAGCTGCAGGACTGACAAAACTCCGACCAATCCAAGCTCCTCGGTGCGAGGAGCAAAAACCAATCAGATGCCTTCATGTCTAGTTCTGTATCCGCCCCCCTCGTCAGAGACTCCTGATATCACAAATAAATGATTTGTTATTAATTGGAACTGTGTTTCTCTATATTACAGTGGAACATTACATATTACATATCACAGCAGGCACAAGAGATGTAGGCATCACAGCTTACACCAATGTACGGCTTGTCCTTACAAACTCGGAAGCCTGCCTTTTTAATCTTGAGCCTCTGGTGAGGTTTATATATCTCATTTGATACTGTAGGCATCACAGGAAGCTTGTCGGAAGCCTGATCTTGAGCCTCTGGTGAGGTTTATATATCCTGTGGTTTTTAGGCCTAGGACAAGTTTGTAGGTTTCAATAGCATCCTTTTCATGAATCCTACCCCAATTGATGGGATCTGCATTCAGGTTGTCTTTTGGAGATCCTTTCTTCATTATTTCTCTCAGCAGCGCTTTGGAGGGATTCTCAAGAGAGGTGTGAAGCACCTTGTGCGCAGATGAACCTGTTACCCTCCCCACTCTTTCCTCATGCCATCTTGCACATGCTGCCTGCTCTCTGGTTTTGTCCTCGATTGCCAACACTTGGTCATCAGAGAATTCTGACAGATTTTTAAACCATGGCTTTGGTTTAAAAGGCTCTGCAAAATTTTTAAAACTGCTCAGACCAATTGCCATTTTCTCAGTGGCAGACAACATTTCAAGGAACTGCTGTTGCTGGTCATGGTTTGCCTTTGGAATGGCCCTCTCCTTTCTCCTCACTGCTTGCTTGCTTTTACTCTTCTCTGTGTAGAACTGAATGTCCTTCACTGAGGCAGCCTCAACCTTTTTAGTGCATGCCTTATTCCAGGTACAGGCAATGCTTGTTGGTGCCACACTGGTGTAGCCAAGGCGAACACATTTCTCCACCTTAAAAAGTAAAGCTGCAACATGAGAGCAACTTTCTCCTAGTCTAGAGTAAAATAGAATGGAATACAATTACTTTTCATCAAATTTAATCAAATAGGAGGAGCATTTCTTCTCTTGTTATAGAATTATGTGTGTGTAGGTGTGATGATACTATTAATGTTATGCAATTTGTTTACCCTGCCATGCAATTGCAGTGTGCACATGCAATTTCCCCACTCATCTTTACTGCAACCCAAGGGTGGTACGGGTTGTCAGTCACCCTCCATGATGGCTTGACCTTTGTCTTCAGTATGACTGTCTGAGCACATGGTCTGTGGTACAGCACCTCATCCACCCAGCCATCGTCATTAAATTTCTGAGCTGCCAGGGACCTCCAATTCTTCATCAGTGTTGCTGTGTAAATCCCTAAAGTAGGGTGGATTAGTAGTGTCAGATTTGTTTTCTTCATAAATGTGTTCAGAGGACATAAAATATGCATTTATCAATGTAATGAACTAATCTTGCCTGTAGTTTTGTTCTTTTTTGTCATAAATTCTCATTTAAAATTGTGTGTGTGTGAGTGAGTGTGTGTGTGTGTGTGTGTGTGTGTGTGAGTGAGAGAGAGAGAGAGGTTTGACAATGATGTGTTGTGACAGGGGTGAGTACTCGGTACTCAGTTTATAAAAATAAACTAGATTACATTTGAGGAAGTACAAGTAATATTTACATATTTATAGATAGAATGACATGTTTAAAAAAGGATGGCAGTGAGTGAGAGGGAGAGACAGAAAGACAGCAAATTCTCACCCTCATTTAACCTTAGGTGGACAAAGCCTTGGCTGCTTGTTTTGTTTCACATAGCCTACTAAAACGACAGTATCTTAATGACAGAGAAAATGATCGTTGTCATAGACCTGCATTACCTGGTGATTCAATGAGGTACGAGTAAATGTCTGCGTATGTCACCTCCGGCCACTGAGTGGGGTCGTTTACCCACTTCTCCTCCGCTAGGCTGTATGGACATACATCCCCTAACTCTTTAATTTTTTCAATATAACGTTGCCGATCATCGCTCGACAACGACGTGAGGTAGCTAATGTTAGCCATTGCAGAAGTTTTCCAGTAACGTTACGCGAAATCGAGAAGACTATGGCGGGATTTGTATTTACCGCCAGTCAAAGCCGGCAGTTTGTTTTCACCGGAATGGGGGCGTGGCCTCACTTGCTACTGTCATCTATCTTCACGTGTCGCTGTTGCCGGAAGAAATCAGCGTACAGAGTTACAGCGGAACGGATTTCATGCTTATTTATGAGCAATGGCTGAGAAAATGCAGCCCCAGTTACTGCTTCCAGCGTTACTTGTAACGGCTCGCCCCGAGAAAAAGGAAAGGAAGAGAAAGCCGGAGGCTGAAAAGGCTGCTAACAAAAAGGCTCTGGATAAAGCCAGAGGTCAAACCAGAGCAAACATCGGTGTTGCTTTTGTGGAGACAACTGAGGGATTTGAAGGGCCTGAAAAGTGATGCTGAGGTTGCTCTCTCTCTGTTGGACAGGTAATTATATGCTTTGCTTCGGGGAGGATTTGTTATTTTTATGAAATGTGTATCTTTTGCTAACGTAGCTACTTTTGTAGCTTGTATTAGCCTAATGCTAATATTAGCTTCTCTGTGGATTTAAAACGGGTCGGTGACGCTAGTATTGAATAGATTATAGTATATATATGTATATATAGTACTCCTCCTGCGGCTTCTCATTTTCGTGCGGTGTGCGTTCCAGTTTGTGGGGGCGTGGCTTGGACGTACACACTGACGGGAGGGGGAGGAGGGGGGTGTAACTCAGAGGAGGTGCAATTTTCAAATCTTGCTAGCTCTCTGGCTAGCTCTCCAGGACTACCAACCCCAGCTTTAACTGAATATGCAAAAGTGTCAGGTTTCTGTCTGATGTCTGACAGGCCATCGGTGGGAAGACAAGCTATTTCTGAGTGCAACTCTTTACCTTCGGGAGGCAGCGGACGGGTCGGTCAATGTACGGCACTCAGACCAAATCCGACTCCTCTGGCTCCACCTACAGCCTGTGATCGTATTTGCAAAAATCCAACGCTCCCGGTGCTGTTCCTCCAGTTAGGTCGAGGAAGGAGTAGCAGCCAATCACAGCTTGCACACGCGCTGCAGACAGGTATGAATTATGAAATCCTCAATCAGGATTTTTTTTTTTCTGTGTTTTTGTTGCTCTTGGAGCATGAGAAAACAATATTTGAACTTTATTTTTTTAAATCAAGATTTCATTCATTATTTCAATAATTGTATTGTATTAATAACAACACAGAAATAAAATAATAGCTGTCCACTGTAGTGACCCCTATGCATGAAAGGGTTAACTAACCTCACACCATACAACACAGGTCAAAGTGCTCAATGTAGACAGTATTTAAATCACTCAGATATCAGAAATATGTTGACAGGGCCTTGTGGAAGTTCAGAGCTGCTGCATGCTGTGTGAGGACAATCCGCTCTCTGACCTGACCTACTTTCATTATTACTTATCAAACAGTCTTTTCATGTGGGGCTTGTTCAGGAAGAAACAATGACACCTCCAGGCTGGCTGTAAAAAATGTCAGTTAAAATTAGAATAATAAAAAAAAAGTGACAAAGAGCAACAATCAAAGTCATAAAATTTAAAATAGAATACACAACTTTAATTTCTAAAGGCATAATATGTAGAAAACACTGAATTTTACTGTGAAAATTTTATAAAATTCTGAAGAAGCGCCTTGCTCTCTTGGAGTCGTGTGGTGTGATTGGAAGACCATCATCCTCAGACCCAGAAATTCCTGAGGGAGGTCAACGTCACACATTACTGTAATGTCTGACACATGGAATTTTCACCATCTTTCATGACTGTTCAGCTTGTTACACTGATTGGATGTCAAATCCAGTGGCTGTGTGTTTTCAGCTGTAGCCCCCACACTTTCTCCGTCCACCTTAGATCTGCTAAATCTGTTAACTGTTTTAAGCACATTGTGAAATCATATTTATAGGTTGGCTTTTTAACTTTAACTTTTTTTTCTCCAATTTTTTAACCATTTTATTGTCTTTTTGTTGTAGCCTATTTAATGAATGTTTTGTATTTTGTACCTGACTTAGAACGTGTGATTTTTTAAGCAGAAATGATGACAACACCTGCTCAAAGTTCCAGTTTTCTGAACATGTCTGTATGATACTCTGTTTTACCTGTCTCCAGTGACTCAGACCCCAGTCTTGTCAAGGCTAATTAGAGGTAAGCAGTGGTTTGTTTCACTGCAGCAAACAATGCCAAATGCTGAAAATTTCATTTTTACAAAGATTATACTTTTTCAGTTTTTGTTGGCAATGTCAGAAAGGTGATCATTCTACTTTATGTTTTTTATGTTTTTCTTACGACTGCAGTGCGCGTGTGTGTGTGTCTCTCCCGCCTTTGGCCTCTGCATGCCCAGCCACGCCTCCGCCTACCTCCGCCGTCCAGGACTGGTGCGGTTCCTGGACAGATGACCACGCCTCCTCCACCTCCATGGCTATAAAAGCTGCAGCACGTCAGACGCGCGGGGCGGCTGTCTGTAACAGACGGTGCGCCTCTGTGCTTGCTTTGTGATGGTGATGAAAAAACCTTTGTTAACTTTGAAATTGAGGAAACTGTTAAACTCTGGGGGTTCCCTATAGTTGGGGTTTTTGTTGGTCTTGTGATTGTGGTAAAACTCTGTATTTATTTTTGTTGACGCCCTCTGAAGAAGTGTGGCCAAGTTTAGATTATCTACAGAACTAATTTTGTTTTCACGTAGGCTTTTTCTTTCTCTTCATGTATAGTTATACTGGGTGCAGGGGTGCTGGTCCTTTGTAATTTGGGTTCAGTGAAGGCAGCTGTTGTGTTCTTTTTTTTTCTGGGTTAGCGGCTCTTAAAGAGCCCTCTTTCTGTTTTATTGCGTTTTTGTTTTAGCCAGCACCCTCGGCCTCTCCCTCAGTTTGGTTTTGTTTAGTCATATCGTCCATTTGTTCTGATTGAAATGCAATAAACCTTCTTTGCCTTGTTCCACCTGGCGCTTTTGTGTTGCTTCCCTTTTCCCTAGACAGGGTCGTAACATGTTTATTATTGAGGTCAAAGTGGATGGTGGTGGTGTACTCTAGTGTATTATACTGAGCGTTGTTCTTTTGTCCAATCCATTGACATACATTGAGGGGGACAAATATTGGGAACACATTTAAATATACTGCACTCTAGTACACCAGCACCAACCACTATAGCCTCAACAATAATCTTAAAGTTTGATTACCACTTCCTGACAATGTCAACAAAAACTGATTTGACAGGTGTACCTATGAGTGTATGTGTTTCACCACTAAGCATTGTCGACTGTTGATTTGCAACATAAATACGCGGAGGCCCCCAGTCAAGCAATCAGACAATCAACATAGCCACAATCACACATGCATCTTTACTCTAATTAAAATACTGTCATTTTTAAAGTATCAGTACTGAAAAATGTGCTATTGCAGTATGTTTCTAGTGTCAGTACTGTGCAACCCTATTTGGTTGGTTATTGGTCAGTGTGGTACAGCAAATGTGTGATCGCTGTCCAATTGCTTTAGGGGATGCATCTGTATGTAGGCAAGCTTAGCTAGCTCATTGGAGCTCAGTTTAACAGCAGAATGCTGAGTTTATCTCTGTGTATGCCCAGGCACTGCATCAATCTAACTTTTGCTTTGTGTCTGTTTTCTGGCTGCAGAGAGGATCATGCCAGTTCTCAGTGAACACCCAATGGACAACATGAGTCTCAAGCAGAGCAGATAACTGGTTTCTTAAACACGTTGTGAGTATACTGGATAAGGTATTGGATCAGTTCTCTTTTTCACAGAGAATGTGTAAATGCAAAAAGAGTTTCTTAAAGTTTATTAATGATAGTCTGTGCTTTGGTTTACAATGTCTGGCGGAACAGACCTGCTCAGGGGGCAGGTCTGTTCCAAGCTCCAAGGTCAAAGTCAAGGTCACGTTCATTTATATAGCACCTTATAAACAAACGTAGGTTGACCAAGGTGCTTTACATAAAATTAGACGGCAATAAAATACAATACATTTCAAAGAAATACTGTTTCAACAATAAAACACATTCAGCACACAAACAAGTCTCATCTCACACAGATCCGAAAGCCTGGGAGAAAAAGTGAGTTTTAGGAGAAGATTTAAAAATCTCTAGAGTCTCTGATGACCAGATATGCAGCAGTAAGCTGTTCCATGGCTTAGGGGCAACCACTGTGAACGCTCAATTGCCTCTGGTTTTAAGCCTGCATTTTGGCACATCTTGGTTTAGTTCATTTGCAGACCTCAGAGCTCTGGTCTGTGAACATGTATGAGTTCAGCTAAGTACACGGGGGCCATACCATTGAGAATTTTGAAAACGAACATCAGGATCTGAAAATCAATTGAACAGGAAGCCAGTGCAGAGTGGCAAGAACTGGGGTTATATGCTCCCATTTCTTTGTGCCTGTCAGAAGGCAAGCAGCAGCATTCTGCACAAGCTGCAGGCGTTGCAAAGAGTGCTGGTCTAAACCTATATACAATGAGTTGCAGTAATCCAGCCTCGAAGAGATAAAAGCATGAATAACTTCTCCAGGTCACTAGGAGAGAGGTACGGTTTTACTTTGGCAAGAAGTCGCAGCTGGAAAAAGGAGCCTTTGACAACAGAGCCAATTTGCCTGTCAAATTTAAACTCACTGTCAAGCTCCACTTATGTCACAGACCCGACTGAGTATAGGAGTATACCTGAACACACCAACACAGACTCAGTACAGTATAGCTGTCCTCACTCACCTTGTCTGTCTGTCTGATCACGGATTTCCCACTTTTGTGCTACACATCTAACCAAAGAGTTCTTAAATGAATCCAGCGACTGTCCAAAGTCCAATCCAGAATACATGAATTTGCAGTGGCCATTCAAATTGTTGCATTACAGGGTCATAGTCATATAACACAATATAAATTATATATCTAATTGTGTTGAAAACACAAAGACATCACAGACTATATTTTTTTAACCCAACTATCATTTGAATGCCCAGCAATTACTCAACACAACTTTCTACCCGCTGTTTGTTCCGTAGGCTATGTTTGATTTGTGTGAATGTACTGACTCAGCAAGTTCAAAAGAACTATGAGTGGTTTGATTTTCCATACAACAAAATTACAGAGAGAGCAAGCTTGAAATATTTTGTTTTGTTTCATTTTCATATGATGAAAACAGTGTGCCCCTACCAATAAAATCTGTTGCAAAAAAGGAGTGGAACTGAAACGGATGTAGAGAGATTAGCTGTTTTATTTGCAATGAACTATTTACTCGTCTAACATTTAGAAATCAGACAAACATGTGAACCCTCATTGATTTTCTAATGTTTAGTTTTTTCAGATCAGAGATAACGTTTATCAGAAGAGAACAGTTTCTCAACTGCTGCTGGGAAATCATGTGTCATTTTTTGTAAATTGGCAAAGATCACTCTTAAGTTTCTTTGTGCTTACGGACATGTTTGTGAAGAGGAGGGATGAGATTATAGCAAAGTGAGTGTCAGATGTGGGAGGAGAAAGGTGAAAGGATAAAAGGAGGGAGCTACAGAGCAATCATCTGCATTGACAGCAGAATAGATCCAGGAGGAGGATGAGAGGGACTCTGCTGTGGCTCCTGGCCTCTCTGGCCTTTGCCTCTTTCATATCTAAGGCTGATGGAACTGCATTGTAAGTAGATCTGCCTCACCTGTTTATACTCTCTCTCTGTGTTTTTATCAATGCAGTCAAAAAGAAAATGGCGGAAATTTGAAATACACATCAGGAGCCCTTTTGCTCTTATAGTCAGTTTCAGTGTAAGGATATGCAGATCAGTTTACCGTATGTCAGATGTATTTAACTTGTGTATTATGTGCTAAAAGTAACAGTTTGTTACAGTTAGAGATATGTAAGTGAAGGTAATGTTGCCTTTTTGAATTATACCAGTAAGCAACTCGATGTTTACCACTGGATTCAGTGAACAGAGTCCATATGCTCCAAATGCTGCATTGATCTAGTGCTGGATCTTTATCAGAAAGTTTAAAGTCCATGCTGTCTTTCACACTGATACCAGAACGTGTGTTGGGGGGGGGGGGGGGGGTAAAAAAAAAAAAAAAAAAAAAACATCCAAAAAAGTTATACATAAACATTGATGACCCAGTACTATTATTACAATATAAGTGGTTTACAAAGCCTTAAATACTTACAACAACATAGAACACACTTTTGAGGAAGGAAATACATTTCAAAGAGCAGACGGTACACAGTGACTTCTATGTATTCTCAATCTTTGTCTTTTCCCACTGCTTTGCAGGAAGGTGATGTCTGCTCCTAACCTGCTACGTGTAGGAACAGTAGAAAACATCTTTGTGGAGTGTCAAGACTGCAAAGGAGGAGACATCACGGTCAACATCTTTGTCATGAACCACCCGACCAAAAAGTTAAGGCTGACATCCACATCTGTGACCCTTACCAGTGCACAAGACTTCCAGGGAATTGGACAAATAAAGGTACCTGACATGGTGTTATTTTAACTTGCCTTCATATTCTGTCATGACCTCCTATAAGAGTAAGTAATGCAGAAATGCTCATCATATACACCCTGCCGCTCACACACTGCTCCTCTCTCTTCTAACTGCCCTCAGATTCCTGCAGAAGAATTCAGCAGGGATCCAACCGTGAAGCAGTACGTCTACCTGCAGGCTCAATTCCCTGACAAGTTGCTGGAGAAAGTCGTCTTAGTGTCCTTCCAGTCCGGTTACATCTTCATCCAGACTGACAAGACTCTGTACACCCCCAACAGCAGACGTGAGTCCAGGACTATATCAGTGTTGAGAAACAGTCCCATCCCTGTCAGAGTCTCGATATAAGAATGTAAATTAGAAAATATAGAATAAAATGTAACACCTGTGATTTTATTTATATTAGTTTGACTAAGGTACTTTTCATTATGTACGAGTGACTGTACTGTAAACCACAGGAACATGAACCTCTTTCTCTTCCTGTTAGTTCATTACAGGATGTTTGCATTGACACCCGGCATGGAGCCTGTGGAGAGGGATGAAACAACTGATGCCTCCATTGACATTGAGATTATGGTATTAAACCTTTAGTTAAGCACATAATGAAATGTAATATTTTAATAATCTGTCTCTACTCAATGACAGATTGTCATTTTTCACCACAGTCTCCTACATCCTTTCAAAATAACATAACTTTAACATTATTATATGTTATTTCGTACGCAAAAAAAAAGTTATTTGTCGAATCGGATGCAAGGATCGACATTTATCAGTCTGCAGATGCAAGAAAGCTCAAGCCAGGTCTGACCTGGTGTATCCTCTGGAGATTAGTGTCTCCTGAACAAAGATCTTGTACAGAGATGGAGGGTATATTGTCAAAAAATCCAAATGTCTGCTTAATGTCTTCATAGGAGTGATAGATCCGAACCAGCTTGTGATGAGATGATCAGTCATGGCAAGAAAAACTGAGGCTTTGAACTTTTCTCAGCCTGATTGCTCACAGTCGGGTTCTACTTGTTTTTCCCTTTTTCTGTGACTCTGTGTGTCCAGTTTGTAGTGTTGGGACACAGTTCGAGACATGTTTTTTTGCATCTCTCTCAAACTTGTCAAAATCATCCCGCTGGCTGGCCACATAGTCCCTCAGTGATCTGATCAAATTTACAGCATTTACAGCATAAATCCTGCCCGTCCATCTGCCCGTAGAGCAATGATAGTCTTGTGAAAACATTTCAGTATGTTGTTCCACATACTACACAGAAAGGCACTTCAGGGTGAGATCTGTGCCAGTCTCCATATTCACTAGTCCATCAAACTAGTGAGGAGTAGCGTTGCGAACTGATGAAGCCCCTTGGATAAGAGGTGAAATGTCTTCCTAAGACAAATACAAGTCCAGTTGCCTCTTGATTTTCCAAACACTGATGCTCAGCAAACTGTGATAAAAGTAAAAGCAATAGGTGCAATTGATTGTACCCATGTGCACCTGAAGCCACCCTCCACCAATGATTACACATTCATTAATCACAAAAACAATCACTCTCTTAATGTCCAGATATTTTGTGATGCTGTCCTTTCCCTGCTGAATGTGGCAGGCTCAGTAAAGTTCCTCTTCTTGGCCGTCTTCTGTGTATCCATGTCATTAAGGATGAGGACTCTAGAGCATGAAAATATCGGGACATAGCATTTAAATTAAGATTTATCAGTGCTACACTGAAATTAGCAATATGTAAACCTTCACATGTGGCAGCTGGCATACACTGAATTTTACATCAGAATTTATGCCGGATCTTACACACTATTGATAAATGAGGGCCACTGTGAAGATAAATGTCTTCTAGTGGAGTAAACTGCACAGTTGAACAAAGATAGATTTTTTTTTTTTAATTGTAACTTTTAGTGTCAATCAAAGAAACGATCAGTCTCATGGATGACAGGCAGCTGATTTGTTCAAGTCTTTCTCTCACCATGGTTTTATTACATTTATTTGTATTTATTTGTAAAGAAGTAAGACTCATTCTCAATGTTGTTTATTTCTAGACTCCTGAAGACATCACTTTTCCTGTTGATATCGTCTCTCTGAATTCAGGAATCCACTCTGGATATTACCAGCTCCCTGACATTGTCAGGTGAGATTTTCATTTAATTGAATGTAACTTAATTTCTATACATCCTGTTTTCTAAGTTACATACTCATGATACACTTGTATGAATATAAATGTATATTTACACTCTACACTGATTTGGGGTGTACATGCATGTTTTTTGTTTGTTTGTTTGTTTTTAAATCACAAATATCCTTGTGGCCGTTAAAAGGCAGCATAATGGCACAGTGATGTGGTGGTCATTTCTCCTCAAGAGGGTTCTGGGTTCAATTCCTGGACCTGAGAGTCTTTCTCAGTGGAGTTTGCATGTTCTCCCCATGGCTGTGTGGGTTTTTCTGGCCTCCTCCCACAATCCAAAAGCTTTCTCACTAGGTGGAGTAACAACTCTAAATTGCCTCTAGATGAGAATGTGAGTGTTTGTGAGTTATTTGTCAGTGTGTCAGCTCAGCATGAGACGAGCAGCTTGTCCAGCTTGTACCGTGCCCTCACCCTATGTCAGCTGGGATTCAGCAACCCTTGCACAATGGATAGATGACCCTTAGAGTTGTTGACTTGTTTAGTCTTTGTGCTAAGCAAAGCTAATTGACTACTGTAGCACACAGAATTAATTTTCTCATTTAACTTGTGCTTGAACTTCTAAATTATTTTCATCAATTATTTGTAATTCAGTCTAAATATTAGTTGAAAATGTACAGACACAAAAAACAAAACAATGAGACATTTATTGAACTGAAAGCTTAGTTACTGCTCTGTGACATGTAGGGAGCAGAAGTCAATTTGTTCTCTACATTATGTTTTTTATGTGTGTGTGTGTGTGTGTGCGTGCAGTATGGGAATTTGGAAAGTGGTGGCCAAGTTCCACAGCAACCCACAGCAGACCTTCTCTGCAGAGTTTGAGGTCAAAGAATATGGTGAGTCAGTTTCACCTCAGCTGGTATTTACTTTGAAACTTATAAAGTCTTTATTTTTGACCTGATGTTGGACACTAAAATGTTTTCAATGTCTCAGTGCTGCCCAGTTTTGAAGTGAAACTGATTCCTTTGAGCTCCTTCTTCTACGTGGACAGTGAAACTCTCACCATCAACATCAAAGCTAAGTATGTAGAGGTTTTATTCTGTGACTCTAGAAAACACCTTTTAGTAGATTTATAGGAGGAGAACATGACAGATGTTTTTAGCAGGCTGTTTTGGAGCTCTTACTGTGTATGTCTGTTTGCTATTTTTGTCATTGTCCTCCTGTGGTTTTAGGTATCTGTTTGGGGAAGAGGTTGATGGGTCAGCTTACGTGGTATTCGGTGTTGTGCATCAGGATCAAAAGAAGAGTTTTCCTGACTCTGTTCAGAAAGTGGAGGTGAGCAAATTTCTCTCAATTGCTGTATAGTTGCAACTATTTAGATTTGACCAAATAAATATATAATAGATATATTACACTTACTATCTATCAGCTAACTATTCATATTATTTGAAGATGATTATGACACAACACAAGAATTATTTGAAGGAAGAATTCATTGCATTGCATTTGACCCCAGTCCTATGCCCAGCTGCAACATGGATGAATGCAACATACTAAAAATGATTCAATAATTATATTTTGCTTTGGGTTGCAAGGAACATCTTATTATTGTCTTATTATTATTATTATTATTATTATTATTATTATTATTGTAGTAGTAGTTGTTTTTATTATTATTGTCAAGATATTGTCAAGACAATAATACCAAAATACAGCTCATGAAAGAAATGACTTTCATATCTTCAACAAAACCATGCAGCAGCAGATGTCAAATGTGTGTCTGCCTGTTGGCCTTTCTATCCTCTGTTTTACAGCTTGGTTTTACCAGCACTACAAGATATTTGACACTGAAATGACTGCAAAGACTTAAGGATTGTTTGGATTTACCGTTTTTGCAGACCTCTGCTGTTCTTTCAGTTACATTGTTAAAGTCATTTCTGCACATATATTAATATTCAAAATAATTAAAGGATTGAAATGCTTTTTAATCTTAGTTTTTAAAAACATTAATATGCTTTTGTGCTGCATCAGATCGCAGAGGGTGAGGGAGAGGTCATATTGAAGAGAGAGCACATCACACAGAGCTTCAACATAAACGATCTGGTTGGGAGTCCCATATTTGTGGCTGTCAGTGTGCTGACGGAGAATGGTAAGAAAGTCAGACTGTGTTAGTGACTGTTTGACCATCTGCAGTCCATAATCAGCATCACAGAGGGTTTATTCACTTCTACTGATGCTCTAAATGCTTCATTGACCTCATGTCAGGAAATGAACGTTAGTTTACTGTGAACAAATGTAAAACACACTCCTGTCATCAGTGTGTGCTCATGTGTTTATCTTTTTGCATCAACTCACAGGTGGGGAAATGGTGGAGGCAGAGTTGAGAGGTATCCAGATTGTCACTTCACCTTATTCCATTGTCTTCAAGAGAACCCCCAAATATTTCAAACCAGGAATGTCCTTCGATGTTGCGGTAAAGCACTTAGATTTACTTTTATGCAAAATGACTGAAATTTTAGAGACATTTCTTTAAATATTTGCCCAAACAGTTTGACATAAACGTATTCATTCTTCAATGATCTCTTACTAAATATAAGTAATACAGTGTTTGAATCTGTCATTGACCTTCATCATCATGCAAAGACAACAGATGATCTTCCAGAAGAAAAGTAGAAATCCACCCATTGGATCACTGTTGTCTTGCTCTTGCAGTTTGTAGACAAAATTATGTAATTACCCTGACTAAGACAAGATAAACTAGATGACTTCACAAGACTGTTAGATTCTTTCAGATTGTTCAGCTGTTTGTTTGCTTTTTTCTGATGAAAGGTTGAAGTTTTGAATCCAGATGATAGTCCAGCAGAAGGTGTCCAAGTGGTTGTGATGCCAGGAGAAGTGCGTGGTTTAACTGCAGCTAACGGCATGGCAAAGGTTACTGTCAATACAATGAATGGAGCTGCAAGTCTGGCTATCACTGTAAGTTGACTTTTTTTTTTTTCAACAAAAATATTAACCAAAAAAAAGCCATAAATAGTTTCTTAATAAAGATGTTATGAAAAAAAAAGATGACAATACATATTGACACCCAAAAGTTTAAATAAAACAATTACAAACAAACAAAAAAACTCACACAAAAACAACGAAAATCCACAAAAAAGTTCAGCCTGTGTCAGTAATACATCACATTACAACAAACATAATATTGATGCTTCTTTAAATGGTGAAAATGACCTTAACCAGAAATGAGTGGGAAATCGTTCCTCTTAACAGACTGGAAGGTTGGACCCCATATTTTCCCAAATGCATCGGAGGAACAGATTAATGGAAGTCAGATTTTTTTTGGTAGAAGAAAATAAAGGATGTCAATATTAATAGTCAATATTAATCGTCTGCAGGGAGAGAAGGCAATGCAGAGATGGCCCAAACAGTGATGAGAGCATTTGATTTTACTTTTCCAGCAAAATCTTTGTTAGTGGTATTTGTCCTTATTAGAAATGATTGGAAAAAGTCAATAATTGTCCCATCATAAAATTAGGTATGGTGTACCACTTTACATTGAGTAAGATATGCTCAAACGTAAGATTTATGATCAAGTTTGAACATTTCCTCCAGATCTGTGTCACACCACATATGGAAGTGGCCCAAATCTGATTTGAAAAGATCAGATTTTATGTGTTTTTTGCTTGCGCAAAATACATGCAAAAGACTTGAGAAAAACTACAGTCTGGGAACATGATAAGTGAATGTAAACATCTGATTTTAACTGTAACTGTGTGTTGATGCTTAACTGTGTGTGGTTCTAATCACAGGCAAGGACAGATGATCCTCAGATTTCACCTGAAAGACAAGCATCAGCCACTATGAATGCTCTCCCATATCAAACTAGTAGCAACAACTACATCCACATAGGTAAAGACAATCCTGAAATAACATCAGAGGTTAAACTCTAAACCATGAACAAGAACTTTTCAGTGTCTAGCTCACATTACGCTATTTAATTTTCACAGGTGTGGATACAGCAGAGCTGCAATTAGGAAACAATTTAAAAATCAGTCTCAACCTAAACAGACGGGCAGGAAATGACATCACATACCTGGTGAGATATGTTTTGCACATGTGGACCTCTGTGAAGCTCATTTTTTCACTGGTTATTAATTATTGTATGTAGCAAGTAAGTGCTGATGAGTAACTCTGTGTCCCCAGATTTTAAGCAGGAGTCAACTTGTGAGATATGGCCGTTACACGACACAAGGTCAAGTTCTGATTTCCCTGATAGTTCCCATCACCAAAGACATGCTGCCATCATTCCGCATCATAGCCTACTACCATACAGATGCCAATGAAGTGGTATCAGACTCTGTTTGGGTGGATGTAAAGGACACCTGTATGGGCTCGGTGAGACAAACAACACTGATTTAACACTGTTTAACGATGAAGTGAACAAAAAGACACACAAAGTTAATAAAAAGGTAGTTCTGTGTGGTTTAAACACTTTAACAAATACAAAACAGCTTGTTTTATTAGGTTCCCCTTTCTTTACATTTAGCTGAGGTTAGAACCATCAAGACCTTCTATCTACTATGAGCCTCGCAGTATGTTTGGTCTGACAGTCACTGGAGATCCAGGGGCCACTGTGGGACTGGTGGCAGTTGACAAAGGTGTCTATGTACTGAATAACAAGTATCGTCTGACACAGAAAAAGGTAATGTCCCCATTTTTTCCCCTCACACACAAGTGTTGAATGAGGTGAGCCCATAATATATATATATATATATATATATATATATATGAATGCTAAGATTAATATACTTATATACAGTATATCTGTCATGTTACAAAGGTTCTGCATTATGCTATAATATGTCATGAGTTTGCAGACATGTGTATAACACTGTAACTGTATCCTAATTCCTTCCGTGTTTGTGATTTTGTAAATGACTTTGACCCTGCTCAGATATGGGACATTGTAGAGAAATACGACACAGGCTGCACACCAGGTGGAGGGAAGGACAGTATGGGTGTGTTCTATGATGCTGGGCTGTTGTTTGAGTCTAGCAGTGGTTCTGGGACTCCCTACAGACAAGGTGACACTACTTTACTTTACAGTTCTTTGTTTTCACTTCTCCGACCAGACTGTCAGTAGATGTTATTCTCTGCTGCTGCGGTATCTCGCCATGCAAATAGACTCAACACTGTTTATGTTTTTATTTGTGTGTTTATTATTTGTTTATTATTTATTTACCACCTTTGAGACATTATTAAGTCAGCACAAAAAAATACAAATCTATCATACGGCCCTGTGAAGACCTGGTGTATAGTATATCTGTAGTGATCCAAGTGGTCAGCTCCAAGTGTCTCCACAGGCGCCTTGACCGACTTGTCATTATCTGGATCTTTCCTCCCCACTTAAAATGTAAATAAATTCATTCATCTGTGTGAAGAATAGACCCAGCACTTTCCATATTTTAGTGAGAGCTGGATAAAATGAGAAAGACAAAGAAAGGGTGAGTGAATTTTTGTAGGACTGGCAACTGATAACTGACCAAGGGAAATAAACCCAGAGGGACCCACCACACTAACAAAGGACGAAGGTGTCAACAGGGCTAGGACTTTCCATGGCAGCAGAAATCTCAAAAGGGGAGAAATCCAAACTACACACCACCAGTGCACTGCAACAGAAAGGATGACCACCAGGGGTTACTGCTGCCTTGGGCCCTGAGCACCCGTTAGATTAGATTAGATTATATTAGATTAGATAGACTTTATTGTCCACCATAGTGGAAATTTGTCTTCAGCCTCTCCAAGACAACAATGCTCAAAACAGATCATAACACTCCACAACATACACATAACAACATAAAACAACAACAAAAAAGGGAATGGAAGTTGTGCAAATAGGCATAAACAACATAAACTACAGCCCTCTAAGGGGATCTCCCGGTGCAGTCATAACAGTCATAATATGTCATGTTCAGAGCTTGTATGGCCTGTGGAATAGGCCATACGCTGGGGAAAAAAGGAGTGGCAATGCACACCTGTATTTGGAGCTGACCATTTTTGATTGGATACCTTGAGAGAGTCAGTCAGCTATGGTCATCGCCACATGAGGAAATTATGACCCTCTTTTTGTTGATAGGCAGATATGGCTAAAATCTTGGTCTGACTTTGTTGGACTATGTTAAAGATCCAGCCTGTGTTGTGTTTCCAGAATTAAAATGTCCGCAGGAGGCCCCCAAGAGGAGGAAACGATCCGATACTATAACGTCTGTCATTACCAGTTTATGTAAGTACCACAGATCTAAACTCAGTCACAAGCAGTCATATTAATGCAAATAAGGTGTTGCCTTTTTTTGTAATTTATTTTAAGGCTTTCAGTTGCAATTAGTTGCAATGTCCAGACTTGTCTGCGATTAATCACAAATAATGACACATTTTTTATATATTTAAATGTAGCTTAAAGGAAAAATTTCCACCCCTCTTCGGCTCTGCATATTGTTTCACTTTTGTCCCTCTCTCTCAACCCTCCTCCTTTTCAGTGAGTCAGTATAAACATGAACAACAACGCAAGTGTTGTATGGATGGTATCAGGGATACACCTCTTTCATACTCATGTGAGAGACGCAGCCAGTACATCACAGATGGTCAAGACTGTGTTGATGCCTTCTTGAACTGCTGCAACACTATTGCAACACAGAAAGCTGAAAGGAGAGATGAAGAACTCCATCTGGCTCGCAGTAAGAGACAGGGATATATGGGGCGGGGCAAAAACCTGTGTTGGTTATTCACAGTCACACTGGTAGTTAAAACACAATCAAAATACTAACCTTTGTACCTTGCGACTTTAGGTGAAGCTGATGACGACAGTTACATGGACAGCAATGAGATTGTTTCTCGCACCCAATTTCCTGAAAGTTGGCTATGGTCAGACATCAAACTTGGTCTTTGCCCTCATAACGCACCCAACTGGTGAGGCAAAGGAAATGTACACACAAGACATACACTGATAATTTTGTGTATGACATGGCTGAAGTTGCAGATTTCTCTTTGCCTCATTAAGCCTTAACACATTTCTTTATTTCAGTAAGACCACATCAAAGGCGAGAGATGTTCCTTTGCCAGACTCAATCACAACCTGGCAGTTCACTGGCATCAGTCTATCACAAACCCATGGTGAGAATTCAGTGATGCATCTGACCCTGTCTCATCCATTTTCTCTCATCTGTTACTTCCTCCACTTGATCACTTTTTCTCCCTTTCATCTTAAAGGAATCTGTGTTAGTGAACCATTAGAAGTAACTGTCCGCAAGGACTTCTTCATTGACCTCAGACTACCCTACTCTGCTGTTCGTGGAGAGCAGCTGGAAATTAAGGCAATCCTCCACAACTACAGCCCTAAACGTGTCAATGTAAGTCTGTAGCACTTTGCTCTGTTGTTTCACACCAGAGTCAATGGATAGAAAAAAGGCAAAAGCAACAGTAAAAATCTGACTGAATGTTTCACCAGTCTATGTGATCGCTACACACATGATAGTCAGTCCTGCAGTTGGAGCAACGCCACAACATTTACAGTGCATCTTCTTATTCTCAAGTTTAAATTGATTCTCTGGCTTACTGTTAAAGGTAGAGTCTGGAGGTTTGTTCACTGCAATTTGAACAAAACATTCAAACTGGGCCCCCCCTCTCGGGCTCAACTGTGCACGCCTCCTGCCCCTGACAGCAGCAGCAGCAGTAGTCAGTAAAGGAAATACAGTCCGAGTGAAGCGCTGGAGCAGCAGGCCAATACCCGGCCATCGCCAGCAATGGGAGCCTTGACTGTTATGCTGCAACGAGCAGGAGGGCCGTTGTGGTGAGGTGCCTGGGAAGCGGGTGCTAGTGGCAGTTAGCATCGAGCTAGCGGGCGTTAACGGTGGCAGCCCTCCTACTCATGCTGCTCTGTCATTGGCTGGAGAGAAAACTCAGACTCTCCGCCCAGAAACGTCCCTGTGCACAACAAAAAAAGCAAAAGACCAAAATACAGAGGGGGGGGGGGGGGGGGGCTCTGCAAGCACAGTCACTACCACACAGGACGGCCCATAGGTGATGATTGAGCCGGATTTCATTTGTATAAGTCTAGTGTTTATTTTTGAGCAAAAACCTCCAGACTCTACCTTTAAAGCTAAGCTAAAACTGATGGCTATGATCCTTATTCGTTGTGATTAACATCCACATTTTTGTTAAGGTAAGGTTAATATTTTGATAGACAATGACAAATATTACCTGAAATTATTGAAAGTGGGAATAGTCATCATTAGCCTGTGGTCCAGTTGTGTCTTCATCTTTGATCAACATATCCCATTGTCTTTAAGGTGCGTGTGGATCTGCTTGAGGAGGAGCATGTGTGCAGTTCAGCTTCAAAACGTTCAAAGTATCGTCAGGAGGTCAAAGTTGCATCCCATTCGAGCCGATCTGTACCCTTCATCATTATTCCCATGAAGGAAGGAACAGTCAACGTTGAGGTCAAAGCAGCTGTTCAAGACTCACATCTCCATGATGGAATCCGTAAACCGCTGCGGGTGGTGGTAAGCGAAAAAGTATCCGTTGTAGGTTATTATTTTGATACCCACTGACTACTGCTGCAGTAAAATGTTTGATCTGCAAACAAAAGTGGTCAGTATAAGCATTACGTCATGTCTCAGGTCTGTTACTTTGTGACAGGAATATATCTGTGACTTCTTTTATCCAGTTGTTGTTTGGACTGAATGAAAGTTTGTCAGTAACCATTTACTTGAACACCAAATCAAGGCATACTCAACATCTCTCAGCTGAACTCCAGATTAAATCTGAAACCGCTGCCATTACAAATCACGGTTGAAAAATGTAGCTGTTGAAAAAAATACTGTATTGACTTCTACATATGCATATGTGTGTGTGTGTGTGTATACATAATACAGTATTTTCTTGGGAGTGTATTAAACTTAAAAGCTTTGATTTCTAATCTTTGTCCCATTGATTTTCCAGCCTGAAGGCGAATTGATTAAACATCCACAAACTATAATTCTGGACCCTGTCAATAATGGTGCAGGTGAGTATACCAATTATAAAGCTACACTAGCCTACTTTAATTTAGTCCTATTATGTTTTTTATCCCTAGACTTGTTCCCCAAACTTCTTTCTCCCTTTAGATGGTACACAAGTAGAAATTCTCAACAGTGGAATTCAAAGGAGAGATTTGGTGCCAAACACACCGACGAGCACACAGATATCTGTGACAGGTAAGGTATGATATTGTTTTCGGACATGCTATGTGATGGTGCCTGTACAATGAATTCTGCATTGGTGTAGATTAATATTGCTCTATTCATGTAGATAAATATTGTTCTCATATCTGACACAATTATGAATGAATGTTTGTTTGTTATTGGGTGTGCAGGGATGGAACAAGTCGGTGCACTGGTGGAAGATGCCATTAGTGGGCAATCAATGGGTAACATGATCTACCAGCCATCAGGCTGTGGAGAGCAGAACATGATCCACATGACCATGCCTGTCATTGCGACCTTGTATTTGGACAAAACTAGCCAATGGGAAGCTGTGGGTTTTCAGAAACGGGATGAAGCCATCAAACACATCATGTATGGTAGGCTCACAAAGTTGTATTTGTTCACATATTCATGAAATTTGAAACAAAAATTCAGGCCAGGAAATTTAGACCACTCTCACAATCAGATGCTAACTCTGAAGGTTAATATTATTGTTATTATTACATATTATTATCATGGTAGGAATATTTGCTATCGCATGTTATTACAGGATGAAGTGGAGCTTATGTGTGTAGGCATAGCAGAGAAAAATAAATACCTCTATTCATGTAATTATGTCAATAAGTGGACAGAGGACTAGGTCAAGGGCAGTAGACTTTGTGTACACTCTCTTACTGATTTCTCAATTCCTCACTTTTCTGACTTCTCATCAGTGATTAATGGATACCTGTTAGTACTGATAGTCACTATCAAAGGCAAGCTCAGTGTAGATAGATGGGATTTGTAGTAGTAGTAGAGAGGACACCTCATCTGCTTGTTGGATTACTACTGCAAGTGGACTGTTGATTGTGCAGGCCAAAAAGGCCAAGGGGCCACTGGGAAATGTCTCCCAACAGGCTGCCACTGTGGACTACAGAGATTTTCAAGAAGATAGTTTTTTTTTTTTAATTTAAAATTCATGTCATAAGCATAATTTGCAAATGTCAAAAGAAAAGAATCATCAGGATTTCTAAGCCATCTGATTAATGTGATGAATGTCAGTCAGAAAAAGAGGATGTTTATCTATGTTACCAGGCTATCAAAGGGAGCTTGCCTACCGTAAACGTGATGGATCTTTTGCTGCATTCCCCGAACGTCAAAGTAGCACCTGGTGAGGCATACTTACATTTATCAACTAGAACTCTTTAAGGATGGGTGTATTTCATAAGCAAATGAAACTAAACATTTACACTTCCTCTTGTAGGTTGACAGCTTATGTTGCCAAGGTGTTTGCTATGGCCAACTCCCTGGTGGCAGTGCAAAAGGAAGTGATCTGTGGTGCAGTCAAGTTTGTCATTCTCAACGGCCAACAACCTGATGGCATGTTTAAAGAGGGTGGACCCGTGATTCACGGAGAGATGATGGTGCCTTGATCAACATCAGTTACAAGCTAAATGAAAAAAAATAAGCTAATGGATATCAAAACTACAACCTCATATATGTATTTTTTGTTTGTTTGTTTGTTTTTCATTAACAGGGTGATATACGTGGTGGCCAAGATTCGGATGTCTCCATGACGGCCTTCTGCCTCATCGCCTTGCAGGAGACACGCACACTGTGTTCTGACACCGTTAATGTGGGTATCTCACCTGCAGTGTTTCCTTTCACCTCAGAGGCTGGGCAAAAGTTTTGAGGTGTTCTGTGGTGTATATGTATATGCAAACTTGAAATGGAAAAACCACCGCACACTCGCATAGACATTACATTTTATTGAGACTGAACAATGCATTTTGCCTTCAGTGTCATCAGATATATACATATATACTGTGTATAAATAGACTTCCAGCACATACTACCAATTGGTTATGGTACTCCATGTATGTAGCTTGCTAGCATCTTACACCCCGCTGTTATGTGCCGGATTGTTTCAGGGGCATCTTTGCACAGTCTGCACCTGGGTTCCCTACCTTGTGTGGCAGACCACACTCAGAGCCCGTTCCTTTGGTGTCATGATTAGTGCTTCTGTACTGTCCTAAGTTCAGCCCTTTCCAGCCACTGGTAGGATCTTTCGATGTCAGCTTCTCCTTTTATCTACCAGTGGTATATCCCAGGCTTCTGCTGCTTGAGGTATTCATTAAACAGCTCATCACTTAGAACCATCTTCTATTGTACTCATGGATCCTTGTTGTCTCATCCTGCATCGTGGCTCTGTTGCTCATTATAACCCGTCCGACCACATTCTTGAGTCGATGTCTCACTTACTCCTGGCATAGAGCTTGATGTCATTCATGTAGAGGAGGTAGCTAATAATAATAATAATACATTTTATTTAAAGGCACCTTTCTGGCACTCAAGGTCACCGTACATAGAGAGTAGCTAATGGTTGCTCCACTCTAGTTGTAGGCATCTGTAACCACTCTTTGTGATGATCTGACTGAGAGTGTTCTGACGTATGCAGAACAACAGCAGAAACAGAGCATCTCCTTGGCATATGCTACATTTGATGTTGACTGGTACAGCTGCCTTGTATTTGGCTACTAGCTTTGTTTTCCTCAGCCCCACTGAGTTCTTGCTGAAGGCTTTTATGCCGGGATCAGACTACATGATTTTTTTGTCTTTCATGATGGTCACCATGTCAGATTAAACACTCAGAGTGGCATAAATTCTTGGTGTGTCTTGGTCGGGAGACTGGCAACACTACAAGTATGACCCCGACTGACCTTGATCCAAAACCCTGCGTGAGTTAATAGGACATTGGGAAGGTGTAACTACAAACTGTCAATCATGGCTGCCATAGTCCTGTGTGATGCTAGCGGCCTGTAGCTCAGACACGAAAAAGAAAAGGAAGAAAAAACGATTGTGGAGCCGTTCCTGGGTCTTGTGAAGAGGACAGTATGGACTTACATTGTGCACATGAAGCAAGCTATTGTACCTTCACTGTGTGTAAATAATGCATCAGAGTGCTCTGTCACCCTATTGGTCAATATCAAGGTTCACGTCAGATGTCAAACTAGGCAAAGAAATGCTAAAAATTGTAATATGCTAGACTTTCCGTCAGGGTGTCATAAAGCGTCCTAGATGCAAAATCTCTGTTCGTCAGTTATGTTACACTACACGTCCATTCGTCGTTCCCAACGTTCATAATCAGGCCTGACGCTGGAACTGTGTTGGCCACAACAAAATCGTGTGAAAATCAGCCTGACCTTGTGTAGTCTGATCCCGGCATTATAGTCCTGTTGAAGTTGTTGAGCTCTAAGCATTTCAGGGTTGATGTGCTGGACGTTGAGTTGAAGGCTTTATTTTTGTTAGCTTTTCTCTGTGTTGTCTTGATCTAGCCTTTTCCTCTGTGGAAGATACTTATGGTTGATGTTCATCTTGTTACCAAGCATCTCAAGGGTCACTGTTGCAGTGGTGTATATCATCTTGTTGGTTTCAGTGATAGGGATTGTTTGTAATGGAGTATTCACATTGTCAAGTAGACTTTCAGAAGGTACTTATCCTTGATAACCAGCAACAGGTGTTCCAGGTGTCCAGTTTGGTTATGATCTCCAGTCTGAGGTCAGCTGCTATAGCATTAAACCTGTCTAGGGTAGTAACCAATCTTGGATGGGGATGATATGAAAATGACCCCAGAGAGGCAAGAGACAGAGATAAAAAACGTATGTTAAGTGTGTTAGTGGTATTTTACTAAATTAAAAATATATTGTAAAAAAGTGACCACTTTTCACGAGTTGTACAGTGTTGCCTGAAATCCTGTCCGGGATATAAATTAGCCAGGGCGAACTTGTGATTGTTGGTGTTTGTGTTTGCATTGGAATCCCTGCTCTCTATTTGTTCTCCTGTTTCACTGATTATTCCTTCATTTTCATCTCCTCCTCTCCAGAGTCTGCCAGCCAGTATAGGAAAAGCAGTAGCCTACCTGGAAAAGCATTTACCCAATCTCAAAAATCCATATGCTGTTGCCATAGCATCATATGCCCTGGCCAATGAAGAGAAACTCGACAAAGAATTCCTCTACCGGTTTGTTTCATCAGGTACTGTTGCATATATTATAATATTTGATAGATGTCCAGAGAGAAAAATATACACATCCTATGATAAAAAATCAATATGCTAGTAACCAAAGTTTCTTATCAGTTTTTGTGTAAGTTGGTTGGTTATGTTAAAAACAAAACATCAGATTTCTTCAGTGTGATAAAATTGTAAAATCTGTGTTGGCCTTAAAAATCAGTGATATGTGCAAGCCTGTATGTTTACATACACTTCACTTTCTTGTTTTTAATGTTATTCTTAGTATACGAGTGTTTTTCACAGGTTCTGCCTTGTTATACAAATGTATTTGTGTATGTTGTTTTTTTTATAGAATTGAACCACTGGCGTGTACCTAGAGGACATATTTACACAATAGAGGCCACAGGTTATGCTCTTCTTGCACTGGTCAAGGCCAAGGTGAGCAAACCTAGTATTTGTTGTGTAACAGTTGTGGAACCACTGTAAACATCTGTCATATTTGCACAATGTCTGGTGCAAGTCAATTTCTGTCTGGTCTGTTTACCTCTGTGCTCACAGATACATGTTCCTATATCTCTGTTCTTATACAATAGACCAAGTTTCAAATAGTAACTGAAATCTGGGCCATATATTAAACAGCACACGCTAACAGCCATTCATTTTACTTATAGAGTGCCACTTTAAAAAAAAAAAAAAAAAAAAGATAGTTGAAGGTTAATGTCACTGTATTAGTTGGTATGTGCTTGTTTTTGTTTTTTTGTTTTTGTACTCAGCCAGTTTGTCATAGAAACTGACTTGCTTGTTTTCTAATTTTCTGATATTTTTTGCTCTGAGCTGTTTTTAAATGAGCTTTATAAATTAATACATTTGATGTGATTTGGTTTGGCCCATTCTTGCACAGTCAGTTCACCCCTTCTCTGTTACTTAAGGCCCTTGAAGAAGCCAGACCTATCGTGAGATGGATGAGCAAACAACAGAGGGCGGGCAGAGGCTATGGATCCACTCAGGTAATACAGGACTTTATCTAGCTGACTTTGATGCATTTGCGCTATTTCTCTTTTTTTGTTCAATGATCTGGGTTTGTAATCTTATTATTTTCATGCTCTCTTTTTCCCCAGGCAACTATAATAGTGTACCAGGCTGTAGCAGAGTACTGGGTCACTGCCAAAGAACCAGAGTATAATCTGAATGTTGACATCTTGCTGCCAGGCAGGTCAAAACCTGACTCCTACAGCTTCAACAGGGACAACCATTATGCCACAAGAACTTCTAAAGTGAGAACAAACACACACACACACACACACACACACACACACACAATGACTCACTAATGGGTCAATGATGTGACACTGATTTTTTTGTGTCCATATGGTTTAGTCAATTTTTAAAAACTTAAAATTTGAAAATAAATGTATGATTAACGTGCGCACATTCTTTTTGGGGGACCTAGTATAAAAACTCTGCTTTAAATCCATTTTAAGGGAATATATTGGAGGCAAAAATGTCTTACTGGTGTAACCATAAAAACTTGGGACAAAAATCTCAACTTGCGGGACGCTGTATAGCTCAGTGGGTTGAGCAGAGGCAGTGTAGGTAGATCAAATGTCTAATATTTTTCATTCTTTCGTGGTTACACCATTTGACATTTCAAATGACATAAAACCAACGAGAATACAAAATGTACATTTTAACAAATCTGATGCATGCTTTTAAAGCATTTCTTAAGATATTTCTGAATTGCTCATCTTGCCAATTCTTATTTGTCACTGACCCTAATATTGTCATAGAGCAGCAGAAAATCAAAGTCAATCAAATTCTTCTGTGTGTGTGTGTGTGTGTGTGTGTGTGTGCGTGCATGTGCCTGTGCGTGTGTGTACATATTTAAATGTCCACAGATCAGCTCTATAAACCAGGATGTGAAAGTGACTGCCACAGGCACAGGGGAAGCAACAGTGACGGTACATATAACGTGTTTTTGTTCTTTGCTTCATTATCTGTTTTCTATCGATGTGTCCCTTTTGAGACCAATGATTTTCTCTTTTAATTTTGCCTACTATTACAATGAATTGATCCCATATCTTCCCATCACAGCACATGTAATATTAAAGTGTACTTTTTTCCTGTTAAACAGATGGTGTCTCTGTATTACGCTATACCTAAAGAGAAGGAGAGCGACTGCCAGAAATTCAACCTGTCTGTGCAGCTCATCCCAGGTATATGACCCCCCCCCCTTCCCACTATTTATTGTGTGTGGTAGCTGTCATTTGATGTTTGTTTAGATGTATATCTGTCAGTATTTGTCCATTTTGCTTAGCTTTTACTTTACGTAGAAATGTTGTGTTTCCTGCAAGTATTTTTCATTAATTGAAAAATATTTTATGATTCTCATGTGTTTGTGTTCTGTGTTTGTTTTTTTTCTTTCTTTTCTTCCCCTCCCCCTTTCTTTTTCTTTTTCCTTTGGGAGAGTAGGGATGTGGGTACAAAAAGGGAAAAAAAAATGTACAAGTCACTCCATCGCTGATACTGTGTCAGGAGGGATATTTTTGTTGTCTTTTGTCCTGAATTATTGTGAAAAAAAAGAAGTGGAAAAAATATATATATATATATTATCATCTGATGTTTTGCTTTTCCAGAGAAAGAAAATGATGATGAGAAAGTTTACCGCCTGAAAATAGAATATTTGTGAGTACAATTAACAATCCTGCTAAACGTTACAGGAATATGACATTTTCTGAAGAGCTGCCACCCCTCCATTGCTTTATATCTTACTAAATCTCTCACTGTTATTCATATTGTTTTAATTGCTCCATTAAATTGTACATTGCTCATTTTCTGCGCAGTTATAAGGATGAGCAGAGAGATGCTGGTATGTCAATCTTGGATATTGGCTTGCTAACTGGCTTCACCGCCGACATAAATGATCTGAACAGAGTAAGAGCTTTTACAGATACAAATATATCCATATGGAGTGCAATGGCCAATGTCAAAAACAAGATGGTTTATGCTTTTCAAAGTTGTCTGACAATGTGTGATTGTATGTTTGTGGGTAGTTGGCAAAAGGACCTTCTCGCACCATTTCAAGATATGAGATGAACACAGCCCTATCAGACAGAGGGTCACTGATCATCTACCTGAAAAGTGTAAGTCATAAGAATTTCTTACTCCCTTTTCCTTTTCTTTGACTTGCCATTTCTCTATTTGTCTGTGTCTCACCTTGGCTTTACATCTCCTCAGGCTTCTCACACACAAACAGAAGAGGTCGCCTTTAGAATTCGCCAGACACTGAAAGTTGGAGTCTTACAACCAGCGGCTGTGTCTATCTATGAATATTATGATCGTATGTCCCAAATATATGCTGCCTCAGTGTTTTTCAGTATTATTTTTTGCTGTAGATGCAGTAGTTGTCAGAGCATTCAGATATATATGCAGGCATTGTTATATGTTGCTTGTATTTCTTGTACATTTACCTCAACATACTATAACATGTTTTTTTTTAAGTTTCTTTCTTTTTTGTTGCAGAAAAACACTGTGTAAAATTCTACCATCCTGAGAGGAGAGCTGGACATCTAATGAGGCTCTGTAGAAACGATGAATGTACATGTGCTGAAGGTAAACAAGATGATAACTATTTGAAGACATAAGATGCCTAACTACAAACTCCTGACATTCTTGGAGGATTATTGCACTTCATGAAACATTCATTACTTGTCATCCTACATTGTGTATTAACTTCTGTTAGTGTTGCACGACAATAAATGTGGGTGGCTTGACTTAGAGTGAGTGTTAAACAGGATTAGTGGAGATGGTCAAGGAATTTGGAAAATCACCAGATCATAACATTGTCACCAGATCTTTGTCAAAGGCTTTGAGTGTCCTGAAAGGCACCTATAAATAAAATGCATTATTAGTATCAGAGGCAACAAGCACCTACGGGTGCCGGCAGGATCAAAGCATAGCTGAAAAAAATAAGCCACCAACATACTTCATACAGCTGCACTCACCAATCAACTCATCCACATATACGCATGTGCTCAGTTCATTAGCTCATCGTTTTGTGCCTGTTGTATATTTCCAGAGAATTGCAGTTTGCAGAAGAAAGAAAAAGTCGACAACGAACAGCGAATAGCGAAATCCTGTGAGAGTACCCCGACCAGCAAAATAGATTATGGTAAGACATACTGTTAATTATGTCATAAAAATTGTCTTTTGTGGATGTAAATGTTTCTGTAAAGAGCTTGGGAGAATGTGAAGTAACTATCCTTAACTTCTATGTCCTCAGTGTACAAAGTGAGAGTGGAAAACTATACAGATGGTGTGTCCACTGACTTTTACACAATGCGGGTACTGGAATCCATTAAAGAAGGTGGGTGTTCATCAACTCTAAAACAAGAAAACTGGCTATCATCTTCTGAGTGGTGTTTCTAGGCACCTTAGGGTGCCTTATTCTAGGAAGCATATTTATTTGTATTTGTGCAAAGGCAGATGAAAGGATACCTGTAAGCTAAGTATCAAGCTACTCCTAGTAATAGGAGGTTAACTTACCTCCTTGTTTCCAGGAAATAAGTAAAGGCTCTAGATAATTACAATGATGTCATATACGCTACTTTTCCTTTGAGCTGTGCATTTCATCCTTCTCTCTCTTCTGCTGTATTTTAGGTAATCTTGATGTTGGTCCTCGAGGTAAATTGCGCATATTCCTGGGTTATCCACACTGCAGGGAAGCTTTAGACCTGAGAGATGGCAACACCTACCTTATCATGGGCACATCCCAAGATATTTACAGAGACAACAAATTGAAAACGTAAGTGCTTTTTTAAGTAGATAAGTGTAGATAATGCGCAGCTCCCACACAATTCTCATTCATGACAATTTACTAAATCTGTGAGTAGATTTGCACATAAAAACCAATGGTACTAAAAAACTGACCGCGGGCAATGCAGATTTGATCATAAGCACCACTTGCCCACACTATAGAGGAACTGTATGTCCTCTGGCATTAATTTAAAGGGATATTCCGGCGTAAATGTAACCCATAGTCTATCGCACCATCACACTGAGTAGGACACGCCCTTGAGAGATTGAAGTTTGCCGGCCACAAACGTCTCTAGTTGTAGCGACTTCAGCAAAGACCGCTTGATAGCAAAATATAACTGTCTGTAGGGCCATAAGCTAACCACGGTCAAAAAAGCAACTCATAGTCACAATTAATGCTCAGAACAGCACCAAACTTCATCAACAGCACAAATAGGGTCCCAGCACATAAAACATGGCATCAATCATCTGCTAGCTTTGCCTGGTTTCTATAGGAAAGAGACGTAAACCGAACTCACCTACTCGCCTCCAGCCGCTCGCGAGTTGTAGGGAAGCTCTGATGGTAATCGACTCGTCAGGGCTTTCCTACAACTCGCAAGTGTGGCTTTTCAATAAACCTAATCTGGATCTTAAACTTGCTAATTGCCAGCTAATTTAGCTAAATCTGTTATATTTTAAATGTATTGTCATGTTTAAAGTATGTGTGTCATCTGTGTATTCTGCACATAACAGAGCACAATACGAATTAAAATTGTAATTTCCAATAATGACAAGCAATATTTATGTGCATTCATACATTTACACAAGAACTGCTTCTGGCTGCGAGCAGGTGTAGATTCTGTTAATAGCAACAAAATGATCAGAACAACTAAAATACTAACGAATACTTCGATTTAAGTTAATTTCCTTCTGCAAACAGTTTACACACAAATTCAGTCTGCTCATGTTTAATGAAAGAGACCTACTGTCTCTACTGTTTCACTGCTTTCTATTGCTAAATGAAGTTTGACTTTCTTATATCTGTTGTGTACTTTAGTGTGTTGTCATTTCTATTGGTAGAATCAGTCGTCATTTTTGGTGGGAAGGAGGAATTGGTGCTTGTTCATGTTCATTTCTGGCATGTCTATTCATATCTAACATGCATGTTTCACCTTGCTTTCCTCAGGTTTCAGTATGTGCTTGGTGAGAGAACTTGGGTTGAATACTGGCCCAAAGATGAAGAGTGTCAGAGTGACGAACACAGAGATACCTGTGTGGGGATGCAGAAGATGGTCCAGGTGTACACAATCAAAGGATGCAATGAGTAACAAAGCTCAAGGAAACAAGACTTATTTTACAAATGTGTACAACTTCCACAAAAAAATTACAATGTTACATTGTGTTGATTAAAATGTAATGGTCATAATCACATTGTCTGTGTTTTCTATACTCATTTTAGCTCATGTTAAATCTTAGATTAGAATTACTGTTTGGCTGCTGTATAATAGTTATAGAATTAAAAGTAGACATCCTACATAGTACATGAAGCAAAGGAAGGACAAACAAGTCAGATGAGACAAATTTAAACTCACTGGTTATTCAGAATGGTTTCTTTAGTTTTCCTCACTTGAGTTCAGTATATGCAACACAATCATGGGGAAGCCTGCTGTGATTGTATTGCCTCAGTATTTCAACTCAGTAAACAATTACAGGTCAGGTGTGTACCGTTCGTGAAGGCTCAAACCAACCATTGACCTTAGTATCTTTCAGGGTCCTTAGGAAAATGGGTAACCTGCGTATCCTATTAATTATTTCATTCCATATGAGCTGTTCCTCGTCGTTCCTTTTCCTTTTTCCAGGTGGTCAGCGTCCTTCCAGTTGGTAGCAATGAGTCTTTTGGCTGCCATACAACCGGTTGTTATGTTGTATTTGTACCATGATCCCTTGTCCATATGATTCAGCAAACATACAGTAGTGCTGGGTCACAGCCAACAGAATCACTAATAATTTCTCTGACTGTGTCACACATTCCCAGAATGATTTTGTTTTTGGACAACAGCTGTCAGAGATAGAAGTGTTCATACTGTGTAGTCAGAAAGGGGTAAAATATGTTCTCTGTATAATGTTATATTTTATTATTTTGTTCTTTACTGATTTTGATATATATATATATATATATATATATATATATATATATATATATATATATATATTATAGTTTTTCAAATTTGACTCAATTTTTCCATTCCTAATGTTCTGCCTAAATCTGGCTCCCAGTTTCTTTGAGCTACAGTCCAATTTTTTCCAGTTATTTCCTTGTTATATTTCCATTTGGCCATTGATTCCAGTATGATTTCTACTTCTGTCACTGTGGGTAATCTAACCACTCCACCAAGATATTTAGTCAGGTGGGATCTTATTTGCATACAGGTAATCCTTATCATCAATTCTAAATGAATCTGAAAGTTCAACAAAATATTTTAGTTTTTTGTCACTGAGGTTTATCAAGTCACCGATAGTTGTTATACTGTTAAGTTTCCCAAACTTCAATTTTAAGAGGTCTGCCATTTATGGTTAACTTGTAGTTGTTCCACAAGGGAACATTAGGAGAATTATTAACTTTAAAGTTCATCATATCTTGAATTTTTTTCACCATAGAACAAAAAAATGGGTCAGAGGGTTGCCAATATTTTTACATAAATTAGTATACCACATCCCTTGCAATGAAAGCTTATCTTTTTGCATATCTAAGGCTTCCTATTCAATGCTTTCCCAGCTGGTGTCTCTAGAATTGCCCCCCACTTTGGGGGATATCTGGCATTAAATGCTCTATAGTATTTATCTACATTTGGGAGGCTAAGGCCCCCCATTCCCCTGTCCACATACATGTTCTTAACACTGACCCGGGGGGTCTCGTTATTCCAGATAAATTTCTGAAAATTACTTGAATTTCTTTGAAAACCATTTTATCTAGGGGAAGTGGGATAGCAGCCATAAGAAACTTATCCTCAGTAGGACATTCATTTTTTCATTTCTATTTGACCCCTAGGTAGTCAGCGGGAGAAATGTCCACCTCTCTATATCCACCTTGATATTATTTATTCAGTTTTTTAGATTAAACAGAGAAATGTCTTGTGGGTTCAATTTCAAAGTTACACAAAGATAGTGCATTCCCCCAGGAGACCATTTACAGGAAATGGTAAACCAGTAATATGTGATTTAAGACGATAAACATTTAAAGATAAAGATTGAGATGTGTCCCAGTTAACCTTATAACTCGAGATGGAGCCAAAATCTTCCACTGCTCTAGAATGTATTTAAGAGAAGTGGATGGATCAGATACTGTCAACAATATGTCAAAAAGACTTATTTTCATCTCTGTTACAGTGACTGCAACATCTGTAATATTATAGTTATTTTTAATTGAAATGGCCAGAGGGTCTAATGATAAAATTAAGACCAAAGGGCTCAAATTACACCCTTGCAGGGTCCCACATTTAAGCAGAAATTGATCAGAAACTCTATTTGTAATGCAATTTGGGCTTTTAGTTGTGAATAAATCAAGGAAATATACTTCATAAAATCAGGATCAAGGCCAAATTTGAAAAGATAAGGCCATTCAATGCAGTCGAATGCCTTGTCGGCATCCAGTGACACTGCCATACTATAGCTGTTGTGACCGATGAGTTGGCGTAATGCATTATATGAATAATTTACATATGTTATCTACAATTTGCCTTGATTTTGTGACTGAGTTTAGGTATAATTCCCTCCAATCTTCTTGCCAGGATTGTACTGAAAATACCTTATTGATATTAAGGAGGTGTGATGAATGTTTCTTGTAGTCAGTTTATCCAGCCTAAATGGTGCCAGATTAAGACAGAATTAAGTGTGGCTAATAAACACACATTAGGATTAAGATGGACTTTATTGTCCTCAAAGAGGAAATTTAGGTCGGCCTTAAAAAGTGCTTGTCGCAGCCACGGTCACATGACAGTAGTACACACACATTCACATACACAGATACACATCAACAACAACAACAAAACTCAGCATCAACCAAATCAAATAAAGAATCTGACACTTGGCAGTGCTGTGCTGTTTGGAGCTGGGTTTAGGTGAGGCCCAGTCAACTTAATCCAGTTCTTGGGATAAAAGAGAGGATCTTTCCACTGGTCTGGATTTGTGAGGCTTCCAGGTGGAGTGAAATCTTGTCCAGCTGTGGTTTGTGAGGAGACGGCTGTTAGCGCATTCGTTCCTCTTTGAGGAATTGTATTTCAAGTCACTTTGAAGTCAAAACAGCTCAAATGTTATCAACCCTGCTTTATGATTTCCTTTAAAATTTGTGTGACATGTCCTGGATTTCACTAGTCACTGTGTCACATACAGCAACAAGGCGACAACAAAGCCGGAGATGACCTGAATTTGTTGAAATTTGCACTAAAGCATAGAGGATAAGGACTGAGGCCATCATTGTTATTAGTAAAAGATTAACTGCCTTTTATTTTACTTGGATCTGTTACAGAGTTCAAACTGTTATCTTTAAAATGCCAGTACACAGTGCCTTTGTCACGAGTTGGTATTTGGCAGACAAAATAGACACAGGTCCTAATGATTGTGAAATATTGTTTTTTTTTTTGTTTGTTTGTTTTTTTCTTTTTCTTTTTCTTGGAAAAGACTTTGAATAACTTACTTATAAAGTGTAAAGTCCATTCTGGATCTGACTGTCCTCACCCATTGAAGTATTTAATTAACCTAATTAATGTATTTACTTGCTCCAATTGCAACCACTACTGGGTGGATGTGTTTTCACACATTTATGCCAGGTCAATCCAAAAACTTTGTGATCCTTTGCAACCATCAACTCAAGAACTTGTTACCTTTAGGACGAGTAGAAAATGCACAGCCACATTTTCTCTCCCACTGAAATTGTCTTTTTCGAAATCACTATGAACTCTCCTCAGGAAATTCCTCAGGAAAGAAGGTGATTTTGACTTTTCGGACTTTTTTTTCCCACTAAACAAGGACTGTGGATTTTTTATGCAAGGTACATGTACTGTTGTGAAACAGTGCAATCCTGCCCTGTACCTGGATGTGACAGTTAGGGGAAGTAGCGGTGCAGTAGGAGGGACTAAAATGGGTAAAGGGACAGTGCTGCAGGGCGGGAGTTTACACATACAGTAGATGCTGCATCAGAGAGGACAATGTGTTGGACTTGGCTGTGGCTGCTGGCCTCTCTGGCCTTCTCCTCTCTGCCATGTCAGACTGTTGGATCTCCATTGTAAGTAATACTGTCTTAACTTGATTAACTTGTCAAGACTGTGAATGTCTCCTCAAAATTGCTTTTTTGCTGACACAGCTTAAATGTTATCCATCCCACGTTATGATAACCTTTATAACTCTTTATCTCCAGGATGGTGATGTCTGCTCCTAACCTGCTACGTGTAGGAACAGTAGAAAACATCTTTGTGGAGTGTCAAGGCTGCAGTGGAGGAGACATGGTGGTCAAGATCACTGTTGTGAAGCACCCGACGAAACATATATGGCTGACATCCACAACTGTGACCCTTACCAGTGCACAAGACTTCCAGGGAATTGGACAAATAAAGGTACCTGACATGGTGTTATTTTAACTTCATATTCTGTCATGACCTCCTATGAGAGTAAGTAATGCAGAAATGCTCATCATATACACCCTGCCGCTCACACACTGCTCCTCTCTCTTCTAACTGCCCTCAGATTCCTGCAGAAGAATTCAGCAGGGATCCAACCGTGAAGCAGTACGTCTACCTGCAGGCTCAATTCCCTGACAAGTTGCTGGAGAAAGTCGTCTTAGTGTCCTTCCAGTCCGGTTACATCTTCATCCAGACTGACAAGACTCTGTACACCCCCAACAGCAGACGTGAGTCAGTGTTGAGAAACAGTCCCAGCTCAGTCTCGATATAAGAATGTAAATTAGAAAATATAGAATAAAATGAAACACCTGTGATTTAATTCTATATTAGTTTGACAAAGGTACTTTTCATTATGTACGAGTGACTGTACTGTAAACCACAGGAACATGAACCTCTTTCTCCTCCTGTTAGTTCTTTACAGGATATTTGCAGTGACACCCGGCATGGAGCCTGTGGAGAGGGATGAAACAACTGATGCCTCCATTGACATTGAGATTATGGTACTGAACTTTACACTAAGCACAGAATCTGAAGTAATATTTCAATCATCTCTCTGTCTCCCAATATGGTTTTATTGCATTGATTAGTGAAGAGTCTAGACTGACTGTTAGTGGTTGCTCGATGTTTATTTTTAGAATCCTAAAGGCATCACTTATCCTCTTGATACCTTCTCTCTGAGGTCAGGAATCTACTCAGGAAGTTATCGGCTCGGTGAATTTGTCATGTGAGTATTTAATTCTTTAATTTTGAGAGTAATTTAGTTTCTTCTATCAGTAAATTTTACAATTTCAAATGGATAACATGTAAATTTTAGTTAAATTCAATTAAAACATTTGGTATATATACTTTAGTATGTACAGTACTACTGTACTACCATCACTTTAAGGGGCATTTTACCGTTTTTTGGTGCATCGGTCAAGACTGAAGCTACTTTTTCAAAACTCTTAACACAGTCTGCATTAACAACATGCATCTAAGCAAAACACTTCACAGAGGGTGTCATTTATCACAACACTGGCAACAAGTCTCACTCAGGAAGCTGCAAAATACTAACAACAGAGAGCATTGCAGTCAAAGAAGTGTAATCTTTCAAGTTAGATTTTTTTTTCAGATAAATCAGTATTTTATTATAGAAAAAATATCTTGGTACTTCATTGAGTGCGCTAAATTATGTATATTGCATGGTACAGTATATTACGACAGGACTGAGTCAGCAATGCAGAGACCTTCAGTTGCATGTATTGTGTGTAGTGATTTACATTTTCTATGAAAAATAGGTTACTGTAAATAATGAAAAAACAGAATCACAAACTTTCACATTTTCACTCCTTCTTCTTCATTTGGCCACATGTTTCCACATGATGTCACCAACATCAGCAAACCAGTCAGTGACTGCAGCAGAGTGGTAGAACGCCACATTATCCCACACAACAGCAAATGTCATCTAAGGAATGAGCCTGTCTGTATTGTATTCACAATGTGTTGTATGTATGTGTGTGTGTGTGTGTGTGTGTGTGTGTGTGTGTGTGTGTGTGTGTGTGTGTAGAACTGGAGTTTGGAAAGTGGTGGCCAAGTTCCACAGCAACCCACGGCAGACCTTCTCTGCAGAGTTTGAGGTCAAAGAATATGGTGAGTCAGTTTCACCTCAGCTGGTATTTACTTTGAAACTTATAAAGTCTTTATTTTTGACCTGATGTTGGACACTAAAATGTTTTCAATGTTTCAGTGCTGCCCAGTTTTGAAGTGAAACTGATTCCTTTGAGCTCCTTCTTCTACGTGGACAGTGAAACTCTCACCATCAACATCAAAGCTAAGTATGTAGAGGTTTTATTCTGTGACTCTAGAAAACACCTTTTAGTAGGTTTATAGGAGGAGAACATGACAGATGTTTTTAGGAGGCTGTTTTGGAGCTCTTCCTGTCTATGTTTGTCTGTTATTGGTTATTGTTGTTGTTACATTATAACAGTCCCACTTTTAAAGGGTTACTTCACTGTTGGTTTCAACATTCATCCTGTGGTTTTAGGTATCTGCTTGGTGAAAGGGTTGATGGGACAGCTTATGTGGTATATGGTGTTATGCATGAGGGTCGAAAGAAGAGTGTTACTGACTCTGTTCAGAAAGTGGAGGTGAGCACACAGAGGAGACTCCATATGGTTGCAACACTTTTTAAACTGCTCTCTATTTGGACTAAATATATTACACTTACATCTATCTGCTAATTACTTATAACACTGAAAGATGACCACCTGCAGATATTATTAGTAGTAGTAGTATGATTATTGTTATAAGAGTATTATTGAATTTATTATTACTAAAATATATATATATAAAAAGATTGTAATTTTCTTACATTCTAATAAATTACAGTGACCTGTTTGCACTTTTTTATTACTGTATTTCAAGGCGTGTTGTTGTGTTACATTAGATCACAGGAGGTGAGGGAGAGGTCATATTGAAGAGAGAGCACATCACACAGAGCTTCAACAATAACAAACTGCTGCGAAGTTCCATATTTGTGGCTGTCAGTGTGCTGACGAAGAATGGTAAGAAAGTCAGACTGTGTTAGTGACTGTTTGACCATCTGCAGCCCATAATCAGCAGCACAGAGGGTTTATTCACTTCTACTGATGCTCTAAATGCTGCATAGGCCTCATATCAGGAAATTAATGTTAAACGTGTTTAACTTTCTGCATCAACTCACAGGTGGGGAAATGGTGGACGCGGAGTTGAGAGATATCCAGATTGTCACTTCACCTTATACCATCAACCTCAAGAAAACCCCTAAATATTTTAAACCAGGAATGTACTTTGATGTTACGGTAAAGCACTTAGATTTACATTTGGGCTATGCAAAACATCACTGAAATTAAGGCTGCATTTCTTTAAATATTTGCCTAAAAAGTTTGGCATTCTAAATCCATTCATTCCCTTAAATGCCACATGCAGTCAAATGATCTCTTCTAAGTAATTAGTAGTTTTGATCTGTCATTGACCTTCATCATCATGCTAAGGCAACAGATGATCTTCCAGAAGAAAAGTATAAACTAACCCACTGGATAACTATATATCGTCTTAGCCATAATTCGTAGTGCAAAGCTCGTGCAGTTTGTACACAATCAAAGCTGGGGTAGGCAGGATTTGTTTTAAAAACAAAATATTAACTTTTTTAAAGAAAATTGTGTTTTCCCATTCAGCCATCAGTGAGGAAAGGTCTGTGTGTTTGGGGCGATCACAGTGTTTCTCTATGCCTCTGTATGCACCAGCCTGAAAAGCCTACAGTTACCAGTATCTTGAAGAATCAAATCTATGTTGGTCTGGGGGCCCTACTGGCCCTACTCCGTCCTCTCAATTTGTTAGGACCATAGGGTTGGGACAGAGCCGTTAAACTAATCAAATAGATTTGATTGGTCAAAGATACGAGGAGCTGTGGGTTTGTTTTCAAAACAAATCCTGCCTACCCCAGCTTTGATTAGATGACTTCACAAGACTGTTAGATGTTTTCTGATTGTTCAGCTGTTTGTTCATCATCACTTGTGACAAGTCAACAAACAAGTCATGTTTGTTTGCTTTTTTCTGATGGAAGGTTGAAGTTTTGAATCCAGATGAAACTCCAGCAGAAGGTGTACTAGTGGTTGTGGAGCCAGGAGAAGTGCGTGGTTTAACTGCAGCTAACGGCATGGCAAAGGTTACTGTCAATACAATGAATGGAGCTGCAAGTCTGACTGTCACTGTAAGTTGACTTTTTTTTGTATCAACGAAAAATTAGAAAATCATCTAAAATTGAATAATTAGGGAGGTGGGGAGTGTGGAAATTGTAATCAGAGATGCAAACAACTCACCCTTGGGTGAAATTTGGGCCAGTAAAATGTTTATCTAACATTAGTTAGCTAAAAATAGCCAAACGACGATTGCAAAATATGATTGAGATGAGAAAATTTGATTCCCTGAACATCTTAGCGGATTACATGCCTAATTTATTTATCATTAAGTTATTAAGAGATTAAAATGAGTTGTATATATGTTCACTTTTTGAGCTTTTTTAAGGGTTCATTACAACAGGTCAACAATTTGCAATTTGACTGAGTTGTTGTTGTTTTTAAACAGCCTAGAATGAAAAAGCTGACCATTATCTGAACTTTAGCATTAGCATTTAGCATTAATATCAATGCTAAGTAATATTTACTGACTTTAGGGTTGTTGATTAATTATTTATTACTTAATTATGTAGCCTTTACACATGTTACAACTGTCCCTGTTGTAATGTTTAATGTAATGTAATGTTTATTTAGATGAAACTTACAACCTGAAAATATTACTTAAAACCACTTTCATACATAATTTTTGTAGGTGAGACATTATGGTTTTTAAATATAGTAAATTGGATATTCTAGTGTAAAGGGCTTCTGATTTGTTGAGAAAATGCAAAAAGTGTTACAACTGTCCCTCGTCTCCCATACTGATGATACCCATTACTTTCAATGTAGACGCGCATCATGCACACTCAAAGCAACCCAAAGCAACGCTGCAAGGGGCACATTCAGTGTGACACACTTGTCTTTTTCATGCATGTCCGCGGGGCACAGCTCCATAGAAGTGCATGGTTCCTTCTGGTGCCAGATCCCGGTTCCCCCTCGGGCTGTGTGTCTGCCCTTACTGTTTCCCACAGAGCTTTGCCCCATTTGAAAGATGTCTCCTCCGAGATGTACAATGTGTGACGTTGTGTGACACAGACATTGATTTTGACAGTGATTTTCAGCCTCCTCTCAAATTTATGTTGTATATCTGTCTCTTCTGATGATGCAAGTCAGTAGGGTAAAGCTCAAGCATGTGGGAGCCATGTGGGGGCAGTATCTGAAAGTACAGCTGTGAAGATGTATGCAATTATTAATTCTTGTTGTGTTTTATATTGTTATAAAGCCTGATGAGGTACAACGTGTAAGGATCGTGCATTTGTGGAATGAGCAAAACAGATCACGGTAAAATGCAAACTCTGCGTGGGTGATGACTTTTTGTCAACTGCGAAGAACTCAACTTAAGATTTAAAGAAGCACCTCTAAGCTTTGCACCACTTTGTGACACGCTGTCTGTCATTACTGTTATTATTAGCCTGCAGAGTTACAAATAATAGTTTGTAGAATGATGTCATTCAGTGTGGGGACTTCGAGGTACATTTAAAGGAGGGTGTGTGTCCTGTGGTCAGTTAAGCTGCTGCATGCGCGAGGCATCAAAAAGGGCTTTTCATTTTTGGTAAAGGGGGGGTAACGAGTTACCTCTATTCATAGGTAACATAATGAATTACTTTTAATTGACAATATTGTAATGTACATAGTTACTTTCCAAAGTAACTACAGCCAACACTGGTTAACAATTGCTGGAAAAAATACTTGCACAAAATACATGCAAAAGACTTGAGAAAAACTACAGTCTGGGAACATGATAAGTGAATGTAAACATCTGATTTTAACTGTTACTGTAACTGATGCTTAACTGTGTGTGGTTCTAATCACAGGCAAAGACAGATGATCCTCAGATTTCACCTCAAAGACAAGCATCAGCCACTATGAATGCTCTCCCATATCAAACTAGTGGCAACAACTACATCCACATAGGTAAAGACAATCCTGAAATAACATCAGAGGTAAAATCTAAACCATGAACAAGAACTTTTCAGTGTCTAGCTCACATTACGCTATTTAATTTTCACAGGTGTGGATACAGCAGAGCTGCAATTAGGAAACAATTTAAAAATGAATTTCAACATAAACAGACAGACAAGAACTGACATCACATACCTGGTGAGATATGTTTTGCACATGTGGACCTCTGTGAAGCTATTCAATCTCAATTGTTATTAATTATTGTATGTAGCGAGTAAGTGCTGATGAGTAACTCTGTGTCCCCAGATCTTAAGCAGGAGTCAACTTGTGACATATGGCCGTTACACGACACAAGGTCAAGTTCTGATTTCCCTGGTACTTTTCATCACCAAAGACATGCTGCCATCATTCCGCATCATAGCCTACTACCATACAGATGCCAATGAAGTGGTATCAGACTCTGTTTGGGTGGATGTAAAGGACACCTGTATGGGCTCGGTGAGACAAACAACACTGATTTAACACTGTTTAACAATGAAGTGAACAAAAAGACACACAAAGTTAATTAAAAGGTAGTTCTGTGTGGTTTAAACACTTTAACAAATACAAAACAGCATGTTTTATTAGGTTCCCCTTTCTTTACATTTAGCTGAAGTTAGAACCATCAAGACCTGCTATGGACTATGAGCCTCATAAGTTATTTGGTCTGACAGTCACTGGAGATCCAGGGGCCACTGTGGGACTGGTGGCAGTTGACAAAGGTGTCTATGCCCTGAATAACAAGTTGCGTCTGACTCAGAGAAAGGTAATGTTGTCATCTTCAGTGTGTTGATTGAGGTGTGCTGTCTGAGCCCATGAAGTACAAGAAAATGTATAGATTTCAGTGTATATCAAAACAGATGAATACACTCTTTAGACAACTGACATGACATTTTGTAAATGACTTTGACCCTGCTCAGATATGGGACCTTGTAGAGAAATACGACGCAGGCTGCACACCAGGTGGAGGGAAGGACAGTATGGGTGTGTTCTATGATGCTGGGCTGTTGTTTGAGTCTAGCAGTGGTTCTGGGACTCCCTACAGACAAGGTGACACTACTTTACTTTACAGTTACAGTAAATGTCTTTTTTTTTTGCTTTTGTGGCATCTCAACAGACAACCTGTCATATAATTGTATGGCCCTGTGCTGACCTTGGATTAATATGTCTATTGTGAGTCGGTCACAAGTGGTCAGCTCTAAGTCTCTCAGCTCACACCTGTTTTAAGAGGAACTATGCAGGAGTTTCCTGTGGCTATGCTACATTTTTACCTTAATTAAACAGCTTCAGTAATTGTGATGGTCACATACATGACTTGTAACATGTTACGAGTTAGAATGGAGACTCGCTGCCCTCCATCTGGCATTTCTGGGCTGACAACCAACCTTGCAACATCAGTGCAGTACTTGGCCTCCGCCCTGGTGCCCCAGCTCTTGTCTGTGCGCACCGCCACACAAACGCTCTCCCTAACCCGTAATCTTTCGTTTATGACAGTTAAGACTTCACAAATATAAACAACGTAACATCATATATGTTATATAACATTATCCATCACTCCATGGATTGTTTTTTTTTTTACTGGCTAAGTTAAAAACAAATGCACATGGCCTGGCCTGGAGGAGGGTTAGCAAAACAGTGGAAAAGCGACCAGACTTGCATAGTTCCCCTTTAAGATGAGTCTTGACTGACCACTTATGATAGATCTTACTTCAATCTGACTGACAGGTCTTTTGTCAAGATGGGACTGAGTGAATTAATGCCCTGGAAATTGCTCTACATTGAAATACCATTTATATATATATATATATATATATATATATATGCTGCTGCAGTGCTGCAATGATGCTATATAACTGAATACTAATTTATGATCAAACAGTAAATTGCCATGCCTCTAATACAGATTTGTCAGGTGTTTGAGCCATATTTGAGGGATCATAGCAAATATGTGTTTTTGTATGCATGAGGAATATGCCTGATACTGGCCAATTTAATCAGTTATGTGAATTTTCTATTTCCTAATATCAGCATCAGTATTGGCCAAAAAGTCCCATATTGCCCTATTACTTTTTTAGAGATTGTATATTTTGCTTTTCCAGAATTGAGGTGTCCATTATTCACAAGAAGCAAACGAGCCAGCACAGAGCCAGGCGGGGGTAAGACTATCCAACAGCTACTCACCTGCTGCTTGACAGTTCAGGCTTTTGAGGCTATTTGACTTTTACTACTTTACAAATTTCTTCCAAGTGCCAAAGAAGAGTTTAAATCCAATGTTGTTTAATGACATTTTAAAAACAGTATCCACAATACAATTGTTTCACTGTGAATGCAACTGCAACGGGATTTTGACACCATGAGCTAAAAAGAGAGATGAAGGCCTTCAACTGGTCCCTGGAGACAGGGATATGGGACGGGACAAAGGCCTGTGGTGGTTATTCACAGTCACAGTGGTAGTTATAAAACAAAATATCAAAATAGTAACCTTTTTATCCAACTTTAGAGGAAGAAGACGACAACAGTTACATGGACAGCAGTGACGTTGTTTCTCGCACCATGTTCCATGAAAGTTGGCTGTGGCGAGACATCACACTCCCTGCTTGTCCTCCAGATATACCCAACTGGTGAGGCAAAGGAAAAAAGACACACAATAAAGCCATGCCATCCCTAATTTGCTCGTGTGTGACTGATAACCCTTTTCTTTGTTTCAGCATGTCCACATCATCTGTGCAACGGCTTTTTTTACCTGACTCAATCACTACCTGGCAGTTATTGGGTATTAGTCTGTCAAGAACTCATGGTGAGGAATTTTTTTTGTCTTTCTGCAGGATTCAAGGCTTTCCCTCTAGTTCATTACATTGTGATTATAAAGCCTTTTGGCGGCAGATAGCAAAGGCATTTCTGCTTTGTCTCTCTCCATGTCCTTTGTTGGCCCTGTTGCGACCTCGATATCAATGCTGTCATATAATGTACATTTTGGTAATTTAGATGGCAGTGAGCTGAAACTGATTGAAACAGTTAAAAATTAAAGTAATATTTGCTGTTTCAGTTGTATTTTCATTGTGCTTATATTTCACATTATTCTGATTAATGTTATTGCTGGGAGATCGGAGTTGAGAATGAGATTTCGTCGGTAGGCAGAGAGGAGTCATTCGAGTCATGTCAAGTGATTGTTCACATTTTCAAATAAAGTTGCCGACCGGTCAGATGGAGTCATGTCTGCTTGAGAGTGCAACACCCCCCCTCTGTCCCCACATTCTCATCCATCCGAGTCCCCGAAATGTCCCCTTATTTCTTTGCTACATTGATATTTGAATCTCTATTTTTTATATTTGTTGATAAATCTTCCACTCATACATTCCCAATTTTTAAGAAAATGCATACAAGTAAAGATGAGAACATATGATCATTGGTTGTATTGCATATACTTATATAGTGACAGATTTTTGATTTTAGTATTACAGTGTTTTTCCATGTCACAGACACCATCACCATCCTCTTTCCCTCTGTCTTATCCTATATTCTGTGTTTATTTTTTCTGTTGCCTTTAAGGAATCTGTGTGTCCAGTCCATTGGAGGTAACTGTCAAGAAGGAATTCTTCATTGATCTCAGACTGCCACAATCTGCTGTGCGTGGAGAGCAGCTAGAAATTAAGGCGATCATAAACAATTACACCCCTTCCGCTATCACCGTAAGTAACTCCAGTGTCTCAGGACAGAAAATGTGCAGTGTAGATTTTATTGAAGCTACACATGATATACTGATGCCAATTGCATGGCATTCATCTGTGGACATGATGGTCCTCTGTAACCATGTTAAAAAAAAAAAAAAAAAAAACTAACTTTGATTTTTAGGGGGGGCTCTGTGGTATAACTAATTTTTGGTTAACAACTATTTGCCTCCTGACAGCATCACAGTTTGGAGTCTTATGCCAGATTCAGTACCATTGTTTCTACACCCGTATCACTGTTGTCAAGGCAACAATCTGTCAGTCAATATTGGAAAAACATGTCTTGCTACATACTGTGAGGAGCATCAACAGCTCTGCTAATGGAACAGTTAGTAGCATGAAGTTCCATGGGGTCCACATTACAGAAGACCTCACCTGGTCTCTCCTGAAAACTGAAAACATTGTCCTAAAGGTAGATGTGGTTTTTGTTTCCACTGTACTACACTGGGTACGCTTTCCAACACAACTGACGATAACATTAACAGGATGTTTGAGCCATATCTGTATGCTGTGGCGATAGAGGATGATAGATGAAAATATAAATAAGTGTTAAGTTAGGTTGAGATCTGTGTCAGGGCATTTGATTCACAAAATGTTCAGCTCCGCTTGTCCACCAAACGACCAAAGTCTGGTTCTCTTGCACCTTTCTCAAATTACACAGTGATGTAATCGAGTGTTTCCTCTGGTTCCAAATCAACCTTGACAGAACTGACAGGTTTTCCATCACCAATGATAACTCCCCTCAGGTCAAGGGGTTGGGTGTCATCTTTAACAGCACAGTATCACTCGAAACTCACATCAATAATGCCACTCTTTCTGCATATTTCCACCTCCATAACACCTAATTGTGTTGCTGTTCTTATTTACACCCTGACTACATCCTGTATTGACAACTTCAACTCTTGTAACTGGTCCAAAACTCTGCTTCATGTATCACCACCAGAACCCCATCCACCAATCACATCAGTCCTTACACATTTATGTCTTTGACTTTGGAAAACGTGATGCGTTTATTGGGGGTTTCACTAAGAACTGTAGGTTTTATGAACCAGGAACAAGAGGTCAGAGGAGCTAACTAATTAACTCATGATGATACATTTGCTTTTGTGAATTAACTGACACATGTTGGTAGAATGATAACATCATTTGTACTGTAGAAGGACATTGTTGGAAATCTGTAACACTGACCCTCTCCCCTTTTTCAAATCCTACCTCAGTTAGATTAGTAGTTTAGATTGGTATGCAGTCTGATTGCTTTCCTTCTGGTGACTTCATGTTTATTTATTGTTCCATTGTTTTTGTTGTTGCTGTTGTTGTTGTTTTTAACTCTGCCTTGTAAGTTGACCTGTGTTGTGAGAGGTGCCTATAAATCCAATGTATTATTGTCATGATTTTCATACTAACTGAACCAATTTGTCACTCCTGGAAATATTTTGTCTCCCCTCACTTATTCAGTTTTCTTCCTCTCTGCACCTCTCCCTCTGTACCGTTTCAAGGTGCGTGTGGAACTGTTTGAGAATGAGCATGTGTGCAGTGCAGCCTATAGTCGTGGAAGGTATCGGCAGGAGGTCAGAGTTGGATCCCACACGCAACGAATTGTACCCTTCATCATTATTCCGTTAAAGGAAGGACTACAGGAAATTGAGGTCAAAGCATATGTTAAAGACTCATTTCGGTCTGATGGAATCCGAAAGACGCTGAACGTGGTGGTAAGAGAAAGTGACTTCATGCTGGGTATAGCATAATAACCTGTTGTCTTTCTGCAACAAAGTTTTATGGTTTATATTTAATATTTCTTCTCAGACTTACTATAGAGACTAACTATATCTTGAAAATCAGTGTATATTAGTTTCATGTCTGCTAGACACTAGTCCTATCCATTTGTTTTGGTTTCTTTTGTCTAGAGGATTGGTTAAAGTAGTGTTAATCCCAATGTGTTTATTAACTGCTGTTTTTCCAGCCTGAAGGGAAGCTGACAGAAAACTCAATATTTAAAACACTAGCTCCTGCTGAGCATGGTAAGTATATTTTTTGGTTAAAGGTAGAGTCTGGAGGTTTTTGCCCAAAAATAAACACTAGACTTACGCAAATGAAACCTGGCTTCATCATCACCTATGGGCTTCTAGTCCTGTGTGGTGGTGACTGTGCCTGCAGAGCGCCCCCCCCCCCGCCTGTATTTTGGTCTTTTGCTTTGTTTTGTTGTGAGCGTGGACGTTTCTGGGCGGAGAGTCTGAGTTTTCTCTCCAGCCAGTGACAGAGCAGGTGAAGTTCCGTGCATCACGAGGAGGAGGGCTGCTAGTCCTGACAACTACTGCTGCTGCTGCTGCTGCAGGAGGCGTGCACGGTTGAGCCCGAGAGGAGGGGCCCAGTTTGAATGTTTTGTTTACAAACGGCAACGAACAAACCTCCAGACTCTAGTAAATGAATGAATGAGCAAATAAGAAAAAAAAAAAAAAAATGTGGCATCTGCTTTTTTATTCACAAATCATCCAACTTTTCCTTGTAGGTGGTTTACAAAGAGAAACCATCAACAGTAGAATTCCTCTTCAGCTTTTGCTTCCGCACACACCTGTGCAGACAATTATCTCAGTGACAGGTGAGCACCAGAGACTTATCTTCATGGAACTACACTTATTTTTCATTGTGCTATGTTTAACTCTTATAAACATTGATGTCCCTTCTATATGAAATCACACATGGAAGTTTTGTTATTTAAGGCTGTGATGTTACATAATGTAATGTTTTCCCCTTTGAATTGAAAATGACCACCTCACTGTTTATTGGGGTCTCTTTGTGACCACACAGGGAGAGAACCGTTCAGCGCACGGGTAGAGGACACCATTACCCTTCAACAAATGGAGAGAATGATCCACCAGCCAACAGGGAATGGAGCGGTCAATATGGTCCACATGACCATGACCGTCATTGCTACCACATATTTAGACAAAACAAATCAGTGGGAAACGGTGGGCTTACAGAAAAGAAATGAAGCGCTACAATACATTCAAACTGGTAGGCTCTCACACACAGATGCATTTGTTAGTGCAGATACTTACAATTCTATTAAAATGAGGAGTCCAATTAAACAGGACTCCTTAAACTGGCATCCAGCACACAAGAATTAGTAGAAAGCTGTCAGTGAAAATGTTGTCTGTTCTGCTTGTTGCCAGGCTATCAGAATGAACTTACCTACCATAAAAGGGATGGATCTTTTTCTGCACTTCCAAATCTTCCAGGTAGCAGCTGGTGAGGCATCCAAACATCTGTTATCGATAACTGTATAAGGATTGGTGTGTATCATAAGCAAATGAATTCAGTTATACACTTTCCCGTTTAGGCTGACAGCTTATGTTGCCAAAGTGTTTGCTATGGCCCAAAACCTGGTGACTATTCCAGAGAGAACGATCTGTGATGCAGTCAAGTTTGTGATTCTCAACGCCCAGCAACCTGATGGCAGGTTTAGAGAAGATGGATCAATGCTTCATGGAGAGATGGCGGTACCTTCCATTGACTTATGACAGTACATGCCCTCACCTCAATACCATCAGTTCTTATGCCTTTCAATTTGTTTGTGCATGTGTAGGGTGATGTGCGTGGTGGAGATTCGGATGCCTCCATGACGGCCTTCTGCCTCATCGCCTTGCAGGAGACACGCACACTGTGTTCTGACACCGTTAATGTGGGTATCTCACCTGCAGTGTTTCCTTTCACCTCAGAGGCTGGGCAAAGGTTTTGAGGTGTTCTGTGGTGTATATGTATTTGTAAACTTGAAATGGAAAAACCACCGCACACTCGCATAGACATTACATTTTATTGAGACTGAACAATGCATTTTGCCTTCAGTGCTGTCAGATACATACACATACATATATATATATACTGTATATAAATGGACTCCCAGCCCATAATACCAATTGGTTATGGTGCTCCCTGTAAAAAAAACTGCTGTTATGTGCCGGACTCACCACTGTAAGTATCTCACCTGCCTACAATACAAAGGCACTGACTTCTTAGTACTTATTATTCCTGGCTGACTGTTCATAAACTTGAGAGTGAAGATACTTCACTAAAGCCCTCCTGCTCCTCATTATGTGACCTTCATCCGCAGCAACCCCCTTTGAATTAATTTTGAAGCATTTCACTCTCAATTTTAGGATCAGTTCACACAAAATCATAAAAAAAAACAAAGCTATTCTATGTACAGTGCTGTAGTGCGTAACTTCAAGTTCAAGTTAATTTGTCATATGCATAAAAGTACACTATACCATAAGCACATAAACACATGCACATGTAAAAATTATGCACTACAGCTTTAATGGCATTTTGTTTATGGTGCTCATGACAATGAGAAATTACATTTTAACAACAACATCTTGTTAACAGTGTTCTTACTATTCTGCTATTTAATTATTCTTCTGAGTCAGAGCTTGACTCTTTCTCTGTCTTCAGCTCGCTGTGCTTCTGGATATAGTTATCTCTTCATCAGCTGTGTTTTTCCTCTGTCCAGAGTCTGCCAGTCAGTATAGCCAAAGGAGTGAACTACCTGGAGAACCGTCTACCCAGCCTAACCAACCCTTACGCTGTTGCCATGACATCATACGCCCTGGCCACTGAAAATAAACTGAACCGGAGCATTCTCTACAAGTTTGCCTCCCAAGGTTTCCAAACGCAATATTTCTATACATGATGATGTACAGACCTCATGACTGTGTGTAGTTTTGTGTGTGTGCATTTTTTGACCTCTACAACAAGAATGGCTGTGCAAACCGTGTGTGTGTGTGTGTGTGTGTGTGTGTGTGTGTGTGTGTGTGTGCGTGCCTTCCTTAGATTTGTCCCACTGGCCTTCATCAGTCAAACATATTTTCACGCTGGAGGCCACAGGTTATGCTCTTCTTGCTCTTGTCATGGTCGAGGTGAGCATGCAAAAAAAGGACCAAAAAAAAAAAAAGAACACACACACACACAAACACACACAGAGGTGAATGCTTTCCCCTGAAAGACAGCATTAAAAAGTTTTCCCTCTGTTTTTATTTCAGATAGTTAGCAGCATTTAAGTCCAGTAACTTAAATTGACAGTCTTTACAGTATAAAATGCATTGAAAATGTCTTTTTTTTTTTAAATTTCAGTCAGTAGTTTGTCAGACACTCTGTGTTAGCAAAAATACATTTTAGAAGCTAATACACTGAAAAGCATTCTCTTGCCGTTTGTTGATGAAGGCTTTTGAGGATGCCAGACCTATTGTGAGATGGTTCAGCAGCCAGAATGTGGGTGGAGGCACTGAATCAACTCAGGTAACACAGCGCTCTCTCTTTTCTCTCTTTCTGAATGAATCTGTGTATCTGTAATAACTCACAGGTTCAGGCTACTGATAATGTCATTCTCTTTTCCTCTTTTTGCTCTCTTTCACACTCCAGGCTAACTTAATAGTGTACCAGGCTTTAGCAGAGTACTGGGCCAGAGCCAAAGAAAAGGAGTATGTTCTGGATGTGAACATCGTCTTGCCGGGCAGGGCACGCCCTCTCTTGTACAGATTCAACAGTAATAGGCCTGACGTGACAAGAATAGCTGAAGTGAGAACACACGTGTTTCTGCGTGACACACACACACACACACACACAAAATGGTACTTGTAGATATTACAATACAGCTGGTAACAGTTCTGATGCTGGTTTTGTTACACAGACCTGGCACCTCTGCTCACGAGCTACCTTTCACTGGATCTAGCTGTTGTGCTACTATGGCTACTATGGCAAAGAGTTCAAACTGTGCACTGAGAGGTCCTTCAGCTCTTGGGCAGAAGCAGATTGGTGTTACTGCTTTAAGTTTGTAGGTGTATTTATGTGTTTGCTTGCATGTGTGTGCATCTCTTATCTCAACAGTATGGCAGAATAAATGAGGATATAGAAGTCACTGCCAGTGGAACAGGAGAGGCAACACTGACAGTATGTAAAACACATATTTCTATGATATTTCATTATTTTATATGTACTTCTCGGCTTTTTTGAATCCTTTACAGTTCCATTGTCAATTTGATTATACTGTGTAGTTAGTGAATATATTGGAATCATGCTGCAGTGCTGTACTTTATGGTTTTTAATTGTACGGGTAAAGTTTACTTTGGTACACTACCTTCTGACATAACTGACATGCAATGCACAGTGACTAACCCTCTTCTCACCTCCCATCAAAGCTGACTCCATGTCTATTTTAAAAGTTTTAATTCTTTTCAAAAATAAAAACCTATTAAAATTTGTATGACCATCAACAAAAACAGCCACATCATAGCATAGTGTTCTGTGTCCACTTCATTTCTACCATATTTTAAAGCCTGAAGAAGTAATAACAATGACATGTACTGTCACTGTGTTCGACTTTGTACAGACTTGGTCCTGTCTTTAAACGGGGTTTCTCCTCATGTATGCGCCCTGCTCCCAGCAGTCTCCTGCTTTGCCCACCGTTTTATTCAGAACAGCCAAAAGGAGGTTAGACCTCTGAAGCTGTGTTTCTCAGCTCTCCATCTTGTCCTTACTTCCAAAGAATGTTTTTTCTGTTTTACCACCACTTTTACACTTACAGTTCTCCATCCTAGGGGTGTGCGATATGACGATATTAGATCGTGAACGATTAGAATGTGTTGACGATCTAACAAAACAGAGATATCGCAGAATCGTCTACAGGGAACATTCTATATGTTACAGCTGTATGCTGCCGCACAGACGCATCACGTGCAGACGTTTCACGTGCTCCTGACCAACCAATCATAACGAAGTACAGCCAGCGCCGTGTTTGTTTGTGTAGCAGCAGCAGCATGTCTGAAGGCAAAAGGGAGGAGTTGGTCCCGAAAAATAATTCCACTTCCATAGTGTGGAATTGGTTTGGTTTTTCCCCGCATGACAAAGCACAAACTACCGTGATTTGCAAGGTGTGCAAAGATACAGTACGCACGTCGGACGGCAACACAACAAATCTTTTTAACCACCTCAAGAGACGGCATCCAAAACAGTATGCAGAGGAGAGCAGAGCAGCTAGGGGACCGCCGGCGGCCACACCGCAAGCGGGGCCATCAACCAGCGTCAAGCCAGAACAGATAACTTTATCACAAGCATTTGATAAAGGGACCGCTTATGAGAAGACAAGCAAGCGATGGAAGGAGGTAACAGAGGCAGTTACATTTTACCTAGCTAAAGATATGGTTCCGATAAAAACAGTGGAGAATGACGGTTTCAAAACACTGCTTAAAGTAGTTGACCCGCGGTACGAGCTGCCCAGCCGTAAATACTTCTCGAGCACTGCAATTCCACGACTGTACTCCAAATGCCGTGAAAAGATTGAACGCAAAGTTCAAAACGTTCAGTTTTACGCAACAACAAGTGATCTGTGGTCCAGCCGCACATCGGAGCCCTATTTGAGTCTGACCATTCACTATATTGACGACTGGAAGCTCTGCAGTGCAACTCTCCAAACAACATACTTCCTAGAAGATCACACGGGTGAGGTCATAGCGCAAGGACTGAGGGATGCTCTTTCCTATGTTTTACATAGGGAAATTGTTTGGTCGTACTCTTCAGAAACTTGACAATTAGGCTCCAAAATCAATGAAAAAAAGAATCGTGATAAAATCGAGATCGTGATTTTATTATAAAAAAAATCGTGATATGATATTTTTGCCATATCGCCCACCCCTACTCCATCCTACTGAAAAGGCTGGCAAATTCAGTGTCGCAGGGGTTTTAAATCTATGGATAAGGGATTTTCTCTTGTGCCATCCTCAGATGGTGAATGTAAATGGCACTATCTGATGTGCTCATCCTCAGTACAGGCTGACCACAAGACAGTGTTGTCTCTTCTGTTGTCTTTTCTCTCTTCACTAATGAATTTGTCATCAACAAATGTAATATGAAATTGATTAAGTACACTGGTGACATGGCTTTAGTTGGCCTTCTACTAAATCCCTACAGATCCCTTTGGTGATACCTGATTTTTAACCCACATTAAGGCCCTAGAAGAATGGTGCCAACAAAGCAAACAGGAAATTAATATGGCAAAGCCAAAAGAAGTAATAAATCCTGAGCTCTGTATAGACCAGACTTACTTGATGGTCAAACTGTTGAATCGGTTGAAACCTTTACATATCTTGGAACATTGCTCATGAAATTCTCTGAAAACACAGACTATGTCTTTAAAAGATGTTCACAGGGACTCAACCTCCTTAGGAGTTGTATCCAAATAGCAGCAGAGTAAAATGTTTTGACTTTAAAACACTTACTTTTCACAAAATTTGATTTGGTATTTATCTCATCTCTGACAGGTTAAATCAATATATTATGCTTTTCCAACTGAAAATCAGAGCAACTGTCAGAAGTTTAACCTGACTGTGCAGCTCCTCCCAGGTAACTTTTATATTGTCTGTCTTTTGTGGTTGGTTTTTACTCTACCTGTGTCTGTTTTGCTTGTATTTGCCTGTTTATGTGTACAAATCAACCACTTCTAATGTCGTTTATCCTCTAGAGAGTGTGAATGTGGATCAGAGGATATACAAGCTGAAGATAGAGGTTTTGTAAGTACAGTTTAGAGAGTAATTTGCACACAAATGTAACTGAACCTTATTCATTCTTCGTTATTTCCCACTGCTAGACATGCTCAGACAGCAATTTCACTTTAGTCTTTGGTACTGGTAATGTTTGTGATCTACACCTGTACAATGAGTTTCCACCCACATTATCCACAACCTCCACAGACTCTGAACAACATACACAGATGTGGCCAGATCATGTTACTTTTCTTCTTAGTAACAACAAACAACCAGAAGGCCTTGCTTCCTCGTAGCCCTCCTTTTTATGTCAGTATTTTAATTATTCCATCCATTCTGTGTACAGGTACAAACACCTGCTGCATGATGCAGGCATGTCAGTCTTGGATATCAGCTTGCTAACTGGCTTCACTGTGAACACTGGAGACCTTAATTTAGTGAGATGACACACAAAAACCTACAACTTACAAACACACAGAGTCATGCAAACTCACTGTTCTGAGTCTAAACTATTGGTATAGTTGCTCACTGTTTGACTCTGTCTCTCTCGTTCTGTGTGCGCGTGTGTGCACTTAGTTATCAAGAGATCAGGAAATGAACACAGTCCTGACAGAGAGTGGTTCACTCCTCATCCACCTAGACAAGGTTGGATGTTTTTCTTTTTTCAATACAACTTTCTGTGCTATACTTTTCTTTGTGGTCCCCTTTTGATTCAAGCATATTTTATTGACAAGAACATTGATCATTCAGTCTTAATACTAGACCAGTGGTGCATATCATATAATCAGGCCTCTCTCTGATACTCTACCTTTGTTGGGCATCTCTCCTTAGGTTCCTCACACACAACCAAAAGAGATCACTTTTAGGATCAGTCAGACGCTGAGAGCGGATGTCTTACAACCAGCTGCTGTGTCTATCTATGAGTATCATGACCGTACGTCTCACAGACTCTGTAACTGATTCAGGCATAACATGCAATTTCATGCAAATGCTCATTTTAACTTTTTTATTTTATACATTGCTACAAAGAGATTTGTATATGACAGAGTAAAGAAGGATACATTATGAGATATTTAATGTACACATGATACAGTCCAGTGATCAGTCAACATGACATCTTTCTTCCCTGTTACAGAGAAACATTGTGTGAAATTCTACCATCCAGAAAGGAGAGATGGGCAACTACATATGTTGTGTAGAAATAATGATTGCGCATGTGCAGAAGGTAAACATAGTGACTGAAACTCCAGAGTTTACAAATACATTTTTTTAAACAAATCTGTAAAATCAATTGCTTTTTGTTACCAAATGCAGGATGGAAGCAACAATTGATTAGACAGGAGAGGTCGATTGATCTGAGGCTTTATAAAGACATCGAATTATGCTGGGCTTACACCAAAAGATTTTCACAGTCACAGACTAAAAACTGAAATTCATCATCTAAGTATAAGGTGGTGTTTTAGATCAGTTTTCTCCTAGTCTTGGCCTTACAACAATATTATCACAAGTCTTTCAGTCTTGCAGTGATGTAACACAATCAATAACCAAGAGATGAGCTCTAACAAATTTTGCATGGTGGGAAAAAAATGCTAAAACAATCTAGTTGTAATCTTGTAAATAGTGCCCCTGCAAGATTCACAGTCTTTGTAAAATCTCAGTCTGAGAATAGGCTGTGACTAAGAACTCTACAACTTGTCTTTAGATGTGAGCAGGTGTAAGATGATAGTTTTCCAAGAGTCTTTTCCAAATCTTTTCAAAGTCTTCTGATGTACGGGTAGGATAAAAGGAATAGACATGTGCTACTTATGTAACAAAAGCTAAAAGCAGATGCATAACAAGCTCATTCATTTGAATCCTCTAATGTGTATTTAATTTGTATTCACTGTGCATTTCCAGTTAACTGTGCGAGGCAGCGAAAGGACAAAATAGAAAATGACGCCCGTATGCTGAAGGCTTGTGAGAGCACAGCGACCAGCAGAACAGATTATAGTGAGTGAGCGAGCGAGTGAGTGAGTGAGTGGGTGAGTGAGTGAGTGAGTGAGTGAGTGAGTGAGTGAGTGAGTGGGTGGAGTGAGTGCTTTTAACTAACAATTCTGCAACTTGTCTCCTCTCAGTTTACAAAGTGAGGGTGGAGGAGTATGGAAATGCTACATCTACTGACGCCTACAAAATGTTGATACTGGATGTCATCATGCATGGTGGGTATCACCCCCACACTGTTTCCAGCCAGCCAGAATTCTTACCCACTTATGCATATCTTTATAGACAATGCCTTTAAGAGTATGAATGTATGTAACCTGTGATTAAGATAATTATTTTCTCCTGTTCTCTCTTCTCCTATACATATTTTTTTAATTTCAGGAAGAGTTGATCTCAATCCCAAGCAGAGATTGCGCACTTTCTTAAGTCTTCCATCCTGCAAGGAGTCTTTAGGACTGAGCGTAGGCAAAACCTACCTTATCATGGGCACCTCCAAAGATATTTACAAAGTTAACAATAATGAACGGTAAGTTTGTTCTCACTGTGTGTGTGTGCAATGTGTTACAGTAGCGTCTCCATTTAAATATTTGTATCCCTACTTTCTATTCCTGAAAACACTCTGAGGGAACATACCTACATCGTTTCAATTTTGAGTCATAAACAGCGCTGTGGAAGTTTTTGACAGTTTTAAGGTGTGAAAAAATGAAAGAATGCTTTCAAAAATATAAATAAAGGGTGGTCACACCAAATATTGATTTGATATAGATTTAGATTTCTCTTCATTCACTGCATTTTGTTAATTGATGAAAACAAACTATTAACGCTTACATTTTGGAAAGGATTCTTAGTACATCATGTGACAAACAACATCCTAACAGAGAGCCAAAACCTGCTGCGTCCGTGCACGCTGACCTATTGTATATTAAATTATCTTAAAGGTAGAGTCTGGAGGTTTGTTCGTTGCAGTTTGTAAACAAAACATTCAAACTAGGCCCCTCCTCTCGGGCTCAACCGTGCACACCTCCTGCAGCAGCAGAAGTAGTTGTCGGGACGGAAAAGAACAGTAAATACAGTCCTAGTGAAGCGCTGGAGCCGCGGGCTGATACCTGGCCATCACCGGTAAGGGGAGCCTCGTGGTGAGCTGCGAAGCGGGTGCTAACGGTGGATGCTAGCTGCTACTGCTAGCGGAAGTTGACGTTGAGCTAGCGGGTGTTAGCCGTGGCAGATAGCATCCGCTGCTACCACTCGCTAGCATCCCACGAGTAGGAGGACAGCTAGCCCCGCTAGCTGTCCTCCTACTCGTGCTGCATGGAACTTCATCTGCTCTGTCATTTGGCTGGAGAGAAAACTCTCCACCAAGAAATGTCTATGCTCACCAAAACAAAGCAAAAGACCAAAGTGCAGTACAGGCGGGGGGAGGGGGCTCTGCAGACAGTCACCACCACACAGGATCAGAAACCCATAGGTGATGATTAAGCCGGATTTCTTTGCGGCTTCACCGGCTTCCTCTTACAGTCCAAAAATATGCACACTAGGTTTATTGGAGACTCTAAATTGACCACATGGCTTCATCCCCTGGTTCTCACATATGCATTCGTAAAATACAATATACCCATTTTCAACAAAAACATACAACTCTGAGTTTGCTCTGTCTCAGTGGATTGGGTACTGCTGTGTCATGCTCAGTAAGTATCAAACACAGTGGGCTCTAATTTCGTACCAGGCACAGATGGTGGCGAACCCTGCGCTGTGGTAATTTTGTCTGGCGCAACAGAGCGCGCAGTCAATTTGGCAATGTGGTAGACCTAGGTGCACCGAGATGGGTGTGGCGGTGCAGTAGGGGGAGGGTCTATTCTTGGCGTAAGGCGGAGCGGACCTGGTCGAGTGGTAATTTGGTTGACTGGCGCAGAGTGCGCACACATCACCAAAACCTCACAGGCAGGTTTCCAGAATGTCAGGCACATTTCATTTAATAATCACAACAACCACTATTCAATGTAACTGAATCATCTGATGTGAATCAGCACGTAAATGTATATCTATATTGATCTGATGTCAGATGAAAGGCAGTTGGCACGCGTAATGGAAACTCAACCTGACTGAATGAACACAGCTGAAACTGTGACGCAGTTCGAGTTCACATGTCTCTCAGCCACAAACAGCCTCGGCATCAGATAGTGAGAAGATATTAAGCATCTCTCATCTCAGGAAATTCAAAAGAAACGAGACAGAGAGATGCTCGCCGACAAGGACCAGGCCACAGAGCTTGGTGATGCCTCCTTTATGCACAGGTGCTTCAGATTTCATCTCCGTTACACATGGTGTTTGTTTATGTTGTGGTCTGTGCACACTACTCATCTTTGTTACACTGGTTTAATATAGGTTTCTGTGTGTCTTTATTCGTGGATAAAGGGCGTTTCTCAGTGTATCAGGACAAACCAATATTAGTAACCTCCTCCAGACGACTTCTGTTTCATCAGCCTGTGGAGGTCTGTTCATGTTACCATATATTCGGCCACTGTGAGCTTGGACCTCCCAGGCCAAACCATCAGTTTCCTCCCAGAAGAAGTCTGGCCATCTGGCGTTGTGTCTCCTTTGTCCATGTCGAAATATAAAATGACAAAATTGCAGTGTGCCTCACCCACAGCGGATTTAAAAGGTGAGGAGAGGAGCTCATTTGATTGGTGAAGATTCTGAATCGGCTGTGTTAAACCCACTCCACACCTTCTCCCTCCCTCTTCCTACTTGCGCCAGTAGGAGGGATGGAGGTGGGAAAGAGGAGGACTTGTGCCATGGTGCACGGTGCATGAAAATTGCAAAGTGCGCCTGGACACGCCCCATTGGTGGGGCGGAGCAGCGCTGCGCTTCACTTCCGCCAGGTCTACGAAATCAGAGCCCAGTGTGTTATTGCTCACCACTTGTACTGACTGTGACGGAGAAAGCAGCTCTGAGTGTATAATTTTTTTTTTTTTTTTGTCATGATGAAGAGAAGACACATTAAGTTAATTTTATTTTTCTGGAATGAATTATATATGGCTTTTGAATCGATGTTTAAAGTAAATTAACTGCGTATATAGACAGTTGTAATGAAATCTATTTCCCTACAAAAAAATACCTGGCTACATGAAGGCCCACTGCGCTTTTCACATTGCTCTCCGCAGGTATGAGTACATTCTTGGTGAGTCAACCTGGATCGAGTACTGGCCCACAGAGCCGGAGTGTCAGACTGAGGAGCACAAAGATACCTGTTTTGGCATCAACAGTGTTGTTGTGGAGTACCTTATGGTTGGATGCCCACAATAACATTGTGCCCTTTGCATTTATCTTTATATGTAAAAGTTTAATTGCAGAGATACCACATGCAAAAGTCAAAATTTTACAGTGTATTTAATAGATTAATATGTGTAAAAGGATTTATCCACTGGTCTGTATTATGGTCTTGTTGAGGTAATGTAGTTGCCATCAGCATGGAAGTATATTACTGCCAAGGCACTGAAATGTCAAAGGTTTCCTATTAATTACAAGATATTTTCACCAATATCATTCTGTCCTACCATAGTAAGTTTGTTGGAGGTTTTCCATAAAGGATTTGACAGACTTGATAATTATCTAATAAATAGTACATAAATAATAGAAACCGTGTTGGGTTTGGTTTTTTAAATCATCATCATCAGAGCTAAGGATGCAGTCTCCCATCTCCATAGTGGGACCAAACACACAGCTCCATACCTCTTTTGCAAAAATCCATTTCAGTGTCACTGCTCACTGAGTCTTCAAAGTGTGTACAGCTTTCAATTTACAGTAAAAGATAAACACTTTAAAGGGATATTCCAGCATAAATGTAACCCATGGTCTATCGCACCATGACACTGAGTTGAACACCCCATTGAAAGATGAAGTTTGCCAACCGCAAACATCTCTAGTTGTAGCGACTTCAGCAAAGACCGCACAATAGCCAAATACTGCTATCTGGGGGGCCATAAGCTAACCACAATCAATAAAGCCACTCGTAGCTACAAATAATGCTCAATACAGCACCAAACTTCATCAACAATACAATTAGAGTCCCAGCACATAAAATGAGGTATCAAACATCTACTGGCTTTGCCTGGTTTTTATAGGAAAGAGACATAAACAGAACTCACCCCCTCCAGCCGCTTCCTACAAATGGCAAAGCCCTGACAAGTTGATTATCAAATGCAGTCGAAAAGTAAGCAGTCCAGTTATGTTTAGTTTAAAAAATGTACGCACGCTTTGCTGACTGTGATAGAACAACTCAACTCTGTTCATTTCCCTGTCAACACTCGCTAGTTATTGTTAGAAACAGATAAGGAAGACTGATAGGAACACTGATGCATGCGGTAATCGACCCGTCAGGGCTTTCCTACAACTCAACAACTGTTTTAGTTGTATGAACTTAGAGCCCTTTTTGTGATATGTGATATTCTAAATAGAGATGTGTATATGTCATCTGTCCAATGGAGGATAACAGACATGGCAAAGTAGAAAAAAAAAGCAATCTTTGTCCTGCAGTCACTTCACATTTAGAAAAAGGAATTTTGTGCTCCAGTCGAGCTGTGACACAATTAAATCTTAATATTAAATCACACTGTTAGTCACTCCATGTCTATATTCCAATGTACATTAGAGAAATGCAGTATGTGTCATGTTTTGTGAATTTGTTGTAGCTCTCCATCACAGACAGTCAGTCTCTATGGTTCGTTTGTATCCAATTCACTTATTTAGCATCCTCATTTTTTCTCACATGTACTAGAGGAGGACTGAAGAGTACAAAGACAAATTAACCCAAATGTCTTCAACAACTGCTTTATTTTCATTTAACATGCTGAGTTAAGCAACAATTTCAGTTCAGTTCTCACATAGCAAAAACTAATGCTTCCTGATTTATCTACGGGACAACTGAAGTCCTCAAGCTATAAAAACACAGATGTGAGGATCTCATGCTGCATTCATGTGGCCTTGGAATAATAAGGGAAAATGGATTTTCCATTGGAAATATTCAGGTGAACACCCCTTGAAGTCAGAACACCAACTGAGAAAAAAAAATCTGCAAGAATTTGTAAGCAAGTTACTGAGTTGTTAGATTATACACACAGAAACATGCTGGATGGAAATAAGGTGTTGCTTGGTTGTAAGAAATTTCTGATTAATGCAAAGGCATGCCAATTACTATGTCATGTCATGTTTATACCAATATTTAATTTTTAATTTGCTATTATTATGCTATTATAAGCGTTGACTGCATTTCACAGCTAGAAAAGTCATGTAAAGTTTTAGCAATCAAAAAAGCAATGATAATAATAAACCCTAAGCTTCAAGCTGTTTCAAGAGACTTGGATAACATTAACAAGGCACATTTCATGCCCTATGACAACTCACGGTGCTTTACAGAGCAACATGTAAGACAAAACAAAGGATACAGATTCATAATAAAAGAGTAAAGAGGAAAAAGATATAAAAGGTAAAGATTCATTTCTCAATGATTTGTGATTTAAAGTGAATAACATGAATATTACAATATAATACCCATATTATTACAGAAAGCCCAAAATGAAATGGTGCCACTGGTGGCTCTTACTGCTGACTCCTACTCCACACAGGGGATGGAGGGGAGCAGCATCGTATGTTGTTGAGGTTCTGCTACAAAAAAACATTTCAACACAGCATTTACAATATTTTAGTTTTTGTGTTAACTCCTGTTCACAATGGGAGCAACAACAAGCCAACCTGCATTTGCAGTCATTTGAAGAATTATTGATAGAGAGTAAGGACTGAAGACTTTTGCTGAGTTCCAAATGTCAGTGTAATCAGAAGCTGCAGTCTAGTTTGTTGTTTTTGTTAAATAAGTCAAAGTCCTCAAACAAAATGCTTGTAAGCTAAATGTTTTGAAATCACACAGTGATCACTGAACCTGCCACAGCAAACAGAGTCCAGAGCTGTGATGAAGTAAATCCAGACTATCAGTAGATCACTAACTGTGTCTAAAGTCCGTGTTACTAAAGTTCATGTTGAGAAGACGGAGAGTTGGTCATAAAAAACTATCTAACTAATACTATAAAACTAATATTATAGCCTGAATATGCACAATCTTGAGTTTGTGGTACATTTGTTGTGGCACATTTTTAATATGATGTGATTTAACTTTCAAAGCTAGGTTAAACCCCAGGCTTTGCAACAGGTATGTCATCCCTTATGTCTCTGTCTATAGAGGGGTGTTTTCATTGATTTCTAACATCTGATGCAAATATATGTTGTTTCCTGTTAAGTTTATTTTGGAGGACGGCCCCCACACTTTGAGCTACTGGCATATTTTAAAGTGAAACTCCATTACGACCTCAGTAGGATGAGACGGCTCTGCCTACAGCCGTTCAATCCTCTCATTGTGGAGATGTCTGACTGCCTCTGTTTAACATCTTTCTTTATCAGATATCTGGCAACCCCAGTGATGAAAGTAACATCTTTAATGCAGGACTTTTAGTCAGTAAGTATTTTTGCACTGTGGTAAAAATACCTTTACAAAAAATAAAAATAAAAAAATGCTTCCCTCACCAATATCATACATGTACTGATCATACACTGTATCGCTGCTCTACTTCCATGATTGTCACCTCCCTGCAACTTATCTCTGCATATGCATTAAGCTTTTTAGAATCATGCTGTCATGTCCCACATTTACAATTTCCGTTACAATTCTCTGAACACACATCATTTTATTAATGAAAAAAAAATCATTGTCACCATTTTGGTGTCACAGTGTGATTTTACCCTTTCACACGCAGCACAATTTCCTCTCACATTATAATTTCATTGTCTTACTTAGATTACCATTTAAACTCATTTGCGCGCGCACACACACACACACACACACACACACACACACACACCACTGTGTCACATTTAAACAGATAACATAAAAGATAAGATAAAATCTATCTTACACTTGTGCTTCTTCCTGTGCTTCTTTAAAAGTATTGTAAGATGTAAGTATGTATGTATGTAAGATTACGATGCTGTGAGAGACAATGCATGAAGTATCTATTAAGGGGTTTTTCATATGAGATGAAATGAGCTTAGTTATGCCTACAGCCACTGGTTCATCACTGGCTCACAGCAAGCTCCTCCTCTGTCAGCTGGTGGTTTGTCCTTGACCAACTATTTACAGTCCACTGGTACGTGCAAATATGCTTTTCTGGAAGTGAAAACTTTTTCCCGTCTCAGGGTTCGCTGACTCACAGTTTGTCAGCCCATGCTTACTGGAAGAAACCTCTAATGTCCTAAGTGATTGACAGCATGTCATCCTGCTGCTTTGCCAGTAATTTTATTGCTTTGAATGTAGTCTGTGTGTTAAAAGTGCCTTAAATGCAGTCCATGCAACACAGAAAACCTAGAAGAGAGAATAATTTGTAGAATAGGTATTAAAGCAACTCATCAGGAGAAAAAAATCATGTGCCAACAGATGCATACTACACCCAAATTTTGAGCAATATTTAAGTATTAAGAGAGAGTAAAATAAAACAGAGTTAAGTATGCAGATACTCTAAATGTTTGTGATGCACTAATGAATTATTTTGGGGTGCGTCCAGCTGCCCTAACAAAAACAGAAGATGTATTGCTTATTGGTCTGTGCTCCACATCAACTGCAACAATGCTGAAACAACACTGACATAATAACACAATAAATAAATGTCAATAAAACTGTGGTCAGATTTAGTCAAATTCGTTGACATTTTAGATAAACAGTATCAAAAACAGATGTCAGTAACGGTCAGTCAGTAACACTGTTAAATACTGTATTTGTCTAATAAAAAATCAAGGTCCACATACTACCCCATTACACATATCAAATCTTTCAGCTGGGCAAATCCTCAGTTGACTTTCAAATCAACAAAGTCCCTTATTTACTTTCATTTCACCTCATTACACCCTCCCCACCCCCAACTCCATAACAAATGTATCATGCCTTTCCATCCTTTCTGAAGAGACAATAAGGCCTTAAATTATGCCATAGGGATGTGCTCAGCAACAGCATTATCAAACAGGTCACCAGTGGGGGTAATGTGCCAGTTCTTTGCCATGTATGGAGATCAACATAGCTGATGGCCTAATCTTGTCTGATTAGGATAAAAGGCAGGATTTTGCAGACTGGGAGTTTACACAGCAGATATGGGGTCAGAAAGGAAGATGTATCTGCTGGCCTCTCTGGCCTTTTATTCTCTGTATTCACTGGCTGCTGCATCTCAATTGTAAGTTGACCTGCTTTACCTTTATACCTGCACTTCTTGGATATTGTTTCATAACTTCATAGAGCTGAAATGTTTTCAACCTCATCTCTCAATGGTCGTATTATTACTGGTTAAACTTTTGCTGTTTCATTTGCTTTTGAAATTGCATTCATCTGTGAAAAATTTTTAAACTTATTTCTTATTGCTGAAATGTCTTATTCAATTGACTGAGAGCCATAAAGTCAGTCTTTGCTACCACAATTTACTACTGTGTCTATGCATTTCTCTGTAGGCTCATTGTATATATCCTCACATGCAAAACACAACAATAACAACCCAGACCTTTTAAAAATCAATGTTTTTTTTTTACTGAGATTATGATAATGCCAAATGAATTGATCCAGTCACATTACCAAAGTGCAGCTCATGGAATATCATTTCTTAAACATGCTATACTGATTAATTAAATAGGGAGGTTAAGTGAAGTGTCAATAAACAATTTAGATTGTGATAAGATATTCAATGTTGAAACACAGCTTTGGTGTGTTTGGGTTATGGCATTTTACACAACAAAAAATGTAATTTGATTCTATCTAGTTTATTTTTTTTATTTTGACAAGTGTTTCAGAAAGTACAAAAGTAGTTGAGGAAAACTGTAACAGTAGCAACAATAAGGCCAAGGATTACCTACATTTGTAATGCAGTGCTTATTGATACAAGGCCAAATCCTGAGCTGTAATTCAGTCCAGTAATGTTTGTCTCACAAAATGAGTAACCACAGTTCAGTTTGCTGTCCCACTCAAGGTAATGTGAGTTTGTACAGTGATTAATTACATAAGTGACAGCAAATAAAGTAATGGATGATGTTAAAATGCCTTAGTGATTCATAGCTGGCTCCAGACTCAATTTGAAAATCCAGTAATAAACAACCATCTAAAAAGATTTGTATTTTTACAAGAATGAGCTGTGGCTTAATTGGTATAATGCATAACTCTTTTGTTGTGTCATTTTGGAGCTGCCAAATTAATGTATTCTCAAGTGTCTGTACAGTAACTGCATTTCCTGGTCATCCCACTGTTCTGCAGGAAGCTAATGACTGCCCCCAACATATTGCGTGTAGAAACATATGAAAACATCTTTGTGGAGTGTCAGGGCTGCACTGAAGGACAATTGGTGGTCACAATCAGAGTGTGGAACTTTCCATCCAGAACCAGACAACTGAACGACCGAACATCTGTGACCCTTAATGAGGGTAACAAGTTCCAGGAATTTGCAAAAATTAAGGTATGTTGTGCGCATAAGTGAGTGCTATATGGTGATCAAACTAGTAAAATAATCAATATTGAAAATACTATTTTTAAGAAATTAATTAGATAAAGTAACTGTAATTATATTAACTTCACCTTGGCTACCATTGCCATTACTAAATCAGTCTCATAGACTCAGTCTCAGTCTTTTAATTAGTGTGGAAACCTTGATTAATGATTAAGTTAATAACCAAAATTACCCTATAGTTTGCAAAAGTTGGAGGATTTGCAGTTCTGTTGCATAGAGGTTGGCAACATTCACTTTTTCATACAGTTAAACAGAGCAGCAAAAGATTCAGTATTCAAAGGTATAGTTTTCCACAAACTGTATCCATTTCAAGGTGTTTGGTGTTACTGGAGCTACTGTCGAACACATCAATACTTTAGTGAAAACACTGTAACAAAAATATATATTTAAAACTATTCAAACTATGTTGAAAAGCAGGACTTTATAGTGACGTTGAAATTTCAACGTTGATTAGATTTGCAAAATATAAAGAAAATTCAGCAGTTATCCAACACTGGCACCTGACTTTGATTCAACAGTGACTCGACATTAAAATGCCAGCTGGGTTTAAAGGGGACTTTGACTTGCCTTCTGGCCCCTTTAAACCCAGCTGGCATTTTAATGTCGAGTTGGAGTTGGAGGGTATCTACCATGTCGTTGAAAGCCTTAAAGGGGACATATTATGGAAAGATCACTTTTTGAAGGCTCTTTAACATATATTTGGGTGCTTGTCTTGCCTTCTGGCCCCCAATATGTGAGAATTGACAAAAAATCGGTAATTTGCTCCAGAGGTTGAAATCCATGTGGTTTTTCAAGCTGTTCCCTCGGTTGTCCGATAATGATGTCATTAGTTTTTGAATTTGCACAATACCACCCCTACCTGGTACTAGTAGAAGGGGTGGGGCAGGGCCAACAGTGGCTCATTTGCATTTAAAGGGACAGGGCACTGAAACAGAACATTCTGAACAGGGCTGTTTTGAGCGGATGAAAAGAGTGTTGTGATGTTTGATCCTTGGGGTATTTTGACCGAAGCATGTCACAGACATGTCTTTAAGACACTTGGGAACTATTTTAATTTGTGGAAAAGGAGCATAATATGTCTCCTCCTAAGCAAAAATAAAAGTGAGATGACAAAACATGAATCAGACCTAAGCTACAAACACTATGCACAGGTGTGTGTGTGTGTGTGTGTGTGGCAAGATGGCTGAAAGTGGTTCCTTTGTCTTAAACAAAGGAGCTGTAACCAAGATACCAAGATGGCTGTATCAAAGATGGCCTCAAGGACATGTGAGGGAGGTGAACAAAGGAGTGTTCCTTGGTGTAAAGCTAAGCCAGAGTTTATCTGACTGTGGACAGAAAAAACAACACAACAGGGCTCAAGTACCACATTGAATTGAATCAATACATACCAGCAAATTTGAAAGGTCCTATGCCTAGCCAAACTGTGCTCTGCTATGTAAGATACTGGCCAAAGGGGATTGTTGAGAAAATGAGTTTCCCTGTTCTCCTCAGAGTTAGCAGGTGGGTGCTTACTCTCCCTTTTCGCTCCTTTGCTGGTAAATTCAGTTACCATAGCAGACCTCATTATGGTGTAGGCACTGCACTGCTCCGCAGGTCAGAGAGCTGCATCTTCTGTTGAGGAATTAGCAAATGAGCAAATAGGGGAGACAGAGAGGGCCCAAAGAGAGGAGAGTCTCAGTCTTGTCCACTGAGAGAGAGTTTTTTAGTAACAGCAGCATTTCAATGACCTAAAGCATTTTTAAAAAATAATCTTCCACATAAAAAGACACACATACATGCACAAGAAATCTTGTATTATCACTATAAATGTCCTTGTTCTGCTCCTCGCACATATCTCATGGACTGCTCACATTTTCTCTTCCAACTGTTTCAGATCTCTTCGGACGTCTTCAATCCACATGACCACAGGAATAAGTACGTCTACCTCCAAGCTCAATTCGGTAACGAGGTGCTGGACAAAGTCGTCTTAGTGTCCTTCCAGTCTGGTTACATCTTCATCCAGACTGACAAGACTCTGTACACCCCCGACAGCAGAGGTGAGTCTAGAGCTACATCAGTGCAGAGGAACAGTCCCATCTCTGTCATAGTCTCCAATTACTTTATTCAGTGTCAAACTCTCTATTTATCACTATAACTAAGTCAGTTTCAAATCTTTGTAAATGACTGACATATGTATTTTTCTCTTCCTATCAGTTCAATTCAGGTTGTTTGGAGTGACGCCCAAAGTGTTGCCTTTGGATGAGCCATCTACTTCCATTGACATTGAAATTATGGTATTGCATTTTACCCTTGACACAAAATCAAATACGTACAACTTTATAGTGAGTTGTATATGAAGTCTCACACAAGAAAAAATTGTAACACACACACACACACAGGCAGTATGACCTTGAAGTCATGCACAAGTTTGTGCCAACCTCATGCTGACTATAGAAAAAACAAAGTTGAATTTATACAGGACAGCCTACCCAACACTATTTGACAGTTTGATTTGACAGCTTGCCCATTCAATAACAGGCAAAAATAATAGGGTTACCTTGGATTATATTGTAAGTAAGCAAGGCTCCTGTCTAAAACTGCTTCCTTGACTGCTGGAGGATGGTTAAAAGAGCTGTTTTTTTTTTTTTTTTAAGTTTTGTTAACGATACATAGTGAGCATTAGCTCTGACAGCTGTTTACTTCAGTAAGACACTATACTTCAACATTACTCAACAATTTTGCATGTATTTATATTATGCCATTTTAGCCAGCTTTGCCTCACACATGAGCCATAAACATTGCACTGTGTTAATTTGTTTGAAGATGCAACAAGGGCAACTGTCTGTGAAGGTTCTCAGTCATCCAGGTCATCTTTATCCTGTGGGTTGTAGAAAATAAGGCAACTGGACTTCTTATCTTGTTTGAAGACGTTTCGCCTCTCATCCAAGAGGCCTCTTCAGTTCTGAGGCTGTTGCAGGAAAGCCAGTTATTTAAACCCGAAACCACCACTCAGGGTTTAAATACCTGGCTTTCCTGCAACAGCCTCAGAACTGAAGAGGCCTCTTGGATGAGAGGTGAAACGTCTTCAAACAAGATAAGAAGTCCAGTTGCCTTATTTTCTACAACCCACAGGATAAACAAGGGCAACTGTTGTCTTGCCAGCTAGTGTGACCTCTCCTCAGTGCAGCCTGACAGCAACAGTGTGCAATTTGTGCCACTTCATTTCCCACTTGCTCTCACATGAACAATAGGCCTAAAGGTCACATGATGATGATATGCTGTAGCTACAATTTAGTTTTATGGAAATATACACACTAAAATATACTCTGAAATCTAAATCACCAATACCAACATGAATCAAATTTCCATAAGAAAATAACAAAGAGGGAGCTTACATACCTGTGTGTAACACATCCGTACAGCAGCTTGGCAAACAGCATGGCAAACCATCTTCCAGGACCATTAATAATAATAATAGTAATAATAATACATTTTATTTATAAAGCGCTTTTCAAAGTACTCAAAGTCACTTTACAGAAATAAACAACAATGGAAACAACAATATCAGATTTAGAAACACTTAAAAACACATAAACACAATACATAGATTTGTCAAAACATCAGATATCAAAACTAATCGGAACAAAGAAAGCACAATTGGATACATTAGTCTAGCTTGAGATTGGGAAACTAGTATTCTACAAATGTAGAAATGCTGTACACTGGGAAACATGGGGGAATGTCGCTGTGGGCTTCTCCACCCATCTCTCATCTGCAGTCCCAAACAACCCCATCAAAAACTCCACACAACCTTGCAGTGGCAAAAAGGTCTGTTGTGTTGTGATCTGAAGGTTGGTGCTGCACAAGGTGGAAGTGCTGTGTTGTTGTGGTTGCCTGATTTAGGAAGTGAGGAGCTGTGGGCTATCGGGAGGTGTTGAGAAAGGTGTTGCTGATGAAGTGCATGTTCTGAGAAAAAAGTAAAAGACTATTCCTCCGTTTAATGTTTTATTTCTTAAGTGTTAGTGGACAACACGACAAATTGGTGACGAGGATGTCCATGGCTACTACTCCTTTGCCCCCTGCATTCCTCCAATGTCCCGGAGAACCTGCAATGCCATTTGAAACATGGTTAAAGATGTTAAAGATGAAAATTACTGCTTGCAATTGACGTGGAAGGAGAAGAGGGCCCGACAACAAGCTGTCCTGCTGCACAGTGTCGGTACTGAAGCACAGAGGATTTTCTACACATTGTCTGACACTGGTGCCTCACATGCCGAGGCTGTGGCTGCCTTTCGAGTGCATTTTGTGCAGAAAACGAATGTGATTGCTGAGAGATACAAGTTCTGCCAACGAGCGCAGAGACATGATGAAACAATGGCGCAGTACGTCTCCGCTCTACGTGAGATGCTGGCATCGTGTGATTTTGGGAATGTCAAAGACGATATGCTACGAGATCAGATTGTCAAAAAGACTTACAGTGGGCGTATATGTGAACGTTTATTATTGGAAGATAGGCTAACACTGAATACAGCCATACAGATTGCAAGCTAAGTGGAGCACAAGTGGCCAAAGAAAAGGTGACACAAAGCCTGTGCACACACAAAAATGTTACAGATGTGGCTCACACCTGGCAAATTCTACAAGATGTCATGCTACAAACAAAGTATGCAAATCCTGTGGAAAGACTGGGCACTTTGCAAAAGTGTGTCGATCAGGTCACAAACATGAAGTAGGGGAAGTTGTTATTCCCGAGCTGACTGTGTAAGAGCTGCATGATGCTGCACCTGCAGAAAAGAAAATAATGTGTCAAGTGGAGTAAGGTACATACCCGAATATGCAGACATGTGAGTTAATTGTGGATACTGGATCGTCATTCTCCATATTGCCAGCCCATGCTATGAGAACTCATTCAGCCACGTGCCCCTGAGGAAAGCTAAGATCCCTCTGGTGACATTTTCAGGACAGAAAATTCCAGTACTAGGTTTACTGAACATCCAGATACACCATGATGGACATTCTGCCCCTGCCTCCTTTTACATTGTGACGTCAGGTTCACTACTGCTGGGGTTGGACTTAATCACAGCATTGGACATTGTTACCAGGGGAAACAGAATGATGCTCGAGTCAAAGTCAGAGATTCTGTGCAACCAGTACAACAGCAATTAAGGAGGTTGCCCTTTACTGAGAGATGCCGTTTCTGCAGAGTTAAAGCACCTACTAGATGCTGACATCATTGAGAAAATCGACGGGTCTCCCTGGGTGTCACCGATCATGGTGATCCAATGGAAGAATTCATCCAGAATACGCATGTGTGTGGATCTCAGGGAACCCAACAATGCTATAGTAACTGATAGTTACCCCATTCCACATATGGAGGAGCTCTTTTCAGCTCAGAGGAGCAACCATATTCTCTGCCATTGACCTTGCAAATGCTTATGACCAGGTTCCTCTACAGAAGGACAGTAGAGATGGGCTCAGAGATCAGCACTCTCAGCATTTCAGTGTTTTCTTGTCCGTCCAATTGTTTTCTTGTGCGTATACAACATCTATTGCACGTCTGCCCGTCCTGGGTGAGGGGTCCCTCCTCTGTTGCTCACCCTGAGGCTTCTCCAATTTTCCCCTGCGGTTTTCTTGGGAGTTTTTCCTCAGTCGATGTGAGGGTCTAAGGGCAGAGGATGTTGTCATAATGCTGTGTAAAGCCCTTTGAGACAAACTGTTTGTAAAATCGGGCTATACAAATAAAATTGCCTTGCCTTGCCTTGCCTTGCCTTGCCTACAGAAGATGATGTCCATTGTGCTGCAAGGTTTACCGGGGGTTCAAGCATATCTCGATGACATTATAGTTTACTCTGGTCATGCTGAACATTAGAGACGCCTGAAGGCTGTACTCCACAAGCTACAGGAAGCTGGTCTATGTCTGTATACAGAGAAATGTAAGTTCTATCAGGAAAAACTGACTTACCTGGGCCATACAATAACTAAAGATGGACTGTTGCCAAATGACAACCACATTGTATCCATTCATGATGCTCTAGCACCCACTGATACCACTTCTCTTTCCTTGGTCTGACCTCGTGGTACTCCAAGTTGATACAAAACTATGTTACTGTTGTGGAGCCAATGAGAGCAGTGCTACGTGACACTACATTTACATGGACTGATGATGCACAGAACAGTTTTCAGCAAGTAAAACAACTTATTAATGACAGTCCAGCGCTCGCCATGTTTGATCCCTCTCTTCACACATTAGTGTCTACAGATGCCTCCGATTATGGCGTAGGCGGAGTTCTCACACAGATACACCCAGACACCTCTGAAAGAACAGTGGCATTTGCTTCTTCTCCCTGAGTGCAACGGAGAGGAAATACTAAGTAGTGGAAAAAGAGGCTTTGCCTTGTGTCTGGGCTACAGAACACTGGAGGACCTGTTTATGGGGAACAAAATTCACCTTGTGAACTGATCATCAGGCCCTAACCACACTCCTCAATACCAATGGCATGGGGAGGGCAGGTATGAGGGTAGCACGCTGGTCTGCCAGGCTACTCTGTTTCAATTATGACATTGTCTACAGGCCCGGTACACAGAATCAGGTAGCAGACTGCCTTTCTCATTTGCTGCTCCCAAACAACCAGGATTGCTCCCTAGATATAGAGCCAGAGACTGTGGCTGCTGCATCTGTTCTCCTGATGGCTGTCCCCATTTCCGATTTTGCAGATGTCTGTTCTTCCTGCCCAGAGTTTCACCAGCTGCTTAGCTCTATGACAAAAGGGTGGCCTGCATCTTCTAAAGGCCTGCCAGCAGACATGATGCCTTACTACCAGGTTAGGAATGAACTGTCCATGCATGAGTCACTTGAGAGGGAGCTACAGGTTAGTGGTGCCAGTACAGCAACTCACGTATGGTGCACCTGGCGCATGAGAGCCATCAGGGCATAGTTCGTACCAAGCAAAGAGTCAGAGACTTGTATTGGTGCCCCAAGATGGATGTTCATGTACGGGCTGTCATTGCCACATGTGTGCCCTGTCAGCTAAATGACAAAACCACAAGGGCTGCACCTGCACCGATGACACCAGTTCCTCTCCCAGATGGACCCTGGAAGAAGCTGGCACTGGACATTGTTGGTCCATTTGAGACTGGTCCTGCTGACTGCAAATTTGCTATTACCATGGTAGACTATTATTCAAAGTGGCCAGAGGTGTGCTTTTCTCCACAGTGCACCACAGCTACAGAAATTCTCTTCATGAATACTGTATTGAGCGAAAAAGGAAACCCCATAACGATAATAACAGATAATGGCCCTCAGTTTACCTCCTCAGAATTCTGATCTTTCCTGAAGGAATGAGATATCTAACACATCAGAACCACCATATACCATCCAGAAGGCAACAGGGCAGTGGAGAGGTTAAATAGGTTATTAAAGGAAAGTATCTACAGAGCCACACCACTTGCAACCACAAGTGCAAGTTCCAGCTCATGTATGGAAGAAAGATGAGAGCTAAACTCTCTGTTCAACCAGAAGTCACAGCTGCTCAAGACCATGAACTGAGATTTAGAGTCAAAAAGAAACAGCTACACATGAAAACATACACCCAGGAAGCCTTGTGCGTGTGCGAAAACTGGTGCATGTCAAGAGAGGAAAGCCCAAATTCAGTGAGCCTTATAAGATGACACAGCAGAAAGGACCACACAGCTACACACTCACTGATGGTAAGACGTGGGATGCTTCTCACCTGTCAGTGTTGCCCGAGACTTTCACACTCCCAGCTGGAGAACCGAGGCCTGAGGAGCCTGCTCCAAGTAACAGTGTACCAAACAGGAGCCAACGGAAAAGAAAACAGCCAGAGTGGCTCAGAGACTATGCTACTTGAAAGTACCACAGTGATAGTGTATAGTCATAGTCAAAATGTTTAAGACATAAAAATAAGTAGACAAATGTACTGTGGATCAGTGCTCTTAAAATAATATGTTCTGTTAATGATTATACTGCAGGTGAAGTGACTTCTGGGTTATCATTACAGTCAATACTTGTGTTTTAAAATCCTTTAATATACTGTAATCCCCATTCTGTTTAGTAGAGAGCTAACACTTTTGAGAAAGGGGGAAAAGTTGTGTTCTGATCTGAAGGTTGGTGCTGTGCCGGGCCAGTGGGTGGAAGTGCTGTGTTGTTGTGGTTGCCTGATTTAGGAAGTGAGGAGCCGTGGGCTACAGGGAGGTGTTGTTGTTGAAGCGTATGTTCCAAGAAAAAAAGTAAAAGACTATTCCTCCGTTTAATGTTTTATTTCTTAGGTGTTAGTGGACAACACGACAAGGTCGACTGCTACTTATCCCTCCTCTGTTACTCCTGCCCATCTCCCTTTTTCTCCCCCTCGCTACCTTCTTGCACCAGACCATTATTTTTAGCCCACAGAGCACACTAAATATGACAAAAAGCATCAGAATTGTTTACTCCATGCTTACTACTGTTAATGGTTGGTCAAATGCTGTTTGTGTTTAGACCCCTGAAGGCATGATTTTATCTCTTCCCAATTCTCCGTTCTCCCTGATATCAGGGTACTACGATGGGGCCTACCAACTTAGTAAACTTGCCAGGTGAGTAAATTTAGTTTAGTTTGACTCGCATTTGCATCATGATCAAGACATGAATTCAATTCAGTGTCAAGCACATTTTGAATTTACCAGCTGCAAACAGCATGGCTGATATTGATTTCGCAGTCACTCTGTGTGTGTACGCCATCATGGCAAAATGTGTGGGAGATTGTCCTGACGAGCCACCTTCTGTCGTACAAACTACCACAGAGGTGGTCTTGGGTACTTCGGTAGGTGTTTATCTTAGTTTTGGTCATTGTGATGTTGTCCCAATCACACAAAATACAATCATGAAAGTGAAAACTGGGGATTTCAAGACGGAAAGGGACCCCAACTGTAATTGTAATGTTTATTAATCTTAGTTACATAAACAATCTATCCAAAACAATGACGTAAAAAGAAAAAACAAACTAGCTGCAAGCAACAATTTGCTGGTTCTAACCACTTAGTGTTCAACAGAGAGAAGTCAGATTTGAGCTGAAAACCTCTGTCATTACAATGACATTTTGAGTATTATTGCCTTGTAGGGTGTCATTTCCTTTGAAGTCTGCAGGTCCCACATTGTGGCAGTGGCAACCACTTTTCATTTTGTGGTGGTCATTGATGAACTGCTTTCATGGACTTTCATCACAGTGATATGGCACTTAATTTAATTGGCCAGAGAACTCATGCACCATACTGGGGAAATCCTGCAATTGATGAGTTCTTGCCAATATTTGCCAAGCAAAGCCATCTGTGGAGATCGATGGGAATGATGTTCTTGAAATGATTCTGCCCATTTTTAAGGCCTCCAGCACTGATGTGTTAATTCATTTTTTTTAATTATACAAATGAAAAAAGACATAGACATGACATAGTAATTACCTATTGATGTGAAAAAGTTCTGAGAAATAACAATCAGGTGGGCTTTTAATAATATAATAATTTTGTAGTAATGTGAAGACATTTACAAGAAATAATAGCCATAATAATGCCATGTTACAGTGGTACTGAGAAGTATACTGAGTTATGGGGGGGGGGGGGTACGATTAAAGGTAGAGTCTGGAGGTCTGGAGCTGCAGCAGTTGTCAGGACTGCAAAGAAAAATACAGTGAAGCGCTGGAGACACCTGGCCGTCACAGGTAACGAAAGCAAAGTGTTATGCTGCAACAAGTAGGAGGGCCGTTTTGGTCATATGTCTATGGTTGTGGTGAGCTGGGAAGCGGGTGCTATCGGCAGATGCTAGCCGCCACCGCTAGCGCAGCCCTCCTCCTCGTGCTGCACGGAACTTCACCTGCTCTGTCATTGGCTGGAGAGAAAACACCGACTCTCTGTCCAGAAACCTCCACGCTCACAACAAAACAAAGCAAAAGACCAAAATACAGGCAGGGGAGGGGGCTCTGCAGACACAGTCACCACCACACAGGACTAGAGGCCCATAGGTGATGATTAACCTGGATTTCATTTGTCTAAGTCTAGTGTTTATTTTTGAGCAAAAACCTCCAGACTCTACCTTTAAAGAAAAGAGGGATGGTCAGATACTGGGTAAGGGGGGAGGGTCATTTCTCTATAGTCTGCTATAAGATCAATAGCAAACAAAAGAAACAACAATTAACAAAACAGTGGCACAGTTAATGAACTGATTTGCTGTGTGTGTGTGTGTGTGTGTGTGTGTGTGTAGTTCCGGAGTTTATAAAGTGATGGCTAAGTTCCTCAGCAACCCCCAGTACGTCTATTTCGCAGAGTTTGAGGTCAAAGAATATGGTGAGTCAATTTAACTTAAACTGTTATTTTGTGTCAAACATACAAAACACTCATTTGCTTTCGACCTGATGTTGGACACACAATAAAATGTGTATAATTTATCAGTGCTGCCCAATTTTGAGGTGAAACTGAAGTCTCCAGAAGCCTACTTCCAAGTTGACCGTGAGGCGCTCATCATCAATATTGAAGCAAAGTATGTGAAGGTTTTTTTTGTTGTTGTTGGATAGTTTTGAAGTAGTGAGAAAATGTTTGATAAGTAGAATGGTTGGTGAAAGACTAAAGTGTGCTAAGAGGTTGTTTTGTGATACTTACAAAGATTTGCATCCCCATAGCACTCACCTATAGCCATATTTGGATGAACTGGAATACAAGATTAGAAGAATGAATAACAAAACAAGCCTTTAAGAAAATAAAACCCTCAATAGACATGAACCAATACATGAACCTTACACTCCACAATAACATACCTCATTTCCTTTAGTCACACTCTTAATGTTCTTTTATGAATGTTTAGACATAAATTATTACTCCACTGTCAGGAGAGTTACTGATAGACTGGAGTTGGTTGTTTCTGTTCCTTGTAGCAGCTTTTTAACCCTGGTGAATACTTCCTGTGTATATGAATGAACATATTGCCATATCTGAGCATTTGCATTTTGTTTTGTTTAAGTTTAGTGCCTAAATCTGTCCCTCTCTTATGGTTTCAGGTATCTGTTTAATGAAAAGGTTGAGGGGACAGCCATTGTAGTATTTGGTATTATGCATGATGGTCAAAAGAAGCCCTTCCCCAATTCTGTTAAGACGGTGGACGTGAGTACCTCAGTTACTACAGCTACTGCAGATCTGGTAAAGTACCTACCGACTTTTCGCTTCACTGTATGTCAGAACAAATGAATACATTATGTAACATTAGATCACAGAAGGTGTTGGAGAAGTTAAACTGACGAAAGCTGACATCCATCCCCTCATCATCACAAACCTGATTGGAGGTTCCATATTTGTACATGCCAGTGTGCAGACAGAGGACGGTAAGCGAAAAAGACATCATCAGGGTCTTTGGTGAGGTCATTTGTGATACTGATTTAGCAGGTTCAAAGGTCACATCATTACTGTGAGTCCATGTGATTTTGTGTGTATTTGTTCATGCGCTTGCAAAGGTGCTGAAATTGTGCATGCAGAGCTGAGGAATATAAAGATTGTCAGCTCACCCTACGCCATCTACTTCAGGAGAACGCCCAAATATTTCAAACCCGGAATGGACTTTGATGTTGTGGTAATGTGCATGTTCACATTTATATAAACAGAATGGTTGCAGGGTGTCATTCAGAGAACCCTCTCCCACAGAGACTGGTTGAGGCTAAAAGCGAAGAAAAGGAGATTGTAGATGTGACCATAATGAGTCAGTATATGAGCACTGCATCATACTTAAGCTTGTCGCACTATATCCATGTCCACCACCTGACACACAAATTATCTTTTATATATATTGTGATGCTATTTTTAGATGGATGTAATATACATCCATATAGTGACTGTTTCATAATCTCTTTCTTTGGTGGCAGATTGAAACTCTGAGGCCTGATGGGTCTCCAGCAAAACAGGTCAAAGTGTTGCTAGAACCAGGGACGGTGACTGGCACTACTGAAGAAAATGGCATGGCAAGGCTTTCCATCAATACAAATCCAACACTTAAAGAACTGGTAATCAAGGTAAGTGTCTGAAATTGTTGGCTTTTTGACTAGCATGAGTACATATACTATTATGTGGTAATATAATAATATACAACATACAATCAAAAAAACACAAGGTTACATTAGCCACTGAGCGCTTTTGTCACTAGACTTTCAAAAAAATGACAAAACTAAGCTACTGTTCAAAGAAAGAAATCCACATGAAGTGTTAATTGGGCTGGAATTTATGTTTCACCATTCTCAGATTTTAAGTGGCCTAAATAAATCAGTATGTATAAACAGTCACATAAAAAGCTCTGTGGTTATGTTCCACTGACAGACACAGGAAAACACTTTGGCATCAGTTGTTCACAGGAGTTGCGCAACAGTCTCCAACTATGTCTTCAATTGCATTGACCATATATCGTCAAGCCAAATCCTAGATTTTGACCTAGTCCTATTGACTGGCCAGCCCTATAGCAACAGATGTTACTGACTAAAACATCATATTTGCACCACTGGTCAGCAAAATGCCATGTGACTGACTTTGAGTTTCTCCATTGGCCCTGGTTCTTTTAAAATGATTTGGTGTAAGCAGATTCTATAAAATGGGTGTGAAGCACCTGCAGGAAGAGCAGTTCACTGCGCCTCACCTCCAAAATGGCAAATAACCTACTTCCATTACATGCATCATTATTCCGAAAAGTGGAGAAAATAGTTTTTCTTCTTGCGTGTTTTTGTGAAGTTGAGTAGTATATTTCTGTTTGTCTGCCACAGTTTTATCTCAGTAGGAAAAGTATTGCAAACAACCTCCATCACTTTATGTAAAAGTGTGCACATGATAACCTTTTAAATTGTAGGCAACGACAACCGATCATGAAGGCCCCAAAGCAACAAGCACCATGACAGTTCTCCCATACAACTCCTCAAGTGGAAGTTACATCCACATAGGTAAGGAGCCTTCTTTAATAACATCAAATGGTAGTGACAGTGGTGCAGGTGACAGCTCTGTCTAACTACATTGCATAATGTCTCTTGAATATTAATAACATGCAGTGCTATGACTGCAGGTATAGGTAAAGCTGAGGTAAAAGTAGGAGAGAACCTGAAAGTCAATGTCAACTACAACAAGCGGGATGTAGTTGATGACATAACATATCTAGTAAGCAACTTTTTTTTAACTTGCACACATGTATTTGTATCTGTGTTATTTTCCATACCTTGTGTAGTATACACACACAAGTTTAATGTGTAAATCTTTGTTTCCAGATCTTGAGCAAAGGGCAACTGGTGAAATATGGCCGGTACAAGGTAACCACAGAAGTTGTGATATCCAGTAATATTGATATCACCAAAGATATGTTACCATCGTTCCGCATTATAGCCTACTACCACACCCCGTCCAATGAAGTGGTAGCAGACTCTGTTTGGGTGGATGTCCAGGACACTTGCATGGGCTCGGTGAGACACAGCACCGACGTAGCAGAAAACAATAAACCACACACAAACAACTAACAACAAACAACTGATCAATCATGTGTATGATTCTGGGCACAAAAACAAATGTATGTATGTGTTTTTTATTCAGCTGTTTTAACAAATATGAATCAGCATGTCTCAATCATTGTCTTTTCCCCACTTTCAGTTAAATCTGGAATTAGGAAAACCTGATGAGCCAATCCAGCCCAAAGACAACATTTATCTGAAGATTACTGGGGATCCTGGAGCCACAGTGGCACTGGTGGCAGTTGACAAAGGAGTCTTCCTGTTGAACAACAAGCTCCGCCTCACCCAGCAGAAGGTAATGTCTTTATCCTATCCATAAAATGTTTTAAGGGGGTCCATTTAAAAACTTATGTGAATTACAAGTGTTGAGTGCAGTTTATGAGAATCTCTTAAAATGAATGGCCATGTCACTGCTAAATTTGGGACACATAATTCCTGATAATAATAGTATAATACATGTAAGTAATTCCCCACTTAGCCACTTAGGAAACACCAAATCAGAAAGAATCTGTGACATCATGTTTCAGTAGCCTTAAAAGATGCTGAATTACTTAAAAGACACAAGATAAATGATTCTTGTGGAGTTTGTAATGGATGCAGAAAAATTTCCTACCGACAACTAAAAAACCCAATCTGTGTGGAAATTGTTGGGCAATGCTGCACTACTTGGCAACAGGGAAAATGCAGCAAAGCTGATCACTTGGGGATCTCACAGCCATAAGCCGATCTATTCACGGAACAGTAAATGTTCTTTGTAGACACCTATCACAGGACAGTTCATACAGTTTTTTTTTTAGATCTGAAACAACTACAAAGGAATAAAGCAGCTTTATGGCACTGGTCTACCCAGTGTGATTGGTGCCATTGATGGAACATACATAATTACAATGACTGCAGCATCACAAGAGCAGGAGTTACTTGTAAAAAGAAAAACACACACTATCAACTTCTAGACTGTATTCAGTGCTGTCTACACAGTGGTGCAAACTAGCCAGGATGATTCATGGATCTTATTGTAATCTACGCAAACTGAAATTAAGCACAGCAATGGCATCTCTCTCACTCTCTCAGCTCAAGAGTTTTTACTTTTCCTTTCCTAAAGAATTCAGCAACTTCATAAAGACGATAAAGGAAAAAAAGGAAAACTTAGACACTTTTAGAGAGAGAGAGAGAGAACTCCTAATGGTAAGATGAAATTCTTTGTGAATTTAATAATTTCTCCCTGGCTTTCCATCTAGTGGCTGGTGAAAGTCAAGCAATGTGACAATTCCCTCAAGCTACTTTGCTTTATGAACCTGGCGTGGATGGGTTGGTTTAGTAACTCTTTTAATAAAGAGGAAATGTGAAAACACCAGAGTAAAAAATAAAAGAGTCAGTTCATACCATTAAGGTTCAAGTTTTTCAGGACCAGAATGCAGATAATCACAAGGGCTGATAAGTGCAAAAAGAAACAGATTCAAAGATGGAACTGGCACATGAGCAAATTATTTCAAAGTAAAACTAGAAATAAAATAGTCTCCTACAGAATGGATGGTGATTGTATTTATATATGACTTTCACCCAGATATGGGACGAAATGGAGAAGCAGGACACAGGCTGCACACCAGGTGGAGGACGGGACAACATGGGTGTGTTTTACGATGCGGGGCTGGTGTTTTCTTCCACTGCATCACCTGGGACTCCCAGCAGACAAGGTGATGCTTCATTCCTTTCCCTAAATCTGCATGTCTGATTCTAGACAAGTCTAGACTCAGCTATACTATTGCTTAGGCCTACTGCTTCTTGTCATGTTGCAGAGAGAAAAATACCCATGTAGAGTCTGTTTTAAGTTAATTTTCCATTTTTATTTCACAGTCAGAGCTAAATATTTTGATGTTGTTCAACAGTAAAAAGTCATCCCAAGATTTGTTAAAGGGATATTCTGGCATAAATGTAATCCATGGTCTATCGCACCATGACACCGAGTAGAACACCCTCTTGAGAGATGAAGTTTCCCGACTGCAAGCTTCTCTCTCCAACCCCCTGACCGTTCAGCAAAGACCGCACAATAGCAAAATATGGCTGTCTGGGGAGGGGGCATTAACCAATCACGGTCAATAAAGCCACTTGTAGCCACAAATAATCCTCAGAACAGCACCAAACCATGTCAATGATACAAATAGGGTCCCAGCACATAAAACAAGGCATCGATCATCTGCTAGCTTTACCTTTGAAATGAAGGAGGAGTCGCTGTCTTTGCAAGCCATGCATGGCACTACTAAAGGTGAGCATTTGTTCAATCGAGTTGTTGTGGCCATGAATAATTTTGAACTGCCATTTGAGAAGTTGAGCGGCATGCCACTGATGGAGTGGTTGGAGTGCAAAAGAATGACTGCATTAGTCAAAAAAGAAATGAGCCGTCTGAGTCTGGATCCAAGTGATTTAGTTGTATGCCACAGTGTCTGTGTGCATATTCCCCGGCTTGGTAACAGTAATATATAGACTTTTTTTGTCTTTTTTTTTTTTGCATCCTTAGGTATGTGTTCATAATAGTATGGCCCTCGGAGGACTTTATAGAAATTGAAATGGCCCTTGATATGAAGGCTCCCCACCCCTGTATTAGTAGAACAACTGGTGCGACTGGCATGTCGCACCAGTGTGTGGATGGAAAGTGTGTAAATGTGCCACAGTACAACCGATTGGTTCTGGTGGACATCCATAACATGGCTTCCTGTTAGTACAAACACCTGCAAAGTATGCTCAAGAAGCTTGGGTTCCTTGAACGACCTGGCAAGACCATGGCCGCATTTGGAGCACCACCATTGAGGCTTTACTGCAGGTGGTGCATAGATCACGTAAGCGGGGAAGCGAGAAGGTGTCTACACCAGGCTACATGCTAATATGCACAGGCTAACAGTGTCGGCACCCATGCCAACAAATGATTGCTCCCACAACAAAATGGATTACATCAGACTGTGGAGAGCTTCTCAACAAAGCGTGAGGAACTGCTGTGTTTACATTCTCACAGAAACCTGGCTGAACCTGAATAATACACTGATATTGCTTAAAATATTGCAAAAGAGTGTTTCATGTTTAAGTTTTAATTTTCCACTTGCTCCCAAACTTTCGCTTGCCACTGTATCTCCGCAGCCTATACTGCCAGACACGATGTGGAAGCGCTGGTAATGTTTTTGTAATTACATAGAATACCTCTAGGGATGGACAGAAGTTATGCACTATGACTTTAAGGATTTTTCCATTTATTTATGCCTTTAACCTGGCTAATAATGCTCAAGGATAATTTAATAGTCTTAACAGTCTTAACCAAGGCTTTAATTTTCCACCAACTTCCTGATACACAGTATATTTCAGCCCTTGGTTCTGTTTATGAATTACTCTGTTTTCCATTTCCAGAATTGACCTGTTCTTCTCCCAGCAGACGAAAACGATCCAGTTCTTTACAGAATATTCAAACCAGCCTTGGTAAGAATCACATCAGCGCTTCCGTATTGTTTTTAAGTATAACTTGACAGTTTCACAACCAAGGATCTGTGAACACTTAATGTTGTAATATATTCACATTATTGACCCCAACCCTAACACTAACCCTGAAAGTTATAAAACTTTTCTCATTTGTGTTATAAGGTTGTGGAGAAAATTAATCCAGTAATTTTGAAATGTGTAGGAGGAAAATGTTCTGTTGAGAAATCCTTTTGTAATGCTGTCATCTCTGTCTTTTCATAACCCCTTTCCCATGTTAAGTGAGCCAATATACAGAGAAAATTTTACGTGACTGTTGTTTGGATGGCATGAAGAAAACTCTCCTCTCATACACCTGCGAGAAACGCAGTCAGTACATCATAGATGGAGCAGCATGTGTTCAGGCCTTCCTGCGGTGCTGCAAAGAGATGGAAACCCTAGAGGCTGAGGAGAGGAAGACAAGCTCATCCTAGCTCGTAGTAAGAGACGGGGCAAAGGGTTTCACACTGAGTTGTCAAACAATATTAGAAAGGGCATTTCAACCTGGAGAGAATTACTGATTTTTTTCAATGACACTATAGGTGAGGAAACAGACGACGACTACAATCCAGATGAAATAATTTCTCGCTCCAGTTTCCCTGAAAGTTGGCATTGGACTTCTGTCAAACTGCCTGTTTGCAATGATACTACATGGTAAGACAACTGTAGTTCAGTCAGACAACTCTAAAATGAGAGCAAATAATTTATTGAGCATAAACATGGCAAGCTGAAGCACAGCATAGGTATTCTTGAGCATGGCTGCAGCAGGTTTGCTGTCAGGCTCTGTCTCAGTTATTCATTCCCTGAATAATGATCTGCTTTGCCAGATATTACAGGAGATGAAAAGCAGACCCCTGCAGGGGATCATAGAGACAGAGCCCACAGGTGGATGCTGGGAAGTGGTTGGTTTGCAAAACCTCATAGGCAGCAGGAGCAGCAGCAGCAGCAATGAGATTTAAGGAGTAGCAGCAGCAAGGGCAGCAGAGCAGCAGCAGAAAATAGCAGCAGCAGCAGCATAGTCAGAGATGAGCAGGTAAACAGGGGGGATTAAATAACATGCCGCATTTAAATGAGGAGTGCATGTGACTGATCAGCTCATTAGGATGGGAGCAGCTTGAGTTGTCTGCCTGAACTAGGTTCGCAGGCTTCGCATCATCAAATACACACAAAAAATACACCGACAAAGAAACAATGCCTTAAGTAGCATAGTCTGCCTACTTAGTATTCCCTGAAATTAATGGAGATACATTTCAGTGGTCTGCTCTGCTGAGCCTGTTTCTGTTATTCCTGCTGACGAACCACTTAGCTAAAAGTAGTGCTGCACATATAATTAATAATATATCAGTTTCATTCTTAAATTCAAATATTTTTTAAATGTCTGAAATGGACACTTCTTTTGTTGTGTATTTCAGTACCACAAAAACAAATGAATTCCCTCTGAAAGACACTATCACAACCTGGGAGTTCATCGGAATCAGCTTTTCAAGAGAAAATAGTGAGATACAGCTCCTTGTATTTAAAATTATGATGCCCTCTTCTCTTTCACTCTCCTCTCATCCAATATTTGTTTCTCTCATGTCCAAGGCATCTGTGTGGCCAAGCCATTATCAGTAGTTGCAAAGAAGGACTTCTTTGTTAAGCTCCATCTGCCATACTCTGTTGTTCGTGGAGAGCAGGTGCAAATTAAGGCAGTTGTCTACAACTACAGAAGTCAAGCTTCCACTGTAAGTCTGAGAAACCTTTCCAATTATTCAAACCAGAGTGTTCTCTTAATCGAGGTTGGTTAGTGTAGTTATTGTGCTGGAACCTCTTTTCTTTTGAAAAGACATCTCCAAAATACTCCACAAAGGGCCGAGTGGCTGCAGGTTTTTGTTCCAACCATGCAGCAGCACACCAGACTGGACTCAGTTAATCAACTGATCTCAGTCTTCAGACAGCTGATCGGTCAAACTGTGTGCTCTTGATTGGTTGGAACAAAAATCTGCAGCCAGACCGGCCCTTTGTGGAATAGTCTGGACATGCCTGCTTCTGAAGTTCACCAAGAGATTTTCAGTGTCCTTGGGAGAAGGAAAAAATCATGAGCATTAGGCCATAATGTCCAGTCTGTGTATATGTATGTATGTGTGCAGGCCTGCTACATATGCAGTAAGTACTCTGCTCTTGATCCACTTTCCCAATTGGAAAAGCATGGTTGCCTTTTAATAAATTACTTTGTCTTCACAATATGGGTTTAGACACAGATGGATATGTGCTGTAACTTGACTGGTTGCCAGAGGCATTCAGCTCCAAAGTGGTAAATCTCCATCAAAGCAAGCAAAGTATTCTTGTCTAGTTTAAGGGTCTTATGGCAGGATGTTATAACATTGTACAGAGATTAAAATCCAAGTCACTGTAACAGTTATAAAGAGATAAGAAAGCAATGAATACAAAATTAATGTCAGATTTTTAATGACTTTGTGATGTGATGAAATGGAATTTGAATGCCAAAAGATTATGTATCAGTACACAAAATTTATTTTACCATATTGCATCTGTGATGGTCTCTGCATTCAAATGGGAACAGATAATTTTTCCAGCCTCTTTTTTTTTTCTCCTTTTATAAGGTGCGTGTAGACCTGAAAGAAAATGATAAATTGTGCAGTGCAGCCTCCAGGCATGGGTTTTATCGTCAAGAGATCAGAATCCCACCCAAAAGTACACGATCAGTACCCTTTGTGATTATTCCATTGGGGTTAGGTCTACTTGACATTGAGGTCCAAGCAGCTGTTAAAGGAAGGGATTCGGATATCAGAGATGGAATCAAAAAGAAGCTGTTTGTGGTGGTAAGATAAAACAGTACATGTGATTGCTTTACAGTGTTGTAAAAGGTTTGCTTGAGAATAGTGATTGCGAATAAATGTAATTGTTTGTTTTCCAGTCTGAAGGCAAACTCATGAACAAAGTGGTTCATTGCTCTCTTGATCCGACAAGAAAAGGTATAACTGAGTTTATTATTTAATTAAACACATGGATATTTAAATTTTTTTAATTTGCTGATGCCCAAATTCCCCATAGGTGGACGAGACGAGGCTACTATTAACAGTAGGATTAGTCCGCAAGATTTGGTTCCAGGTGCACCTACAAGTACCATGGTTTTTGTGACAGGTGAGATATATGTTGTGATGACAGGTATTATAAAGAACAGTTGTTCTTCATGACTGAAACTTTTCTCTTTCGTTTCTCCCTGTGTTCACACAGGAAAAAATCAGCTAGGTTCACTGATGACCGATGTCATTTCTGGGAAATCACTGAGTAACATTATCGAGTTGCCATGGGGTTGTGGAGAGCAGAATATGTTCCGCATGACACTGTCTGTCATCACTGCCGTATATTTAGACAAAACAGAGCAGTGGCAACAGGTGGGCGTGGAAAAACGCTATACAGCCCTCCATTACATTCAGACCGGTAGGCTCTCTCTGTCTGTCTGTCTCTCTCTCTCCTCCCTGCCTCTGTCTCTCTCTCACACACACACAAACAAATCAAAACGAACCAAAAAAACAAACTAAGCTAAGATAAGAAAGCAAACTGGTTTCTAGTGGATAAGTTTCAGTAAAGTGAGTGAAAGGCTTGTGTATTTTTTTGTCCAGGCTACAACAATCAGCTTAATTTCCGTAAACCGGATGGGTCATTTGCTGTGTTCCAAAGTCGTCCTGGCAGCACCTGGTGAAGCATCTAAACCTACATGAACTCCTACACTATACAAATATATTGTTTATGAGTATACATTTTGCTCATTTGACTTTGATTCTGAATAACTGGGAGGTTATCAGTCATAGTTCACGTACGGGCTTTTACCTTTGTTGCTCTTCCTCTTCTTTCCATAAGGCTGACAGCTTTTGTCGCAAAGGTGTTTGCGATGGCCCACAAATTGGCTGCGGTGAAAGAAGAAATAATCTGTGACGCCCTCACTTTTCTGATGAACCAACAGCAAGACAACGGCCGGTTTAGAGATATTGGAACAATCCTTAGTCAAAACATGATTGTACGTGTACATCTATTCTAACCACAAGTGCTATGCTATTGACTATGAATGTGATGATGATAATGGTTTTGATATGTTTGTGTGTGTTCATGTAGGGTGACTTGCGCGGCAAAGATTCAGATGCCTCCATGACAGCCTTCTGCCTTATGGCCATGCAGGAGGCAGGGCGACTGTGTCCCAGGCTAGTTGTAAGTATCGCACCTAACTACTCTGTGTATTTCTGTCATCTCCATCCATTTCTCTCGTTTGTGATGTCTGACTCTTTTTTCACAGCTGCTCAAAACATGATGCTCATCATACAACATGATCAGAATAACTTCTTAACTCCACAATAATTAGTGAAATAATGATACATTGGGTGGCATACATTGGTCCAGTGGTTAACACTGTCTTGGCAATCAAGAGTATTGTTCAGTATTTGCAGTGTATATGTTGTCACACTAATAAGGCCGTTTTCTGAATGTGTTTCTTTTTTTTTTTTTTTGCAAAAACCAAGGACTATGGATTTGCAGTTGAAATCATATTCTGAAGGAATCTCCAAAAGACCATAATGAACAAAATAGGGCTTAATGTATTAAATTATTTTTTGTACAACTGAGGCTGCTGCAGATATCCACTGCTTACCTGACATAATCTCATCATGTATCTTAACTCAAAGAAAAGTTATACTAATAATAAATAAATACTATAAATAAATACTACTAATAATAAATTATACAAAATGGTCAGCATTGATTAATACAATACAATACAAATGTATTTATATAGCACATTTAAAAACAACTGCGTTGACCAAAGTGCTGTACAAAAAAGCATGACCATACGAAAAGTTTGTTAACACGGATTAAGAGCACACAATTCAGACCACAAAGCGACCCGCAATCACACAGAGACTGAGAAGGCCAGACAAAACAAATGTTTTTTAAACAAGACTTAAAAACAGGCAAGGTAGGGGCCAGGCTAATCTGGAGGGGCTGCTTGTCCCAAAGTTTGGGGGCCACAACAATGAAGGCTCTGTCACCTCTCTGCTTTATCCGTGTTTTTAGGACAGATTAATAATTAATATAAAAGATTTTGTTTATTTTCTCAGAAGAAATAATTATATCTCAGAGATTTTGTTGCTGTCTGTGCAGAGGTGTGGTAATCGGATTCTTTATTTCCTGTTATGGCTCCCTCTTTGTAGTTTCAGAACAGAACAGCAAGTTGAATTTTTTTTTTTTTTACCATCCAGGAAAAATAACGGCAGTGGCTCAGAGCCTTATGCATTCACAAGAGCAGCAGTTGCCCTCCCTTTCTTTGTCATTGAGGCTGCGTTCAACTTCACTGGAAACAATGGAAGCAGCAGTGGCAACAGCATTCTGTCTGAACGTACCTTTAGTGCTGGGAATTTATTTCACACCTGGTTGTAGCTCTTGCCATTTTGCTGTTCCATTTGATGACAGATGATGATTTAAATGACTCTTGCTCAGCTCTTTGATATAGCTATCTTTTCCTCCTTTCCAGACCCTGCAAAGCAGTATAGACAAAGCAATTGGATACCTGGAAGGGCGTCTGCCTGCCATCACCAACCCTTATGCTGTTACGCTAACATCATGTGCCCTGGCTTCTGAAAACAAATTAAACCGTCAGATTCTGAAGAGATTCATGTCTGCAGGTTTTGTGACACAATATTCAGGAAATAAATAAAGTTTATCAAGAGACTTGATAAACATCCATAGAAGCAGCTTAATAATTGATGATTCTTAAAATGATTCTTATTATTTTGTCCTTGCTGTATTGCAAGTCAACAATGATGGTTAAGTCAAAAAAATATCTTTCCTCTTCAGACTCAACCCACTGGCCTGTGGATGACTCAGAAATGTTCACAATTGAGGCCACAGCGTATGGTCTTCTGGCTCTGGTCAAGGTCAAGGTGAGTCATGCTTTGGGCAGAGCACAATTCAATAGTCACCATTCATGCAACCTTAGAGACAGAACCAATGGCAGATAACAAGACCCACTTTTCTGAAGAAACATCTAATGTAGACTTGAACAGCCCCTCACCTGCCATCATCATTTCGATTCAAACAGTGCCAGATTCAAAGTTCAAAGTATTTTATTTGTCATTTCCACAAGAGCAATGAGTCAGAGAGTCCCAGATGTTCTGTATGATTAAAGTATGTGACCCCACCCAAAAATATAAGTTGTATTTAGCTATACTTAGGAAACTCATGATGACAGCTGGTTAAATAGATGATACAATTTCATAAACTGTACTGCAACTCTTTGTCTCAACTTTCATTGTTAAAGGCATTGGACGAAGCCAAACCTGTCGTCAGATGGTTCCAGCAACATGCACATTATTTAGGAGGCTATCGTTCCACGCAAGTAGGAGTCTCTCTCTCTCTCTCTCTCTCTCTCTCTCTCTCTCTCTCACACACACTTTTTTTCCTCTTTGTCACATTTGCACTGCATATTCGGTCTCTTTCTTGTGAATTCTCATTTTTTGAGTTACCGGTATGCTTTTTTTGTTACTTACTCTCAGCAGTACCTTGTAACATACTAGTCAAATGTATCTCACTTTCTCATCCTGATTGTCACTGTTTCCTTGTCCAGGTTACTATAATGGTATACCAGGCAATAGCCGAGTACTGGAGCAGTGTTACTGATGAATTATACGATATGAATATTAACCTTAAGCTTCCAGGAAGGAGTGGCATGACTCAACTCTACATCACCAGAGAAAACTACATGTCCACTAAAAGTGATGAGGTGAAAATCAACACACAAACAATTGAAATTAAAATAAATTAAACTGAATTAAAATGAAGTTCAGGATGGACACGAGGGAGGAGGAAAAAATCTAAAACAAGGTGGTAGATGCATGACCAAGCACAGCCTAAGGAGCTCAGATAATAATCAAAGGCCAACAACACATGGACCTTACATGCAGGTGTACAGGTTAAAGTCCAGCAATGTGCCAATGAAAGCACAGCAATGTTATCTCTAGCATCTTGTAGCTTGCCATTCCTGTGACTTGCAGTAAAGCAGCAGGAGGTGTGTCTCTGTAGAGGGGGCTGTTCTCAGTTAAGAGGCACATTACAGTCTCAGTACAAGAACTGTCCTGGTTTCATACTGTGAGCCATCCGCCTAATTTATTCATTATTCTTATGTAGCTCTATGAGACTGACATACTGAAAGCAGATCACACATGTCAATTACGGTGCTCGCAATTCAGTTTAAATTTCTCCTAAATAACTGTCAAGATTGGTTGTTCCTGTACAATCCTGTATGCAACAGGAGCTTCTGAAGTCCCACAAACCACTGGAGCTCGTGGAAGAGGAGTCATCAAAAAATAGGAAGGAAAAATTGTAACCAAAAACAAAGGCACTCAAGATAGTTTGAAAAGATAAAAGGCCTTTAATTCACAGGGCTACAAGAACATACAAATACACCAGTGCATATCGGCTTACGCCTTCTTGTGAGCACAGGTGTGTCCAGGTGAGTGAGATCAGGTCATGGGCTCTCTGAAGCCACAATAAACCTCTGTTTGTCTCTTCTCTACACCCGAAGAAGGCGCAAGCCAGTAACTGTTACCAACCATCTTGAGTGCCTGGTCCTGGATTATTTGTACCTTTGATTTTGGTAACATTTTTTCCTTCCAATTTTTTAATTCTGTTCCATTGTTCCCATTCAAACCAGTGGGACAGCATTGTACAGTAAAACCCTAAAAATTTGAAAGAAAATCTTATTAAAGCTGAAAAGTTTGGGCATCATTTCCTTTTGCACAACGCAGTGTAAAATACCAATATAACATTTAAGATATAATTCCTTGTGATTTCTCCATGTTTGATTATCTACTTAGCTGACACAGCTTCTCGCTCTCTGTTTTCACTCCATGCACATGTGAATATATGTCTTTCAAAATCCAACAGTTAGATTTAATAAACGAGGATGTGAACGTGGTTGCCACTGGAGCTGGAGAAGCAACGTTGAAAGTGAGTATAGCAGCGTGAGTCTGAATCTGTTTGGTTCATTAGATTTATATTGCTCTGCACCTAAAAACTTTTCAACACAAATTCAACACAAACACAAAACATTCATAGATCTTTGCCATTATGAGGGCCGTTGGTATTGCCAACGGGAACAATAGCCAAATCTGTGAAATTGTGATCCAAGTTATAAGCAATTGAGATTAAGAACTGTTTCAATGTGACAGGTGGTGTCGTTTTATTACGCCCAGCTTAAACAAAAGGACAGCAACTGCAAAAAGTTTAACCTCAGTGTGACTTTCACCCAAGGTAATTCTATTCCTTCTTTCTCTCCCCTCCTCAAAAAATTGACTGTTGTTGTTTCAAGGCTTGCATTTTAAACTTTTGACAGTTTCTGCCACCATTACTGTTGTATTGCCTTTGCTATTGTGTTGCCTTCTGAGCCTCTTGCGTGTGACTGTAGAATTGCCATATATCATGACAGTGTAAAAGATACAATACTAAGATGAACATTTGTCTTGAAATATGGGTTCATCTAACTTTGAAATAAGAAAGAATGGGATTATAGTAGCCTCACCAAAGATCTATGGAAGCCTTAAAAGGCACATGAAAAGATCTACTGTGATGTGAATGAATGTGTTCAATAAACAGCATCCACTGAGTACGTTCATATTTGACAACAAATTACTTTACAAGTGATGAATGTGAACGTGAAAGGCGTTCACACTGACGAGACTGAATGCACATTTTCACAACAGTTTAATGCCACAGTGCATGCTGGCTCCATAGACACAGGTCAGTGTCAATAGTGTAGGGACAGTTACTACACCTGAAGACAATTTGTTTGAGCATTTAATATCAACCACAAACAAACGGGCAAGCTAATTTACTAATGGTGCACACTGAGGATTGCATTTTTTAAATGTGCAAAACAACACACTCTGACCATTTACTGCATTTTCCTCAATTATTATGCAATATGGGGTTTTATGATTGTCTTTTCTGCCCTGGTGTGCAAAATACTGGGAATAAAAAAAACAGTTTGATTTTGCAGTGAATTGCTAAGCTTAATCATCTCTTCCTGTTTACCCATTTGTCTTTATTTTCTGGTTGTTATTTTCAGTGTGCGATGCTTGTATTTGTTTGTTAATTTGTTTGGTGTTTTTCTTGTCATATTGTGTTTTCTTCAGTGGTTGCGGTCTAATTTTTATTACCTGAATGCTCATTTTATGTTTTGCCCCACCATAGATGAAGACGAAGAATCTATATTCACGCTGTCCATAAAGGTTATGTGAGTACAATGAAGAAATCATATTGGGCATGATGTGGCTTTGTAAACAATATTTTCCAACAGCCTGTGAAACCTCAATTTTCTTAAATGCTTCCTTTTCATTCCTGCATTTACTTAATGTTGTCACTGTTGTTGTTTTCTCCAATAATGAAACACTACTCTTAACTTTATCACATTCCTAGATACATTTTTCTTTTCTTTCCATTCTGAAATATTTATGAGTTACTTGGGTTTTGTTTTCCACTTGCCTTTTTTCCATTAATGATGCGAAGCCTGCGAAGCTAGTTCAGGCAGACAACTCAAGCTGCGCCCGTCCTGATCAGCTGATCAGTCACGTGCTCCCCTCAACCACATAGGGCGGGTTATTTAAACCCACCCAGCTTACCTGCTCGACCCTGGCTTGCTGCCGATGCTGCTGCTGCTGTTCTCTGCTGCTGGTGCTGCTGGTACCTTTGCCGCTGCTACTGCTTTCATCTCATCGCTGCTACTGCTGCCGCTGCTGCTGCTGCCACCCCTGCTGCCCATGAGGTTTTGCAAACCCACCACCTCCCCAGCATCCACCTGTGGGCTCTGTCTCTATGATCCCCTGCGGGGGTCTGCTTTCATTCCCTGTTATGTCTGTCAAACAGATCATTATTCAGGGAATGAATAACTGAGACAGAGCTTGACGCCAAACCTGCCGCAGCCATGCTCAAGAATAGGCTACCTATGCTGTGCTTCAGCTTGCTGTGCTTCAGCTTGCTTATGTCCAGTAAATTATTTATTCTCATTCCAGAGTTGTCTGACCGAATTATAATTATTCTATCTATTCTACATACAGGTATTTGAACCCAGAGCATGATGCAACTATGGCAATTTTGGATATTGCCTTACTTACTGGCTTTGAGCCTGACAAAAATGACCTGGACTCAGTAAGACTTGCATACACACAGTGTTTAATTATCACATTGATTATTGGTGGAAATAAGATTTGTTTTAAAATGAAGAGGATTGTCTTGTTAATTGTGCATCTTAGATTGTGTGTCTCTGTGTGTAGTTGTCCAAAGGACCTTCCCGAGTCATTCAGGGATATGAGACCAACACAGGGGGGTCATCTGAAGATAAAGACCAAAAAAGAAACAGAGGCACGCTCATCATCTACTTGGACAAGGTAGTTTTCCTGCTGAAGATTAATCACTCTGTATTCACCATTTCTATACCATGTCTGTCATTTGTAAAATCTTTTATTAATTCATAATGTCCAATTGTGTATCATTCAGTGGGATTCCTGATAGCCCAAAAGTCATAAATTGGTTGTGTGAAAATCAACCCTTCATATACCTGAAATATGATGGTATTTTTAAATCAAGTTAATTTGACAGTGCAGTCAAAGGGGCCAAAAGATGAGACTCTGCACTGTTCCATTTGGATATAAAGACGATGCCAGAATGGCAAAACATTTGGCTCTGAATTGACCAGAGATTTTTAATTGTATTAATGTAACACTACAGATACAATACCTAAGTGTGTCTGAGAATTAAGTGTTTAAGATGTATTTAATATAAATACAGATTTATTACAGTAAATAAAGTTTTAATTGGGATGCACTGATACCAGCATCAAGTATCAGGTCCATTACCATGCGCTGTATTCGATACTCTAGCACCCGATACCTCTTTACGGCAGTATGGTGTTCACCTCTCATCCCTCTGAAAAAAAAAAAAAGTCTGTCTTCTCCATTCCTTCCCATTGCTCCATCGTGTTTTGTCTCTGGTGCCCAGAACAGCTGGAGACCTGAGCTCCACACTCTGTTTACACGTGGCTGGCTATTTTCATAAACGGCGAATTTACTGGTTGCACATGTGTAAGTAGATGAAAAATGTATTTGTACACTCAAATTTTGGGGCAAAATGCCCACATTTAGGGGCAGTCTGGAGCCCTTTAATGGGAGCTAAAGTGGTAACAGCCATGTATAAAGTGAGATTGAAATGTAAACAGCAGATCACTTTGTCTTTCTGATGTTGATTTTACTTGTACAACGGATGCGTCATATCATACAATATTGCAGTTTTTCACCTCCATCATTAGTTTCTCTTCAACCACAACGTCCTGTTACCTGTAGGACCCTCTGACTGATTTATGACTTGCTTGTGCTAACGTGTGAAACTAATGATGACAAAGTGATGACAAAAAAAAAAAAAAAAAAATGGACCCAAATCCAGACCAGGCAGAGACAGGGATGCTGGGGTGAACAAAAGTTTTTTTTTTTTTTTTTAAAAGCAGGAACACAAGAACACGCAGGAACTCTAAGGCTGCATCAAGCATGAACACAGACTAACGCAGACGATGTGACAAAGGATAATGGAAAACCAGAACTACAGAGGTTAAATAGACGAAGAGAAACAAAGCAGAGGTGGGGAAATCAGCACAGGTGAAACACATTATGTAGGTAATCACATGAAGGAGCACACAGGAAGACAAGACAGGAACTCCAAAGTAAAACAGGAACTAAGGACAAATCATGACAGACACAAGACAATATGTCACTTAAGTTGCTCTGCCACAGTTTTTTTAATGGTACTGTTATATTTAAGGGTTATATATATGTGAAAAATGCGGCAAGGCTGTTTAAAAAAGTTGCAGTTAAATGTTAAAATGTCAGTAACAACATTATGTTATACTAAAAGTGTAATTCTATTTGAGTAAAATGTGTGGCAATGCCATATGGGATGTTCAAATGTCAGTAAGACAGTTTGTTACAGTGAGAGAATGAACAATATCTGATGAAAACAAAACACATTTTCAAAGTACTGGTAATTGTCAGAATTGGAATGGCATTCATAATGCCGTTAATAATTAATGATGGGCTCCAGACTGCCCCTAAATATGGGCATTTTGATCCTAAGATTTGAGAGTGTGCAAGTAAATTTTTACTTGTACTTGTATTTTTACTTATACGTGGTATTGGCGTGGTATAAGTACTCAGTGCTCTCGTGCTTGCTTTGAAAAAATGTGATGCCCCTCGTATTAATTCTTTAAATTCACTTAGATTTAGTCTTTCTCATAGTTTTACAAAGGTGTTACATAGGGTGATGGACATACGAAGGACAATTTGAGTTTGGTCTTGAATCAATCTGGCATTCAAACATGATGCCAAAATCAAGAATACAAATGCAATTTTGAAACTTGTAGCTTGTGAATTTACTGAGAGGTTATTTAGATTTAGTGACCTACACACCTCTTTTTATAATGACCACTTGAAAGTTGCCTTTAGGAATCTCCTCTTTATCTCCATGCAGGTGAAGTTAATGCAGTACAAATATGACATGGTATTAAACCATTTCTCTCTCTTTCTCTCATGTTCTGTACCTTTGTTTCTTCATAGATTTCTCACACAGAAGAAGAAGAGATCACCTTTAGGCTCCATCAGAAGGTGCCGGGTAACCGCCTACAACCAGCTGCTGTGACCATCTATGAATATTATGACCTTCACAATGAGAACGGTGAGTTTCAAAGCCATCCAGAAACATAGGGTATCACTGTGTATGAAACATACACACCAATTGATGGAACAGTCCACCAGTGGAGATCATTAGATCATTAGGGTTTACACCATACGTTTTATTGCTCTCTCTGTTTCATGAACAGTGTGTATGGTCATTGTTCTGTTAATAATATTTTACCAGCATTGAAGTAAACAACTCAACTTTATGGAGTGGTCCTGTGGATTTTATTTGAAGTGGATATAAATGTAATTGTTTGGAAAGCTACAGATATGCTGTTGTGTTTTGCCTTTAAATGTTTTATTCTACCATGTGGACGATCTAGATCCTCATCTAACAAACCTCTGTTTTACAGTGATGTGATCTCTTGTTCTTGATTGTCTTGTGAGGCATTTTACTTTATTAGGACAAGTGTGTAAATAAAGTATTTTCAGTGGTGTGGTAACACCTCTACTTGCTGTTGTAATGTATGTAATATTACATATTTGAGTTTCAGCATTCAAATATGTTGACACAAAAGAAAATACCTGTTTTAATAACTTTATTAGATTGTGCGTTTCGGCTTCTGGCCTTTATCAAGATGAATGGTTTAAAGGAATTCATTTCTGATGGACTGTAATGCTTCAAACAATTAGCAGAAACTATTTGTATTCCCTGTTGCAGATACAAATTGTGTGAGATTCTACCACCCAATAAGGCCAAGTGGAGAGCTGCTGATGCTGTGTAGACACGGTGAATGCACATGTGCTGAAGGTAAGTGACATGATGTCTAATGTAAACTCTTGAAGAAGCACTTAAAGCAGTATTATGGAACATTTTTACCATATGCATTCTTTATTTACAGAATAATAATTATATAATATATAATAATATGGTTAAACGACAGAGTGAAAACTAGTATGAGAGTATTGCAGGACACTATCAGGAGGAACTGATGGAAAGATCAATGATAGGCTTAAGTTAAGAGTTGGTGGGACGATTAACTTCTAGACTGGTGTTTACTGTATAATAGTGTAACAAGCTCTCCACATGTGCTCACTTGATTTAATCAGTTGTTCTTTTACCTTTCGCCCACGCATATTTCTAGAGGAATGCACAAAGCAGAAGAGGGAAAAAGTCAACAATGATGACCGTATTGCTCAATCTTGTCTGAGTACTCAGGACAGTAAAACGGATTATGGTAAGAGTGAGTAAGTGAGTGAGTGAGCGAGCGAGTGAGTGAGCGAGTGAGCAAGCGAACTAACAAGCAAGCTGCAATTTGTCTGTTCTCAGTGTTCAAAGTGAAAGTGGTGAACACAACAGAGGAATTGTCCACTGATATTTACACCATGCAGGTCGTCCAGGTCATCAAGGATGGTAGGTGTTAACCTCCCTTTAAACCTTCCTATTTTTAACTGATGTGAGATATCTTGCATTGATGGATACAAGAAAACAACGGTGTGATTGTAATATGTATATTATTACATTTAATGAGCTTCTTTCTTTTATCTTGGATGATACTGACAGGCACTGACAGGGGCGCTCTTGGTCGCCATCGTGAATTCCTCAGTTATAAACACTGCAAATGGGCTCTAGATCTGGTACCTGGCAAAACCTATCTTATTATGGGCGCGGACAAAGATATTAGGATCGACCCAAAGACTCGAACGTGAGTTTAGAGTGTGTGTGTGTGTGTGTGTGGGAGTGGGACAGAGAATGTGTCTTAGTATATAATGTTGTCTTCCTTTGATGTCCGATGTCAGTATCTTGCAAGCTTTGTTTCTCAGTCATACACCTTTTCATGAATAATGAAAACAACTTTGTACAAGCTGTGATTCTGTCTCTACATCAGTGACAGCCAGGGCGAGAGGCACTATGTTATCAACTTGTCTGTCTGTCCATACAACCCATTCTACTGAAGGTGATATCTCAGTAACGCCTTGAGGGAATTTCTTCAAATGTGGTGCAAACGTCCACTTGAACTCAAGGAGAAACTGGTTGCATTTTGGGTTAAAATGTCAAAGTCTGTCAGTGCGACTTCACAATCACTTTTTTGGGCAACTCAATTATCAAATATCTAATAGAATAAAATAGAATAAAATAGATAGATAGATAGATAGATAAGTATTCTCTGCAGACAAATACATAAATCTCCTATCCTCTTTTTCACTTTGATCTCCTCAGTCATCAATATGTGCTTGGTGAGAGAACCTGGATTGAGTACTGGCCGACGGATGAAGAGTGTCAGTCTCAGGAGCACGGCGATGTCTGTAAGGGCATAGCAGAGTTGAAGTACAAGTATGATAATTTTTTATGCAGGCAGTAATGAATTATGAAGACATAAAAAGTCCTTTTGAAAAAGTTACATGTATACATGAAACACAATGAAATACATGTATTTCATTGTGTAAAGTCTGCAATACCTTACACATGTCAAATCGATTTGAGACACATGTTGTGGAAATGCGACATTGATAATGTTGATTAAAATGTAATGGGCTTTTATCTCATGGTCTCTGTCTCATATAAAATCATTACAACATCTGAGCAGTGCAGTTGCACAGATGGCAGTGTCACTTAGCTGGATCAACATTTGGTGTATCAGATTGGTACAAACAACTGTCATGTTTCCCAGAGAAGGTATGATAACTTTAAGTTGTGATTTCCTGACTCCTTATACGACCTGTGTGAGGTTCATATTTATAGTTTGGAGTGAAATGTCTCAATTGGATGCCATGAAATTTGGCACGGGTATGATAAGTGACTCATTGCTTTTTGTCTAGCACCAAAACTGAAGTTCTCCAAACCTTTTGTACATAGCCCTCAAAACTACTCAACAGCCTGAGCTCCACTTTTCCATAAAGAAGCAATTGAAATGCCGCAGCACTTAGGGTGGCAAGCCAGTTCTTTCATGATTTGTGTCCCTGAAAATGTGGAATATGACACTATAAATGTGCAGAAAAGGAACATATTTTGAATTTTCATATATTCATAAGAAGGTATAGTTGTTTTTCCAAGTACCAAAACCCATCTCAATGTAGTTTGGCATCCATAATGCACAGCCTGCACATACTGAACCCAAGGCATTCACATATAGCTGCTGTGCAGACTGAATGAGCTGCTCTTTCACCTCTGCTCCTTTGACTTAACAGAGCAGACAGAGAGACTGGTAAGTGTCTCATTCTAAAAAGCTATTGGATGGAGAGGTCAGACAAAACACCAACAAGATTGCTAAAAGGATTAAATAAAACATATGTGTAAACCAAATCTTGCCATGAATTGTAGATGATGTGTCCATGTGGGCTGTAATGACACCACAGCTGGGGACAGTTTTATTGTGACAACATAAACTGTCCTGATGGCTTGTTTTTCAGCACAGCTTTGAAATACAGGTGTGTTTCTAGGTAGACTGGGCTTTAATAATTTCCTACTATAGCATCTAAACCTGCTTTATAATAATAAAAAAAGTCATGGAAATCTTTTTTTTTTCTTTTTGGAAACAATGCATACATCAGTCGTGAATAAATCAAACACTGTATATTTCTGGCTACCTTATGTCTTTGGATATGAAGAGAGATATGTAATGACACTGTTTACAACCTGAGAGCTGGGTTGACACTGGGTTTTTAATTGTGCCATCAGTATTTATTTAAATCCATATTATTAATCGAGTCTGTGAGGTACCTTCATTTTCTCAGAAATATACATTTTTCAAGAGGAAGAAAAGGGGGCGAGGACTTACCATGGTCTCTCCTTAAAGAGAAACGTAGACACAATGAAGTGCTTACCGACTGTAACGCTCATCACAGCAGTACCGGTCATTTGACCTGATGCGTGAAAAACGAACGTTAGAGGGCAGCATCGTGACACGGAGCAGCAAGTGCGCTTCAGTACATAAATATAGAGCGAAGAAGAAGACGATGACGTGTTTCCGTTTACAGTCCAGCCGCGGTGGAGTGATGTCGAAGATTTTGGAGAAGAAAAGAGCAGACTTTAAGTGACGCACTGGAGGACGGGCACCACAAGGCGCGCGGAGCATTCCGGGAACACCAAGCGAGCACTTTGTTCACGTAAAAGAAAAGCCGATTGTTTTCACAGGTTGAGGTGCCTCAGAAGAAAGCAATTCCGCTATGGCCAAGGTACAAGTGTTAAACGTCGCTGTACTGGACAACCCGAGCCCCTTTGGAAATCCGTTTCAGTTTGAAATAACGTTTGAATGTATGGAGGATTTGCCTGAAGGTAGGTATCGTCTTGAATTGCATATAATAGAAGTTAAGTCGGAATGTGAGAGCTGGTGTTAGCTGTTCATATACGAGCTAATTTTGCCTTTCTGGTGACTGTAACGCCGCGTGGAGGGTGGTTTTAGCGGGAGTAAGTGATAATCGCGTCGTCTTGCTCGACGACACAGATGTTAACTGTCGTTGGAGCTCGTTAGCGACATTTCATTTGACAAGTTGTTGAAAATTGGCGCTGGCGCGTTTGTGCCCGGCGTCCCGCCCCCTGCCTGCAGTGATTGGTTCCTAGACGTTCCGGAGTTATTTCCGCGACGCTGATTGGTTTATCACGTTATGTGAGTGTACTAACAAAAAAGCTTGACAACTTACCGCGAATCGCGCGTTTACACGGCAGGGAGGCAATAATAGTATTTTTTTTTATTTAATATGAAGAAATAGACGGTATATTTAAACATATGAGCCTTAACATTACAGAGTTAATCTAATAATGAAATGTGTAGGAAAAATATGCAGTTTTACAACCAATAGTAAGCCTAAGGAATGACCAGGCAAATAAAGAAATACATTTCAAGGTGGTAAACTGAAAAGCAAAAGCTATGTAAGTAAGCATGAAATGTCTTATCTGCTTTTTTCATTGTGATGGTGAGCTTAAATACTAAAATACAGCTCAAATCATCAACAATTCATGTTAGGCTTACTGGTATGAAAATATCTGTATCATAATGCAAATGGAGCTTTTTTTGTTATTGATGTAGAATCAGCAAAACATGGTTTGCCATCTGCAGGATCACCTATATGAAGTGTTTTTAAAATAAGCAGTTTTTTTAATAGCACACTCTTTAGGTGACACAAGGTTATACTTAATATTCAAGTAGACCTTCTTGTTTACCCACAAATAGTGTTTTATTATCATGCAAGTTTTGGACTAACAAAGACTTGAGACTGCTAAATTTTGAAGACGTGTCAATGTCCTCACAGATACTATGGAACAATCTGTGACAGTTATAAAGTTCACATTTATTTAGAAAAAGGTAAAGCCCTGAAGCTTTGGAGAAGGAAGTAAAATTAAGTTAGGTGAATTAAGTCAGTTGTACAAGATACCTGACTGCTGCCTTTCAGAAAAATAATGGTGTCACCTGCTCAATTGGCCAATTACAAAATCTCTTCCTACAGCAGAAGTTCTCTTAGGGTCATCCATAGTAATGTGATCAGCAAGGATCTGAGTAGCTAATAGATACACACAGGGATTTCACAGCCTTGTCTAATTTCTACTTTGAGGTAAAATCTGGGAGAAGTACAATTTCTTACTTCAACAGAGGAAGTAGCATTAGTACATGATCTCTAGGCAACAAATTGAATCGAAGGCAACTGGACTTGTATTTGTCTTAGGAAGACGTTTCACCCCTTATCCAAGGGGCTTCATCAGTTCACAACGCATCGGTCTGACTAGTCCTCACTAGTCTGACTACTAGTACATGATATTTTATTTGCACTACAAAATAAGTGCCAAATCAAATTATGAAAGGAAATTAAAGATACAGTCAGGCGTTATTAAGTCAAAGGCTTAATAAAAGTCTAGACTAAAAATATGACTAAATTCTGTTTGCAGCTTAGTATTTGGTAACTCAAACTGGGATGGAGAGGGCCCTCATTAATACTGCTGTGAAGATTTGGTTAAAAACAGCGCTATCTTTTAAAGATTGCGTCATTTCTTACTGTTGTCTTGTACGTGTGCTGTCAGACCTGGAGTGGAAGATCATCTACGTGGGTTCAGCTGAGAGCGAGGAGTACGACCAGGTCCTAGACTCTGTTCTGGTTGGCCCGGTCCCAGCTGGCCGGCACATGTTTGTGTTTCAAGTGAGTAGCCTGTAGTCACCTGTTTTCTCTCATCCTGTTTGTATATTTCTGTGTCAAAAATGTGCATGTGCATAAGTGTATTACATCCTCATTTTTTGATTTTCTTTGCTCTTGCACCATCTTAATATGTTTTCTGTTGTTGCCCTTGATGAGATTTCTTCCACTATGTGTTCTCTGCTCTCAGGCTGATGCTCCTAACACAGGGCTGATTCCAGAGAGTGACGCAGTAGGAGTGACGGTAGTCCTCATCACTTGCACCTACCGTGGACAGGAGTTCATCCGCATTGGTTACTATGTCAACAATGAATACACAGACCCTGAGCTACGGGAAAACCCACCTCTCAAACCAGACTACACTCAGGTAAAAGCAGACGCACAAACAGTAAATGACTTCTATCGCGGATAGAGTGGTATATGGAAACTGTTCACAATAATCTGTCCCTCACAAGAGATCTCAGTGTCTCCTTGTAGCCTTGGTCACTCTCCAGTGCAGACACTGTTCTTGCTTGCTCTCCGTTATGCACTTATATTTTTCGTATTCCTATTAGTATTCCTTTCACAAAATACAACACATCTATGCACTTCCTGCTACAACAAAATGACTGAGAGGACAACTTTTGTGTTGCAATTATTTACAGTTTCTTCAGAAAGACAATGAATATTGGCATGCATATAGAACCATGATGGGGGACAGCTCAGCCCAGCAAGTGCTGCAGCATGAACAAACTCTGAGACATAAATATGTTGATTCCTGAAAAATCCACAACCTGTAAGTGTGTTTAAACATGATGCTCCCTCTAATATCTTAAACCTGGATACCTGGGACTTTGTAGGAGATGGTGCAATCAGTGCTGTAAACAACTGCACATACATTTACATGACAGTTGAGAAAAAGAATTATGGCCTTAACCCAACTGTAACTGAACAATTGAAGTAGAGCCCTGTGTGGGACTGTTTTCTTCATCCCGCTCCTGCTCGCTCCCGCTGAATTTCTGACCATTACCACCCGCAGTCGCAATGTGTGTGTTACACTCCCGCCCGCTCCCGCAATGTGTATGTCCACTCCCGCCTGCACCCGCAAAACTCTGAGAATTTATGCCCGCACAATAATAGAGATGCATTGATTTTGTGTCTTCTCCTGTCCCGCAGGAGAAAACACATCATTTTATAGGCTATGATGGGGTTGTTTGTTTCGTTTCCCTGGCCTGCATGTCTTTTGACGCACTGGTCAGGGATAGCGCTCCTGTTTCATTGTTTTCATTTATTTTATTTTTTTACTTCTTTTGTTGACTCCATCGTCCTGTCGCTCCCGCAGTGTTTTTTTTAGCCGCCCGTTCCTGCCCGCAGCAAAGTTCAAACAGCCCACTCCCGCGGGATTTACGTTGGCGGGACCCAATCCCAATGCAGCCCTCTAAACTGAAGTGCATGTAAACGCAGTAGTCCAACTAAGACTGGACTACAGATCTGACTAAAACACCCAGATAATGCAGTTGGAAACCGGTTTTCGTCTGCATGTATACGCCTTAATCTGACAATCTGACAATGCATCTGCACATGCTTCACAAGTACAGACAGCACAAAGTGTAGCATAGCCACCTTTGTTGAGGACGCAGACACCATCAATTATTTGATTTTTCCGGTTACATGTAAACAGGGACAAGGACAGAACTCCGATGAGACAACCCCCCCCCCCCCCCAAGCTATTCGACTATTCGATAATTACTTCCTGACCATGTAAATTTTTGTGTGGGATGATTTTACTGAGATGCTTTCAATTATCTGCACTCATCTTGACAATGCTGTCATCACAGGTGATTTAAAAGGGATAGTTCAACATTTTGGCAAAGTCGCCTGTTGCCTTAATCCCTATAGTCATAGGCGTGGACAAGTTGTGACCTGCACGTTCACTATGCTATGAAATGACCATGTATAATTATGTAACATTACAACACGTGAAGCAAATACTCAAACTACTGCACTAAACGTGCGCTTTTGAAATCACTCCGCCCAGCAGCCATGTCTGGAATGTAGTTCCAGCTACGCATTTGCCTCGAAAACCAATCCGTCTCGTAACATTACATTATTATTTCATAGCGTGGTGAACCCTTTAAGGTACACATGGATACTATAGAACTTTCTTCCATATTAGACACATTTGATGTTTCTCAACATTTGAGAGAACCAACCTATGATTAAGGTCACACGCTAGATCTAGTCATTAGTAAAGTTGTTAACATTAGAAACATCATTGTACTTGATACTGTGTATTTTTTTCATCCATCAGCAACTCCTCAAATTGTCCCTGAGTTAGTGTATGTTGAAAAAAGCTACCACAACTACCACGATTTCGAAAGATGTGGATGATCTACGAAATTCCTGCACTTCTAAAATTGTTGATGTTATTGATGTCATTGCTCTGTCAAGGTGAAATTGATCAGTGATAAGCGAAAGGCACTATGGAGAAACACTCATTCTGTTAATGTTCAGAAAAGGGAGGGTTGGAAAGCAGAATGAAAACGGAATAAATCAAAGCTCTGCATTCACATTGAGTTTTGTAGAGAGAGTGAAAAGGTTGGGACACATGGACCTCATTTGTGTTGTTGTTTTCTGCCGCCCTCTGGTGCTCTGAGCAGGCAACAGCAGTTTGTAGTCAGTTTTTCATTCTATTTACCCAATGCAACAGTGTGACTGCTATTTCTTTTACTATATGTGTGTGTGGTTTTGGAGACACCTAGTGAGAGCAACCACAAAGGCAGTTGTTAGTGCTTTGGCAGGTGATTATGTCTGAGAACAGATTTTGTCCCTGTGATACCATCACAACTATACAAGATGCAGCCACCAAACTAAGCAGCTGTGATTAAAAAAAAAAAAAAAAAAGGCCAAGTTCAGAGCTAAGCATGATGTGACCTGTGAGTATTTAGTACTAGACTGATTATGTTGCAATGTGTAGTACTCATGTATTATTGCTTTAGTGACCACTCCATCCGTATGGGTCAGAGTGTTGACAGCTGTTTCCATGATCCCGTTGTAATATGGTTTTGTTGTTTTCTATTTATTCTAAGGGAAACAGCAGTTTAATCACAGATGAGGTGCATTTCATCATTTTAGTACTGGTGTCAACAAACTCAAAGACGCCCCCTAGGAACATTGGTATTAAATTTCATCTTTCATGTCGATTTACTCCTATTTATAGTGTTTTGATTTAACAGCAGTACCCTGCATCTTCCATTCTTTGAATTGTGTTGTTAAACTCCAGCATCGTTCTTGAAATTAAACCAATATTTTTTGAAAATGCTTTAGTTTTGGTTCATTAACCAGTTCCACCTCAGAAATGTGTGACACATTCTCTTGTCGTCATTCATACAATCAATTGATCCCTCCTCTAAGATGAGAATGGGAACAATATATTATTAGTGACTAAGATGTTCAAATGTGAGCTGGCCACAAATGGTATTGACACATTTGTGACAGTCTGCATTACAAGGTGTTCCCTGAGCTTAAAACCTGAGTGTACACCAGGCAGGGAAGGTGTGATTAAAAAGTTGCATTAATGGAAATGTAAGATTCTTTGTCATCAAATTTTGATATCTGACCCAATGCTTTTGTCATTTCAGCTCCAGAGGAATATTTTGGCCTCCAACCCCCGTGTGACCCGTTTCCATATCAACTGGGAGGGCTTGGCAGACAAAATGGAAGACAGCGAGAACGTTGACCCATCCCCCAACATCAGCGGCATGCTCCCTCCATCCTGTATACCAGGAAAGATGCCATCTCTTGGGCTGATTCCAGACAACTCGATGGACTGCATGTAAGAATAATCAGATTAACGTAATGGACATGAAACTCTTCTTATCTGTACACTTAACCACATCGCAAACACACATTTGGACAAGGAGGCCATGAATGTATCGATGTACCACATGGCCATGAAGACAAAGCATGGACATGGAAACAAGTGCACTGTTTTTATATGGCATAAACAAATGGGATGGATCTGGAATTGCTGAGGTGTTTTTTGTTTTTCTGCCCACTGTCTCTTTCAACACAACAAGAGATAAACACAACCAGCATTGCCTTATTTTATGTATTATAGTGAAGATAAGCCAAGAGAGAAATTTTGAGTCACTGGGGTGAGGCTATCTTAAGACAAGACTGCCATGTCCTCACAGCCGTGAAACTCGCAAGTCATACGCATACGCTGATGTTGACTTGTTTGGTATCCTTACTGTGCTGTTCATTTAGTACTCTACAGTGCAGATCCAGGCGATGGCCTTTACTCTGTGTGGCAGAATAGGTGTAGCATTAGTTTGCATTGTTCTGAAGGTATGTGTCATCTGATGTAAATCAGTAGCATCTGGAGTACCTCTGGAGACAAATCATGGCTTTACAATATGGGCCATGTTCAGGGGTGTGTTGCACAACATAGTTTTACATGCATTTAGCTGGATAGCTGATGCAGAGTACTGTGTTCTCACAAGTTTAATTCTTGAGTTGTCCAGATAATTAAGTAAATCTCCTGCTCTTAACAGGTCCAGTTCAGAAACAAGTTTTCTAAAATGTTACATACGATGTTGGTAATTAAGCACAAAACATGGAGGTAAATGAGACCAAGAAGATATGGAGGTGATATTGCAGTCAAGTTGTTTTTGATAATTTAGGATTACTGTAAATAATGTTTACCAAGTGCTTATTTTGCCTTCAGGATAAAAAGCCTTATTTTCTTTTTGTACTTACTATATATATATATTCTGTTTCTGTATCTGTTACACATGGGTCAATAAAGTTCGTTTGTGGATCTTGTGCTGCATTCTGGTAATCACCACGTCTTACACTGCTGCTTCCCATCTTGACTGGTGAGGAAAGAAGCACAGCAACAGCATCAAGACTCAGCCTGTCTGTTAAGCGCCTGCGTGCGGGCATGCATCGACCCACTCTTTCCCCTCCCCTCTCTGCCTCCTTTCTTTTTTCCAATTTCATTCATAAAATGCAGCAGCATCACACCACCATCTTCACTCTAGCCTCATGTTGCTGGGCAACTGCAGCACAAAAGGGAGGGGAACTGTCTGCTCACCCATTTTATCTCTGAGTTGAAGAGACTAACTCCTCCATCCATCCATCCATCTGTTACTTTTGTCTGCTTCTCACATGTCTACACTGCTTAGCAAGACCCTGAATGTTTAGAACGAGAGGCCAGGTAGCTCGAGTCCAGGCCTTATTAAATGCATTCATATCTGGTCATGCCCTCTCGCAGCCACCTGTTGTGGCACTCCAATAAGTTGATGAACAGTGAATTAACCAGACAATTCTGACTGTGAAAATGCACATTTTAGCTTCTCAAATGTTAAGCTCTGTCTTTTATGAACAAGAGTGTAGTTCTTCAGAGCTGTATGAAGCCCAGACCCGTACTTACAGACATTGCTCAAAGCCTTTTAGAAAAAGACTGTGCTAATTTAATATCCAACAAAAGGTGGATTATACATCAGTAACCTGTGCATATTAATGCAGGTAGCTGTGGAGCCCTAATATGATGGTGTAAGACTGCAGTAGTTGTTAGGATCTCAGATTTGGAGCATGAGTGTTTGTTAATTTAAGTTTAAATTCAATTTTGCCAATATGAGCTCATTATTATTATTGAAATTGGATATTCAGATGCAAATCTATGTGAAATTATGCCTTTTGAGGTTCTGCCTAATAATGAGTCCTGGGGCATCTGCTGCACTCAGCCTGTAGGTAATCCAGGTGTGGGGAGAGGATGACAGTATTGCTGCTGGACATTCTGACTGTAAAAGGTCGATGGTTGACACACGGTTGTGTGTGTGTTCGTCCCAGCTGTGATTGTAAAAGGATTTGACGTGTATTTCATCTAAGTCATTCATTTCCCACCCAGATAAACTCTCCCCTACATGCACGGCTGTCTGCGATCTGTTTAGAAGTCCTGCCAGCCAGACCGCGCCGCGCGTGCATTAAATTCTGACCAACATTTCTAAAAATAGCTTGCTGTTGACGTCACTTAGCCAAACGTGTCTCAGTCGCTTGGCGGCGATTGTGGTGGAGGGGGTGGGGGGGTAAAAGAGAGGAGAGGGAGGGCTTTCCCCCCCCTCATTTATGGAAATGTAGGGGGGGGCGCATTCCTGTCAACCACCACTGACAGCCAATAGACATCCTCGCATTCACTGAGATTCCCACGGTTCGTCCGCTCCGAGCCAATGGAGGAGAGAAAGAGGAGAAAGTGGGCGCGTACGTCGTCGGGAGGAAAATAATCGCTGACGTTCCTCTCGCTTGTTTTTTGTAGGGCGGCGGGATGCTGCGGTTGTTGATGGGCTGATGAGGGCCAATCAGAGCGCTCCTCGGCACCGGGGCTGTGGATAAGTGACCAATCTGTGCTTCAGCTCCGACTGTCAATCAGCCAGCTCTGGAGAGTGGGCGGGACGTTAGCTCGGCTGTAGTTCCGTCATCTCGCTCGTGTCCGAGGCTACGGGGGGCCAATGTTGATTTGGGCGATTATCCGTCGTTGTCGGACCCCGCCGATGTTTAATTTTTAAAGGCTGGGTTCGCTAACGAAAAGTGTCAGGCACACAATTGACAATATTGCATCCCCGTCCTCGGTGTAGCTGGGTTTTTTTGGGCTGGGGGAGAGGTGGGGAGCCGGGGGGCCTCGCTCGGCGGGGGCTGCAAGGAGGGACAGGAGAAGACTGGATCCTCCGTGTTCAGGCCAACTGCGCCGAGCTCGGCCTGACAGTCCAGCGGAGCCCCAGCGACCGAGATACCACAACGACAGCTCCCCGTGGTTTAAAGCTCGACATCGGTCGCCGGTTGTTGGTAACCGTGGAGAGTGAGTGAGCCCGCTGCACTATCCGGTCTCGCCGTGGCACCGCATCAGCAGCTGTCAGGTTATTAAAGATCAAGAGTTCGGAGTTAGCGCTCGGTACAGCTGGATTTAGGAAATACCGTTCAGACCTAATCGAGCTTAGACCGGCTTGAGAAGGCTGCAGGGCGGCCGAGAAGCCACCGATCGCCCGTTGACAAGTTGTCATCATGGGCAACGCGCCCACGGCCAGGAAGGGCAACGAGATGGAAAGTGGTGGGTACCGTCGCCAGCACGCATTACTCCTGGGCAACACCTGCTCTGTTCCAGCCTCATGACATGATCCGAGACGATGTGCTACAACAGGCTGTGTTAGCTTCACATAACAAGCCACACACAGATAATTAGAGGCCTAGTCCTGCCTTCCAGTTCATTAAGACCCACTCGTACGTTCATGGCAAGTCGTTATTGCTGCAAAAGAATTAGCTTGTGCCGCGAAAGCTCCCATGAACCTGCAGATGACATGTATTTGTGTTTGTGAGCAGTATTTCGACACAGAAATGAAGTGTAGTAGGAGAATTGCTCTGTCTTTCTTCGATCTGTGTGGATGCTATGGCAGGATCAAATGTCTTCCCCTGACTTGAATCATTGTGTGAGCTGCTAAACAGCCGACAGCAATGTGCTTTGGAAAGAGATGCTACTGAAAATGTGTGTGGGTGATCGTAAACGAATATGGGGATCCTAATCTGTGACTGTTTTGTTAGGTGGGCCCATAACGGTCTGCAGGTCTGGATGAACTAGTTGAGATGTGTACACTCTAGCCCACTGTTAATTCAATGGGGTACTGATCAGTGGATCTGGCTGAATAGCGTGGCATTCACAGCATCACATTAGTAAAACAACCGTGGTCTTTTGTGGTGGTTTATCATGAAAAAGGCATGTATCTTATTCTTTAATCAAATATTGGCTGGCAGAGATGGCTACCATATGCATACATGAAGTGTTTGCTGCAGCTGTCTTATCAACCAGATATATTCTCCATCAGGCAATTGAAAGAATGTGATATGGTATAAGAAGCTCTGAGGGTATGAATCTGTCTATTAGTGTTTCTATGCTTTTCTTAGCCATGCTTCTTCAGGAATGTAAGTCCTTGGCCCATGGCAGGAAGTTAGGAAACATTTCCAGCCAGCCCTAAATGGTAACATGTCTTTAGGAACTGTGCTTGAAATGAACCATGTGTGAAAAAACATTTGCTTGGTTATTGTTATTTTTGATATTTGCATCAGTTACTTTGGTTTGCTACTCCACTGATTTTGTATTGCACCCCCATAAAGTTGAGCAGACTAAAAACAGAATGGTCAAAATCAAAGCAGCAGAGGCCAAGATATCCTGACCTGTTAAATATTTGAGGTCTTGGGTCTGACATGTACTGATCCCTATAATGTAAAGGTGGTCTTCAGAATACAGATGTCACATGGGTAATGTTTTTTTTTTTTTTTTCATGACAAGTAAACCGATGGTTTTGTGTAAAATCAGTGCAGGGTCCCTGCAGTTGGTAGAGAATCAGCCCAGTAGTAATATTGAGGTTCATTCTCCCACCTTCAAAAGTCTCCATTGGACTTGATTAACTGCAGAGCATTTGTCACAAATTGTCACGCACCAGTCTCTTTTTATTGGCATCCAAGTTGTTCAAAGTTTAACCAAAAGCATTATTACCAGGAAAGTCCTAGAACTTTAAAGAACATACCATGTAACCACTTGAGCGTAGTGTCTTACACCCTGTCCTTGTTTTTCCTGTGCTGTGTATCAGTTAAAGGCATAAATGATCATATAATGACATTATATAAGCTTGGCTTTATTTCTTTAAACATACTCTGGCTGGCTACAGTTGACATTAGAAAACATTTGTATTTATTTTCTGGATTCTTACACACATGCTCATGTACACCATTCAAACCTTTCATCTGTAAAACTAGTGGCTTTGTCATCTACAGTCAAGGAGTTCCTTGCTAAAGCCAAAGAGGACTTCCTCAAGAAGTGGGAGAATCCTGCACAGGTTAGTGTGCCCATGTGTGTGTCTTGTGTTCATATACCGTGATCCACTATCCTTTGTTTTTCATAGTTTGTCAATCAAGATTGGTGTGAGCAAAGATGTATATGTAGTTTGAGTGTGGGGTCATCTCCTTATTTTAAAAATGCCCCTTGTCACACACATTTTTGTATTGAAAACGCTAAGTCTATTTGTCATACACTGTATATATATCTCTTACACATGATGGACATACACCATACATGTGCTGGCAAACAATACATACTGGAAAAACAATGAACTAAATATAAAGTAAGTTGAAGCATGGCCTTGTGCGTGCACATTTCCAACAACGAACCAAGTTGCAGGAAGAAACGTGGTCAAACATGATATCACAGTGAAGTTGACCTTTGACCTCATCACTTCATCATAGACGTTTAACTTAAATGGGAACTATGCTACATTATTACCTCAAATAAACAGCTTCAGAGTAATCGTGATGGTTAAATAAATGACTTGTAACTTGTTACAGAGAGAATGGAGGCTCTCTGCTCTCCACCTAGCATCTCTTAGCCGAAAACCAACCTTGCAAGATCAGAGCCTCCAACCCGGTGTCCCAGCTCTTGACTCGGTAGCACCATGACACAAACGCGCTACGTAACCCTTAATCTCTTGTTTATGACAGATAAGACTACACAAATGCACAGTTCATAACGCATATGTGATAAATAACATTATCCTTCGCTCTATTGATTGCTTGCTTGTCAGCTTCATTGAAAACAAATGCACATGGCCTAGAGGAGAGTTTTTGCAAAACAGCGGAAAAGCGACCAGACTTGCATAGTTCCCCTTTAAGAAATGTCATAATCAGTGTAAGGACTCACAATGTCCATTGGCTACCAAATTCCTATCAGTTTATCTTTGAGTCCAAGATGTGAGGCCAGATGTGATGAAATTCCCACTGGGCCTTGCTGATACATTGCATTTGGGGTCTTTGACCTTTACCCTCCAAAAATACAAATCAGTCCAACTGTACAATTTTGCAGAATTTGAAAAAATTCACTCTAGGTGATGCCGCATTCATTAAAATGGGATGGCGGACAGACTGACAACCAGAAAACCCAATGCCTCCGGGCCTGGCTGTCACTGGTGCGGAGGCATTAAAAAAAAACAAAAAAAGAACAACTTCCCACACCACAACCCCCAGCATCCCATTTTCACAAAAATCAACTAACCCTTTTTGTTTTGTCTGTTCAGAACACTGCTTGCCTGGAGCAGTTTGAGAGGTTGAAAACCCTGGGCACGGGCTCATTTGGCCGTGTTATGCTGGTGAGGCACAGAGAAACAGGACAGCATTATGCCATGAAGATCCTCAACAAGCAGAAGGTTAGTCTGGGTCAGGGGTCACAGTGGGAAGGAGCGTGGTTCGATGTACCTGTCGTTTACAGACATTCAGCTATTGCTCCTACAGGTTGGCCATAGACAACACATACATGCCATTGATGTAAAAATTGTATTTACCAGGTCTGAGACATTTATGGAAAACAAGTAAAGACCTTGAGCTCATTGTGCATGCTAGTGTTAAGACACAAACACAACAAATCTAGGTGCAAGCCTTTTTTTCCCCCAGGGAACCTTTATGAATGGTGCTGAAGCAGACATTGGCCACAGTGTCAGAGCTGAGGTTGTCTTTATGCTGATCATGTCACAAGCGGAGTAACTTTGATGCCCTTTCTTTTTGTTTTTTTACATTTATAACATAATATAGATGTCTGTACTGCCCGTTGTTGACTAATTGGCCAAGCCTGTAAATATTATACCTGAAAGTTCAGGTTCTTAATCACATCCATCAAAATTCCTGTTTTGACATAAAGCTGCTCTGCTCACTGATTCGTAGCACCGCCCAAAGACACACAGCTCCAATGAACTGTACATTAAGTTGACTGTAGCCTATAATCTCAATGCAAGTATGTTGTGTGCTGGCAAGTTAACCTGCTTTTCAAAGCATATTTAGAGAGTTGTTAAGCCACACTGCACATTTGCAATTTGAATGAAGATAAAGTGTAATGCAATGCTCTAGTATGTTACAATACAGTAAATGTATGGGGGCAGACTGTATTATATGTTTTATAAGGTTAAGCTACTATTGGAGTAAACCTGGGAGAAAACTCTTTTTGAAAATTAATGCTTCCATGAGATCATTTGAAAATACAAATGTTGGTGGTAAATATTAAAAAGCAGAATACTTAGGAAAATGGTGAAAATATTTTTACCAAACCTAAAGCTATTATTCACATTATAATCACACAGTGGAAAAGATTGGAATTTATTAATAGAAGTAAATCTTTATATAGAATCTTTAAATGTATTCATAGGTGTTGTAAAAATATGTGTCTATATGTGTGTTTGAGCAGTGGTACAACCTGTTCAGGCAGTTCAGTGAAAATACAGTGGCTGTTGGGTCTGATCCCTGAATCCAATACAAAAACAAAAACACAACTATTGACAGTGTCAAACTTAATTTTGATGTTTTACAGAACAGTAAATTGAATCGTACCTTGGACAAATGTGATGCATCACATGCACTCTGATGAAAGAAATGTTTCTTTTTGTTCATTTATTTATTTAGCAAGATAACGACATTGCCAATGTCTCCTACCCTCTGCCTTCTTCCCTCTCTCTGCCTCTCAGGTGGTGAAGCTCAAGCAGATAGAACACACTCTGAATGAGAAGAGGATTCTTCAGGCTGTCAGCTTTCCTTTCCTGGTGCGGTTAGAGTACTCGTTCAAGGTATGCAGAATTTCAGACAGTGTTTGTATGTGTTTGTGTGTGTGGGTGGATGTGTGGATGATGAGTTACTAGCTAAATTTCCCCTCCATCTACTCACCAACTTCCTTCGCTCTCACTAGCTCTGCCTCTGTATTTGTGTTTCTCTTTTATGTTTCTGAAGGTGGTCCATTGAAAAAAATAAACACAGCACCTGGCACAGTTGTCTCATGGCAAGTTTAACATCTGCATACAGCGAGTGTGCAGAAACACACACTGCTTAGCTGTCATTCAGCAAATCGAATGCCACAAACAACTTCTAACTAATGACAGTGCGCATGAAGTGTCGCGTCATGTCTTGATTTGCATTTGCTGCAGTTAAGTAGTAACAACGATTTCAGTCACTGAAAAACAAAACGGTAAAAATTAACATTGAAAAATATAAAAAGTCAAACCAAAACAATGAGCTGAAAGAGGCCACAGCGCCCTGTAGAGCTGACGGAAACTGCAGAGACCAGTTTGTCAACACCTTTCACATCTACACATTCTCCACTTACACACATCGCTCACTGCTCTCTTACTATGAACATATCTAACATGTAAACAGTGTGGTCACTCCTGGTCAGCTTATCATTCAAGACCACTCCCAGGTCTTTACAATGTCCTGTGTTATCAATAAACAACAGGCCCAACGTATGTTATTATAAAAGTCTGCTGTTGTCTTTTTAGGCTTTAGGTGAATGATTAACTCGAGGTATTTCCTGGCGCGCTGATCTGTCAATTTACTGATCGCATCCCTATTATCACTGCCATCATCATTGCCCATTAATCCTATTAAGAGCAAGTCACCACACCAGCAAGCACAGAGTGAGGCGAGCTTGGTCTGCCACATTTGCAGTCATCTGAGGCACACAAATATTTGTCTTCTTTAGCCTTTTGCTCTCACAGTCCTTCTTTGTCAGTGGCTGTTTGTACCCATACGGACTGACCTAGCTGAAGGCGATACTCCAATTAAGGCCTTATTCTGGTTAAGCTGTTTAGATGCACCGTGGATGCCCTGGGACTGAATATCCTTGATGCCTCAAATAAACCTATTAACAGAATATTCCTGTCCATGTGCACCGTCCAGCACACAGATGGAAGACTCAACAACAAACACATATTAGCTGAGGTGGAGAACTGGGTTAGGAGTGAAATCCTTGTTGAAGCTACGAAGCTAGTGTTATGTAGCTCTACTAAAGCGTCTGAAGAAAACAGTAGACACAGTTACTCACCTCTTCATCTGGGATTTTATATAGTTAGAACTTCAGTTTGTGAAAGTCGGTGGATTTTTTTTGCACTGGCCAACAAGATATAATTTCCATGTTGTGCAGTAGCCCAGCCTTGTGTGTGCATGTGTGTGTTTGGTGGGGAGAGAGAGTGTGACAGGAGTGAGTGTCACTAACAGGTCCTCTGTCTTCCCCAGGACAACACTAACCTCTACATGGTGATGGAATATGTACCAGGTGGAGAGATGTTCTCCCATCTACGGAGAATTGGCAGATTTAGGTTAGTGCCTGAATGCAGCGTCAAGTTTACTGCACAGAAGCATATTCAAGGCACTTGCATAAGTAAACTGGAGAGCTGTGTTTTCTCAAATTAGCCCTGCTGTGCCCCACTCTATCCTCTGATGTTCTACTGTATTCTGCCCAGATCTGTTCTTCTTCTTTTGTTTTCTTCAGCCATGTTCATCTCTCCTCTGGTCTGTGTTTTATTGTGTGTGTGTATTTGTCCGTCTGTCTGTCTGTGTGTGTTTAGTGAGCCTCATGCTCGGTTCTACGCTGCTCAGATCGTTCTGACCTTTGAATACCTGCACGCTTTGGACCTGATCTACAGAGACCTGAAGCCTGAAAACCTGCTCATAGACCAACAGGGCTACATCCAGGTAAATAACATCTCAATAACAGTGCGTCTCTCAGCTGCAGACAACACAGTATTAACCACAGGTGATGGTTTGAAGGTGATCTGTGACTTAGAGGAATTCCAATCTACTTTTTTTTATTTATTTGTTTATTTTCAATAATTGGCTGATAAATCAGGGCTCCCTAATGTTTTGCCCTCGTAGCACTGGCATGTCATTACAGCAGAAAGAAGACACTCCGTTTATGCTATACTTATACATTTATAACATCAAGTGAAAGGCAGGAGTTTTTACATTTCACGTTTTTGCGAGTGAGGCTGAACAAAAACATCACATGACTGCTTTCTGGTTACAAGTTTTGCTTTTCTGACTGCTCATGATGGCCATTATCCACTCTGTGAGAGAGGGCTGGCAGTCACAGCGCTGCCTATCCACAGCAGTCCAGGTGGCTGCCGTACACAGATGCCAGAGGTCTATCAACTCATTCCTGCGTCTTATTATTATCATCACTGGTCAAGTTGACTGTTCACGCTCAAAGGAACTGCAGGGCTCCACAGAAATTACCCAGTGTTCCCGACAAGCTGTCCGTCACTGAACATGTGGGTAGAGCAGGTCGTACACTAACCAGAAGGTCAGTGGTTCGATTCCTGGCTTTTTCAGTCTGCAGGCTGAAGTGTCCTTGGGCAAGACGCTGAACCCACACGATGTATCATCATGTGTGAACGGTTAGACACCATGCGCAGTATGTACCAATACACAGTATGAATGTGTGTGCGAATGGGTGAATGTGACCAACAGTGTGAGGCACTTCGTGTGGTCCCTGATAGGGGGATGCTCCGATCGGGGTTTTTGAGGCCGATCACCGATCTCTGAAATCAGTATCACAGACACCGATATCGATCACATGGTGTCTATTTGAACGTGAAGCTTGCTTTTTATAGTGTAGCATTAATTATTAATTTATCTATAAGTTATTCTTAACACTGTATATTAACCATAATGAAATTAAAAGATCAGAGAGTATCTATTTTGAGGCTCAGCTCAAGACTCAGCCTCAACAATTATCTTCCTGTGGAAAAACAAATAAAATTGTCCATTTACCATCATCACTCTGGCTGAGATTCAGTGTGATGTTCTGTGGCTAACATTATCCATATAAGCTGGCTAGCTTTAGCACACAGGTGAATCTTTAAATGTGTGGATCAGTTGATCTGAGTGGCATAACCTCCCAAGAGTCAGCAGCTGATGGAGATTTGCCAAGGGTAACATGCAGTAGATTATGGTAAGTATGAATTGTACATAACAGTAACAGGTTAGACACGTAAAAGTTACGCACAGAATCCTTCTAGCAGATTAGTTTGTAGGTCAATTTCATACTTTTTCCCTTAACACTAAAATTGTGTAGCTACAGTAACTTCGTGAGACACAAAGTTTTAAAAAGCAGTTTTCAGCTCTGTGTAGTCAGAGTCAGTCTGGGGGAGCAGTCGTTGCCAGTAATGGACAGTTGGTGTGTGATCGCCTGTGTTTTCATTACAAAATATGTGATTTAGATGGTGGAGCTCAGCAGTTAAGTGTCGGCTTGTCTCGTCTCCCTGCAGGTTGTGTGTCACTGCGTCCCATGTGTCATCTAGGGCTGTCAGTCTCCCCCCAAATCAGATTCAAATTTCTAATGCTTCTTATGTTAAATATTTGAATTATATTTAAATTTTTAATGTTGTTGTTTGTTTTCTTTTAGCTCATATATACACATATACCAGCTTATTATTATGTCCTGCATCCACCAGAGGGCATTCCAACCAAATCTGTCATGTAACATTTGCAGCACACTTAAGTTTTACCAACTCAATATAAAACTTCAGGAAGGGAAATCGAAATATTACAAGGCAGATACAATATAAGGCTAGAAATGTGGATGGATGGATGGATAGATAGATAGATAGATAAGATATAATGCCAGAACTATTCAAGCAACGATGTTTAATGAAGAAGCCGATATGATCGATTATTCAAATACGTACATTGTTACTGTAAGTCTCAAAAAAACAACTCTTCATCGAGAAAGACAAGCAGGCAGTTTGAATGTTCTCGTTTTTAAAATAATTCAAATTCAGTTTTCGAATAAGAAAGTTTGTTCTGACAGCCCTTGTGTCATCACAATAAAAAATCAATAGAAAAACTTTGACTGACTGTCCAGACAGGTGTGAGGTGTGACTCAAACTCTGTAAAGGTGTGTGTGATCCATCATAAACTCCTGTATGTGATTTCTAAGTCTCTAAAAACAACTAACAGGCAGATGTGCACACCTGCAGCTATGGTCATGGTGTGTATTTCCAATGACCTGTATTAGCTGAGTGGTATGCCCCTGGCACGTTGGTGCTGTCACAATGCACAGATTCTGCTGCCCCCTAGTGGTGAACAGTGGAATGAAAACTGGTGAAACCCTTCACTGTCTCAAGATGCTCACTCTTCTCCCTTCCTCAGAGAGTATGTCTGCTTGTTTCTCTTTTGCTCGCGCTCTTACTCACCTTCCTCTTGTCTTTGCTGTTTTCTTCCTCTTCTCAGGTGACAGATTTTGGCTTTGCCAAACGTGTAAAGGGTCGGACCTGGACACTGTGTGGTACCCCAGAATATCTGGCCCCAGAAATTATTCTCAGCAAGGTGAGCCACCATTGTTCCCCTTTCTCCTCTGTGTGAATATTCAGCTGTGTCCTTTCACAATGAAACATCCTGCATTTGAACAAAAGGTGACAAAATATTGCACAAACTACTCAGTGTGTGCCCCTGTCCACCCCCCCCCCCCCGACCCCCCCGATGTGAAGCATAGTTTAAACTTAAACTTAAACTTTATTTATTTATATAGCACCTTTCATACATATAAAATGCAACACAAAGTGCTTTACAAGTTAAAAAGAAAGGTTGCAACATCATTTACCAACAAAAAAGGACACGTGGTGTTAAACTTATGGGCTATAAAAACCTCATCAGTGTTGTTGATTGGTGAATTGAGCGCCGCCCAGCGGGTTGAGACATTTTAGGAGGTTTAATATTTAAGGTGCAAAGTAATGGTAACTGGTAGATTATTATTGTGCATCTGCATTGACCCGATTCTGAAGTGGCAGCAATAATTAAGGAGTGGTGGGCTGCCAGCGCTTAATGTACACAGCTGAAACCCTGAACTAACTCATTTCAGCCCTGTTTGTTGTTGATAATTTGACTCGGCAGGAATGTAACACATGGTAGCTGTTTTGTCGGTGGTATTTTTTGTCCTGCTTCTTTCAGACTACTCTGAGCTTGTGGGTTTAAGTAGTGTTTGCTAAAGGATAGACAACTCACACACACAAATACAAGAAGTGCACAATAAAGTACAGTACAGTACAGAACAGAACAGCAAAACAAACATTTCAATCTAAATTTCAATGATTTGGCTGATAGCATGGTGGTATTAACTTCTCAGAAATGTGTGTAAAATGTTTGATTTGTAATATTACATAACATTATAAGACTATTTCAAATAATGTGATATTCAGCATAACAACAAGATCTGTTGGCTCTGAATCCTCAGATGGGGGCAATGATGTGCCAGTGAACAGTGTGTAGTGACTTCATAGAGCAAAAAGGATGCTGAGGTTGATTGTTTGACACGTTTAACAAAAGAATCTGAAGACTTCCAAAACATTTATAAGTTTTTATTAACAAAAAAAGATGATCAACTCATCATGAAGTGCACAAACTTATAATCATAGCAATCAAAGAAAAATAGCAGTCAACAAAAAATATGGCGACCCAGCTCACCCTCTCTCTCCCTCTCTCCTATATATATCTCCTATATCCATGTGACTAGCTGTCCCCCTACTCAGTACGACCACATAATAAGTGATATCATAACCGAAACAAACAACCCAAAAAAATAACAATATTCCTTCCCCTTATCAATGGCTCCTTCACAATGATATTGGTGATGGACAAGCTCTGATCAGCTGATTGTAATGAAGTGCTGCTTGTTGTGTGTTGGAGCTGCGCTGTGATTTGAATGAAGGAGATCGTCGGAGATCATATTACTGCTTTTGCCAGTTTCACGGGGTGACGATAGGACAATCAGACTATGGTTAGGCTTGTGTTACTCTAGATGGGGGCACAAATAAGTGCTCTTAACCAATATGAAAACACTGTTTCCATAAAACAAATAAGTCATTCTTGATTTATAAGATCTCCTTTTGATTGCCAGTCTGACACTGTCTTTTCTCCTCCCCTCTCTTTTGTCATCTACCAGGGGTACAACAAGGCGGTCGACTGGTGGGCGCTGGGCGTACTCGTCTATGAGATGGCGGCAGGATACCCACCGTTCTTTGCCGACCAGCCCATTCAGATCTATGAAAAGATCGTATCAGGGAAGGTGAGTTTGTCTGACTCAAACTGGTCGTGTCACGCAACTAAGTATTGGAAGAAACAAGCAAATTTGAGGCCATATCAGTTGTGTTTTTTAATTCAGTTCAGCCTGCTTTGAAAAAGGGTTTACTAAGAGTTTAATTTTCTCCTTAATTAGCATCACTTTGCTGCTGATGTAGCCTCTGAATAACTGTCCTGTTTGTCTATATCCTGTCAATGGATAAATGCACAAAAGTCTTAAACACAGTCTGGACATAAAACAGGCAGGAAGCTTGTATGTATCCGAGGCAGGCGCAGCTCTTACTCTTCTTTTTTCTTGTGCTTTATTTTAATGAGGGGCTTTCTAATGATTCCACTGCATCTTATGGTTAAACACATGCATGTATGTCCACACATGCACACACACACACACACACACACACACTGTGCACTTTTCCACTTTATGTTCAAGATAAATATCTGTGTCAGTGCCACCATATAATCATAAATGTGAGTCACTGACTACCTGACTGATTCACTGACTGACTCACTGGCTCACTGAATGACTGATTCACTGACTGACTGATTCACTCACTGTCTCACTCACTGACTGACTCACTGACTGACTGATTCACTCACTGACTCACTCACTGACTGATTCACTCACTGACTCACTCACTGACTCAATCACTGACTGATTCACTCACTGACTCACTCACTGACTGATTCACTCACTGACTCACTCACTGACTGACTCACTCACTGAGTGATTCACTCACTGACTCACTCTGAACAGGTATACATTTTACACCAAGGGAGTTAGGGACATAGACCTCTAATAAAAGTCTGTTAGGTTCTACAGTTGGAGTAAACAGAAGCTAGGCTACAGAGGCTGTACGCTGTATGAGAGACAAAAGTTGAACCCTCTCATTGAGTGAGTTCCTCAGTCATCCACCTGGTAGAGCACACAGTAGCATGACATCTTTATCCTGGTGCCTTTGACGTCCCTCTCTCTCTTTTAATATCTCAAATGAAGTGAGAAGCTCGGAAAAAAACAAGATAGTTCGTCTATGAATTTTTGTCTGGGTGTGTGTGTTAAATACGGATGAAATTACTCTTCAGTCTTTGTCTTAATCTGATGAATCTGTTTGGTGGTTTTCTCAGATGACATCACAACAGTTATAAAATCAGGATTTAACCACACGCGGTCCAGGCACGTTCTGGGTTCATACCAAGTCTCATCTTGTTTTCTTGTTTACTGAGATTTCAATCATGATTTCAAGTTGCATTTCTTTTCTAATCTTTGCCGATGTATTTTTCATGACAGTGACATGTTAGCCTAAAATAGAGCAGGGGTTCTCAACTGGTCTCACCCTGCGAACCCTACTATGTCATGTCCCACTTTTATAGGATTCAAACCAAGCCAATTTATTTTTCACAAATAGCCTTCGAAAACACAAGTACGTCATCTTTTTCAACATAAATACACATATTTTCATGTGCAAATGCATTTCAGACCACATTAATGTGAAATTGAGGAGGACCATAACAGTGACTGCTGGTTTGTTTCACTGCACTTACCATAGATCACCATGTCAGAGCTGTGAAACACTTGCAGTGAGTCAGAGGATTTTATCTGGCTAATAGAAATACTCACAGCTGGCTGTGTAAAAGTAATTCAGAAAAAAATCAACTTTAGGCACTGGTTTCTGATATTACTATCCAGTGAAGGGCTGTGTGATGATGCCTCATCTTTCTGATATGATATGATAATGATTGTGCAGCATTTCCTTGGCATTTCTTTTTGCCGATGACAGCTGTGGCTGGAGGATTTGTATTTTTGGTTGTCCGTCTGTCCCATTCTTGTGAAGGTGGTACCTGGTGAACATCTCAAGAAAAAAATCCTTTCAAACTTTTCATTCTTTTCACAGAAAATGCATGTTTGCAGCACATTTTTCAAATGCTAACACACTTTGTTCGAAACAGTTAAAAACACAGTCAACACAGGATGATGGGGGAAAAAAATCATTTTGCATTTCTGCTGCAGCCACATTAAAATCTCCAGAAATCATATTAAATATTGACAATAAAATTACAGTAAATATAAAACCAGAAAGAAACACCACTGGTCAGCAGGAAACTGTGGATGTCCCAGGTCAGAGAGGAGTAAACATGACAATGTGTGCTGCTCTCTGCCATGATGGTTTGTCATCATTGGTCTTGTTGGACCCTACAACACAGAGAGGTCAAAGGTCAAGAAACACAACATTTGTTCTTGTGTGTGACAATGTGGAGTTCCACCACTCTGCTGCATTTTCCTCATGCTTTCATCAACATCAGCAAATCAGGCAGTGACTGCAGAAGAGGAAGTGCAAAAGGTTATCTGTGTGCATAATTTTGTGATTCAGATTTATTCTGTATTTACAGTAAAATAAATTTTTCATAAGAACTGTAAATCACTATGCACAATAGATGTAATTGAAGCAGCATGCTGTGTTGCTGATTCATTCTTGTTACAAGATTCAATAGAGTATGGGATAATTTAGTGCACTCAGTGGAGTGCTAAAATCTTTCTCTATGAGAATGCTTGCTGTTGTTGTATTTTGTAGCTCAGTGTGCTCAGAGTGACAGTATTTGTTTCCAGAGTGAAACCTGTTGCCAGTGTTGTAGATAAACGAGCCTATTTTGAGACATGTATGATGTGTTTTGTTGGCTGGAAACAGTTTTGGGGATGAGACGAAATGTTTAGCTGAGATGCATGTTGTTAATGCAGACTGTGTGTGAAACACTTCTGTTGTATGTGATTTTTGCTGTGTGTGCGTGTGTGTGTGTGTGAATTTGTAGAGCATTTGTTTATTTCAGTGTGTTTTCTGGAGTTCCAGGGAATTGATCTCTCAGGGCCACCGTGGTTAGAAAAACACCAAAAAAAGAAAGGTTGGGCGATTAGGTCTGGGTAGACAATGCAAGTCAGTATTTAGCAGTGACATCAGTCCTGACGGCTGGTTTTCTTTGTGAATTTTGATATTTTGTTTGTTATTATGTTTTAAAGCAACACTATGTAGTTTTTTGACCTTAAAATACTGTTTCTAAATTCATTCAAGTGGTAGAAAAACAGTTAATATGATGAATGGTGCCGCTGTTGCAGCAGCACTATGTAACTTTCCTGTGTGGGTAGGAACACAGCCCCCCCCCATCTGCCATGAAGGTGAAGGGTGCAACCAGCTTCACGAGCATCCCCGGGGAAGCACAGTACGTGAATTTGTTGCCAGAGCCGGTGCTGAAGGAAAGCAAAAAGGGTTTTGTTGGAGGAGGCGAAGAAAAAAAACGAGAAAGTGTAGAGTGCAGTAGAACCCAGACCTAATTTATAATAAAGAAGACACATGGTAATCTCACTTTCTGTAATCCAGGACATATATACAAACCTTTTTTTTCAGATGATTCTGGAGTGTTGAAATAGATTTTTTTATGTGAGGAATATTCAGCATGTGTCGGTAAAACAATATTGTATCCATCTGCTTGATGTTCCATGACTGTGTATCAGAGCTCCAATCTAAATCTCATCCCCCTCATTCCTTGTCTTCTGTCTCAGGTGCGTTTCCCATCTCACTTCAGTTCCGACCTGAAGGACCTCCTGAGGAACCTGCTGCAGGTGAAAAGAAATGTCTCAGTCATGTTGATGATAAGCTTTCTATTGTGTTGGGTGTCTACGTTCTGAATTTAGCACAGCGTAAAAGTAAGAAAAATGTACCGGCATTACCCTCAGGTTGATCTCACAAAACGTTACGGGAACCTCAAGAACGGGGTCAACGACATCAAGGGACACAAGTGGTTCGCAACCACCGACTGGATTGCCATCTATCAGAAAAAGGTACACGCGTGGATACTTTAGGTGGAATGTGGATGTATGCATATGCTTCTGTTGCTTGATTCTCAACTGGTGTCTTTAATTGTGTTTAGGTTGAAGCTCCGTTTGTCCCCAAGTTCAAAGGACCAGGCGACACCAGCAACTTCGACGACTACGAGGAGGAGGAGATCCGTGTCTCCTTCACTGAGAAATGTGCCAAGGAGTTTGCTGAGTTCTAGAGTTAGAGAGCAACAGAGGAAGAGAGAAGGAAGTAGGGAGAGTCAGAGGTAGGCTGGTCACGTGGGAGACTAAAGGAGAGAGTACTGTCTCCTGTCCAATCACAAGCACCAGCTACAAAAAGAGGAAAAAATGGGATAGAGGAGGGAAAAAGAGCAAGGAGACTGATAACCAGCAGTGTTGCCTTTTCTGTTGCGTTTTTGTTGTCTTTTATTTATTATTCTGTCTTATTTATGGATCCCTTTATAATGAAGGTGTGCTTCACATTCATGGGTGTTGGGAACCCCACTTATTTAGAGTTGCCTCAGTGCATTGTCACTCAAGATTTTCCCTTCTATTTCATTAGTTTCTTTCTTATTTTTTTCATTTTTGCACCACGGCATAGAGAAGTCAGTCTGTCCTTACCTACAGCAGTCTGTGAGTCATTTCATGAAGCCCATTGAGTCTCGTACAAGTTGACGTCTCAGTCTGCTCAAAGGTTTCTTAAATTTAAACTGGTAATCCAATATCTGGCAACGTGCTCTTTACCTTTTGAGTGAGAGGAGCAAACTGAAATTTTAAAGGAATCACACATGTATGCACTTTCAAACTTAACTAACTTTATGTTTTGCTTTTTTTTTTTTTTTTTTTTTGTAATTTTTCTTTGATATTTATACCTTGACCCTCTCATATCATAGATAACATACTTAGTCTCTAGCACGATGAGGCAAAAGAAAAACAAAAAATGATGGAAGGTGTGCTCAAACTAATTTCATTCAGAGACAGATGACGCTTAAGGAGAAAAAATCAATTCAGTTTACTGTGTAACTCCAGCTATTCTTCTTATCATTGTTAGCATAGCCAGGCTTTGTGCATATCTACAGCACTCAATTTTTAAATGTTATTAGATGCTAGTGGCTCCAATGATGTCATGTCACGCTAACAAACAAGGAAATAATGATAAGGGTACAGAAATATCTCAGTTTTAATGGTGTGTTAAGGAACACCATAACATAATGGTATCTCAGGTTTGAACATATCACTAAATAGGCATTTTATTAGTGTAAAGCGTTAGAATCAGCAGGTAAAATAAGGTGTGTGACATCATGACGATCTCTTATGATATACAGTAGACTTGGGAATTTAACGTTCTGGTTAACTAAGAGGAAGCTAAGGGAACATGACGAGTTTTGGTTAGCGTCTTCCACAGGTTCCCCTCCCAGAAGATTTGGTTTTGCTAACTTTAACAACTCTGTTTGGTCTTAAAAGCACTCGCTGTCTCTGCTCAGAGCTCACTCACTAGTCAAGTTGATTGTGCATGTTGAATCAACCTGTTGGCCCGGGTCAACTCCAAAAGAAAGAGACCATCTGAGGCAGACTACCTCAGAGTTCTTTGACCAGCCAGTGGCGGTGGTCTGGATAGTATGCTTTGGCTTTATTGTCTTCTGTAGAAACCTGTGTTTATGTTCATCTCCCCGGCACCCAGCCCTCTTACTCTTGTCACACACAAGATCGGACCACGCTCCATGTGACAGTCGCACATGTTAAAGCAACTCTATTCCCATTTCTGTGTTCAAAACATGCATTGTTTTTGTTTTGTTTAGGTTTTCATGTCGTGATGATGATGGAAAGATGATTGGTACTCCACTAAAAGAGTTAGGAAAAGGAAGAGAGCCTGGAGCTGAACAGAGTTAGTGCTGAGAAGACACTAAAAAGTTCTTAGTGCACAGTATACATCTTGTCTATTTAAAGTACATGATACTTAGCACTTAAGGTGTTCAGTGTCTCCTTAGCTCCTGAGCTATGACGATGGAGTACTAAAGCAGTGCCCAGAACGTTGGTCATTGTAGGATTTGTTCATTCAGAATTTACAAAAATAAAACTAAGTGACACTAGTGTCTGTTTCAAACATTAAAATGCCTTCTTTCTAGATGTATTTTGATGTGCCACCATAATGAAGATGTTCTAATTTGGTTTATACAGGCACCCATTTTTCTCTTGTCATTTTAAACATTTTAAACTGAATATTTTTGAATCACGAGTCCTTCCTGTCCAAAATAGTTTAGATACAGGAAATTACGAGAAGCCTTTTCTCAGAATTACACATTTGTTATGTGTAGTTATATGTGTGTCTCCTTTGTCATAAGAAATGAGATTTAAAATGGCCTAATGTGAAGCAATTTGCAGGGTGAGCTAAATGATCCTGCTCTGGATTTTTGTTGGTCAGTGTAGCTCAGTGTCTATGGCCGGTTTAATCTGCTGTCGGGGCCCCAGGCCCATATTAAAACAGCATTCCTCCCACTATCTGTACGTTGTGTTGGGACATTGTATGACCCCAGGTTTACTATGACGGATTCAACCACATCCAAATTCAAGGTCTTACAGGGCCACTACAGTAACTCCCAATTGCAGCTCTATAAACTACATAACTCGCTGGAGATGCCAAAACATTTTCACTTTCATTCCCATGTTAAGGCCCAAGCTATAAAAACTATGAACGTACATCTCCCGCAATGCAACTTGGTACAATGTGTCAATGCAGACTTTCTGTTCAAACTGTGTGGACTCCAAGACCATGCTGAGACATTTAGGTCATGTCACTTACTTATTTTTATTTCCAAACGAGAACAGTGTGCACTGATCAGTTAAAACAGGGCTGTAGATTAGACAAAGTGAGGCCAGAGGGCTACTTGTTTTCTGCTGTCCCTGGACAGATGTTAAAAAGCCATGCTAAAAATACAAGAAAGTGTCTTCTAAGATTAATGTGCTAAGCATGGTAAATATGCCCGGAAAAGTACAGTGCACATCCAGAGATTAAAAAATCACACTAACTGTAATACATGGTATGTAGTTGCACTTGGAGCAATTACTTGTAACGGGATCCCTCCGAAGCAAAGCTTGAACCTCACACAGTGAAGCAGGATCCACCTTAAGGCCATTCATAATGTCAGCTGGTGCTTAAATATGACATACTCCCAAACGAAGTTACAACTAAGCAAATTACTACACACCAGTTGCCATAGTGAACCTGGGGAATTTGAACAAAGGGTCCATCCACCTCCCAGTATTACCCTCCCTCTTTTTCACTACTTTTCATACTCATTGCTCAATGACTGAGCACTGGCTCCACCTCTCTCATACAGAGGTGAAGCAGCTGGAAGAAGAACTCCTTTCACTGATCAATCTAATGTTCAGACCATGAGCCAACAGCAGGCTTATTGGTGGTTCTGCTCTAATTTATGATGATGATGATTCAGTTTATTATTATTATTATCATTATTATTATTATTATGTAATTGTAAACCACTTGTTGAGACTTCACATTCGCTGTATTTCCTCCATGTCAAGTTTAATGTTGACTATATCATCATGGACAAAATGTTTGAAGTTATAAATACAATATTATTCTGTGTCTCCTCGATGTTTTTGCAGTGACACAACTTCCTCTCGATGCAGGCACAATGCTGGTTCATACTGTCGCACTTTTTAGGGAAATGAGACCCCAATGTAAACCATGTTCAACCCCGCCATACACACACCACACACACACACACACACACACACACACACATACACTGCAAAGGGAAGCGTCTAAAGTCACGGGAACAGTGACAAAAACACGAAGTGTAATATTTTGCAACATGAGTATCATTCCAATAAAGTTTTACTGGTAAAATTGTACAGGACTTGTGTGTGCTTCCTGGGCGTGTGTGCGTGCGTGTGTGTGTGTGTGTGTGTGTATGGTCATTTGCTGGTTGAGCGGCTGCAAGTTGCAGAATAGTGAAGGGAAGGCTGAGACGTTGACAGTGTTGTGGGTGCTCGCGCGCTGCTGCACCCGGGGTCAAACATCCATCACAGCCGCCCGATGCGGAGTGGAGCCGTACATCCACCCATCTGTTGGGTTGGTGTCTGGTTCGCCAAAAGGCTTAAAAACACGCCACTAACAGATAACACACACTGTCCGGGCTGTGCACTCGGCTCAGTGCTTGTTAAAAGCGAGTATTATGAAGTGAGGGGTGATCAGGTCGAGACCGCGAACAAAGAACATCTGCGACGCGCTGCGAGGGAGCCAATTCCACCTTAAATGCCACTACATTTGCGTCTGTGTCGGAGACCTAGGCGCCATCTTCGGTCTACCTTAAGCGCACAATGTGGCCAACGAACGCAAGCGTACCAGCCAGGCTTCCGTCCTCATTCTCCTGCCGGGGATCGCACTCTTGCTTCCCAGCTTTGACACAGCGTCACTTGTGAAACAACAGAGGAAGAGACGCACTCGGGCCAAACCCCATCCGCGCCAAGCAGGAGAAGATGTCCGAGCCCAATAAGTACCGAGAGTGGATCCTGGAAACAATCGACTCCCTCCGGTCGAGGAAAGCCCGTCCGGATCTGGAGAGGATTTGTCGAATGGTCCGGAGACGACACGGGTCAGACCCGGACCGAACCAGGACAGAACTGGAAAAACTGATTCAAGAGCAGACGGTGCTCAAAGTTAGCTACAAGGGGTCCATTTCGTACCGAAACGCGGCGAAGGTGCAGCGGAAAAGCAGAAAGAAGAGTGAGTTTACAGCGACTGGCAGCGGCAGCGGCGGTGGAGGCGGCAGCAGCAGCGGCAGCGGCAGCGCGGAGGCAGCGAGGGAGCGGACCAAACATGACCATCTGAACAACAACGGCGACAGTGCGCACAGCTTCACCGACCAGGAGGAGGGAGAGGAGGACTCGGAGCCCAGCCCCGATCCCCACACTCAAACATCAGCCAGCACCACTGGCAAGAAGCTCACGCCTGCCTCCAGCCGAAGTAGCGGAAACGGGTGCCTCAGTTGTGGCGCAACAACGGGCTGCGCTGTCGGGAGCGGCTGTAAAGAGGAGAAAGCAAGTGCACCGAGAGACAAGGGATTAGGACAGCAGGGAGCGGGGGGGTGCCCGTCGCCCGGTCTCGGTCACAGAACGAGCGCACACGACGCCGGTGATGGCAGCAGGACAACGCCGAACAAAACCGATGCACTTCGCGGAGGAAAGGAGCCTGCGCTGTCCGGAGCTGACACCCAGAACAAAACTTGCTCCGGGAGCGTCAGCAGCCTCCCTCCTCCTCAGAAGCACACTGAGCCCCTCAAGCCCAAACTTCGAGTCGGAGGAGGGGGCACCAAAACAGCAGGGAGCCACGCCAACTCCGACCTGGGCGACAGATTGGTGGCTTCTGTTCGCAGCCTGTCCGAGAGAAGACTCCGAGGGGGCTCCGCCGCCGCGGCCAGAGGCCACGCGAAGCCGCTGGGGCTGAAGGAGATCTTGGGCTATCTGAGCAGCCAGGAGCGGCTGTCGGATGAGAAGCTGACCCGAGGCAAAGTCAAAGTGGTCATGGAGAGAGAGGTGGCGAGAGGCAGGCTGCGCAGGACCCGCTGCGGGAACATTACTCTTCCTCTGAGGGGGGTGGTGGTGGAGGAGCCGATGCCGAAGAATGCGTTCGCGGACAGACTTACAAAGAGCGCACTGCAGGACAAGCAGACAGGGAAAAAGGTGGGCAATGCTAACTTAACAGTTCCGACACGTCCAGGTTACACAGAGCACGCGGAGCACCGCCGGCTCGATGGCTCGCTGATAAATGAATGATCGCGGGTGTAAGACACACACACACACACACACACACGGCTCCAGGACGCGCTCGGCTTCTCTCACCAAATATTCCTTCATGTTAAACCTCCATATTCTCAATGCAAAAGTATTTGGGGCTGATTCAGAGATTTCGTCATTTCTCTTTGTCGGTTTAATGTCAGCGGGATGCGACCGTGCCTGCTCGCCGTTAACAGCCTCGGTATAGATATGTAGCCTACGTGTAGCCTGTGTGTGTGTGTGTGTGTGTGTGAGTGTGGCTGGGCTCCTTGCACAAAAGGTGCGGGTTACACGGGAGCAGACAGCTCCGGAGCGGCTTCCCCGCGGCTCCCAGGATGTGCGCGCTCACCGAAAAGAGCGTCTCTGCATGGCGCGAGCACGAGAGCAGCTTCTCGTCTCGTTGTCACATCACTATCCCGGGTCAATAACATTTGATTTGTCTCTCAGGAACTTTACCCATGCGGAACAGAGCGCGCGGTGTCTGGGCCTGCCGCGCGGTAGGCGGTGTCTGTCTTAAACTTGAGACGTGCCGCTGCCGCTCTCTGCTCCGTCGCGGCCGAGCGTCGTGTTTGCTCATGCAGAGCACATTGTGTGTGCGTGCGTGTGCGTGCGTGTGTGAGGCACGATTTTAACCCAGTAGTTTTGTTTCTTCTCTTCTCCTCGCGATCCAAGCATCTCTCCCGTTTCATGCCTCATTAAATCCTTTGTATCATTTCTGACAGCGCGCTCTCCTCCCTCTCTTCTGCCCCTGTGGTTGCACACTCGAGTTGGCTACAGTGGGCGGCTATCGTTATCTCTGCTGTCTGTGTGTCTGTCCAACTGGGAGTTGATTTGTTTGTTTGTTTGTGTCTGATCCCGGTGAAGCACAGCAGACATAACGTGCAGTTCACACCTGTACCACGGGCCACAGTCCTGACCAGAACTTGGATCAAAGTGCTGGATTGAAGGATGGATCTGCTTCTTGACTTCCACTTTGCTCTTACCCTTCATTTTTGTTTTGTTTTGCTCTGTATCGCTGTTTTTTGATGGAAGTTTTATATGTCATTGCAGCCAACGCCCTCCCCTCCTGTCCAGGTCAATGAGCCAATGGAAACAGGCAGTGAAGAAGTAGAAGAAGAAGAAGAGGAAGAAGTAGTACGGGATGAGAATGAGGAGGAGGAGGAGGAAGAGGAAGAGGAGGAGGAGAAGGAGAAGGATGATCCCCGGAGTTCTGGTGAGGAGGGAGGACTATCCCCGGTAGCCATGACAACTGAACCAGAGCTCATTGAGAAAGCCACAGAAGATGCTGAGATCCAGACAGCATCAAAGCAGGAGAGCCCCCATCAGCAGCAGCAGCAGCAGCAGCTTGGTGGCAAAGGTGTGCATGCATGTGCATGGATACGTGCAGCTACACAGTAAAACACATAGTTCTCTACAGTGTGTCCAGAATATCAAAACTTCCACAAGGTATTGTCTCAACTATGAGTTGTCCAGGTTCTTTTTCATTTATTTTTACCCATTTAGATCCAGTTTCATCTTCTATAGGCCATCTTACGTTTAGGCTGCTATTATAACCAACTTTATTAGTATAGATCCTGATTTTTTTAACCATTCTGGATGGTTGTTTATTCATTCTCTAATTATTGTTCATGAACGTATTCCTTTGGATGCTGACCTTTCAGGGGTGGATTCACTCACCAGGACACCGTCCCCACCCGTTCAGGGAGTTCCACTGTCGCAGTGTAGCGATCCACAGTTGGAGGAGAGAGCCGTCCTTCCAGGTCAGCTATATAAGGCAGCACAAGTAAGTACAAGCATGTTCATGTCCCGATGCATTATCAAAACTGTATGCACTCAAGTACAAGGAGCTGCCATGGGGGTTAAGACCCTGATTAGAAAACATGGCAACAATGAATGGCTCAAGTGTGATGATTGATTTTTGATTTCACGTCATTTCCGGTCATTGCTAATTTGGCCTCTCTTACTTTGAAAAGATGCTCTCCAAACATGCCTTGTATCTCATGTCCTTTACCAGTGGGAAGATTCATTTATTCATTGGTTGTTTCTGATCTGGGTCAGTCAAGCTTTTTGTAAACATCTGTACATCCATCCATTGTCTATACTGCTCATCTGTGCAAGGTCTGTGCAGGGGCTGGAGCAAACTGCCAGCTGGCATAGGGTGAGGGCGGGACACACCCTGGAGAGGCTGCCAGTCTATCATAGGGTCGACACCTAGAGACAAATGTGTATATAATTGGGGGTGGCACTGTGGCACTGTGGCACTGTGGTGCTTAGGGTAGCACTGTTGCCTCTCAGCAAGAAAGTTGTGTGTTCAATCCTATCTGGACGGAGTTTGCATGTGTGAGTGTGTTCTCTCTGGGTTATCTGGCTTCCTCCCACAATCCAAAGACATGCACATTTTGAATGTGAGTGAGTGTGTGTGTGTGTATGTGTGTATGTGTGCGCGCGCACGTGTGTGTGTGTTGTTTGTCTCCATATGTCAGCCCTGTATAGGTGTACCCTGCCCTCAAGTTATGTCAGCTGGGATTGACTCCCTTCACTGATGATGGATGGATGTTATTGAATTACTATGATCGATGAATAAAAGTGCTGGCAGAAGTTATTATAACTGTAGTGGGTACATTTTATGTAATCTATGCTGTATTTACATGACTTATACATCTTATTGTGTTAGTCTGAAATAACTCTACAATAGTAATAGTGAGACTGCGACTAATTATTGTCAAATATTTCTTGTTGAGTAAAAATAATCATATTTCCCCCTGAAATGTAAGACTTGAGTCCCTGTCTGTACCACTGCTGGTTTTCAAGAACACGTAAAATTCATATCACATAGTGTTGTTGTATTTGCAAAAATGTCATAATTTTTCAAGTACTTTTATTATGAGATAGTCAGTCATTGTTGAAGTTGGACACGTATTACTTTTAATAGAGTTTACTGCACCCCTTGTGGTGAGAGCAAACAGGAGCACCATGAAGCTTTTTCATCGTCGTTCTTTCAGTCTGAATCGATGAGCACAGACTGGTTGTGGATGCTTTTCCATCAGATGATATAGAGGTCTTGACATGGTTCCTTCTTTCAGTTTTCTTATATTTCTCATGTATTTACTTTTTTCAGGCAACATTTACATGTTTGTGTTCTTGACTCTTGATATCGGTGAAGTGCAGTGAAGAACATCACTTTTTATCAATGACATTTTCTCACTCAAATGTCCATGTTGCCAAATGTTAACAACACACAACCCCGATTCATCCTGCTTGTTACAGTTCAAGACACATTTTTATGCTGTTCTGAACCCCTGGTGATTTGTACTGTTCACACATTGATGCATTTCACATCTCTGGCAGAGGAAGCAGCAGCAACATGTGGAATAAATTGAAGAAGAATCAGTAGTTAGAATGAGCAGTGATACGTAGGTGCAGTGGTTCAACAGGCATTCGGTGTTGTACTAAAATTCAAATGTATCCCAGGGAGGAAAAGACATGGGCTTAGACCGTATATAAAAAGACCAAGACTGAGAGCTGCTGAATTAGAAGCAGTTCTTACTGCATTTTGTGCCATGCATTGTGATAAGAAGTGTGTTACAATATATGAGCAAAATTGGTATTAGAGTGCAGTGCAACAAATTTAGCCATGAAATGAGGAAATGAATGGCAAATGGAAAAATTACAGTATAATTTGAAACATTTGGGATGTGACACATTAATGGCACATGCATTCTCATATGATATGTACAATAAATGTTTTCCTCCAAAACATATAAAAGCAAAGTCAGTGTAGGTATGAATGATGGCTGAATGCCTCAGTTTCAGGGTCCTGGTTGGTTGTTGTAGATTCTGGCTCACTGTCAGGGCAGAGCCATCCCAGCTGTTATTAGAGACGCCTGTGCTTCAACCCCTGTAACAAGTTATAACATCCTTTCTGTTAGAATTACACGGTGGCTGTGTTTCTGAAATCACTTTCTCATTCACCCCCCCTGCTCACTTTACAGGGCAGAGGGCTAGATAGTGATCTCATCGCTAAAATGAACACGTGAAACAAAAACAAAGCATTTTCATACACGACTCTGGACTCTCTTTCATGATGTATTGTGGGACACTGTAAGTCCATTAAGTCCATGTTATAAGGCCTAATAATTCCAACTATACATTTATGTTGCCTGATTAGACCTGTCCTGAGCACAGTGTGAATGAGTGTGAGTTGATGATTAATTGCCGAACAAATAATTGCGATTAACAATTTAATTGTCTTTTTCTGATCATTTTTGCCACTATTATAGTACAAGCCTAAACATAGTTTAATAATACACATACACCTTATAAAGAAGAAGATGAGCTATTAATTAGCATTAAACACTGGATAACATTGCTAAATAAAAACTGCATATCTGTTTGCCTTTAGGCTTTGCAACTAAATCCATGATGCTAATGTCAATAGATGCTCATGGAAATGTGGTCGTTGAATATTAGAAATGAAACACCTCGAGATAAACAGTTTGTGGCCCTCTGCTCAGTCACTAAAGCCATAGAAGAAGAAGGGGGCCGAATGTGACAATGTCATTAAAAGAGCACCATTCAAACCTCAAACGGTGGAAAACGACAAGGAAACAGTGATGGAAATATGATATTTGTGTTATTTTCATCCAGCTGTTTTTATCCTGACGAATGGAAACTATTTGAAGGATTATGCAAAATAACTGCAGTCGGCTCAAATGTTTGTGATCAGGCGATTATGTAACAATTGTGGCAGGCCTACTCTGACCCTTTTGTGTTAGTATTGTTGTGGCTACCTGTCAGAGAGGGAGGCCTGCACCTTTTATCACTGTGTTGGTTCATGTCCTTTGAATGACCACATATAGTTGCATCTTATCCCCACTCATGTTCAGCCTGAGCCGACAGATAATCGGCCCAAACACAGTGTCGCTGATAGATCTATTTACCTGCATGCACATGTATAAAACAGGAACCCACTGAAGACAATCCTAACACTGGTTAAAACCTTTAAATGAAACCAAAATATCAGCTGAATAAATGCATTTTTCTTCTTTCTTTTTCAAATATTTCTATACCACCCGCTCCCAAGTATTGTATCACATTAAGCAGGGAATTTAGGTGATTTAACACTGCGCTTCATATGAGTTCTTGCTACATGTTGGTTGGGGCTGAGAGCTACAAGTTTGAAAATAAATTTTAGGCAGTGTGGGCATGTGGAGTTAAAAAGAAGCAAGCTTACCTCTGTAGCCCTCCTGTTTCTCTGCTTTAGGCTAGCAGCAAAATACTGCACCTGCACCACATCTAGAAGTGACCATAAAATCTGTCCCACTCCTTATTAAAATGCCACAATGCCATCCTTCAAATGGAAAACATTCATTCAACAGTCATGAGACACTATACCTGCCAGTGATGGGGCAAAATATGATCACATCCAGAATGAAAGAGCTGCGGATTGTTTCTTGTTTTGTTTTGGGTTTTTTTTTACCACTGATGATATTCAACATTTATCTCCGGAGGGTATGTTTTATCTTTTCAGGGAGTGTAAAAAGACGGTGAATTCCAGATTTTAGTGGAGCACAGGTTAGGACAGACCTCAGCTCGCTGCCGGATACGACTCATTAGTTTTGTCAAACTTTGCTCCCCCGCCAGTCCACTTCCTACCTTGCACATCACTACAGCAGCAGATGGCTGTAATGTGTTGTTGCAGTTTTGTCATGAAGCCAGCTCCTCTCATCCTTCCCATTAGGTGGAGGTTGTGACCTTCTGATGGTTTCAGTATGATACATCCAACACTATCCACAAGTAGTTTCAGCTCTGACTTGTTCCAGGTGATTGATAGCATATTTTTTGTCTTTTTAGGTCCAGTTGTACATACGTGTACAACAAAATGTATGTCCCATTGGGACATACATTTTCATTGCAAGTCAGAAATCTGAGCTGGGAATGACATCACCTCCAAGTTGAGAACTTTCCATAAAAACAAACACAGACGTTGGAGAAATTTACAATAAATACAACAAAATGAAAATATAACGATTCCATACTTAAATGTTAGATTTTAATGCAAACATACAAACTTAGAACAAAAAACGCAACATGCACCAAAACAAACAGGCAAGCTGGTAGCCACTGCTAGCCATACTATTTTCATAACAACACCCAAGGCGGCTTCTACGCATACAAACAGCATAGGAAAATGTCCAGGGAAGAGGACTAAACAGGACTTTAATGTTAAACAATTATGAGAGAAATAAAATAAACTAACACAAACAAAGCCCTAACACTGACTTTGACTGAGGTATGAACTGATTAGAATTTGGTGGTCCAAGGGTTAGGGTCGGGGTCAAGGATACTGTGACCTCATAAAACACATTTTGTGGCTTTAACTCATCAATTCATACACCAATGATGGCACAGTTTGAATAAAATGTCTAAAAGACTAAATTAAACCTTGACATTTCACATACAGGTGGTCAAAGGTCAACTTACCTGTGACGACACAATGTTTTGCCAAAACCAATACTGACTACAATACCGAAACTCAAGACGGGGAGATTTGAGGAGAGAATTCTAGTTTTTATGTGCATCTTTGTGTGACCCTGTCTCCTCTCTCCACACAGAGTCAGCTGCAGCATGACAGAATCAACCACACTTCCTCAGGCTTTAACAGTGAGTTCTGCTCTACTTATCATCTCAAAATATGTGTATCTGTGCATGTTTGTGTTTGGTGGTTTGCAGCAATAACAGGGAAATACGCTGCGCTTAATTTTTTCCCCTTACAGACTTGGAGTGTAAGACAGAGGTTGGCGTGTCGTCCTGCCTGCTCACACCCACTGCTTCCCCGAGAGACTCCAGCCTGCCTGAAGAGAGAGGGATAAATGAAGGAGTTAGCAGTGAAGGGTGAGTACAGCAGACATACGGGAGACAAGCAGATTCACAGGCTCCCTTGGTTAGTTTTAAGTTCATCAGCGTGCATGTAGATTTACTGTAAATCCAATCTATTTAACACAGTGAGCTTGAAAACTGATAAAATCATGACACGAGATACAGAGGAAGCTTTACATCATTTTTAATCTGAACCAGATGCTCGATCCTTGATATGAAACCGCGAATCAATAATTCTGACTGTGTCTTTTTTTTGGTTGGTGGATCACAGAAGGATTTTATTAAATGCATAATCAACATGTAGGATCAAGTCAATTTGAATCTAAGTTAGAATTTTTTTTTTCCAGAAGAAATAGTTCATTTGCACTGTGGCTGCAGTAATGTTGCAGACAGCCTCGCAGCCCACTCACTGCTGTCCTGCAAGGTTTAGCTATTTGACTGATCAGATGAGCATAAAAGGAATCACAATAGTGAATATTTGGTAGTAAAAATGAAGCAGTTCAGTTTATAGTAGATTTGTTGGAGATGCTCTGCATGACCTGGACTACTGACTTGTTTTGGCAGGATTTTCTGATTTTAGTCTCAGTTATATAAAACATGTGTTCAGTTTAACTCAGGTCACTTTGTTAATTCAGTCATTATCTTCCTTGTTTTGCCATTTTTCAAGGATTATTAATATGGAAATTGCAGTGCATTTGTTTATTTGCATGTGTTGTGGGGTTTTTTTGTTTTTTTTTTGCAGGCCATGTGTTGTCAAATTGATAAAGGTGTTTTCTGAATTTGCAAAACAATTTGTTTTCATAGGTTGCAGTGTATTGAGCTCTCAGCACCACTGTACTAATTGCTAATGGCTCTGAGTATGAGTAAGAAAGTACTAAAGTATTCTGTCTCATTGTCACTGTTTAATGTAACTTTAGTGAACGTAAGTGCAGAGCACAGGATAGGAATTCTTTGACAGGACTGTTGTCTGGGCCTGTGAGACTAATTTCTATCTCAACATCCAGTAAATCTCCATCAAGCAATTCACGTTTTCTCCATGTCATGCAGTCAAAGTTAACCCTTTCACTGATTGATTTAGCACCTTAAAATAGGGCAAAACAACATCTGCAGCATTCAACATCAATCAGAATGCAATATTTGATACTACTATTTTCACTAACAGTGAAATGGAGCAACCTCAAAATCAAGATTCAGTTTGCTAAACCAGAAAAACATAGTGCTCCCCTCCTCATCAACCAACAATGATGAAAACATAGAAAATCAATGCCCTTGAAATTAAAAAAAAAAAGTACACAAAACTATTCCATCTTAAAACTGTCAGTGCTGATGTGCGAGTATGAGCATACTACTGTATTTACTGCAGCTTTTATAATGAGTCCATGGGCCAACTGTCCTCTTCCTCATATTTCTAGGTTAATGAAGTCTGAGGGGGCCAGTGGGAGCCCAGTGGACTGGACAGTGTCTGATGTGGTCAGTTATTTCACAGCAGCAGGTTTCCCTGAGCAGGCTGCTGCCTTCAGGACCCAGGTGAGACAGTAATCTCCAATAAGAGCCACAAGAGGGCAGCACAGACAGGATAAAAAAAGTGTACTTAAGACAGTTTGACCTTTAACCCTCGTCTACCTACCCATGTTGCTTTGCTCTTTTCATTAGGAAATCGATGGCAAGTCTCTTCTCCTCATGCAGCGTAACGATGTTTTGACTGGCCTGTCAATCAGGCTTGGCCCCGCCCTCAAGATCTATGAGCGTCACGTAAAGGTTCTGCAGAAAACACACTTTGAAGATGACAACTGCTAACAACACACAAATACAGAGACGTTTGTATCTACATGTAACTCAAGTAATCATATAAAAATGCATGCATGATATAGAGTACATTTTACTTTTCATCTCATGTGAACACACACACACACACACACACACACACACACCTGTGTTTCTCTTCCCTCTGGCTCTCTGCGACTGCTCTGGTCCATAAATGAGACACAGAAACAAGAGCGGATTTCCTGGACAACAAGGATTTTCTACCAGACAGAGCACAAATGTTGGAGGGAGAAAGCTGACTAAAATTTTAAGATGCAGAGCTTCAAAACTGTCACGTAGGTCTCTTTTTTATTTACAATTATCAAGCACTTTGCAATTTCTATGATAAACTGTGCAAGATGTCTTTAAATTTTTTTTTTTTTTAATTCCAACCTTTATGCACATTTTGAAATCGTTCGTGATTATTTTGTGTGGAAATGAATTTCAGTTTGTCACTTTGGGACTGGGATTCAAAGTTGTGGGTGCATGTTTGCGCCAACACCATAGACAGAGCATGGTGGACTGAACAACACTGCAGACGTGGACAAGATTTAACTAATTTCCAGAAAGTGGATTGGATGGTTGGGTTTCTGTTTTATTTCTGCAGTAGTAGTTCTGTATTTTTAAGATATAATCTGGTTCAGGCTTCACGACTTTTGGTGGATGGTCAAAACAATAAGCTGATAGATAATTCTCCTTACATGTCTGTGAGGCTTTTGGACCTCGTCAGCTTGTAGATCAGCAGGTGGTTGATTTTATGTTGCACAATGCATCAGATGAAAATTTAGGACAAAGACATGCTCCTAATATTTTCACTAGTCATGATCTGCTCTGGCCTATGCATCACCAGATTATGGTCCGGTTTCACAAAGACGGACTGATCTGTGGCTTAGACTTTGTCATGTACTCCTAAATCTATCACTTACCCAAAGCTGCGTAGTTGAGGTAGAGAAAGAAATCTCTAGTTTTGTAACTAACACATGGCTGAGTGAGAAACCACATCACAATCATCACAAGAATATTTGAGTGGGAAATTTCAGCGATCAGTACAAAAATACAAGAACCGCAGTTTCCAAAAATGTCAATGCAGTGCACACATGTAGCAGAGCTGTTGTGTCTTCTTAATGTGGGAGTACTCCTCTGCTAACTCCTCAGTATTTGCGTTACACCAGTTCTTCATTGCTTTGAACTTGAAGTCTTACCTAAGTTCCCCCATTCATTCTAATTTCATTCTGACCACATTTGTTTCTTAGTTTTACTGTACTGGTAAAACCAAAGCAAGGTTTTAACTAGGAGACATCTATAGCACTGTCCAATCAAGGGCTACATAAACAGGAAGTCACTGGAGGATTATAAGATACTGCAATTTGCCAAAAAGCCTGTTTTAGAGGAGAAAGAGACCAGCTTTTATTAATGCAGGTGTTTGTCTGCTCTTCATATTTGGGGAGATTTCAGCTTCTGCAGTACTCAATACAATACAATTTACAATGAGTGGAAAATATGCTAAATGATACTTGTGTGAATAGCATTTTCATAATTTGTTATGTTGTTTATGTTATTTTGTAAAGAGCGGTGATGACGTTTCAGCTAACCTCAGCTTTGTTGTCACACTAAGCTACACAACAGTTTGCCAGTTGCCAGGTGTAAACGGTATCATTCAGCTAAGCTCAGTGTAAGCAGTCATTCATGAGATGCAAGCCGCCTCAAAATCATTGAGAATCAAAATTACGCCGTTATAAAACCACTGACCAGTCTGAAGGATCTTTGTGAAACCGGCTCCAGAGTAGACCACAGAAATGATGATCTAACACACCAGCTGACTCAGAACAATCAACTCTGAACCATATATAGTAAAGTGAATATGTAAATATATTGACACATACTGCATTATGACATGAGTCGTTTGTAAATTATTGGAGTGATTTTATCTAACTGAAAGATTCTCACAGGGTTAAGCTGAGTCAATCAATCAAAGTAATCTCATACCACCAGCATTTTTGAAGTGTTTTTTACTGGTGAAACCTTTTAATCAAGTCAAACTGTCACACAGCTCATTCCTACCTGCACTGTAACAGCATACATTCCTTGTTTTTCATCATAAAATAACCACTTTTTCTGTTGGATTTATGTTTGTACTTATGTCTTCAGTATATTGGTTTAATTTTGTCCATGTTTTTAGACCATTCTCAACAGACTGCCAAGGTTTATTATGTATTCAGACGTCCTTCACCCTCCACCACCGGTTCACTTTCATTTTCTTTTAAAGAATGCATATTACAGTTGGTGGAAGACGTATGTTACAGTGTTTGTTACCACTGTTCACCTCACTTCATTCTCATTTGTTAAAATCTGTAGGAGAGGACAGATGTATTCAGGGCATACACGGGGCATACACAGAATGCCCTTGTTGTGTGTCTCCTGTTATTTGTCGAAAGACAGTTTTAGTAATAAAAATTTAAACAAAAACACCACTCAATGTGTGAGTGCTCAGTTAATGCAGGTCCTTTGTTTGTCGTGTGTGTGTGTGTGTGTGTGTGTGTGTGTGAGGGAACTGTTTAATGCAGTTGGGTCACAACAGCAGCTCCCTTCAGTCTCAACGAGTTGAGTAGGGACACACCATGGACTTATCCAGAGAATGAGACAGACTGTAAGTCTGCTCTTTTGGAAAATAGGATCCATGCAGCATTTATTTTGACACATAAATATTTCACATCAAAGAAAGGAAGCGTTCCCCAAGACCAGCTAGGTGCTTGTGCTTGCATTTGCTGGTTAGGAGCAGAGGGCGGAGGAAATAACATGCTATATCTGTCCTGGGATACTCTCCAAGGTAAGCGCTTGCCTGGGATCTGTGTGAGTGAGAGAGTGAAAGTGTATGCGCACACATGATGGGGTTACAAATAAGACAGGGAAGCATATTAATATCTCCACTGATAAACAGACAGACTGCAGCTCTCACAAACATGGTGGTCCAAGGCAACAAAGGGAAAAGAAAACACTGAGATTCTGCTGTGAACACCTTGGCCTTGCGAAGACCCAAACCACGCCAAAGCAGATTAGATTGAGTTGAACCTGAAACCTCTGGCACTGATCAGAGCAGAAATCAGTTGGTACAAGATCAGCTCCTGAATATATCACCGTAAACAACTAAAGAAGGCTGTGAGGGAGTGATCCTCCAGTGTGAAACATTGAGGACATCTGAAATTTGGCGATACAAAGGACAGCAGTCATGCCAGGCTCAGGAGGAGCAGAGTGAGTGAGACAGCTGCATATGTACAGTATGCACGGGTGTTTACTCATGCGTATTTGAACAGTCCCTTATTATGGACTATATATGTTATCCAGTGCATGTTTGTGTCATATATTGGTGTTATTGTGTGTAACATTATCAGATATTATCAAAAAAGAAAGATTTAGATCCATTTTCTCATGAATCACAAAAGTACTGATTAATTACCAAGAAATGTCCACATATTGTACACTTATGTAGTTGCTATGTGCAGAGCTGACGAGAGTCTAAATACAGCTCAGTGTCACATGAGGAAATTAGAGCTACGAGTGCGGAGCTTGCATGTGAGACTTTTAATGCGTCTCTTGTTTGGAAGCCCAAAGGGAGAAGATTTCTCCACTGCCATCCTCAAGCAGAAACACAGACCAAACAGGCTCATTGTGGATGAATCTCTCAATGAGGACAGCAGCATTGTCAGCTTGTCACAGGTGTGTATGTGTGTGTGTAAATGTCAATCAAAGCCATGTACTTGGTCTTAGACTTGTGCATGTGTTTTTTGTTTTTGTCTTTTTCCTCACACCAGAATAAGACAGAGGAGCTGCAGCTCTTCAGGGGGGACACAGTTTTGTTGAGAGGGCGGAAACAATGTCAGACGGTATGTATCGTCCTGACAGATGACACCTGTGGAGATGAACGGATCCGGGTGAACCGTGTGACGCGCAACAACCTGCGTGTCCGGCTCGGTGATGTCATCAGGTAGCTCTCACACCAGATTTAGATATGGGATTTGAGGACGGTACATGAAAATCCATGGGTACCTGTTGACATATGTGTGTGTGTGTGTGTGTCACAGTATCCATGCTTGTCCAGATATCAAGTATGGCAAAAGGATCCATGTTCTCCCAATAGATGATACTATCGAAGGCCTTACTGGGAGCCTCTTTGAGGTTTTCCTCAAACCGTACTTTCTGGAGGCTTACCGGCCTGTACATAAAGGTAACACAACGCCTCTGTTGTCTGATTGTTCCTCTGTTAAAGAGCTCTTCATAACTTGGCTACCAAATCATCACAGAAGCAGGAGGCTGCACTCATTCAGATGCTCCTGTATGTGCTTGTCATATGTGCTGTCAGGTGACATCTTCCTGGTGAGGGGGAGCATGCGGGCAGTGGAGTTCAAGGTGGTGGAGACAGACCCCAACCCCCATTGCATCATTGCCCCAGACACAGTCATATACTGCGAGGGAGAACCAATCAAAAGAGAGGTCTGTGGGAGATGCATGAGCCTGCTGTTTGTGATGCATCAGTGTGTATTCACATTCAGTGGCTACTTTGAAGAAGGACCAAAAAACAGCACAATTTCAACGCCACATCATCTTTGTTGAAGCATAAGTGCAAACAATAAAGCAGAAAGATGAAGTATGGTATCGGTTGAGCTGCCGCAAGGAAAAAATGCATCAATTTGAAAAAGGAACATTTTACAAGGATTTGTTCATTTGACCACTTGAAATTTCAGCTGTTATAGTCACTTCACCTTCAGCCACACTACAGAGTATACTGCTGGCTTTTCAGAAGCATCTTAGCATTTCACAGTAGGCTGGTTCTTATTCCTGTCAAAGTGTGGATGATTCCGAATGCTTTTGCCTCAGCTGTGGTCAGACAATATATCTTAACTTGTCTTAACTTTTCTTCATAAACTTGGCTTTACAAAAAAAAAGATAATATACAATACAAGAACAATGTCATGTAGTTCAGGTGATTTCATGTATGCTTAATAGCATAAGTAATCTGTCAATTCATATTCATATCAGTCTTGCATTGTACCGTGTGACAGGATGAGGAGGAGAGCCTTAATAACATTGGCTATGATGACATTGGAGGCTGTCGGAAGCAGCTGGCCCAAATCAAAGAGATGGTGGAGCTTCCTCTGAGGCACCCAGGTCTTTTCAAGGCTATAGGAGTTAAGGTGTCATACACACACAATGCCCACCCTGTCCACCCATGAATTCGTTTTTTCCCATTTTATCATTTGACATTTCTCTTTTCATGACTCACTGCACTTGTCTGTCCCCTCTGTCAGCCCCCAAGAGGTATCCTGCTGTATGGCCCTGCAGGCACAGGGAAGACCCTGGTGGCCCGAGCTGTAGCCAATGAAACTGGTGCCTTCTTCTTCCTCATTAATGGTGAGGCTTTGTTATAGTAACACAGCAAGACCATTTGTACAAAAGATGGAAAGTGTGGGTAGCAACCTGCTGATCCTGCTATCGGAAAGTGAAACATTTTTTGAAAATAAAATATGAAGAATTAAACTAGCCCTTTAGAAACTGTCATTCATTTATTGCTTTTTCTATGAATGTTTCTGTGTAGGCGAAAAAGTGTCTCACATGCTGCGTATTATTCTGTGACAAGGTCCTGAGATCATGAGTAAGCTGGCAGGAGAATCAGAGAGTAACCTAAGAAAGGCCTTTGAGGAGGCGGAGAAAAACGCTCCAGCCATCATCTTTATTGATGAGCTGGATGCCATTGCACCCAAGAGGGAGAAGGTAAATAACAAGGAATGCGTTATGAAGAAACTGTGTGTCTCCGCTGTACAATTAAGTGCTCTTCAGGCTTGTTTCATTTCTCTGAAATCAGGCAAGGAAAAAAAGAAAATGTTGTGTGTGTGTGTGTGTGTGTGTGTGTGTGTGTAGACCCACGGTGAGGTGGAAAGGCGTATCGTGTCCCAGCTCCTGACCCTGATGGATGGCCTAAAGCAAAGAGCTCATGTAGTTGTCATGGCAGCAACAAACCGACCTAACAGCGTGGATGCTGCTCTGAGACGCTTTGGTCAGAACAGACACAGCCACACAAACATACACACATGCACACACACAACACAACAAACACTTAGATATGTGGTGCTACCTCTCTCCAGGCAGGTTCGACCGGGAGATTGACATTGGAATCCCAGATTCGACTGGCAGACTGGAGATCCTGCAGATCCACACCAAAAACATGAAACTGGCTGATGACGTTGATCTGGAGAGGGTGAGAAAGTGCAGCCGCAGGCCAACACACAAACACATGATCCAACTTATAAAAACCCCACAGTCTGCCACCATCAGTCTTTATAAGGATGTGTGTCCCTGAGTAATTGTACATATTTCAGATCGCCACAGAGACCCATGGGCATGTGGGCGCTGACCTGGCTGCTCTTTGCTCAGAAGCTGCTCTACAAGCAATCCGCAAAAAGATGACCCTCATAGACCTGGAGGACGAAACTATTGATGCTGACCTGCTCAACTCACTGGCTGTCACCATGGATGACTTCCAAGTACATACATTCACACACACAGAACCTGCATGTATATAGAAATTCCCGAGTCACGCTAAGAGACAGACATGAATGCTTGTCACTGAATGTGTAACTGAGGAGAGATGTGTTTGATTTCCTTCCTTCAGTGGGCCCTGAGTCAGAGCAACCCATCAGCTCTGAGAGAGACTTGTGCAGAGGTGCCTCAGGTCAGCTGGGAGGACATTGGAGGATTGGATGAGGTGAAGAAAGAACTGCAAGAGCTTGTTCAGGTGGAAGAGACACGCACCCACTCATAACAACAGACACTTTTCATGCCTGCAAACACAGGTTCCACCAATAACCCATCAATCTTCATCTTGCTCTCATCAGTACCCTGTTGAGTACCCAGACAAGTTCCTGAAGTTTGGAATGACCCCATCACGTGGAGTGTTGTTCTACGGCCCTCCAGGCTGTGGGAAAACACTTCTGGCTAAGGCCATTGCCAATGAGTGCCAGGCAAACTTTGTCTCCATTAAGGGACCGGAGATGCTCACCATGTGGTTTGGAGAATCTGAGGCCAACGTCAGAGATGTCTTTGACAAGGTGAGAACGGGGCAAAGCAACAAAATAATGACAGCTCTGATTTTAATGCTGTAAACTGTCTGACCTCTTGCCCTTTTCTCTACCTACAGGCCAGGCAGGCAGCCCCCTGCATTTTATTTTTTGATGAGTTAGACTCCATTGCCAAATCCAGAGGAGGCAGCGCTGGTGATGCAGGTGGTGCAGCCGACAGAGTCATCAACCAGATACTCACAGAGATGGATGGTATGTCTGACAAAAAGAACGTTTTCATCATTGGTGCCACAAACAGGTGCGTATGTGGGGGTGCTAGGTGCATCCATGATGATGGATTTTTTTGTTTACCAGTTTACCTATTTCTCATTTTGGCCGTACCAGACCTGACATCATAGACTCAGCCATCCTGCGGCCGGGCCGTTTGGACCAACTCATCTACATCCCACTCCCAGACAAACCATCTCGTACTGCCATCCTAAATGCCAACCTACGCAAGTCACCTGTCGCAAGAGTCAGTCAAACATTCATACAAAGAAAACTGTTTTTTGTTCAGTGGCTTCCACAAAGTATTTTCACAACACAAGAATCTCATGTCTCTCTTTCCTTTCACACCTGTTTTCTCTCCTTCCTGTAGGATGTGAATCTGGAGTACCTGTCTGGCATCACAGAGGGCTTTTCTGGAGCTGACCTGACAGAGATCTGCCAGCGAGCTTGTAAGCTGGCCATCCGAGAGGCCATCGAGGCTGAAATCAAGGCTGAGCGTCAGAGGCAGAACAGACCAGGCATCCCCATGGTCAGACAAACAGACTAACATTGCTGCTACACTGCAACTGCATACTTACTATTTTTGTACACCATATTCACTGTATAAAACAAGGGTTTGCTAATTGTCTCTCTCTAATAAAAACACACATGGTCCACTTGTCAAAGCAGTGCCAGGCTGTGTGTGCTCGGTACAGAAAGACTGTGGAAGATAAAAAGTTCCCTAAAGGGCGGCTGTGTGTTTCGTAACGTTCAGCCTTTGGACTGGGAACACACACACACACAAATGCACGCACACACACATAGCGTATTGTTTCCTCATGTTTCTCTGTACTGCAGGATGAGGACTTTGATCCAGTACCTGAAATCAGAAAGGACCACTTTGAAGAGGCAATGCGATTTGCCCGCCGCTCTGTCAGTGACAATGACATCCGCAAATATGAGATGTTTGCTCAAACTCTGCAGCAGAGCCGAGGTTTTGGGAACTTCAGGTAAACACAAACACACATAAAAGTACAGCTCATGTATACAAAAGTTCACACAAGTGTCACAACAGGAAATGTAGTAATGGATACACTGAACTTATTTTTGTTTTACTCCACATTTCTTTCCTCCACCTAGGTTCCCTTCTGCTACGGGTACCCGCTCTGGAGGTCAGGGGTCCAACCCTGGGTCAGGAAGGCCAAATCTGTACAGAGAAGAAGGTGATGATGATCTCTATCAGTGAAAAAAATAGAGTGGTGCAGTGTTTGGGTGTCTCTGAGTGCAGGGAGACAAATGAATAAAAGAGGTGGAAATGGCAAGATGGAAGAGGACAAAAATAAATATCAAAAAATCCTTTTTAAAACTAAACACGCATCATAACATGAACCAGACAAGAAATCAGATGAAAACTGCCTGTCTTCAATTCTGCTGTAATTTTGAGTGTCAGTGAGCAAACCAATACACTGGGACAAAACAATAAATAAATCAGCCATAATAACATAAATGCTTTTGTGACCACAGACTGAAATCTGTTTGAAAGCTGAAGGTGATGTAAGTTTTGTGTATGTGTGAGTTTGATATGTGATACATTCATTTGTAAAGTTTGTTTTGATCACTTCTATGAGGTTTTTTTTGAAGTCCATTTTAAATGTGTTGTTTTGGAAGTATCATTTACAGGTGCAGTTTACAGTAGTTCAAAATAATACTGAGTGTGAATATGAAAGTTTGGCTACTTCAGTTTCAAGATTGTGGTATTGTACATGCTGCCTCTATGTCATACTATCTTTGCACTGTCATTGACTTTTGAATATAAACAATCTAGTAAAATCTATGTGGTGTCAAAATGATGCTTTAAAAAATCCTGTTCAATGAACACAAATGTATTAAGGAAAATTCACCTTGTACACACAATGTAAACTGAAATAATTCAGGTGCTGAGACCAGTATCTCTGCAAGATAGAACCCCAGTGAAACTGTTGGTTCATGGAAAATAGACTATATATATATATATATATATATATATATATATATATATATGGTATATTGTTTTCCAGTAAATATGTACTATGTAATAATATGTACTACGTCACACAATTAATGGAAATTTAAATTTAAGGTCCAAATAATATTTGGAAATTTTGTGTATTTCTAAAAGTCAGGGCATCTATGGAAAATGTTCCAGTTTGTTGATCTCGTACTCATGAATCTGAAGCCTGAAGGCCCTTCAGAGCCCAGGACTCCTGGTGAGGTTGCCTTCTTGGTATAACCAGCCTGTATTAAAATCATGAATGTTACCCCAAACTGTGACTTTTTTGTGTTTATGTTATAGCTGAATTGGATTGGTTGTCATTATCACTACGATCAACTAACTTTTTAGAAATCACGCTAGTAACTTGCCAGCGGAACCTTTGATTCTTGTCCAAGGGGAGGAAGTTTCTCTGAAGCACCATTTGACTGTTTATTTCCGGCGTGAGGCGGAAGTGGAAGCAGGGGGCTTGTGGAGGTGACCGAATGGCAGATAGTAGAAACACTTTGCACAAATTAGATTAGCACGGAGTGGGAGCAAAGTGAACATATTATTTTCAGCAGCTAAGTGTGTATAAACGTCGCCAGTGCCAATGGGAGCTAACCTGGCCAGACGGTATGTCACCGAGACGGATACCGAGCCGGACCCTGCGAAGAAATACGACTTCGACCCGCAGTTCGGCTTCGACGAGCGGAAAGAGAGAGGTCTGTCTGCGGTGTCCACTTCAGATTTACCTGCACCATACAGTGTGTTTATTGTAACCTGGTTTGTAGGTGTACTGTCTGTATCAGCCATGTTAGTGTAGCTCGTCGGACGTTAGCCGAGCTAGCTTCGTTGCTAACTAGCGGTTAACTGGAGTTAGTGGAGAGCTGCTGTCAATCCGTGGCCAACCCGCACACGTACACATCCATTACCTCTACCTGATCATTCATTTTCAATCAATGGTTTCGTCACATTATGCTATAATAATAATGATAATAATAAATTATTCTATTATTGATCAACTAAAACTCTCGACTGACAGATATCTATGTTTAGAAATGAATAGTACACGACTTATTTACTTTAATATTTTCCTCATATTACGACCTAATCATTATATTTGAATGTGGCAGTGGCCAGCTACTGACATTGAGTTATTTCAGAGGACATATAAGATGAAAATTGGATCTATAAATTTCACAGTCTCATTTTTTTTATATAGTTTTCACACAGCAACAAAAATCCAACGTTGTAAGTTTAGGTATGTGCTACAGTAAAAGGTAAAACCCTTCTGCAGTATGACTCCCATGCTCGTCATTTCCATAAACCCGATGAGTCGGTTTCAGACATGTAGTTCAGATGTAATTAAAATTGTGCAGCAAAAAGAAATGAGGACATTGGCTGGAGACAAATTGCCTCACAGTGAATTTTTCTTAACTTCTAAGACTGATGTTGGATGTATGTAACTTCTAAGACTATTTTGCCTGATGAGTTTGAGTAAGTGTCAGTGTCAATGTTTTGAATTTTACTAACAAACACTCACAGTTGTCAGCCAGTTCTTAAACTCATGATCATCCAAGTCATATCAAGTACTTGTACATTGAAAGATGACTGAAAATTTGTATCTGTTTGCCAGAAATGGTAGCGAGCCAGGAGCAGATGAACTTGGCCCAGCTGCCCTTGGAACAGAGGGACTACTGCGCCCATTATCTCCTAAAACTGATGAAGTGTAAGAGGGACAACTGGCCCAACTTCCTGGCCTGCAAGCATGAGAGACACGACTGGGATTACTGCGAACACCAGGAGTGAGTCTTTCTGTCCTTTACCCAGTTGTCGTGGATTTTTAGAAATTCCCTTTTTTTTTTTTTTTTTTTTTTTTTTTTTTTTTACTGGGACTCAGTAAAAAAAAAAACCTAAAACCTGTATTTTTTTCTTCAGCAAGAATTAACATTTCTAAAAGATTTTTGCTCAGATTAAATAATCAGCCATTTATAACAGCAATTAATTTCCTATTTAATCAAATATTATGAAAATTGGATGATGTACACTCACTGTGTCATTAACTAGTTGTTAACTCTGTGTTTTTCTGCCTCCAGCTACGTGATGCGCATGAAGGAGTATGAGAGGGAGAGGAGGCTCCAGCTGAGGAAGAAGAGAATCGAGGCCAAGGCTGAAGCTGCATAATCAGTACATCCTCTAATTCTTCTTCTTTGTATATATGAGCTGCTGTTCACAATAAACAACACTGTTTAATCTTCACAACCCTTGGTCTTCTTAGTATCAGATCATTCAGTAAGGTGACATCTTGTTCAACTGCTTGGAGTTACTCTGACCCTTGGTTGCACAGTGGAAATGAGATTTTAAATTCATTATCTCTGAGCAGGCTTGAAGCCATGTGGTAGATAATAAAATATAAATGAAAATATAAACTCTGTAAATGTTCTCCTCATTAATTTACTGATTCAGGATTCATTTCTCCCTCTACAGACAGTTCCCACAGATTTTCCTCCATTTTGATAAGAAAGTCCTAAAATCCTTTAACCAAAGAGGTGAGGACTCAAGACTTTGAAACAATTAACTTGTAACACTGTACATAATTAAGAAAAAACAAAATTTTTGGTTTACCCTTTTTTTTTTAATAAATTACGTAATCACACCACAAATATTAAATGCTGTCATGGTCTCAAAGTAATGGATATCAAAACTGAACAGTTTAAGATTTGCTTAATTTCACCAGGTACAGATTCAGCCTCCAAATAACAGTATCGGGTGACATGAGAGTGTTTGGACATACTACTGAACTTCTGTAGAGCATGTCGTTCAACATACACCGAGTACCTTGAAGGCAAAAACTGCTCTGGAAGCTTAAATGCACATAAGCCAGTTAATCAATCAGAATAGGTTTCTAGTCAATAAAAAAATCAGAGCAAGTGTAGTGTTTTATATTTTCACTAAAGACAGGGGAGAGAGAACATTTGGATTGGCAGGAAAGGAAAAAGGGGAGGGCGGGGTTAGATGCTGTCAGTCAATCTAATGAGTTCGGGTGTAGATTTTGGAGGAAGGAAAAGGGAGCAGTACACTGTCCCAGCTGGGCTTGAGGGCGCTTGAACTTCTCCAACCAGGGGTGGGAGCGGGCAAATAGTGCTCTACAGGATGAATGGCAGGATGGGGGAGCGGAGGGGAGGGTAGTCGCGGAACTCCTTCAGGTAGCTGCGGTGCTTCCCCTTGGCCCAGACGGTCATCTGGATGAAACCCACCAAGGTGAAGAAAGCCACCGGCAGGCACTGCGTCATGACTGTGAAGCCAAGCCAGGAGCCCAACTGCAACAGGAGAGGGGACATTAGGTACACACTGCTACCAGCAGAGGGCAGCAGCCACAGGTAAAACATGACCTAATCTTTCAGTGTTTCTTATAAGGCTGGCGATAACAGACATCACACCAAGAGCTGCACATAGGCAACAAAACTGAGATGAGGCTCATGGCCCAAGACTTCATGCTGTCCTGTAACTATAATGTTCTTTAAAGCTAAACTTGTCAAAACCCTGTCCTGTTGTCAAGAAATGAACATCGTGTTCACACCTCCTGTAATGAATAAAGCGTGTTACCTCATAGGTGTAATTAGGGCAGGAGACCAGCAGGAAGATCCAGGTGAAGGGTTCTTGGTTGGATAGGGAATCTTCCTGGTCTTAGAGCCTGGATAAAGACAGACACAGAAAGGAGATGTCATATTATCTTTTAAACCCACCTGCTCATTTACAATGTTTATATTTTAGCCTGATTATATTTCAGTTTGACCCATATTTACTAGTACAGAGACATGATTCAAATGTGGAGTGAGTTTTTAGGGGCTCTTGAAAAGCACTTAAATAAAACTGGAGACAGTTTTCTATTGAGTTTTTTGAATTTATGGATAATTAAAGCCTCTCAGATATTTTCAAAAAACATTTGAGAAACACATTCATATAACAATATAGTATTTATCTTTGTTTATCACAGTGAATTCTGTAAATAACTGGTCCACTGTCATTATGATTTTTTTTCTCAAGGGAAAGACAGCATGTCTGATATGAGCTCCTATGTATGTATGTATATATGTATGTGTGTGTTTGTGTGTGTGTGTGTGTGTGTACCTGGTGGACGGAGGTTCCGGAGAGCAATGTGAATGGAAAAGTTGCCGATCTGACAGAACTGAAAAGAAAACATGAATGTCATTAAAGTGATTTCTTCCTCAGTGTTTGTGAAAGTCAGGGTCTGTTTCTGCAAAAAGTCTTTTCACAATTGTTGAGCGCGTCAAAGAGATGAAAACTAATTCAGCAGAAATATTATTTAAGTGATGTAAATGACATTTTGTTTATATTTATCAGTCAGCTTTAACTACACATGACACATGACAGAAGAAAGATTCTCACCAAGAATATGATGAGGGCCAGTCTGATCTGTTGTTCCCCATAGACTGCAACAAGACAAATCAAATACAAGTTATGATTAAAAGCACACAGTGTACTGTGTGTGTTGTTGAGTGCGTGTTTGCAAATGTGTGTGCTGCTCATACTCACTGGGTGGTGTATACAGCGGGTGGTTGATGTAATAGGCCATCCATGCTGCAAAGCCCCAGTAGTACGTACAGTTCTGAAATGGAGAACACAGCAGGACGGTTGTCACTGAGACTTCCTCGTGGTGGTATCTTATCAGTACGACAGTTTCATCAGGAGACTGATCTCACCTTAAAGATGTTGCGTAACGGCATTGTCCCATGAGAGAAGCGATGGACAAACAGCGTCTCCAGCAGTCTCTTAACGTAGTGGAAGGAGTGACACATACAGGCGAGACTGGAAAAAGGAGACACTTGAATTAGCACTTCATAAAAGGAGGATGCAAGTACAGGGCACCCTGACAGCCAGAACAAGCCAGGCAGTTTTATCATGTTGTCAGAATCTCTGCTTTTACAGTTATTGGTAAGAAAATTGATAGAAAGCAATAGTTTGAGATTTTCTGAAAAATAGTTTGGGTAACACAGCATAAAGTGTTTTTCCCCTCAGACTTGAGAAGAAACATTGAACCCTGTGAGATGCTTGACTGTGATTTAAGTAACAGTAAGTACACAGCTTCATTACTTTAAAGTATCAACATCCAAAGCTGTTTTTGTCAAAGTATTGTTATTGTTCCACAGAGCATTTACAGAACCTACTGACTCTGACTCATCCTACTTGATGAACTGATGGACTGTAGGAGCTGCAGATGCTGATAAAAATAGCCAATTAGCTGATGGTTTGCTGTAACTGTGTTTCCTCCAGTGACGCGTGTAATGGTCTAAAATTCATTTAACAGGCTAAAAGCTGCTTCAAAGTAACAAGTACTTAATATAAATGTAGTTTAGTGCAATGGAGTAAAAGTCACAAGTTTCCAAAAGTTAATATTCAAGTAGAGTACACATAGTGGGAAAATATAGCAGGGCTCCAGACTAACTCTTTTTACTAGGAGCACAGTGGCCCCTAACTTAAATTTTAGGAGTGCAAGCAGAAAACTTTGGGGCGCACACTACAAATCCACTTGCAAAGCATTTGCTTTTCATTCATGATCCTCACACACATTGGCCTGCTACCTCTAATCACAGATTCCAGATTCTTTGAATTGTCCCTTCCGTGTTTCACCAGTGTTGTGGCAAATCTGGCAAATTCAATGCTTGCAATATGCACAAAGAGATGAAAAATTTACTTGCACTGTCTCAAATTTTAGGGGCAAAATGCCCCATTTAAGGGCAGTCTGGAGCCCTGTATACTTAAATACAGTACAGTCCTCACATAACTGTACTTTGTCACTGACTAACCAGCTCCTGCTCACTAATTATACACAATGTTTGTTAATGTGTTGAGGACACTCACTGTACGACCCAGTGTTTACTGGTGGTGAAATCATATTTGGGTGCGTAGATGAAGGGAACCCTGAAGTAGAACATCAGATAGATGACCAGAGGACCCGTGTACTCTGTCAGAAAGACCTGAAAAGAGAAGGCAGGACAAGATCAGGAGTCAGAGCCTTGGTCCAGGTCAGACATCTTGTGATTTTGTTGATATCTTGGCATGTTGATGTTACAAAGATACATTTAAGAATCCCTCTGCATTGCATGCTTTCACTTCCTAGCTTTCCTCAGTCAATACAACATTAACTTTTAAGACTGAACTTTAATACATCAAATTACCCTCAGGGTCAGCACAAAACTTCTGACCCCGCCTCCCTTTTTATCAAGGGGGAAACCTCAATATAATTCTGCTTGATCCCACACACACACACACACACACACACTGGTGTCTGTAGGCTTGTCAGGCATGTTGACATATTTTCCTGTATTCGGACGCCTCGGTGTTACACTCACTGTGACCCAGCTGATCTGAGCTCCCAGGTCTCTGAAGTAGAAGGTTGCCGTGGTTCCCACAGGAAGATGCTGCAGAACATCCTCATCCTTCAAAGACTTCCCCTCTGAAAAACACATTTACAGTGCATTAAGAGTTGATTGAAGAGCGAACCATTACTACACTCACATTAATTATACTGGTAAACCATCACTTTAGCTGACTTACTGGGGTCGAGGCGGATGGACTGTCTGGCAGGGTACCACTGAGGATCTGAAAAAGACATCACAGACCTCTTAAGACAGGACATACAGTCAGTGTTTCTATGTGCTCTGTGAAGCTCCATCATAAATCTGATTTATGAGGCTTGACTTTTCTGTGGAGAGATGACACTCACGGCTCTTGTGGAACATGGACTTGATCTCCCCAATAGTGGCATTTGGCTCGACCTACAAATAACACATCAATAATATGTTGAGGGACACACGCACACACACAAAAGGTACAGATAATAACCTCATTTTCCATTTATCATGGTGATTAGTGGTAAATTTAGCCCTGGCAGTGCCGACACACCCCATGGACAAGGGCTGTTTAACAGCTGGTATTAGGGCTCAGAGAACTTTGACAAATGCATACACACACACACATGCATACATAATAACAGCGAAAGTACACGACCTTCTGCCAGGTTGCCAACTACACCAAATATAAACACAGTGACAACAAAACAGAAACACGAAGAGCACAGCAAAGCAAATCTGGACACGCACACAGTTGTTAGAGATGGGATAATGGAGCAGTGAATCCCCTCTGGACCGAGGTCGAGTCAGGTGATTCCAAGTCATTAACAGATTCCCATTACCTGATCAAATGTCTTTCTCTGTTTGAGTTGAGGCAGCTTACACAAGACATGCCTCACTGACACTCCATTATGGACAGACAAAAAAAAAAGGTTTAATAATAGTCATCAAGAAAAACACACATCCTTCACTATTTTGTAAATGATGGACTGTGTATCCTTTAAGTGCAGAACTAGATTCAAACCAATAGTTGTCAACTCATTACTAAAACAATGCATCAGAACATTCCTTGTGATTATGAAAACAAATCCCGCAAAATCATCTGCACAGCTCAGGCACCAGCGTCTAATTTCCCTCAGACCTTTGACATTTATGTATTCAGGGACTGGTTTTTAACAGTAGATCATTTCCCTGCCGACCTGGATGAGGAGAGCCAAGATGCTCGCGTGAAATTCATACCTAATGCAGCCAAACTGTCCCAGCAAAGGTGTGCCAACAGAGTGAGGCATTATGAAAGCATGTCATTCCATAAATGTGTGGTCCTGTGGCTTTCTAGAGGAGCTCATGAATCTACATGGTGGTGTAGTAGGCTGCTTGAATTTCAAACTCAAACCAGTCAATCGCAAATTACTATCAGCCATCAAACCACTGAAATCTGCAGGGATTTTTTTTGTCACAAGGACAAATGAAGTAGTTTAAGTTATGTTCCATCTTTGTTAGATTACACTAAACTTTTGGAAAGTGTGTCATTCAACACCTCTTACAGAATTAAACAGCTGTAGTACAGATCAATAATCTCAGTCTGTTATTGCTTTTCATGTGAACTTCCAAAGAGTTTCAGTCACAGTGATTTTCCTCAGACTGTCTGATCCATCTGCAGTAGACTGAAGAAATGTGGCACTGTACATGACCTGGCTCCCAATCACGTCCCCCTGAAGACCACGTGCCATTTTCAGCAGGATGACATCATTGAGGAACCACCTCTCTGTGACCCCTGGAGCCCTCCTCTCTTTCTACAGGCTTCATTTAGTGTTGAGATGGCTGAGTCTGTCTTTCACACTGTACTGACCCAGCTGTGGTAGCCTACTTTAGGAAACTGGCCCCCCAAAGGGCCGTCTGTCCAGATCCAGAGCTATATCTGTCATATCTGTGAACGAACTCTCCCAAGGCGTTAATATTGTAGATGCTGTCACTATGGAAACTCTGTTAAGCCGTCAACAGGGTATAATCCAGTAAGAGTAGCACCTTATGTGTTGGGGTCTTGAGGAACAGCCTTGGTAACACCACTGTAAACTTGGCTAAAGCAACTCTATACACCAACAGTCCTCACACCAACAATACAATAAACCCTCCTAATGCATGCAACAGCACTGACTTACAGGCAGAGCACTGACAGATAAAAGCTGCATAAGACTAAGATAACAAAATTAAGGCCACGTGCTGTTTACTCTAGATATACCTGAAAAAACAACAGGCTTAAATATCATATCAAAATAAATGTGGCAAATACAACAGTGATATCCTTTAGTCCCCAATGTAAACAACACCATAGCTCCATCACTCAGTATCACACGGGCCCAATACTCATTAGGTAGATAAAACTTAACAGATGAAACTTTAAGTGACAACAGAATACAGCTTCCTGTGATGTCAAACGTGACACTGTACCTCCAGGATACCTGGGACAGGACAGGGAAAAGATAACTGTTTATTCTTCTTCAGGACAGATCCAGATCATTTACTATGATTCTGAAATTTTTATCCTTCAGTCTGTTATTATATTGTTTAACATTAATGCACCCATCTGCCATAGCTGATGAAAAAGATGTCCATTTCTGTTTCAACAAAATATAAAGACCAACATGCTGCTGGCAGAATATGGCTCACAACAAGGTCAATCCTCAGAGGGTCCAGAGATTAAGTTCCTTCCAGACACTTGAAGTTGCTTTTTAAAAATCTAAAATCTTGCCAGTTTCTAGTTTAGAGTAGTGCACGACGTATTCTGCAACACACTGCACCTAGTTCAAACACTTGAAACAGAGCGGCAGAGCTGGACAGAACCTGCTGCTGAAGTCCATGTCCAAAAATGTGTTGCAACTAGGGCTGTCACAATCACGAAATTTTAGCGATTAATGATTTATTTGTCTTTTTTCTGATCATTTTATTCCACAATTATAGTTTAAGTTTATTTATTTATACAGCACCTTTAAAAGCAAATAGTCTTTGCACCAAAGTGCTTCACAAACAAAACTATAAGCCTAAACATAATAATAATATAATAAGTATTATGCTAATAAGAATAATAATAATACACATACACCTTATGAAGAAGAAGATGAGCCAGGCTTTAAACATTGGAACATATAAATAAAAACTGCATTTCTGTTTGCCTTTAGGCTTTGCAACTAAATCCATGATGCTAATGTCAATAGATGCTCATGGAAATGTGGTTGTTGAATATTAGAAATTCAACAATCAGGCAATTACAGTATGTAATAATTGTGGCAGACCTAGTTGCAACCGGTGCAAAGATGACTGTAACATACAGGATTCAACATGAACTGATGAAATAATACGCTTTCCTAAAATAACCTCACATAGTTTCTGCTTGTATTTTCCATAGTGATGTGGCAGAACAAACAGGTGTGTCACCTTCACCTTTGAGTGTTTCTCTGCAGAAAACCTGCTGCTTACACCCACACCTGCAGCTTAGAGGCCATAGTCTGAGGCGGTGTTGTAATGTCTTTTATCGTGAGGTGTCGTAGTTCAATCCCCAACAAAGGTTAACTTTCACAATTGCAGCATTTTTTTGTACAGCTGTCCCATCGGCGTGGACAGCCTGTGCGTGCTGAAGACTTACTACCTTGCCCAGGTAACTGAACCCAGCAGTGTTGTATCACATGTGTGAAAGGGCTCTCATTAGCACAGAGTTACACTAACAGGGAAACACACCCACTGACTGACAGGGGGGGCAAACAGACAGCAGCTCTACTGTGTTCTAGAAAATGCATGACGCACAAACAGTGTTTTACAGTAATACAGCACCCGACACGCTGCACCTGTTGTTTTAAGTAAAACATATGGCCACAAGGACAATTAAATGTGCACATGCAGTCGTTATTAAAAACGACTTGTAGCAGAGATGAGGTTAGTGCAGTGTGAGTTAACTGACATCAAAGTACATTTTGTTATAATGAAGAAAAGAAACAAGTTCTCACCTTGTCCAGGAAGCAGAGCTTGTCCTTGGTCTTGGCATCCAGTATCTCCACCTCAAAGAAAACAACAGCCTTTTTAGCTTTTTTAGCAGGTTTGCGTTTGACCGGGGCAGGAGGGGGCAGCGGAGCAGCCGCTGCCGCGCCATTAACTGCTTTTTTACCACTGGCCTCTAGTGCTAGGGCATCCATGTCCACAGTCCTCCTCCTGCACTAACTTTATTCCCCTCGCTTCTCTTGTCACTCTCCACCTCTCGACTGTCTAAGATCCACACCAAGAGGAGAGGGGCTGCACTCAGCTGTGGAAATAAATCTGTCTCCCCCCCTCCTGCACCTCTGCCCCTCCCTCTTCTTCCTCCTCTCTGTCATTCTCTCACTCTCCCTCCCTCTCAGCCCCCCTCTCATTCCTTCACTTGTGGCACGCTGCTTTATTTAACTGCCAGTCGACCCCTGGCGTGCAGACATATACCACATGTGTGTGCACAGTTGCATACACAGGAATGCCCAGTATCCCCCTGGCAAACGGTCCACGATATATCATCTGTGTGTACCTCATGAGGGAAGCTTCTAGAGCAGAGTCTGGCAGCTTCATTTCAGGGCAGCAGAGACTTGGTTTTGAAATATAACCTCCCCCTAAAAAAAGATACCTGATGACCCCTGACACCTATCGACCCCTGGCTAAGTGGGAAGATGGAGGAGAGGTACTGTGACAAACAGCAGCCCTCCTTTCCTAGTTTGACCCCCTCTCTTCCTCTCCCAGCTAAATATAAATGTCTACTGCCAACTCTGCATAAGCAGCCCTCTCCCTACAGACACCCATCCATCTACACCCATGTAGTGATGTCATCATGTTCTTGCAGTCGATCACACTATGCTTGTCATTCAATCAGTGACAGTGTGTGTGTAAACCAAACAGCTCCCCTCCATCAACAGCTCCGATGTCCATCGCTAACCACTAAACCTGCTCAGAGACACCTGCCAGACTCAGTTCAGGGTCTCACAACATGTTGTCCCTTAAACCAAACACATGGGGAGTCGCCCTTTCCTGCCACCCAGGGGAGATAATACTCCAGACTCTCACGGCTTAACTCGGGGCATTCCCCTTGGTGAAACCAGCCCTCACCCCCACCACTCCACTCCTCTCCACTCTCTAATGGTGAGCAGGCAGGATACAGTTTCCATAATGAATGAAAGACACATAGTCACATGTGGCACCATCTTTCTATTAATGGACTTGAATGGATGAATAGACAGGATAAAAATCTGTGGGTATAAACAAAAAATGTATGTAAAGAAAAAAATCAGAATCAAATACTGAATATAGACATGCGTCATGTTTTCCTGTAAACACCAAGGACCAGTGCATTTTCACATCACTTTGATTTACTGTGTAAAACAAACAGATCTGGGTTTTATAGAGATTCAGGTTTGTGGCTTGTAACATACACTGGGTCAGTACGTACCTTTATTTTGAAGTTCTAGGATTCATTTGTGTGTTTTTTTTTTTAATTTTATTTTCACAAGGTTACTTGCCTTTTTGAAATTTTGAGTGTTGCTTTTTGAAATCATAAATGAGTTTATTACAGCACAAATGAAACATTCATGTACACTTAAAACAAGCAGGACACATGACACTGCAGTCGAGAGGGAAATAAACCCACTAAGTCTTCCCTGTGCCAGGCATACCCACTGCCACTGTACCTCCCCCTTCTCATCTATATAAAGCCTCTGTCTGGCAGTACGAGTCTGTCACGGAAATGGACACTGGGGTGAGAATGAAGCGTGCAAAAATAAGCTTTAATTGCGACAGTGGACTTCTTCTTTTTACAGGTTTTCACTGTACCTGCTGTCTGAAGGTAAGAAAACTTCTTTAATCTAAAAGACTGTGCATTTAGAAAGATTAACATCCAATCTGGAAATGCTTCTGTATTCTGGAAGTTTGTTTGTACACACTACGAGAGAGTGATGGACAGTCAGTGTGAGGTAAAGCAGATCACTGCAGAAATGATGCAGCTCTCTGGTGCTACCTGCTGTTAAGTGCAATGAAAAGATGAAGTAACTGGTCCACAAGGGAAAAACACTTAGAGTGTGATTTTGTTTCAGGACATTATTGCAACCAAGTCATTTTAAGTACCTTTGGTTTGTAGTTATGTATTTCTTTTTAGATTTAGCTTGATCTGTTCTGCTATACAGTTAATTCAATAGAGAACTTGTTGTTCTTAAATTTCTACACCAAACCAAACACTAAACTGCAACTTCATGGTGTTTTTTAGCTGTCATATGGTGATGATGATGATTTTGATGATGATGATGATCTGTGGTCAGCATTGTTGGTTTGTCTTCACAGAATCTGAGGAGTCGACAGACTTCAGTGGGTCAATAGTTACATCAAAGGGCAAATGATCAAACATACAAACGTGTAGTTTCCAGATGCATCTAAGACGGAGGCCTCGTGGTGTGAGAGGTGATAACTGAGGATGGCTGTGCAGGGGTGAGTTAAGCAGATTGTAAGGGTCACAGGAGTGGCCCAAGTTGATAGCAGTGAAAACACTGACTGATAAATGGCACTGATTGATAAGTGTGAACAATAAAGATTTAAGTAAAGCAGTCTTACTATCATCATTATCACTATTATTATTATTATAATTACAAGTTCAATATTAAGAGTATATTTATCACATAAACTAATTCTTTGTCAAATTTATTCTTACATCTATGTAAAATTTGATCAGTTTATGTCATCACTTAAATGTCGTTTTGCCCCTCATAGATTACAAAAGCCTCCTCTGACGACAGAGGGACAGGGATCTGGAGCAGCCACAGGTTGGGTCGGTTTCTGTCAGACTGCTTCAAATCCTGTCTGATGGGTTTCAGGGACTGAACAAACTCCACTTGTTCTCAATTAGAGAAGTTCCGCGGCTAACAGTAGTACAGTGGGTAAGTAGCATGAGAGTCATAGGTGTTATCAACCAGTATTCATCATCATCATAATCAGTCTCCTTTTGCACCTGAGACTGATTTAAACACAGGGTTGACTTTAGAGGGCTGAGTGCGTGTACTTGACTGTTCACCTGCATTATTGGGTAATAACGAGATAAGAAGCGCCATGAGTCATTCCAGCCAGAGATGGCGATGATGCCTAGCACTGGGATACCCCTCAAGCTTACACAGCCTATACAGGACTTTCACATACACACGACGCAAATGTAATTCCTTGTACATGTGGGTGCAGCTTGACGTTCAGAGCCGGAGTGGCCGATCCAATACAATTAAGTGGCCTGTACGGGAGGCCACAATACCCCGGTCACACAGCGAGCAGCCCGTAACAGGCGGTGTAGCTGCAGCGTGCGATCCTCAAAGCCCACGTTTCAAGCTCTACATTTGACTATTGTGTTTAATTTTACACTTGGTGAATTCCCTGTAAAATCCAGACTTGGCCCAACCAATTAATTCTTGGCTCCATAACGCCCTCCATTCAAGGTTTAGAGTTTCATGGACAGTACTCACCTCGTAGTGCTTCATCTTGGCAGTTTGCAGCCCCTTCCGTAATATCCCGGGTGAGTGACAGCGCAACGTCCAATCAGAGGAGTAATATACCGCTGCTGAGGCCACACCAGGCGGGCACTACGTTCATGTCGCAGCCAATCAACACTGGCAAGAATTGGACGCTCACGCCCCTAAGCTCGACGCCGTACCCAATCAGATTTCAGGAAACGTACTAATAGGATTTTTTTTCTGCTTACTGATCCGCCCATACAGAGTACATGAACCCCCCCCCCCCCCAAAAAAATCTTATTTTTATTCCCCCTCTTTAATTGTTGAATGGTATTTCCTGACTTCTTTATTTCTAAAGAAAACATATTAGTTTTTCCTACTCTTTTTCATGTTACTACATTTTGTCACGTATTTCCATAATTGTATTTTTCGTGTTTGCTTTCTCTAATTTACATGCATTTCCTTGTCCACTGTGGTCTTTTGTGTGTATGTCATTTAACATAAATAAAGTCTGACCTTCACTGTTGCCTGTATATTTGTTTCATAGATGGTCTATATTTATCTTTGAAGTGCTTGTAGACATCAAGCACATTTAGCCTAAAATAACTTTCACATACATCAAGAAAACAGCACAAAAACCCAGGCCCACTTTCTATGTTTTCAATAGACATGTTCTATACATGCCTTGCAGGTCACAATGATTTCCACTCTGGTTGTCCAATGCAGCTATAAATACACAGGACACATGTATGTGGTTTCAGCTGATAGTCTAAAATAAACGAAAATGAGAACGAAAATTATTTTGGTCTAATAGGGAATCCTGAATTATAAAAACAAAGGAAGAAATCAGACTGTGACTCGGGTGGGGCATTGGCTTCTTACTAGCAGGGATACTTAAATTTTAAACTGGCAATACTTTCACCACTGAAAAACAGGTTTTGTGTCACCTGTTACAGACAAACCCATTACAAGTGGTGTCATCACCATTCTTAAAGCGAACTTCAAATTAACCATGCAGTTTATGATTGTCAATTTATATAGTTTACATAAAAAAAAGTATCTATGATTTGTATAATCGCCAGAGTGTTTACAGATGCGACTTGCTCTTTGTTCCCTGTAACTTGGCACATTTGTCAGTGTGAATGCTGACGCTGCATGATTTACCTGTTACAACTCATCTCTGGCAGGTACCATAGATCTTATTCAGTACAGTTACAACACTCTTTCAAGAACTACACCTTTTCTTGTTGCTCTATTGTGACACTTAAACAGTGCAGGGCAGTTTTAGTTTTCATTTGGTGAAGTTCATTGGTCAGGTTACATAAATTAGTCCAGTCCATGCAATACACAGTGATTATGATGAATGATTCCAGTTCCATAGCTCATTAAAGAATATGGAAAAGGAATATGGAAAAACAACAGCAAAATCATTACATTTTACTTGAATGACTCTCAAATGGTGTTTTATGGGCAGTAAGTAAGTATCCAGGAAAGGCTCAGATTGAATATGTTCGGGATTATTTTGAATGACCTCTCCCTTTGTGCCACAGTGTTCTGCCTTACATGTCCCTGTTGTGCAGCACACCAGCAGTAGTATGCAGGGGATTTTGTAGTCTCAAATCTGGGCCAGGCCCAAGCAAAACAGAAGCTGCTGCCAGCAGTCAATCTACAGTTACACTTCAGTGTGGTAGGCTTTGTGAGTTTTATCAGATAGTTAATAATAATAATAATAATAATGATAATAATAATAATACTTAACACAAACCTTACACATTACATTTTTGTAGGTTTTTGTCTTTTGTGGTTTATTTGCTAATTGTTGCTTTCACACTGATTGCTTGTGTTGTGATAGTGAAAGGACAGACTCTCGTATTTCAACAATGTCCAGTACATTGTTTTATTTACGATGGGATTGAAACATAAATTATCTTAACTATAATCAGCAATGACGCTTACAGAAATATATGTTCTCGTTACCGTGTTCGTATCTCTGGGGGAAAATAAAGCTTACTGTATGTTTATGTACAAAGGTATTTCCGACAGATCTTGAACGCACCACGGCTGCCGTGCCCCTGGGCGTGGCTCCGTTCACCCGTCATAGTGGAGACAGTTCAGGCTCTTTATGGAAAACTCTGGAAGTTTCTACAGGGTTTAAAAGAAAATACCCGGAGCTCCGCGGGCTGAGGCACGGCGCAAGAGAGTGACCGAGGAGCGGTGTGACTGTCGTACTTCACTGACAGCTCTCTCCGGACTGTTTAAACTCCGACTAAATAAGCAAAATGGGTAAAGACTACTACGACATTTTGGGAATTAAGAGAGGAGCGTCGGAGGACGATATAAAGAAAGCTTATCGCAAGCAGGCTCTGCGCTTTCACCCCGACAAAAACAAGTCACCTGGAGCAGAGGAGAAATTCAAAGAAATTGCCGAAGCTTACGACGTTTTGAGCGACCCAAAGAAAAAGGACATCTACGATCGTTTTGGTGAAGAGGGTAAGATTTGTAACTCTTTCAACAGTCTAACAGTCGTAGAAGTCTAAAAGTGAAACTAGCTGATATAAGAGTAACTTAATAAACACTGCATCCATACATGGACATTGGCTACAGACACGGCCGAACCATGACAGTGTCAAATGTGCTTCGGACCGACGACATTAATGTTATCCGGCGAGTAATGGCGCTCCCAGTTCTCATCTGCTGTCCTTCAGCTTAGGCATGCAGTTCAGCCAGGAAAGGCGAGGCTTCTCAAACAGGAAAACTCACATTACATGTTTCTACAAGAAGACAGCGATAGTCTGAGTTATAGTGTTAGTCACTGTACAAACCCGAGCAGCTGGGCGGAGCGGTTAACGTGCAGCTTTATGTCGGCGTGATGCATGGAAACTTAAAGTGCGGGGCTGTGTGGCAGATACATACATGCTGCTATCCTTTACATTCTTATCTATTTAGGAACAGTGTTGGGTTAACGAAGGGCCCGGGTCTTCTTTTGTAGTAGTGTGTAGATATATGTCAGAGACCAAAAATGGTAAAAGTTGCAGAGTTACTTTCGTTATTATACTTCATACGTCAACTTAGGACAGGAAATGGGAAGTGCATATAGTATGCACCGGATGTGTTACCATGGCAACAACAATATCAGTCTCTACACGGCACGTGTTGGCACGGCTCCCCTGATCTGTTTCCATTTGGAAATTAATTTACTTACAACAAAATTGAATTAAACAGTAAAGCAATTTCGATTATTTTCATGATGAGACTATTACGTGTTCACCTCTATATACGTTTAATATGGTTATTTTGATAAGAAGTAGGGCTGCATGGCAATTTAAAATAACATTGCAATTAGATTTTACAATTTCAATTTGAATAACATTTTTTGGGTTTTCATTGTCTTTCAAAAATGAGATGTTTTTTGTTGAGCATTGTATCACAAAAACATGTCATTTTTCGTTTTAAGAAACAGATTGGATGGCCAATAGCAACAAAACAATGGTGCCACCAATTCACAACAGTGTAGCGGCATATTTATATCTTGGATACTGGATATTGAATTTGGCCATGTTGCAATTAATTGTGCAGCCCCAGTAGGAACATGTCCTAACAAACAAACTTATGAATAATACTTTGGCTTAGAGCTTAGTGTCCCAGTGATCATTATTTTTGATGTGGAGACTTGAGCACCAGTTTGCACACATCCACTTGTTCTTCTTTGAGGCAGCAATCAGTGTGCATGCATACAAATGATTATTATTCTGTAAAAAAGATAGATAGAAGATTTAATTGTCACATAATTATACATAGTACAATGCACAGTGAAATGTGTTATTGTGCCTGCTTCCAGAAATAATAAAATAAAAAGACCCATAGATATAGATATGAAATATGAAAATAGCACATATGTATATACATTGGCTAACAGACGATCACTGAGTGTTTTTTTTTCAACATTAAAATATAAAATCAACCGTACCATTATGTAAACCTGACAAAATTCATTTGAAATGACATGTGATGACCTTAACATGGCAAGCATAACTTACATGAAAGATGCCATGATCAGAGTTGAATTACTGATAAAAATAGAAGTTGTACGCAGATATTTGCATGATATTGTATTTGATAAACTGTTACGTATCGCACCAAACGCTTGATTGACTAACTGATTGTCCCTCTTACACAGGTCTGAAAGGCGGAGGCCCCTCAGGTGGTGGCGGCGGCGGTGGTGGTCCTGGCACCTTCAGCTACACCTTCCAGGGCGACCCTCATGCCATTTTTGCAGAGTTCTTTGGTGGACGTAACCCCTTTGAACAGTTCTTTGGGGCCCACAATGGGGGCATGGATGAGGACATGGACACTGATGACCCTTTTGCCCGCTTTGGGATGGGGGCTGGATTCCCCCGGTCCTTTAGCACTGGTATGGGAGGAATGGGGAGTCACAGTAGTGTTGTAAAGAAGCAACAGGACCCCCCTGTGATTCATGATCTGCAGGTGACCTTGGAGGAAGTTCTGTCAGGTTGCACAAAGAAAATGAAGATCTCTCGTAAAAGACTGAATCCTGATGGACGGACTGTAAGGACAGAAGATAAAATCCTGGAGGTGCAGATAAAGAAAGGTTGGAAAGAGGGCACCAAAATCACATTTCCTAAAGAGGGTGACGAGACTCCCAGAAACATTCCAGCTGATGTGGTCTTTGTGCTGAAGGACAAGCCCCACCCTGTGTTCAAACGTGATGGTTCTGACATTGTTTACACAGCCAAGATCTCACTCAGAGATGTAAGTTTATTTATTGACTTGCTCTAAAACGATTATAGTTTTCACGTGAAATTAGAAGTAGTATGAAATCCTTATTACCAATAAGGATTTCACTTTCACTTGTTTGTATTCATGATCGTAACTGAATGTTCTTTCTCCCTTTTTTATTTTCCCCTTCATCCCACCAGGCCTTGTGCGGTTGCACAGTCAATGCTCCCACACTGGATGGTAGAGTGGTAACTGTGGCATCAACAGATATCGTGCATCCAGGGATGAAGCGGCGGATCAGCGGTGAGGGAGTGCCGTATCCCAAACGGCCTGATCGTCGAGGCGATCTGATAGTGGACTACGATGTCAAGTTCCCAGACAGGCTCAGTCAGAGTGCCCGGGACACCATCGCTAAGGTTCTCCCACGATCTTGAACAAGACACAGTGACCTTCAGGTCTTGATCACACTGCCAACAAATTTTTTGTCAAACATGAAATGATTGTCTATGTGGAGGTAAAAATCACACCAGACCAATAAAAGACAGACTCACCCCGGGATTCCACTGGATGTGTGTGCGTTGCGTCTCCGCTCCGGCACGGCAGCGGAACCAATACATTTCAGTTCTAGTCAATGTGTGTGCTTCCACCGGCTGCGGATGCGCCACGTCACGGCTCCGGCTCAGCTCCGGCCTTCCAGAGCCCTCTGCAACACATACGCAGAGCTTCTATTTTTGCCAGAGGCCGGAGCACGGCGCATGAATTCAGCACAGAGCAGATCCTGTGGGACAGGAAATTGTGCACAAAACACCCGGTTAATTTTCAAAATTAAATACACATTGTGTTTACGGCGGATCATATTTCCCTGCACTACACATTGAAAACGTTGTAATGGGCAGAGACAGCCTGAAATCAACAGGTCAGATGTTTTCAGACATCATTTCACCCCATTGACACCATGGACGAGGAGAGGCTGATTGTAAATCACAAAATAGGCAGATCAGCAGGTCAGCACCAAGTTGTTTTCCTACAGCTCCTCTGGATTAAATACACTGTTTTTGGTTTTTTGGTTCTACATCCCGCTGTATTGCGCGATTATACATGAATTCACAAGATTTTGTGGGTCCGTGTGATTCCTGCTGTCCGGCGGAGCCGGAACACTGAGCATCCGGTGGGTGTGGACGGACGGCGGAGCACGGAGCACATGCAGCGCAGCCGTTCCGCATCCAGTGGAATCCCGGGGTCAAGGGTCAGATCATCCTGTGTGTACAACAACAGCCATAGTGTAAATACCAACATGAGAAAATGCTCACCATGAATTAGTGCAGCATTTCACTGGCCTGGAATGTAAATATGAACAATATGGTTTGGTGTTTGGTTTACTGAATAGATTATATTTTAAATAAAATAACTGTAAAATAATATATACCATGAGCATAACTCTGTGGGGATATGTGTTGCTAATAAAGGCTTTCTTTGAGAAAGGAGTTTTCTTCTTTTGTATGAAAATGTAACTTGAAGAGTTTTTCACAAATTTTTTTTTTACACACTTGATAGAACTTCAGAAGTGTAAAAAACATCTCTACACTGAGAGACCTTTTTTTTTTTATAGAACATGGAAAAGGATAATAGGTTTGATCTGGAAGACCAAGCAATGTAACCCATGTAGTGAGGAATAACATCTTAACATTCAATTGAACCGTTGTTGTAACTGATATTATAACAAAAGACAAACTTATTATTTGGAAATTACAAAATGACCTTGTTTAAAAACAGAAAACATTTTTTTCTGTAGAAGCACATTATGAAGCTTTGGCAAAAAATTCAGTACAGAATATCTTCATTCACCTTTAGCCTCTGAATTACTGCTTTCTCGTCACTGTAGTTTCCTCATGATCATATTCATTTACATTCAGTGTGGTTTGTATATTTACACACTCATCAGTCCCTGTTATATATTATAATCAACTTCATTATTCATATACCTGTATAATTCAAACATAATCCAGGTTTCTGCTCTTCTGTGCTGTGTTTTTGAGGCCTGCACATCACAGGCACTAATTCTCATCTCACTTAGCTGAACATTACTTTCACAAGCTTTACTTCCTTGTTCACTGATTTAACAGACTTTAACATACTCATTTTACACACTGTGGAGTTCAGTAATCTAGAGACTAGCTGTCTGGTCACTGTGGCTTTATGCCGAGCATATAACTGTATCTTAACATACAGTAACACTGATTCACTGAGCCCATCCTGCATAACACTCACAGAATTTGTGTATACTAAGAAACACATGCAGGAACATATGTAGGATTCCCCAGTCTTCACTGAAAAACATGTCAATACAAACAAAATGGATGCTTGACACAGTTGATATATAGCGAAAAAAGGAGGGATGAAATTAAAAGCGGGATAAGTCATAGGTGGTTACCTACATGATGTCACCCATTGGTGACATCACGGCTGACTCTGAGCTAGGGTGGAGCCAAGTCCTCTGTTCCTGCTATTTTAATGGCTGTGGGCAGCATTCCTCCTGTTAGCATGACTGGGTGCCTTGTTTGAAAGCTAACCCAGGGCTAATTGATTTTCAGGCTGATTCAAGAGTTAACAAGCAAAGTTAACCAGTCAGGTGAGTGCAGGCGCCCTTGTATACTTGCAGTAAGAGCTAACGTGTAAGTAAAATCATAGTATCAGACTGTGACTGCTCCCACCACTCAGTCGAAGTGTCCGTGTCATCAATTATGCTTCAGGCCTTCATAAACTTTAAATAGATGTAGATCAAAGATCAAAACTGTTGTCTGTTGTACCAGGCTACAAACATGTTCATTTGTGATGTAAGGTCATGTAGTTCACCTCAGTGTTGGTTTCAGGCTTCAGCACAAAAAGTTTTCACTTGCGTGCTACAGAACCTTGCAATTTTTTTTCCTAGGTCAAGGGGAGGGTCCAGAGAACTCCTCTCCATGATATCTGAATGTAGTCCTGACAAAAGACGTTGTAGGCTATTTGACATGCGAGGACTAACAGTGTTCAAGCCTGAAACCAGTGAAAGGGAGTGATTTGGTTACCATGGTCACTCGGACCAAACTTAAAAATGTTCTATGAAAGGGAGAAAATCAGAAACATTGAATTTACTGATGTGCTCTGACCAGCAATGTTGCTTCATGGAACAGCCCTCACGCTGTCTGCTTATACCCGTGACACAGTCAGCAGACTGCTCGTTGAGGTTGACGATGCCCTCCAGCTTCAAGCGCTGAGGATGCACTGAGGCACACAAGGCCAAGTGAAAGAGCCTGAACAATAAAGATACTGTAAACACTGAGGCAATTATACTGTATCACGATTATAAGATGGTTCTGGTGGAGAGGAGGGCGTCGGAAATCTACATTATTCTGAGCATTCTTAGTTTCAAGGAAAGAGTTAAAGAGGCATGGTAAAACTGAATCATGCCCCTCACTGATCACTCCAACTGTGGACAAACAAGCTGCAGCAATCAGTTGCTGCACCACCACGTCTTTGCAGCATATCTAGATCTGAAAGGCTCTTATATTTAATGACACTGAATCAGATGACATATGTGAAGCAGGCTTCTGTAATTTTTCCCCCAGATACTGCTGGACTGAGTTTTATTTCTATTGGGTTTGTATTTTATCCTGGATAAAGAATGAAGATTCTTCATATTGTCATGTTCTGTAGCTTCTCAGGTGAGTTTTCATTTATCTAACCTTATAAAACATTCAGTGTTTTTATTTGTGAAGATCACATTGTTAAATTCAGTATTCACCTAGATGCAAAGTTAGAGCTGTGTATGTGTTACTGTGAAATTATTGATGAGCTGCATTGATAATATTAAGTAAAACTGGTCTTATGAACCTCTGTAGCCAAATGGAAAATAAAATAGTTACTCTATTAGAATTTACAGAATTTATATGATGTTTAATGAACAGAAAAACACAAAGTTGAATTAAAGTAACATATTGTTGTGATGTAGTAGTAAATAAAAAAAAAAATGTATTAAAAAACAAAATTACCTGAAACGTAAACACAGGGTTGCATAGGTCAAGATGAATGTGGTGAATATTGGTTGAACCTTATAGTGGATGAGAAAAAACTGAGCCAAGGTCAGATTTACTTTTTATTTCCTCTCTCCAAACCTCACAGTTTACATTAAATGTCTTTTTACAGAAACAAAACGATGTCAGACCTGGTGGCTGGACTGCATATAGTAAACCCTGACATGGCTATAGTATTCTTATTCCTGTTTCTATGCAATTTTAGTTAAATAGTTAAATGGTACCGATTACTTTTCTTACTCCACCCTGATCTCTCTTGTTCAGCCTGTTATTTGTTCCTCTGCTTCATTTAGCAATAATGATGCATATGATGAAACTACTTTATTAATCATAATGAAAGTGGAGCTTTGTAAACAAGTTTCCTCTGGCCGGGAGACCAGAGAGTTGGGTGACTGCCAGTAACAAGAGGTGTAGCCCCAAGCATCTGATTGGCTTTCATACAGCATCTAGCCATGTCAGGTTTATTCCTAGCTTCATTGGTAACACTATGGGCTGTAACCACCCCAATTTAGAAATGTTTTGTGCCATCATTTTGAAAGAGGAAGGACTTACCCCATAATGTGGTATTTGGCTGACCAGTGGTGGAAACATGGTCAGTGAGTCCATGAGTGACATTCAACATAGTTGAGTTTGTTGTGGTCCAGCCAAAAACAGACAACACAGATTCTCTGGTTTCATGGTATTGTGCAGCACAAAACAGAGAGTGGCAGTGATTATAATCCATAATTTTATAGCCAGTGCAAAATGACAGTGTGATAACAACAAGCGTGTAGTGATGATGAACCTGGAGAAAGCTTAGCATAGCTTTCTGCTGAGTTTAACTTCTGTCCCACTTACAGCTTTCCTGCTTCGTTTCAATTCCATCGCTCTCAGGAGACCGTTTTTTGTCAGGCAGCTGTTTTCAGCAAAAACAGAATACCACAGAAACAGCTTAGCATTAAGACTACAAACAACATGGGGGAAATAACAATATGGCTGTGTCTAGACATTGTCATTTCTCAGTTTTTGTACAGAATTAACACATGAGATATCAGTGAGCTTCCGAGGTGGATTTTCTTATTGCTGAGTCAGGTTAGCAGTTTCCCTTTTTTCTAGTCTTTATGGAAGCTAAGCTAACCAGCTGCTGACTGGAATACTGAATTTGTGTGTGTGTGTGAGAGACCTCACAGAAACTTTAACACAGGCCTAATGAATATTCAAGCAGAAGTGCTGCAGTGTATTCATTCGTTTGGTCTCAGTTAAGCAATTCAGTTATTTCATCTCTGTTTTTTATTCATTTGCAGCTGTGTGTGTGAAGACCTCTGCAGTGCTGGAGGTGAGTGGTCACATTGGTGGAGAGGTCTCCATCCACTGCTCTGTTAGCGTGACCAAAGACAATGGCTCCGAACACAGCAACATGTACTTCTGTAAAGGAGTCTGCGCCGAAGAAAACGTTCTCATTCAGACTGAGACGAAGAGGTCGGCCATCACACAGCAGGGGAGATACAGCATGGAGGTCAACAAAGGAGATGGAGTCGTCAACGTGACCATGAAGAGGCTGAAGAGGGCGGATGCAGGGAGATATTGCTGTGGAGTAGAGAAAACCTTTGATGCTTCGTACCAGGAAATCAATCTCATTGTCCTAGATGGTAAGGTTTTTTCTTATATTTATAAAGCCTCCTGCAGGTAATGGGCCTTTTCGGGATGCAAGTTAGAGTTGCCTATATTTTTGTGAACTGTGGGACTTTTAAGCTGTAGGTGTATTTTCTTCTGACTATATCAACCACATAAAGATGGTCAGATGGATAATATAAACCCTGCATTGAGCTGTTGGACATATTGAGCCCACCAGAGCTGTCATATAGCTTTTGTGACAAGAGTGAAGTGTATTGAAGTGATTATATATGCTGTATGTCTTGTGATGCACTCTTTTAAACACTAATGCAGTGACATTGTCACATGAGTGCACATACACAGTACTCCTTGCCAGTCATTCTCTGTTCTGCCTTCTCAAAGCTTCCACTGTCCACCCTGGGTCTCCTCCGTCCACTGCTACCCTGCAGAGCAAGGTAGAAACTGCGCCCAAGGGCAGCTCCCATTCCAGCACTGAATCAGCACCAGCAACATTAACAGTGCCCATGACTAAGAAACCAAACCAGCAAACAACAGCCAACCTCACAGGTATCTCACATTGTCAGTAGCTGTGCTCCTATAGCAAGATGGCAAAAAGTGTTCTATGTATTATAACACAGTGTAATAACAAGGATTTGGTTAGTTTGGTCATAATCTAATGTCTTCACTGTGCAGAATGAAGTATGAGCTCATTTTCACACTTGAAAGCTGTTTTCACACCCACCTGTTGAAGGGGAAAAGGTCGGCACACATACTGAGAGTGAACGTTTCAGTAGTAGATAAACATTTGATAATGAATGAATGAGTATTTGGATATTCAAAGATTTTGTGTTTATCTGTCAAGGCGAAGCAATAGATGTACTTAAAAAAAAACAAAAAAAAAAAAACAATTGAATCTATCCTTTTTGTGGGGGAAAGCATATCAATCATTATTATAGTACACATTGACTTCACATATTGAAGAATCAGTCATTTTGTGGGAAAACTTATCTTCTTTGAAGCATATTTTCTTGAAGGTTTGGTCACCAAGTACTTGAATCAACTCAGGGTCTTATGGTTTTTTCCATTCCTGGATGCTCAGCAGAGTTCCCACAGAGTAGCTGCACTGTCATGTGGTCTGTAAACAAGTTGATGTGAGTAAAGCGTAAAACTGTAACCTTTTGTTCCACAACTGAAAAAATGTGTCCTGTCTCCATCTAAAGCATATGAGGAGACATGCTCGTTGAGAACATCTGGAGCCTGAGTATGGTGGGGGGTTGCTCCTTAACACGTGCTGAGGGGAAAGTGTGTGGATCTATATGAGAAAAATAAATGACCACATGATGTTAAATGATAACTCTAAGTATCAAGAGAATATTAATGATTGAAGTAAAATGTATGACCACCTGTACACATACCTGCCTGCCTCTGTTGTCTGCAGATACCACAGTGGTCATCATTGTATCAGTGAGCCTGGCTCTTCTAGTCTGTGCCCTCATCCCGCTTGTATTCTATGGACACTGGAGGAGTAATGCCGGTGAGGTGACACATACGTAGACACACAGAAGACATGCATGCACACAAATGTATACACACTCCACTTTAACTCCACAGTGTGTGTCATCACTGTGATCTGACGAAAGCAGCACATACATTTCCAAAACCTTTATAATCTTTTTTGTTTTCTTTCAGAATCTCAGAGCAGACCTGAAGTGAACAAGGGTGAAGTGAGTTGTTATTTTCTTGTTCACCAATTTTGATTTGTATTAAAATGTGTTTTAGTAATCAAAGCTCACTGCCCAGATTAACTAAGTAAGTCTTAATGGTGATTCTGGTTTCTTAACAGGCTGATTACAGTGAGGAAACCCAGCACTCCATGAGGCTGCAGTCTTTAGAACCAGATCCAGAGTCCAGTGCTCAGGACGCCGCCCACTATGCTGCCGTCTACCAGGCGCTTGACCCCAAAACTCTGGAATAAGCAGGGTTCATCCTGTCTCTGAGATGATCTCTTATCTCTGTTTTGAATCAAATAAAGGACAAATGTTTACATAGATTTTCATGAGACTGCACATTCTTCTGCATGAGAGTTACTTCTCTGTTGTACGTTGCAGTTTATTCTGTGTGGTTTTCTTCCTGTTTGGCATAGTCACCTGTCACACACCTGCTGGTGCACTCTGGTCCAGCTGCAGTGTTGTCAGATGGAGCTGCTGTTCACTGATGTTTCACCTGCTGTCCGGTGCATCTCCAGGTGAGGCGGCAGTGGCCGTCTGGGGTCATCTTCCTTCCACCCCCATCAGGTATCCTTATAGGAGGCCCTTTTAGGTGGCAACAAAAACTAGCTGGACTTCTCAGCTTCCTCTCCTGGGTCTTTCACCTCTGTCTGGAGCCTCACCCTACTGCACTATGTCACTGACCTACTGCCTGACTTGAATAGTTGATCGGGAGGGCAGGTCGTCAATGGAAGGTCACCAGTTCAATCTTCAGATTGGCTGAATTTAAATCTGGGTGGAAAAATTGAAACATAGTTTACTGAAATCCTTCTCTAAACTAGGCCCCAGAGCTGTTCATTGGCCTGCAGTGTGGTTATACTGAGAATCTTCTGTGTGTGAATTCAACAGAGTTTGCCTCTCTAAATATGTACGTGCTGCTCTTGAGCTATTTAGGGGAAACAAGCTACATAAGGTATACAGCACAGGCAGTCTGTGGCCATTGTCAGTGCTGCTGTAAGGTTTGGGTTTGAGGTGCTGAGACGTCTTAGAAGTGCTGAGTAACACCTGCAGTGTGTGAAATGTCCACCCTTCCCTCAAAACCACTTCCTGACAGCTCAGTGATCACACTTTCTTCATGTGCTTGTCCTGAAGCTTGTGAGCATCTGATGTGAGCAAACAGCAGAGGGGCCTTTACATATACCTGTTTGCAGATATCTGAATGCACACACAATAAATCAATCAATAAAAAAATAAATGAATGAATTACTGGATTCCTAAACTGTCAAGGGCCGGGGGGGGTCGATATATATATATATGACCAAAATTGTCACCAATTCAGTCAACATATTATTCATGCATGGTCATGGTCAGTCATGGTAAGAATGAATTACTCCCCAAAGATCAATGGTCAGATGTGTCGACATGAATGCAAATAGTTTAATGTGGTTTACTGACCTTACTGACACATCCAGTTTTATCACTCCAGAAGAAAGGCTGCAGGAGGAGGAGGAGCCTCCCCCACTGGAGGACCCACACAGTGACTGCATACCCAGTGCAGTCCTAAAGTCACTCCTTACCCAAATCTGTGTGAAAGGTGCAGCACCTGTGACTCAGTTTCAGGTTGCTTTCCTGAAAGATTCCACCTTGTTTGCTGCATTTGATCCTGGCTCAGTAGCACCAAGTTTCACCAGGTTTCACCAAGTTTCTTTAATTTCCACACACGTCAAATGGCAAATATAAACATTTCTATCAGTCACCTCCTGACAGAAGAGGCAGCACATCCACGATGGGACGATATGTGATGTGCAGTATTATGACCTTCTACTCTAAGACATGGTGATTTAGCAAACAGTTGTGTCTTTAAAACAGCCACACATTTTTAAAGCAGCATTAACATTCACTCCGTGCACCTGATGAATCTTGGTCCAGTTTTCTCTCACTATAGCTCTGTGTTGGTCTCTTAATATCTGTATCTTTAGCTGCTAATTGCTCCACTGTGTTCACCAGCTTGTCACTCACTGTGGCGTTTTGTTGTTGAGAGATTTGTGGTCCATGGACTTGTACACTTTTGTCACTGGTTGGAAACAAGGAGCTGAAACTCTATTTGGAGTAAAGCCAAACGGAGGTGGAGACTTTGATGATGAATATACCATGATACAAATACAAATTGACAAACTCCTTAAAAACAAACAAGCTTTACATTCCCCTGTTGTGCAGTAATACAAGTATTTGATGGCTCTAGAAGTGTAACATTAATGAGAGATACAAATCCTCATGCTTCAAACTGAACCTGATTCTCTTCATTTATGGTTTGATGTCTGCAGACTACAGCACTTGTCTTCCGCTTTCAGTCAAAACCACAGGAGGTCGGTAGTTGAGCGCTTATATAGATGTCATCTGTGTCCACAGAGGATGAGAAGGACTCCTGAGACTGTGAGGCAACTACAGAGCATCTGGTCTAAAGAAGTGGTACATCAGAATGAGGACCATCTCTATCTTCTGTTGTCTTTTATGTGGTAAGTGACATCCTTTGTCAGGTATTCTTGAAAACATAAACACTCAATGAAGCTATATCACTTGTCACTTTATGTATTTTTGGCAGCTATGTGGACAGAAGGAGCTGGCAAAAACGTAGAGGGATTTGAGGGGGGGACGTCTCATTCCGGTGCTCACATGCATTGGCCTGGAAAAATCATAAATACCTCTGCAAAAATGAGTGCAAAGAATCGGAGGACATACTGGTTACTGTTCAATCTGGAAGCAGAGCAAAGTCAGGGAGGATAACTCTGGTGGACTCGGGGAATGGGGACTTCACTGTGACCTTCAGTCAGCTCCAGCTGTCAGATTCAGGGAGATACTGGTGTGGCGTGGACAGACCTGGTTTTGATACATACAGTGAAGTAATCTTGACCGTAAGGGAAGGTAAGTACATGATGTTTTTACTAATAAGAAAAGGACTTGTTTTTTCACTTGATTTCATTTTTCTCTCTACATCTGCAGATATTTTTGTGGTTCTTGTACTTTATTTGAGTATTCACATTTCAGATTGAAATACTGCACATTATCTTTAGTGTCTTTTCAGATTATTGTGTCCTGGTGTTTTTCACATGTGGAACATTACAAAAAGGAAGTAGGATATAGCTGGGTAGGGTACAGTTACAGTTCACAAATGCATTTTCGCTTCCGGGGACTTATGATTTTTATTATTTTATTTATTATTATTATTATTAATAAACTAAATGTTATTACAGGACAAATCTGAAGTTCTATACACCATGTGTACTAGTCACAGAGGAAGCCTCTACTTTGATACTTTAATTTTCTTTGATACTTGATACTTTGATCAATGTTTCCACTTTATATAATAACAATTATGAAACTAAGGCTTTTGGATAATTTATGTATGTCAATGTGGGATTTCTCGTATAGTTATGGCAACAGTCATACCTGACGCTTCTACCACAAGCATATATCAGGATATTTCCAACTCAACTGACTCAACATTTGAACAACAAACATCTTATACCAGTGGTGCTTCAAACCAGTCAACAGGTAGGAAGAAAGTAGAATCAAGTTTTAATAGAGAACAAAATGTATGAAAAGTAATACTGGATGCTGCCTTACAGCTTCAAACTGCACGATGGGAGAGGAACCAATTTCGAGCACAAGTGAGTATCTAGCGGATCATTTGCTTAGTGAATGAATATCCACTGGTGACTGGGACTTACTGTGTGGGTAGATGAAACTGTTGAGCTAACTGTCTTTGCCTTTGGCCAGGGACCGTGTTGCACGCTACTATTGGGGGTGTTTTCACTCTCACTGTTTTGCTGCTGGCAACCAGATGCAGGAAACGCAGGGAAATCTCAAAACATCGACGACAACTTTGCCCCAACAGCGCAGATGCTGTCAGTGCAGTGTATGAAGTAGAGGTACAGTAAGAGACACAAAGTGGAGATCAACATCTTTCTTTCCAAAGAAACATTACAGCAAATAAAATTAAAATGTCAGAGATCAGGTTTCTCTTCCTGGTTTCCCAGGACCACACACAGGACCACTACTCACCACAATTGTTACTTTAGTAGAACAACATTTGAGGAAACAACCCATATGCTTTTCTAAGTGTTTTTCAGAGTGAGCAACTTCTCTTGTCATAATGGGAAAGGCACAGATGTTATTAAATAAGTAATATTATCAATGGTTCTGTTTATTCCAGGGTGTCAGTAAATCATGACAGTGAGTCAGCATATATATATATATATATATATATATATAACATACATATAAAATGATATTTTTTGCTGAATAGACACAATACAATTCAGCCCAGTAAAAAGTAAAACACACAGGAACCTATGATTCTTTTCTCTCCTACAGATTGACTGTGAGTACGATAACATTGGTGAAGTGCCGTCCATTCAAATGTTATCTGAGAGGAGCTCTGGCTCTCACCACCCAAAACAGGATCCACCAACATCTGCATCCACAGGAGCTGAATGTAGCGCCCCCGTTCATATCTATGAAAACATCTGTATAAATACAGCAGGTGCAATATATTCAAACATCCGAAAAGATCATCATATCACCTCAAGAACACACACTGAGCTTTTGCCACTCAAGATACCTGGAAGAACAGGTGATACCTGTCTTGGAAAACACTCAACTCAACCAACAGCAATGGGAAAAGCTGTAACCAAACCTACAGAGAGCTGTGCCAATAATGTGTCCTCTAGTCACCCCAGATCCTGCTCTCATCCCACTAAGTCAAGGCCCACATCACTTTGGTTTGGTCTAGATTCATCAGGAACAGTCTGAGTTTATCTCAAAGATGATACATAATACATGATGAATAACTTGTATGGCCATTAATGAGCAGCTGCACATCCTGCTCTGCTCCTCCACTCATTGTGAAGCAATTATCCTTCACTTAAAACTTTCCTCATTCAAGAAGATGTGCTGAGGGTGTAGACATGCTGTGTCTTTGTTCTCATCTAGATTCATGATCAGCTGTGTGTGCCAACAGAGAGGCAGTCTAGGTGTTGGCTAAATACGTAATTGTTACTTACAGATTAAAAGTTTCTGAATTTCTTTCTATAGTTTATTGAGCAGAAATAGACATTTGGTTCAACTATGTGTTGAGGTGGAGTGTAGTAGCCCCTGCTCTTTGATATTCACTTCTGTTTTCTATAGTTTCTGTGAGTGTGTGTGTGTGTGTGTGTGTGTGTGTGTGCGTGTGTGCATGCGTGTGTGTGTGTTAAATGATAGTGATTAATTATACCAGGATGCATATATATGATTGCAGATGTGTTGCAGTTATTGAGAGTAAATATGGAGAAGAGACCTGAAACAGACTGTAATAGAGGCTGTAATAAGATTTGCATTTGTGGGCTGCAAAGCCCAGGTTAAAGGGCTAGTGACCCTAGGAGTCACTAGGGTGACTCCAAGTGTTCATATCTATGAAGACATCATTACAGAGAGCCCTGAACACTGATATAACTCACCAAATAAGAGATTCCTACAAATTAATGTAAAATTGTGAAATTTTGATGTTTTGTGTTTGGTATGGCATATTAATACTGTATTGATCATTACTCTCATTGTCAGTCACTTAACATAAAGGCTGTTGCATGATCACTTGTTTGTTTGATAGTAATAAAAGACATCTTCAGTTTTCATCTTGGATAGTTGGCTTCCTGCTTCAGTCTTTCACAATAAATCCGTGTATTTTAAAATATCTCAACTTTTACCGTTTATTTTTAGTTTCCACAATATCATCAAAATATCATATATATATATATATATATACACACAAAGTCTGGCTCTTAAATAGCTAAAATGCCACACTGTGTTCACTAGCAAGCCGCTGTCTGTGCATGTCTGCTCTTTAGTGCAGCACAGTTAGCAGTTGGTTGATCAAAGAAAACTGAAACAGCTGTGGTAAGAGTAATTCAGACCAGTGAGGATGTAGGATGTATCCAACGTATACAACTAACCAACCAAGAATCCTGTCCACACCTACTTAGTGGGAAGTAGCATCAGGCACCATAAGTACAGTTTGTGATAGCACAGTGACTAACAGAGGATGTCGGGATGGTCTGGAAGGATGGAACAGACTGAACTAGCGTTAGATTCTAAATTAAGAAAAAAATCTTAACACTGATTTTTGGATTAACTAGTGAAGCTGGTGAAGACACACAAAGGTCAGGTTTTTAGATACGTACCTCCGCAGAATTTCGATTTCCCGGCTGAATATGTTGTGTGGACAAGTTTGTTTATGAAAGAGGAAGAGGTTTATGAGCATGAACATGAGAACAGGTGACTGACATACAGTCACAATCTTTAGTCCAGGTTGCTGCCACGTTGTGCACTGTGAGAATTGACGATAAACTGGGAGTAATGGGAGCAAGCTGGATCTTGTGGAGAACAACTGTATCTGTCATCACTATTTTACTACAAATCCAAGGTGAGCTCTTTACTACACATTTAGACCTTTTACGCTGATCTGATGGACACAAAAAAATGGTAATGGAACTAAAATAGTTTATTTTGTCAGGTCTGACCAGTCTCAAATTCACAACTGTGACTGGTGTGGAAGGTCAAACACTTGACTTCAGATGTGAGTATCCACACAACTTGCAGAGCAATGCAAAGTACCTCTGCAATTCTGCCAAACACAAGCCCCTGATACGGACAGAAAAACAAAACCACTGGGAGACAAATGGACGTTTTTCTTTGTACGACAACACCACCGCAGCCTTCATCCTCATCAGGATTGACAATCTTGTCCCAGAGGACAGTGGGACATACACTTGTGGGGTGGACATCAGCTTATACCCTGATGATATCAGTATAGTACAACTGAATGTATCTCGAGGTACAGTAAGTCTTGTCACATCACAGGGTGATATAATTTTGCTCACATGCACATCACCTCTGGCAAGCTGAATCAAAATCTGCCTACTCTTAGAACCAAAATGTTTTGTTTGTGACATTTTGTCCTGAGATGTCCACATGGTGACTGTGAACCGATAATGTCAGTACATGGAGTAAATGAGAACTAAGACAAGTTGCTTTTCTCATCCTGTACATGTTCCTCTTTTATCAGCTTTCCATTTCGATATAAATGCTACTTTATACTTTACTTACTTTATTGTTACAGGTTTCTAAAATTAGACATGTGCATATCTGTAAACCTAATATCTTTTTGGTGCTTTTTGACAACAGCAAAACCTCCAGAAAATCCCAAACGTAACAGTAAGTATAAGCTCTGAAGAGTACATCAAGGTCTCTCTAGGTGCTCACTTCACTTGTATATAAGGAGTTTGAGTATGTGTATATTTCTATGTTTTAGTAACTGCAATGCCCATCTTTCCAAGTAACCTCAACGTTGACAGTGAGTGATTTTTGTTTTCCCACATGTTTTCATATTATTCATAACCCTGTGTGTGTGTTTGTGGGAATCCACTGCCGGGTAAACTTCTGTTGTCATTCTTTCCTGCAGAGCTCCACATGCCGCTGTTCCTGACTGCAGTGATGTGTGTGGCAGCGATTATGTTTGTGTGCCTGTTTACACTTTGTCTTCTGTGGGCTGTTAAAGGCAAGAGACCAAGCCCAGGCCTGAACAGAGAGGTTTGTCCTTTGGGACTTTCTGTCTTTTTTTTTTTTTGATGCTTGATCATTTAGGTCAAAAGGTCAATTTATGATGGTTTTATGATCATTAACTCACCAAACAACATGCCCATCAGCTCCAGTTGTGCTTGTGTTTACCTGTTACCATCCACATTAACCTGCTGACATGCTAAACCAACATGGTGAACACAGTAAACATGTTGGTACATGTTTAACATCAGATTGTTTTGTTCCCGGGAGCATGTTAGCATGTTGATGTTAGCATTGAGCTGCCAGCCTGGCTGCAGACTATTTGTTTTATTTGCCTATTAAAAGTAGCAGGAACACAAAAAAACAACTGAGATGCAATTCACCATCAGCAGGTTTCTGTTCTCCTCACAGGCGTCATCTGACTACGAGACCATGATGCCTGGTGTGGGAACTGAGACTGTGCTCTCCTGCACCTCCTTTGCGAGAGATGGTGCGGACCTTTCACCTGCATTGCCACCACCTGACCTCTGCTCCCACTTCACGTCAAAGCACCGGGAGTCCACCGTCACTCTCGGCCTTGGTGAATATGTTGATGTGGATGCACCTGGGCACATCTGCCAGTACCAACATCTGGATCTCAGCCAGCTGGAGGAGCACGTCTATCACAGCCTTAATGGAAACAGCAGTCCTAAAGAGGGACCCCTGGGAGTCAAACAGCAGGTTAACTGCTGATATGATTTCTTTACGACTTGGGTCTTATTGTTGAGGTTTTGTTTCCTTCAAAATAAATTTCTCATCAAGGCTTCAGTAAACCAGGAATATTCTTAATGTGCATGGATTTATGACAAAAGTAAAGCAGTTATTTTTTGCTGTGTTTATGCTTGCTATTTCTAGATGTAAATGTACCGGTTCGAATGACACAAATAAAGAGACTGAAAACAGATGCCACAGATATACCACTTATACCTCAGGAGCCAAATGAGACCATGAAGATTTGTGTCTCACTTTGAATTATGATGAATATCACCAAAATAAACAAAATGTTTCTGCTGCTTTACTTTTTCTTCACCTCTCAAACATTTACTTTGACACAGACGGGAGATGGGAGGGAGCTTCTGCTGCGGCTCACATGTTTTTAACAGTTGTTAAAGACAGAGAAGAAACTGGCCAGACACAGGAAGTGCAACAACAAAGAGGAACCTATGGCAAATGCAGTGTTGTAATTTACGTGGAGAGATTTACAAAGACAAGAAATTAGGCTTGAGATAGGGCAGAGGAAGAGTGAAAAACTTTTCAACTATATGAACACCATGGAGGAGACTTTCCTCATTATGGTCTTTCTTGCTGGAGGTATGTTTCCTGAGATTTATTCTTTCTTCCCTCCGTCTTCTTCCTCTGTCTATGTATGGTACCTTTGTGGTTGCTACCTTTCTGTGGTGAACTTTTTAACTCACCTTCCTGTCACTGTTAGAGGGACCTGCCGTCGGCTTCCTGCTACCACTGTAAACTGTGTCGTCTTTTAATACATTTTGAGAGTTTGAGATTTGTAGGTGCTGGTGAGTGAGTGAGAGTGTGAGAGTGTTCCTTTAAAGCAGCTGCTCCCAAGGTATTAAAAGATTATCAAGATTAAAAATAAAACAAATGTAGGTCTTAGAATATTCTGGTCATTTATTCAAACCTCTCCAGCATGATCGCTTTTTTGTGAAAGACACATCGCTTTACCTGTTAGCATCTCTAAAATGAAACAATCAAAAAAGAAAAAACTACTAACAACTCACAGATGTCATGACTTTGTATCAGAGAGAATAAAAGCTTAAATGGTTGGGAACCACTGCTTTACAGAGGAAGGTAAGTCTATCAGGACTGTATGAGAGTTTACAGCAAATACGCTGTAAAACTAACAAGTTCAACAACTGGTTGAAAAGAGAACAAAGATCTGATCTGGGTTTTGTTGCTGTGTGTGTTTTGTGTAGGATTATGGGAGGCAGAAGCCATCTCAGTAACAGGAGAGCTTCACCAGGACGTCAAAATAACATGCTCTCATACATACGCAGAATCCAATGTCAAATATTTCTGCAGGGGAGTCTGTGGCTATGAAGATGTCCTAATAACCAGCAGAGAAACAGACAAAGGCTCGCCGAGGAAATACAGCATTAAAGATGAAGGCAACACATTCTTCGTGACCATCTATGATCTGAGAGAGACCGACTCGGGACTTTACTGGTGTGGAATAGAAAGAACTGGTGTGGACACATACAACAGTGTAGACCTCACTGTCATAAAGGGTGAGGCCTTACTGTATATAAGAGGCTGTTGTGAAACTGTAATGGCTCATCATTTTCATGATTTGTTCTTTTGTGTTATTTCCTCTCACCACCATGTGGTCAGTATTTCACAACACTGTCTGTCTCTTCTCATTTTTTTTGTTGCCACAGACGGTCATTACTGGAAAGGAACAAAGTGATTATGATTATCATTCTTATTTCCTTTTTTCTGTAGATGGCTTTGACTTGCGACAGTCAAATTCAGGTGAGGCAATTTATGCAAAAGCTTAGTGTTCATAGGTCATGTCTTGGTGAGTGTGCATCCAAGAGACGTGATGCTGCCTCTTTTTCAGAGATGCTGGTGTACATCGGAGCAGGCCTTGGTGTGGTTGTGCTGGCTCTGGCGACAGTGCTGCTGATATTCTTCAAATACCGAAACAGAGACATCAGCGCATCTTCAGGTATAAAACAAAACACATTTTTGAGGAATATTTTCAGAATATGACATTCATAGTATTCAAGACACCTGTCGGTAGAAAACACCCAAAGTCACCACTACAGTATACGCGGACATGAAAATTAGAACAGGCACTTGCCAGCCACCTAATGATGCTCTGAACAAATGCCGCCGGTGTCTATGGAAGCCACTTAGCAACCACTGTTTACAACCACCCAAAGATGTATTTGTTGGTTACTGGATTCAAAGAAAGTGAAAGATACTGCTGCATTTCTTAATTCGTTATAAGACAATACATAATAACCTATTAGTTGATAAGACATGCATAACATCGTGAGGTAGAGATATAAAAAAGAAACATTCAATGGGACAGTGATAAGCAAATAGTTAAATCATGATAGGAACTCACCTTGATGTTCTTTCCAGGGTTTTGGAGATACCTCTCTTATAGTGGCAGTTGCAGTAATGCACACAGACTGGCAGTGAGGCACGTGTGGGAAACCTGTATCTCTCTAAACCTCTGTCTTTGTAGCTCCATGCAACCTCCCAACAACACTCTCGCACCTATCTTGACACATAAATCTATCACCTTCATAACTGGTTGGCGATCAGCTACCATGTAGTAACCACTTTGAACAGGTAGCAGCTATGGCTGTTAAACCCACACTGTAAGCCACATGGCTGCAGCACATACTGCTGTAGTGGAGCTAGTGTAATTGTAATCTTTTTGATTTTGCCTATTAATTCTGGCTCTCAATGATTCTCCAGTTCATGATTGTTTTATGGAGACAAAACAGGTGACATGTGTTTTTCACAGAAATAGATGTGTAATTTTACAAACTTGATAAAGTCATATTCAAAATATACCTCTGCATTTTCCATTCAGTTAATTGTAGGCGTAATCCACTGAGATGTCATGACAACACTCTAAAAACCACATACACTTTATGCAGCTGCGGATGTGGCTTGAGAAGTGGGAAAGGTCTGTGCACGGTGTCTGGTGTTTTTACAGAATTACAACTAAACCGAGGGTCAAATATACAAAGGTCATTCTTGTGTGAGGGCGCTGTGACAGTGACGTAGTGATCTTCAACAAGTCTGGTCACAAGTGCAGGCAATCAGTCACACAGGAAACTGAAATACCATACTTGCACAAATGTGACACATGCTAAAATTGCGAAAATGTGTTATCTAGCAGCTATAGCTAATTTGCTGGCTCGTTGTTGAGAATAAAACACAGACTGTTTATCTCAGAGTCAAAGAAGGAGGAGTTTTTCCTGTTTGAATGGTTCATGTTAAGGATAGAGTGTTTTACTTGACTGTTTAAAACAAAATGTTGGGGAGGGGCATAATGCAGCCATTATTCAATGTCATGTTGTATTTTTTTTTTTTTTTCCATGTACTCATTTGGCATTTGTTTCTTTTTTAAATGCCAAATTACAAATATTGAGTGATGGTCAGAAAGTCAAAGTTAAAAATGTAGTTTTCATTTCACATTAATTTCTCATGTTCAATGTATCCTCACTCTCCAAACAGAAAAGGACCGTAACACAGTCTATGCAACACCATGTCATCAAGGTGCACGCCATATCGCCACTTCCTCTTTACCAGCCAATGAGGATGAAGAAACAGATGGCAGGGCTATCAGTGTCTTGAGCTCAACAGCTGCTCAGCACCAGGATATCAGCAGAGACCACAGGGACGGTGCTTTCTCCAGCGTTACCGAACCGGTCGACCTCTTTTACTCCACCGTCACCTTCACTAAACAAACAGAGAGCAGCACCGCCACGCTTCCCCATGCAGAGGTCACATACTCCACCATTGCAGACATGTCAAAAGATGACTCAGCAGTTTATTGTAACGTCTGAACTCAGGCTGAACAACAGCAAATTCTGTACTCACTGCTCACATACAGTATGTTTCTAGGACAATATGTCCAGGTTCCTGTAATTGTATAATTTTTTTATTATTTCTGATGTAATTTATGCAGGACAGATATTACCAACAGGAAGTAAATTACAAATAACCAACAAATCAAATACCAATGAAATAAAATAAAATAAAATAAATAAATAAAATAAGTTAATATACCTGATTTCCACTTGATTTTAGAGGCTTTGTTTTATGATAACATTAAACTGTAAAACCAATATAGATTTTCTTCCCCTTGCTCACATCTGTATGTGGTTGGTTATAGAAGTGAAGAAGTGAAACTTGTAACATTTATTATATGTGTATACACACACACACACACACACACACACACATGGAAATCACAGGTTCTACTGTGTTAATTGCACTCTTGAAGCACTCAGATGTGACCAGTGAAGAAGGCTGGACTGATTCACATCTGCTTAAAAAAAGACAGTGAGTTACAGTAAATATGTCTCTCAGGATGACTGTGCTAAAGACACACCTCTCATTACATCCATGGGTAAAGGGCTGATGCAAAATGTGAAATGCTTATTTGATAACACCATCCTACTATATTTAAACCATCTATAACCTGACCCTGAAAAATGGAGTGACTCATTGGTGTAAATTAGATGGATTCACATCTGATCCTAAAACAGAGATGAAGCTCAGAGTCCACAAAGGCGAGTGGGTGTTAGTTATCCTCTCTATCATTGTAGATGCAACTCATTCTTTTTCCTTGAATGCCTTCCTCCTGTCTTTGTCTGACAGCTCCTGCACCTTTCAACCCTTTCAACCCCCCAGTCATCTCAAATCTTGTCATTTCAGTCATTTCAGTCATTAGTTACCAGCCAAAAACAGCAAGGACTAGCCTATTGTCTGTAACCTCTTGTGCTCAGGAGGAGCTGGAGTCCCCTGGAGAATGGTTGATATATTTGTCATAAGAAGCCTACAACTGTTTATCTGACTGTAAACAAACATGATGACTGGTCTCTTCTCCTCAGTGAGAGAGAGAGAGAGAGAGAGAGAGAGAGAGAGAGAGAGAGAGAGAGAGAGAGACATTGAAACAACACTGACCCACACCAAACGGGTGCACACAGGTCACACCTCACACAACAGTTTATTAAGGAAATGAAAATGAGGAAATGGATGCTACCTGTTGGTTAGACTTTAGGTATGAGGCAAAATTATTTACATTACCTTTTAACCCCTTAAAATCCACTGGCTTGTGGGTCCCATTGCTTCTAATGTATGCTAGGCCCATCAGGCCAGTGGGTTTTAAGTGCTTTACATTGGTCCAAAAATCACTTTCACAACATGTAAGAATATAATGAGAGAACAAACTCAACAAATTATAAACTTATATGTGCAACTGTCTCAGGTTTTGGTCATAATCAAAATGTGACTTTCTGGAAGCCACTTGTTTATTCTGAAGTAAACTTCTTCAGGTGTTTTGTAGATGTAAGGACCTAAGAATTACACCGAGGTCTTGAAAAAGTATCGCTGTTCAAAGTCAACATCGTTTCCAAGACAAGACCAAAATGGTGCATTTTAAATGGCTAACATTCTTGTAGTATATATATTTTTGTCTCCCCTATGGTGGAGAACGTGTATGAATTAGTCGAGTTAGTTAACATATGGATCATGTATTAGTAATTTAATTAAGAAAGTTTTGTACTCGCTTGGTCTTATTAGCCCCTGATGACTTTGATCATTTGAGAGTGATGCAGTGGACTTCAGTGAGGGTCAAACGTATTAGGACATACATTTAAAAAGATGATTATGAAATGCAAGAAATTAATAATTACTCTGAATATGACTTCAACACTTTCTGTCTCACCATCTTATCCCTCCCTTTAACACTTGCTTTCTGTAGATAAAGTCTCACATCCTCATTTTGAAGAGCAGATGTTTCAAGTAACATAAAAAAGCAACACTGAGATAATACAGCAGAAGACTCAGAGTAGAGTGCAGTTATTTCAGAGTGAAGAGGAATTGGGCTAAATATTCAGTGTTAGTGGATTTAATAAAATTAAGTAACACAGCTGGACTGAGACAACGAGAAGATGTCACTGAAAGTCATCATCTACTTAATGACAGGTAATATAATTCCTCTGATTGTGTTTGTGACTTAGTGCATCATTTAATTTTGCTGACTGTGTTATGGTGAAATGACTTTTTGTCTTATTCACAACAGCTAGTGCGATTTTACTGTCAGCAGCAGGAAACAAAGGTGAAAAGGTCAACATTAACTGTAAGTCTAATAAAGATAAAGATAAATGCACAGAGACGTGTGAGCATGTTGAATGTAAAGTAAAAACAAACAAACAAAAAAAGAACAAGCTAAGAACAAGCAACCCACAAGTTTGTGGGTTGTGTGATCAAACCATACCCACACAGTCATGATGGAGCAGGATATAATATAATATAATATAATATAATATAATATAATATAATATAATATGATATGATATAATCACAGATAAAGACAGAGTGGAATGCAAAGACAGTTCTATGAAGCTGTTTCCTTTAGTCAAAAGTTCAGCCTGCAGTTCATGCTCTGTCACACTTCAACTCTCTGGCAGGTGCTGACTCACCAGTTAATCAGATGGCATATGTTGGAGGTTCTGTTACCATCAACTGCTCATATCAAATAAAGGAAAAAAGCGAAGTGAAATACTTCTGCAGAGAAGACAAAAACCAAAAGTGCACAAATGTGATATCAACACACTCTTCGAACTACACACAACTGCAAAGATTTTCTCTGACGGATCACAGAGGCCGAGAAGTCTACACAGTGGTGATTTCCATGCTGACCCAGGACGATGCTGGAACATACCAGTGTGCTCTGAGACAACGCAATCACACTGTATGTTTAACTAAGATCCATCTCCATGTGTTGAGTGAGTATTGATCTGTTTTCTGTTGTTGGCATTTCTGTCAAAGATTTTAGAGAAAGTTGTTTTCATTCAGTTACAGTCATTCCTGGTGGTTAATGACATTTATGAACATTTTTAGTCTGGCTTCAAACCCCGCCACTGCACCGAAACAGCATTACTAAGAGTTTTTAATGATCCGCTTTTAACGGTTGACTCAGGTAACCCTGCTATGTTGGTACTTCTTGATGGCTGCCTTTGACATTGTAGATCATAAGATCCTTTTGGCACGGCTGGAGCAGTGGGTTGGCATTACAGGTTCTGCCCTTTTATGGTTCCAAGCATACCTGATTGACCTGAGTTTTCTGTGCATTTGGGGGGAATTTGCCTCAACCTCAGCCCCTCTCACTCCCCCAAGGTTCCATCTCTGGGCCGATCTTATTTCTAAAAAACATAATCTGTCATTCCATTGCTATGCCGACGATGTGCAGATTTAAAACCCAAAACCAGTAACTCTGTACAAACACTGACTTTTAAATTTAAACGAAAAACGTTTTAAATTTAAATGAAAATAACAGAGATCATAATGTTTGGGTGTAGCCCATCAGATTTTCCATCTTATTTTCTGGGCTCCTTCACTCCCAACGTCCACTCATCTGTAAAAAATCTTGGTGTGATCTTCGACAGCAATCTCAAGTTCGATCAGCAGGTTAACTATGTAGTAAAAACCAGCTTCTTCCAGTTGAGGATTCTATCTAAAGTAAAGGGCTATCTCTCTCACAGAGACCTAGAGACGCTAATCCATGCTTTTATTAACTCACAGCTTGATTACTAATACCTGACTGAGCTCCTACAAATTCATGCCCCTATCATAGCACTAAGATCACCCAACCAGCTGTGACTGGTCAGCCCAAAAACTTGTCTGAAGACAAAAGGTGAGTGAGCCTTTGCTGCGGCTGCTCCTTGGCTCTGGAACAGCCTGCCATGGCACATCTGGTCGGCAGTGTCAATAGAGTCTTTTAAATCCTCCCTAAAAACGCACTTTTTCTCCCTGGCATTCGGTTAAATTGACTCATTTGTCTTTTACTTGTCTTTTATTTGTTTATTCATAGTTTGTATTCTATTGCACTTTACATATATATTTTATGGAATTGTAATAATGGTATGTTTTATTGATCTGTACGGCACTTTGATCAACTTCAGTTGTTTTTAAAGTGCTTTATAAATAAAGTTTGAGTTGAGTTGAGTTTTCAGTCATCCTGTTTCAAAACTAAGCAACATTACACAGGCTTTGAAATGTGTTTTTGCTGTTTTTCAGGCCGGAGTGACATTTTACCAACAAATTTAACCTGTATTACTGGGGAAAAGGCAAAACTTGAGTGCCATTATCCACACAGCTTTGAGAATTATACAAAATACCTGTGCAAAGGTGAGAATCCTTCCAACTGCAAGGAGTTAATACGCACAACAGAGGCGACGAGAACTGTGGAAAATGGCAAATTTAATATAAGGGATAACAAAAGAATGAAGTACTTCTATGTGTACATCATGAATCTGGACACAACTGACTCTGGAACGTACTGGTGTGGCTTCGACAGTGGCAGGGGCAAATGGCACCATGGTAACTTCACCAAAATCCACCCCTGTGTAGGTAAGTACACTGGAAACACTTGTATTCTGCACCAACACACACGGCACTTGTTTATGTCCTACTAGGTATAATGATTTAATCAGAACAAGACCTAGTGTTTCAGTTGAGTATTTCATACTTGCAGTTACAGTTACTTTTCAAATCAAGACTGAACATACTTTATTTATTTCTTTATTTGGATCTCAGTTGGCTTCCACACCATTGTTGCTTATCTTCCTGGGGTACACACACAAAAAAACAACAAACTAACTAACATGAAACTAACATATACCTTTGCATACACCAGGGCTGGACAACTCATTTGACAAAGGAGTTGTCAGCCAAGCAGCAGCACACCAGACTTGACTCATTTAATCAACTGATCTCAGTCCTCAGAGAGATGATTGGTCAAACTGTGTGCTCTTGATTGGTTGAAACAAAAACCTGCACACACTCATTACCTTTATGCCAGTTTTTATTTCTTTAACTCCATGACATTCCACCCTAGGTAAAAAACACAACAAAACCAAAAAATCCAGCATTTCGACTCATCCGACAGTAGCAACACCATCCTCAACGAACCTCGATGTTGAGCATTCAAACTCTGGTAACTTTGCTTTTTATTCATTTACAAACAAGCTCTCTCCTCAGCATGAATGCTGAGGACAGTGACACAGTGAAGCTTTGCCGGCTCTTTCTTGGTCTCTTGGTTGCAGGTGTGATCGGCGGTGTGGCAGCGTGCCTGGTCACGGTAATGACAGCTGTGATTGTACTAATCCTGTATAGACACAGACTCACCAGGACACGAGGTGAGGGATGGAATGTAAACCCCAAAACTGCACCTACAAACCTCTCATGTGTCTCTGTGTTTGCTCCTCTTGTCTTGAGTTTCCCTTTATTCACATTATTAACTGTGGCCATACTAGTGGTGGCTTTTCAAAGTGAAGTTCATTACAGATAACATCTGATCACAAAACAGATCCACTGACGGAACTAAAGGAGGCAAACATGTGCAACCATGTGCATCTTAACTGTACATGGTTGCACAAATGCAGATGCTTGTTTACACCTAAGCAAATTTTTTTTATTTTTTTTTTATCTTGGCTTTAGGAGGATCACCAGAGCGGAGCATCAATGATGGACAAAACACACAGGTGTGTGTCTACGTGTTTCTGTTTAGAGTTTATGTGTACAGTGCCTGCATCTGTCACAATGCTCACCTTCTCCTCCTCAGGAAAATCATGAAGGCCGTGAATATGAGGAGATACAGCTTTCAGACCAGCTCCATTATGCCACTGTCATTTTCCAGCCTGCCACAGGCTCAGCAGACAGAAGTGCACTTCCTGGCACAGCTGAAAATGGCACCCCTCCACCTCTGTATTCTACACTCGAATATTCCAAGGAGTTGTAATACAGTCAGTCTTTGTTTACAGTGGAACATATAGTTTGTTAAGCATAACTGAGCATGAACTGTAGCTTTGTAGTAGCTAGCTTCTTCTAATGTGTTTGTGTAACTAATAATGGTGCAGATGTGAATGTTGCCTTAGACGTGGAGTACATATGTTGATATGGTTTCACTTAACCAGAAAAATGACCACAAGTTATTGGTTATTGGTTTTCAAATGTGATGCTTCATACTTCTATAGCATCAGCTGGCATTTCTAGTCTCTCCTATTTCTCTAAATCACATTAATGCTGTTGTAACTGTTTCAGTGAGCTTTTCAGTGAGGAAATGTAACATGATCTTAGGGTGATAAGTGCAGTTTTTTTTTTTTTTTTTTTTTTTTTTTACACTTTGAGGTAATGACCAGGATGTTGAACAGGATACGTCTCATTACACTGAGGGGTTTCAATTGCGTGGGACCAAGGGACCATTGTTCTGAAGGGCCATGGGGACCATGGTTGTGGGGTATAAAAAAAAAATAAGTCATTTTTTTCCTTCCCTGTTAGACAGACTCTGGACAATAACTGTCAGTCCATCTTCAACCAAAACTTAGAAAAAGGTCAGAATGTGGCAGCCATGCATGTGGATATAATGTCAAGGTGTACTCCAACATTAGCAAAACACAGGGTACAAAGAATATGCCAGATGGGCACTTTAATTTCAGCAGTACATGTGTTCATTCTAAATTTAATATATTAGCATGAAATCTGATAATTAACAAACAATGAATGACACATGGACTTCTATTTATAACACAGAAAAAAAGTAACAATAGTGATTCCCACAGGGAAACCTTACTGAATTCATGGTAAGGGGCTGCAATGCTTTCAGAGAGCACCAGGGGGCGGTTAAAGACTCCTGAAGTTCTGCTCTGCAACACCTACAGTATGAGGCTGATGCAGTGATCAGGCAGTGACAGGCTGGAGCTCTCAGCTTCATGCATCCACTTACACACACTGTGAAATCAGTGTTTGTCATGACACATTTATATTATGATTCTGTGTCTTGCAGGATATATTTGTTTCTGTTTCTCTGTTGTGTTTATGTTGTTTGTGAAATCCCTCTGCTCCATGAAAATTAAAAAAAAAAAAAAATGAAAATGATGATGTATTGTATAAGCAGGTCTATTGTCAGAAAGACAGTCTGAAAGACAACACAGTGTTAGAGAGAGATCCGAGTTTGATAATAATATCCTGCCAACAGAGATTCAACTCCTGTTTCACACATGGAGGTCCCATCTGACTCTTCCACTTTGTGCTGCTATTTCTGTAAGTTTAGCTGTAGTACTGTTTTACCTGTCTTTACCTGAACGTTCCTAAACGAAAAAGTTGCTATCTAAAATACATTTATGGCCATGACACAGAACAGCAACACAACTGGCTAACACACACTTTAAATGTACCTTGTGTTGGTGCATAAGGAAATTCAAAATCACCTAGAGGGAAACATTAAGGTTTTCATCAGATCAGCACTGTGACGTTGGTGCACTGCACCCCCTTGTGGCCAAAATCATCTCAAAAGCAAACACTGAAAAATCCTGCCAAAATACAACAACAAAAATGTTCTCTGTAAGTATTTTTGATACTAATAAGTGAATATACTTTATGTCACCTATTCTCATTTATTTATAGCTTAACAAGGATACAGGATGTTTAACTGCAGATTCACATTAAGTATCCTGTACAATGAGAATGTCAGGGTACAGTCAAACGTTGGCCTGGTCAGAGTGAAACACAGTGTCTGCATATACATTTTGAAAATTCCACACACGTACACACACACACACACACACACACACACACACACACACACACACACACACACACACCAAAATCATGCATATTCACTGCTGCATGCATTTACTTGATGGCTGCTGGTGTACGTGAGGCCACATATTTTTCTGCGTGGTCAAAAGTTGTTCCAGTGTACTGGGAAACCACCTTTGTGTTTACTGCACTTGCAGTAACTGACTGACTCCTCAACAGTTTCCCCACTTTAAAACTTAAGTATTGCAATCTGAATCTTGAATTTCAAACATAATTTTGTAGATTATAAAGTAAAATATATAGTCGCTTTCCTTAGCAGGTAGAGAAATTGCATCAAATAAAGGTGAAAAGAAAAAATAGCATTTTATTCTAAAGGTCAGGGCAGGATGCTGTGGTTTCTAGCGTGCTGGAAAGTATGCACCCACTCTCAGAAAACCTGTGCATGGTGATCCTTGTCTACGCAATGAACATTTATCCAGAAGTGAGTACACTGGTATGCAAGCAGCCCAAACCACACTGTGTTAAAATGGTATGTGGTAATTAACCAGGCTGAAATGTTTGTAGGCCTATACATGCAAACTCTAAGTATGTCAGAAATGTTTAACGGTAAGAATAAACAAAATCATCTGATAAAGTCTCTCATACATTTGTAGGGGAGACCGGGGATGGTTGTAACACTTTTTGTCTCAGCTCATATAACTTGCGTCTTGAGTGTTCATGGTAGGGCTCTCAAAATTTGACACATAGTCCCCTCATTTGTCCACTACAAAAAGTGATAAACCTCTCCAACTAAATCACATAATTCATTATTTAATGTCAAATGCAAGGAGAGCCACTATTACAACCTACCCCACAACCAGGGTAAATTGTAACAGTGAGATTGAAAACTAAAAACTGAGACCACACCACAAAAGATGCACCTATGTAGGTTTATTGTGCACGTTCCAACACCAAAGCATCTTCCTGTGGGTCAGTATGAACAAACTGAACTCATCACCGATGGCTAAATGATGAACAGTGACAGTGGTGTGGATCCTAACATCAGGAGAGCTTTACATATTCTGATAATACTGATGACTGGTGTGCATGTGTGAGTGGAAACCTTCAGCAGGAAGTCAGAAGCAGCTCATGGTCCATGTAAAACTCCAGGGAAGATGGTTGACATTTCATTAAACATTAAAGGACAGTGACAGTGGTGTGACTTTATCAGAGACTTTATCGGGTGTTAAAATCATCCCCACCCCTGCCAGCCACTGTTTGACTAGCTGCACCAGCATGGTGGTTTGAAATGACTCACATTTTACCTAAGAACCTGCTCTTCAGTCTTATACATGTCACCTAATTCAAACTTCATCAGTATCAGTACTAATCAAAATATAGACTTGGTCATAAAGAGTTGTTTCTTGTTACAACCATCCCTTTGTTACAGCCTTCCTCAGTCTCCTGTGCGGCTGTGAAGCTGCAGGCCTCTGTGGTTGGTGGGCTTCCCACACACTTTCATGTTCATATGTAGGCTCTGAGCATTTTCACTCTGTTTCTCGCCCACGACATAGAAAAAAACGTGTTTTAAATACAACACAAACTTCTCTGCTTATTTTTGTTATATATTTATTTGACCTTTTTTTGTTAGATAAAACTAAGTAAGTCTAAGTGGAGCTGATAGTAATTTTCTTTTTTTTTTTTTTTTCTACATTGCCAAAATCGAAGTCCATAAACGACAGCCCTGTAAAAAAGCGATGACATGTCCATGTGCTGTGACAGACGGCCCAGCTGACCAATGAACTTCCAAAAAGACGCTCGAGGAGGAGCTATAATCTCCGGCGGAGGCTGGGTGTCGCCTGACCGGATGATGACAGAAGTTTTCAGTCTAATGTGGCCACTTTTATCATGCAATCATCCCGTGTATAACCTCCCCGAGGCTCTGACCGCTGCCAGGACTGCTGACTCTTAACCTACTTGTGTGTGTGTGTTTTTTCTTTAATGATATAAAGTCACAGGCACTGGGACAGCGTGCAGTGCCATCTGGGAACTTTTGATCAGCTGCCGGAGCGACCCTTTGGCTCTTATTTAACCGGGGAGAGGAGCACGACAGAGCCCACCGGGCTGAGCGAAGTGCCGCGATGGGAAACCGGGGGATGGAAGACCTCATTCCCCTGATCAACAAGCTGCAGGACGCCTTCAGCTCCATCGGCCAGAGCTGCAACTTGGACCTGCCGCAGATAGCGGTCGTTGGCGGCCAGAGCGCAGGGAAGAGCTCCGTGCTGGAGAATTTCGTCGGGAGGTTGTACCCTTCATTTGTTGCCTTGGATTCATCTGATACACTGAATGTGAATATTTCATAGTTTGCGAATGGGGTTGCTCTTCTAATACAAACTCGGCTTTTGCGTCAAAGTCGCCAACTAAGCACTTGGTTACGCACTGCGTGTGCTGGAGCCTCCCAGTTCCTAATGTTTTTTTTTCCAACAGATTCTTTCCATTTTGGAGCTGAGCTATTCACGATCGATAAATACGCATTTTACGCAGAAAACAGCTGTCCATTGACAGACAAAAACTGTGGAGTGACTGCTTTGAAGGCTCTTAAGAGCCTGGTAGTCCACACCCTGGATATATACTACATGATCAATGCGTTATCCTCAGCTGATATATTAACATTAATGTGTGCGCTGAGTGCGCCACATCAGGCCCAGTCTGTCAAACATTCACGAGCGACTGTTTCTTGAGTTCGCTTTTCCAGATACGTCTTTATGAGCCTCACATTACATAGGTCAGGTCAATGTTTTACTTTTCAAGGGTGAGGTTCAAAACGGTTGTTGGCAGGTCTAATGAGGTCATTGTCAGATGAAGGAATTACTGGAGACCAGCAGAAAAAAACAGTCTGTGTTCCCAGCATGCAAACACTGCTGTGTGGGGTTGATGAATGAGTTCGGAGGAATTTCAATGAGCAGTTGTTGTGGGTCCTTCTTGATGACAAATAGCAGCAAACCAACATTAATGCCATATGCTTGGCTCTGCTTGACCAGTTTATAACAATGTGGGAATGAACCCCTTTGGCAGTTGTGAAAACGTATCACGCAAAGCTCAGGTTAAAATCAGGCCACGAGGAAAGGGAAGGGGAAGAAGACATGGCAGTGTCGGTGCAGTACAGGCCTAATCTACTGAAGACAGCTTCAACAGCTCCGTGGTTTTATCTCTAAGTGAGGGGACCCACAGATGAGAACATTTCACTCGTCTACATGTCAGAATGGTTTCGCTTGTTGTCCAAAAGATAGAGAACGTTGATTAGGCAACCATGTCTCCCTTTTTTCCTGTTTCCTTTTGTCTCCAGGTCCCAAGCAGTGGCTGGGGGAGACAGTAGGGGCATTGATGTGTTTGTGCTGGGGTCATCAGTGATGTCACCAGCTGCACTGTCATGTGTATATGACACACTGGGTACCAGATACCCACAGAGGGGTTTTCGTGTTTGTTAATTAGCCCGCTGGCACACACACAAGTGTAACACTGCCTGTGACAACTTAGTCAAGTTTACCCCAAATATTCTTTTCCTTGTTAAAGAGTGTATTTATTTTTTCTTCTCGATAGCTTAGACAGTGATTCCCTCCCAGGGACCCAAGATTATTTTGTGAGGTCTGAAAGGAGCTTGTTAAGACAGACATGATGCAGGGAACATGAAATATCTGACAGTGTTACCTCTGTCGGCTTGGAAGAATGACTCAGATGAAAACCTAAAAGCTAGGCTTTGGTGGACAGCAGTGAGTCACAGGAGTCACATGCTGACAAGGCTTTATTGTTTTAGTGTTGTTTATCTTGTCATTCAAAACAACCAATGTTCACTTTCCAGTGATACAAGTCAGAGAACATAAGTTACATTTAAGAAGCTCAAACCAAATCACATATAAGACCACTGACTACAGGTTAAGGTAAAAAAAATTACTGGAAGAGTCTATCGTATACTGACAAAGACCAAATGAATGTCAGACCAGAAGACTAAAGTACTCACCCTATGGTTAAAAAAATGAATAACCCCCACATTTAAATCGTTTTGCAAATGTGTGGCAGAGATGACCACTGAACGACTGTGATTTAATTGATTAACTGTCTAGTTGGTAATCATAGTATTTGTAATGTGGTTTCATAAGTGACAGGAAGGGATGGGGAAAGAGGATGGGAACCACAGTTGTGCAACATCCTGACTGCTCTGTCAGCAGTGGACAGAGGCACTGGCTCTTCATATATGTTCAAATGAATGTGTGGGGGCTTTGTGTGTAAGGGTTACCTTACCATATACTAAAACCAAACTCTGTTTTTGCCTCTGACCTGGCAAACACATAGACAGGCAGACAGACAGGGACATATTCTCATTGCTTGGAGAGATGTGTAGTCAGTGACCTGGAAATGATCACCATTCTATTGAACATGAGTTTCCATTCTCATGAATGTGTATGTAATGAGAAGAGGAAACAGAGGGAGACGTTTCTCTCTCTCCCTCTGTACTCTCTATCTATAATGAATAGGATTGTAAGTCAATCTTGGCCCTTGTATCAATAATGCATGCACTCAGACTGAGGCCTGGATGTGTAGTTAATGGTAGAGAGCAAATCTAAAGCATGAACTCTTATTTTATAAGAAGCAGTTGTGACATAATTAGAAAGTGAAATGCCTTTTGGTTGTTTGTTTTGTGGTGGTAGTTCCAGTTCATTGTGCATCTATTAGTAAGAAACAGCGTGTTGTTGTGTATGAGTGTGTGCTAAACTTTGTCTTTGTGTCCTCCTCAGGGACTTTTTACCCAGAGGGTCTGGTATTGTCACCCGTCGTCCTCTCATCCTCCAGCTGGTTAACAGTAAAGCAGGCAAGTATGACTCAAACTCTTGGGAGGGAGTTTGTGCACCATGATTTTCAAGAAATAGAGTCAGGCATGTGTAGTGGAAGCAGTCATATCGATCAGAGAACTGATAAATCTCAAAAAGCTGCTGGACATTTGACTTGTTTACCCTGGGTCCTGTCTAAATGTCTCTTCCTGGCCATGCAGAGTATGCAGAGTTTCTGCACTGTAAGGGCCGCAAGTTTGTGGACTTTGAGGAAGTCCGTCTGGAGATTGAAGCAGAGACTGATCGTCTCACTGGATCCAATAAGGGCATCTCACCCATCCCCATCAACCTCCGTGTCTATTCCCCTAATGGTAACACACTCACACACACACACAACTGAGTATTCCTTCTTTTTTATCAACCTATTGATGTCTTACTTTTACAGTTTGTGTTCATCTTCATGTGTTTGTGTTTCGTGTTTTTTTCTTATGTAAATAAACTAACTGACCTACTAAATCTCTCAGTGCTGAATCTGACCCTGATTGACCTGCCGGGGATGACCAAGGTTGCCGTGGGGGACCAGCCTCCTGACATTGAGCACCAGATCAGAGATATGCTGCTTCAGTTCATCACCAAGGAGAGCTGTCTGATCCTTGCCGTCACCCCAGCCAACACTGACCTGGCCAACTCTGACGCCCTCAAAATAGCCAAGGAGGTGGACCCTCAGGGTAAGAGCGAGTGTGTGTAAGAGGAGCTGAAAAATACACGCATTTTCTCCATGTTTTTTACTACATTGTCTTGGTATTGCTCCTAAGTGAAACCTTTTTTTTGCTCCAATTTGGCACAAAGCTTATTACCATTTCCTGTATCTTGTGCCCATTAGCTCTATTCTTCTTTCAATTAATCTTTGCCTCAGTGCAGGCGGAATAATTAACAGTTACATTATTAAAAGACTTCCTGATGTATTGAATAAGATTAACAGAGATATAATTAAATTGAATTCTTGCTGCCTTTTGCCCTGTTTCTTTCAATCCAGAGGATCAAATTGAAAGTTTCAAGGTACAGGATTGTAACATTATCCTGACTGATAATACAATGTACATCTGCTGCTGATGAACAGATAAACAGTCATGTTACACATTGTAAAGAGAAAGTGACTATGTCCACTTTCACCTTTAGTGTGAGTATATTCTTCATAAAGTTTGCAATAATTAGAAGTTATTGCTGCTATGTTAGCTTTCAGTTAGTTGTGCTAGTGAAGGTTGGTACCTCTTAGGGTGAACTTTAATAACTTTGATGTTCATAGTTATCTGTGCAAAATCTTATTCAATACAGGTTGTGTGATTATTAGATTAGGTTGTGTGGAATACCAATTAGCAAGCATGCTAACGTACTAAAATAAAATGGTGAACAAGATGGTGCAAAGCATTATAAATACCCTGAGCATGTTAGCATGTTGTGTGTGTATTGGCGTGGGCTACTGATGTTAGCATGTTAGCATTAAGCTCAAAACATTGTGTCTGGATCTGTGTTGTAAGTTTGTAACAGGTGGTACAAGGTTTTGAAACCAGAGGAAGTCCAGTTAAATAAACAAACTGGTTTAAATAATGTTATGAAATGATCCATGTAAAGCCTATTATCTTACTTCCATGTATCAACGTTAGACCATCAGTATTAACAGTGACACCTTGGTTTCAGGTTTGCGGACAATTGGTGTGATCACCAAGCTGGATCTGATGGACGAGGGGACAGATGCACGAGACATCCTGGAAAACAAACTACTGCCACTGCGCAGAGGTGAGACCACACACTCACTGTAAAAACTTTAATCCAATAATATATATGTATATATATATATATATATAAACATTTGAAGTTTAACAGCTACAATGATCAAATTGATTCCCAATAATTAATTTCACAGTGTTAAAATCCAGATCCTGCCTGAACTGCCCTCACATACACAGATCTCAAGTTTTAATAACAAAAGCAACAATTAATTTATCTTTCCACAGTCACTATTTAATATTTATCTCTTTCAAATTGATACATTTCTAGGCCTGAACTGTGGGTGTTTTGCCTTCGGTCTGGTCTTCAGCAAGGTCTTTTCATTCAACTATTTGTATTTTTCTTAAGGTTACATCGGGGTGGTGAATCGTAGTCAAAAGGATATTGATGGGAAGAAAGACATTGGTGCTGCTTTGGCCGCTGAGAGGAAGTTCTTTCTGTCCCACCCTGCCTACAGGCACATAGCAGAACGCATGGGCACACCGCACCTGCAGAAGACTCTCAATCAGGTGAGACACACAACTGCTAACACTTCAGACATCTGTCTCAGGTGGTCTGCTCACAAATGTTCAGCTCTGAGGACAGGTGTGAACGTACCCAAAGATGCATTCAGGACACATTTGAGGTCCGATCACTCAGACTGCATCAGGAGGTGGTCTGGGTCACATGTGGCCACATTCCTTTAGCAGAATGAACACAAATGCCTCCACACTGAAGGACCACCTACTCTAATGAAGTCATCTGCCACAGTCCTATTACTCCCACCATAGTTACATGATGAACCAATGTTATAAATACTTAATTCCTTTAAAAGAGCTGTGTGCAGCGCATTAATTTACTCAACCCCTCTGGCTCCTGCACACTCACATACACAAGCACACTGACAACAGACCGTCTGACCTTTGGCTAAAAACAGCTGCACGTGCCAGTCCATTTTCATATAAAATGTGGAGGTGAGAACAGATCACATGCAGTCCATTGGGACCGTGAACAGACGTGAACCGACACAGCTACAACTGATGACTGATGACTTATGATCTGATCATTGGAAATGAAAGCTTCATTTCCTGCTCTGAACTTCATTGCATTAGTTAATTTAACAAGTGAGGGCATTCGTTAATTAAACGTAAATGAGTACAGATGCTTTTATTAAATATGAGAAGTCGAGGTGAGGGTCTAAGGCCAGAGGATGTTGTCATAATGCTGTGTAAAGCCCTTTGAGACAAACTGTTTGTAAAAACAGGTTATACAAATAAAATTGCCTTGCCTTGCCTGACAAGTGAATCAGTGACTCATACAAATTTTAAACTCTGCTCTGACTAATGTTTTGTTCGACATAATTTCTCCGCATAAAAAGTAAAAAATAAAAAGAAATGGACCTGGGGGCACACCTGTGTTAACTTCCTTATTGAGAAAGTTGAGATCAAGCCTCACGCTCCCCCACCACCACTGCATGTGAGAAGTTGACAGGCAACACCAGAGGGACTCAGCCACATGTCTGAGCCTTAGTCACACTCAGACTGGGATGTGTGTTGTGCTCTGGCAACAGGTGTACCCTGCACTGACAGTGTTTTAGCTTTCTTTAGTCACTATTGCCAGAGGTTCACAGCAGTTCAAGGTAGAATTACACTGTGATGGCGCCAGCCGCTTGTTTTTGTCATATACCTTGTATCATATCAAAAACACCATATGGAAATGCTAATGGTTAAACACGATTTTCAGTAGATTCATTTTTACTTTTTTCTTTTTCCTCCAGCAACTTACCAACCACATCCGCGACACATTGCCAGGGCTGCGCAGCAAGCTGCAAAGCCAGATGTTGTCACTGGAGAAAGAGGTGGATGAGTACAAGAACTTCCGCGCTGACGACCCTGCACGCAAGACCAAAGCCTTACTTCAGTCAGTACACACAGTTTCAGGCACACAAATACATGGATTGAAGATGTTAAGACGTTTCTCTTATACTCTGTAACATTTGCAGGATGGTGCAGCAGTTTGGTGTTGACTTTGAGAAGTGCATCGAGGGCTCTGGAGATCAGGTGGACACCTCCAACCTTTCAGGTGGAGCCAAAATCAATCGCATCTTTCACGAGCGTTTCCCCTTCGAGCTGGTGAAGGTGACTTTATTATTATCTTTTATAGGTTTCATTAATAAAGTCAAATTGCTTTAAATTTCTCTGTGTGTAATATTGATATCATACAGCCACTATGTTGCCTAAGCTCTCATAAATCCAGCAGTGGGAGCACACACACCCACAGACAGTTCCCCTCGGCTGGTTTTGTATTTAATACTTGACACTTAAAAGTCACATTAATTTTACACAGAGATGTAAATGTTATCTTTTTCCACTGTGTCTTAGATGGAGTTTGATGAGAAGGAGCTGAGGAAAGAGATCAGTTATGCCATCAAGAACATCCATGGAGTCAGGCAAGTTGAGACAAAGAAACAAAACTTAACATTTGTGGGCTGAGCTGTCCCCCAGCCTTTCTGTTTGTTGCCATTCAGTTTCAGTCTTATCTGTCCTCAAGTCTCAGTGTTCGTCCTGTTTTTCATGTCATGTATTAAGTGTGCTGGTCAGTCTGTCTGTCGTTGCCTTATTTTACCTATGACCAACTTTTATTCATCCCTCCGGCCTACTGTTGGTCCTCCACTCCACCTCCCCCAGTTTTACCTCCACTTCTCCTCATCTGGTCTTCCTTGTGTCTTTCCTGTCCATCTCATCCTCTTCCTGTCTGTCGTTCTGTCCCCCTCTCCTGGTCCATGTCTCCATGTCTGTCTTGTGTGTATGTCCTTCAGGACAGGCCTGTTCACCCCAGACCTGGCGTTTGAGGCCATAGTGAAAAAGCAGATCATAAAGCTGAAAGAACCGTGTCTGAAATGCATCGACCTGGTCATCCAGGAGCTCATCAACACAGTCAGACAGTGCACCAATAAGGTATCACTGCATGGTCTCCTGCCTGGCTGCCTCACCCCATGTATACACACCACAGAGACTGGCCGTCCTCAGTGCTGCCAGGGGCCATTTGATGCCTCACAGTTTTTTGTTAGCCATTGAGAAATAAGGTAGATGAATCGGGGGTGTGGGGTTGTTTTTCCACCTCTGATTTGAAGTTTACTTAATCCGTAGATGCAGTTAAAGGTCCTGGTTGTGCTGGGGTGGTGTCTCTGAGAGGCTGTGTCAGAAACAGACAGGCTGTTGCACATTCCTGTAAAGGTTCATGGCAAAACAAGCTGCAGACTTGGTTTTCATTCATAGATTAATCAAGAGTCTATAGCCGTGCTAGTGGTGTTGTGAGGCCAGGCTCAGACATAATGTTGTTTTGAGCTAAATGCTAATTATTACATTTACACATCTGGCAGACGCTCATTAGTGAGAAACAGCACCAAAGCTTCAGTGCAGTAGAAGGGTTTAGTGTAAATATTGAATACTAAATCTATTCAATAAGGCAAGTACAAGTGCAAGTCTGACCAGATGGGGGCACCAGAAGAAGTCATTAGCATTCATCTTCTGGGAACCAAGAATGTTACAGAAACATTTCAGGACAATCAATCCAGCTGTTGTTGTTGACTTATTTCATTCTGGACCATAATGGTGGACTGACCATTCACTCTCTACTAGTGTGGCTAAAAAGCTGTAGGCTGACTCTGAACATGTTCACATATAGGAATTAGAAACTGCATTGAAAATATGAACCTGCAGCTTGTTTCTGTTCTGAACATGAAGTAGAAACTAACCAAATGCCTGTTTTTTTTTTCTTTTCATATTCGTCATCTTCATCTTTTTTCCCTCCTTTTTCTGTTTGTCCCCAAACTATCCCATCCAACTTGGGCTTCCTTTTTTTTTTCTATCACCGTACCCTATTTCTTCACCATGGCCCCTGCTACACCTCCTCCTCCTACACCTTGACATTAAACATCCAACTCCCATGATGCCTCACCACAGGACAGGCCTGTTCACCCCTGACTTGGCGTTTGAGGCTATAGTGAAAAAGCAGGTCATTAAGCTGAAAGACCCCTGTCTGAAATGCGTTGACCTCGTCGTCACCGAGCTTGTCACCCTGATCAGGAAGTGCACTGAAAAGGTAAAGGGGAAGAATAAAGATGATTGTAGAAAAAGAAATGATGAATAAGCACAGACAGACAGAGAGAAGAAAGTGAACAAACAAAAGCAAGAGTGAAAGAGAGCAGTCAAAGATTAGATGAACTAACTTGTCTTTGTCCAGTGTTGATTGTTACCCCTTTGTGCTGCTTTAAGGCTTCACCCAGCACCCACCTCACCCTGTGGTCCCCTCCTAAATGACAAATCTCAGAGACCTTCCCTACTCTGATCCTGGACCCCTTAACCCATCAGCACTGACATCTGTAATTTAACGACGGCTCACCCTGCCTCACTTTTTAAATCAGATCCCCACTCTCACACCAATGAATCTGACTGATCAGAAATGGCACAGATGTTTTCACCCTGTCTTGTCAAAGGAGGTTTTATGTATTTTTCCTGTGACAAACCCCTGTATGCACCACTGACAATGAACAATATCCCCACAACACTGCACCATACCCTGCCCTGACCTTCACCTGTTTCTGCACTTAAACCTTATTTTTCTCCTAATGCCTCCCTGATTCACTGAGACTCACTAACAGCTTGAGATCATAAAATGCTAACACTGTTTTTTTTTTTTTTTTTTTTTTTTACACACTTTTTTATGACAACATCTGCAACTGGGAAGGAATCTCAAGCTGATAGGGATCTCATTAGTGCATGTGCATGTCTCCTGAGTCTTTTATGTGTCAAACGTCTTGCCTTGCCTATTGTTTGTACTGTATATTTATTGACAGTTGAATCTAACTGCTTATCTGGATACACAGTATGTTTAGTGCTGTGGAAGCCTGCATACATTCGTTGTGCTTCAAGCCTGCAGCAGTGTATTTGTGTGTTTTCTGTGTGCGCGTGTCTATAGCTGGGCTCGTACCCTCGACTGAGAGAAGAGACAGAGAAAATCGTAACCACCTACGTAAGAGAGCGGGACAGCAAGACCAAAGACCAGGTGTGTGTGTGTGTATTCGAAACAGAGAGTGACAGCTCTACTGTACCTGCACATTTGTACAGTTTCACTTTGTTGTGTACACAATATGTGTCATGTTTTGCCTGTCAGGTGCTGCTGTTGATTGACATTGAGCTCTCCTACATCAACACTAACCATGAGGACTTCATTGGATTTGCCAAGTATGACTAAGCTACAGATGCTGCTCACTGTGTTTCATTAGCTTTATCTGCAAATTGTGCTCCTGCTCTTTGACTGAAGTCAGTTAATGCAAAGGGAAACACAAAGGAAAACTAAATGCAGGGGCAATAATGGTTTATAACAGGAATTGTTGAAAGGTTTTGCAGTGCTGGACTGATATTTCATATCATTATCATCGCTGATGGGAAATGCACTTGTCAGTGCTCTCTGGTGGCCAAACTATGTAATCACAGCGCTGTTTTTGAATGATCTCTAAATTACCTTTTTACATTTCAGTACTGCCAAAACTTGTTGGACACTTGTTCAGTTGTCTTGTTTAGTAGCATGTAGATGTAAAGTTTGGTTATTAGTTACAATCTTTCTTAAAAATGAGTTTTCCAGCTTTTTCCTCATCATATATAAGTTTAAATTGTTTTACACCGATTAAAAGAAAAATCACAGGTAATGGGCTGATGGGCACTTGTCATCATTTTCATTATTGACATATTAGACCAAACAACTAGTTAATAAAATAATGTTGATAATAAATAATTACTTTACATAGTTTTAACATTTTAACAAAAGCTTTTCTGCTTTTCTGTTTTTATGCAAGAGTTCATGTTATTGAATCTCTTTCCTGCAGTGCCCAGCAAAGGACCGCTGCTAACGCCACCAAGAAGAGAGTCATGCCCAATCAGGTAATTGAACAGACACCCTGCACAGCCCATAGAAATCCCTCACACCACTGTAGTATCACAGAAACTGCTTCTCCTGCCGTTGGTTTTTCCTCTTCTTTATTTCTTGTTCTCTCTGTCGTTGTCTCAGCCCGTCTGACAGCGACATGTCATTGTTGCCCTTTGTTGCTTCATATTTACGCATTTACATCCTCTTGTCTGTGCCCCTCTTGTCTCTTCTCTATATTTCCCTTTCCTCTTTCTCCTCTTCTGTTCCTCCTTTTTTGTGCCCAGGGAGAAATTCTTGTAAGTACTGTACCCCATGCACCTCCACTTGACACTTCCTCTTCGGGTGGGTGGAGGAGTCAACAGTCATTCAGACCATGTCGAGAAATAAGATTTGTGCTCCATGATGTAAATACAGGGAAGTGAAACAGCTACACTCATGGGCTTATTACGTGAGCCAGATGTCCTTTTCCACATGGTGGTCATTCCTTCCCAGCAAAAACACTGAAGAAGATTTTTTTTCACCCTGTTTTGATTCTGCTTTCTGCAACCCACTGCACATGCACATTAGTGTCTCTTTCCCTGCCTCACTGACTTTGCGCTGGGACAAAAAATATCTCCTCTAGAAAGTTTGACTGTAGTATAACATCCGTGACGTCCCTTCAGCATGAATAAAAGTGACAAATTTTCAGTAGAAAAAAGGAAGATGAATCAGGAGCTACTGTACGTGTCATCAGCCTCGGTCACAGTCTGAGTGCCTTTGAAGTCAGCCTGGGCCTGGCTGCCACTGGGCTCCTCTAACTGTGGAGCTTCATGGGGGGAGCTCTGTGTGATGAAGGGATGCTGGAGGACTTCAATAGAATTAATCCTCTTGCTCAGATCCACCTGAAACATGGCTTTTACCAGTAGACACGGAGAATAAACAACAGTCTTTGCAACTGAATGAAGCAGATGAACGCAGCCACAACCTATTAAACCACCTACAGTATCTCTTTAAGACCATATTCATTGAAAATGCCAGGACTCAAGCCCCCACATCAGCTTGGGAAAACCTTGGTTTCACTTTAATTTGAAGTTCATTAATGACTGTATGCTAAAAGTTTAATTACTTGACACATATTCCCCAACTGATTATAATGTTTTATCGTGGAGGAAATGATTTTAATAAACAGGGTTTTTTTGTTGCAGCACTTTAGTTTGTCATTGGGAGAAATTCAGTCAGCTGCTCTCCTACTGTGTAACACATTCATGGTTCCACCACCCAGACAAGATTGTTGTGGTTGTCTGCTTATTATCCCTGTGTCTCCTTTCTTCCCTCTTCTCGTCTGTCAGTCTGGCAAAGAGAGGGATGCGGAGAAGGTGACTTTTCCTTGGGATCTGTCGTCATTTGTTTTTACTCTCTACTTATGTCTCTGCTTTTGTTGATGCTGAGGGAGCTGATCTGACTGTAGTGTGAAGTTTTTGTTGTCTATATGAAAAATACCATTGCTCTTGCATGGCTGATGTGCTGTTTGTAATGTTGCAGTGATCTTTCTTTGCACATGCAAAGTACATTTCATTTCTTTTCAGTGCTGTATTTGCTTGGTTTGGACAACCCCTCTTGTGGGGTGTGTAGTTTAGTCAACTCTTGGACTCTCATGTGCAGGTGATCCGTAGAGGCTGGCTGACCATCAACATCAGCATCATGAAGGGAGGATCCAAGGACTACTGGTTTGTCCTGACTGCTGAGTCTCTCTCCTGGTATAAAGATGAAGAGGTAAGGCTCCTTGAAAAATATATAGAAAGTGTGCCACAGGATTTTACTATTTTACGTGTTGTAAGATGAGAGCTCTTTACTTTTTGCTGTTAGGATGATGTTTTTGAAGTAAGTAGGTGTTTTATTAGTATTGGTTTAGCTCCTTGTGTGTTTATCACTCCATCACTGTGCTGTTTGTCAGGAGAAAGAGAAGAAGTACATGCTGCCTTTGGACAACCTGAAGCTGAGAGATGTGGAGAAAGGCTTCATGTCCAGCAAACATGTCTTTGCCATCTTCAACACTGAACAGAGGTGTGGAGGATCTACTGTCTCTTAAAACAATAAAGTTTATGGGCATTCATCTGTTTTTGTCTCTGGTACATGGTTGTGCATGTGTGTCTTGCAGGAATGTGTATAAAGACCTGCGTCAGATTGAACTGGCATGTGACACTCAAGAGGATGTCGACAGCTGGAAGGCCTCATTCCTCAGAGCTGGTGTTTACCCAGAGAAAGACCAGGTACGCTGGAGTATACTGACATTTTAATACTGCAGGTCATTCATGATTTGACATTATAAAGAATGTCATTGGTTCCCAAGTTTTAAACTCCATTTCATGTGGCATTTTTTCTTAACATTTAGATACTTCCACTATGTACAATGATATAGTCATTAGCAGCTCTGTTAAACAGATGTACAGAGTGCAAATCTCTAAAATCTCTGCATCTCTGCTTCTGCCTCTCTCTCATCATCTTGTCTGTCTCCCCTTGTCTCGGTCTCCTCCAGCCTGAGAACGCTGATGCATTGAATCCTAGTGACACCGTGTCCATGGACCCTCAGCTAGAACGACAAGTGGAAACCATCCGCAACCTTGTGGACTCCTACATCAGCATCGTCAACAAGTCCATCAGAGACCTCATGCCCAAGACCATCATGCACCTTATGATCAACAGTGTATGTTCTGTCATTTCAGATGGTGCATAGTTACATACTGAATCACATAGGTCGGCGTATCATCAACTAAATTCCTGTTTCCTCTCCCATCTCCAGGCAAAGGACTTCATCCACTCTGAGCTGCTAGCCTACCTGTACTCAGCAGGAGACCAGGGCAGTTTGATGGAGGAGTCAGCAGAGCAGGCTCAGAGGAGAGATGAGATGCTGAGGATGTACCACGCTTTGAAAGAGGCTCTGGTCATCATTGGAGACATCAGCACCACCACTATTTCTACTCCCGTGCCTCCACCAGTAGATGACACGTGGATAGCCAAGGAGCCAAGGTACCAAACATGAAAGAGTAACAAAAGCTTAAACAGACAGACAAAAAGAAAGGCTCTTAATACAGATCATCATGTGCCCTCACGAATCCCCTTTTCTGTCATGTAGTGTTCAGGGGTAGTGAACTAGTAGTTTAATTACATTTTGGAGTTCACTGGTAGTTCAGCTACATTCAGATGTATACAGTGATTCATGACAATCTCATCATGGGTGCATCTTACAAATCTCAGTCAGAGGGAAAATCAACATGGCAATACTTAAGCACTTCTTGTTCACAAAACCAAAGCAGACTCTCCAACATTTTCCAATGAATAGTGAAGTATTTATGTAATGAGTTTTGGGTGTGTGTGTGCGTGTGTGCGTGTGTATGTGTGTGTGTGTGAGTTCGGACTATCTCGAAGCAGCTTCAGTTGACCAAACCAAACTAGATTTCCTCATTTTATTTTAAATCTTCCAGTTGCAGTGTTATTCTAAGAATTCAAAGAAGCTTCCCCAAAAATGTACATGTCATTACAAAATGAGTAATGTGGAATAAACCCACAGTAAGGCCTACACACTCTGCTAACACACAAATTGACTTTATTATTCAATATATCCAGCAGGGGTCCTCTAGTGACTGTCTTATTATTTTCCAAGTCCTCAGACAATGTTGCCTGCTGCTTAGTTCTCAGATCTGACTCATATAGAAGTGACTCTTTTGACTCAACCTTGAACAAGTCCACAGGGCAGGGAAACGTTTCAGGATATTTTTATCAGGGGTCAAGCAGATTGGCAGAGAGTACATCTGAATAAGGCTCCTTTAATAAAAGTTTAATCCTAACTCGACTTGGATTTCAGATGGAAATTAAATTTTGAAGTATAACTCTTCCACTAAAGCACACTGTCCTTGTTGGTCAGTCCTCCACCAGCATCCCGCCCTGCCTCAGCAACAGCGGCCCCTCCCAGCCGACCCCCAGGAGTAAGGGGGCCCACCCCGGGCCCTCCACCTCCCCTCAACCCCTCACCAGCTTTTGGAGTACCGCCTGTGCCTTCACGACCGGGACCTCCGACGGGTCACGCCGCTGATTCCAACTCCGGTGCCGTGCCTCTGGTCCCATCGAGACCGGCCCGTGTGCCTCCTGCGCTGCCGCCAGGGATTCCCAGGTAAAAGCCATCATGTACACACTCATACACAATGCTGTTGTGGCTGTGGTGAAAGGTTGCTGGTGAAAGGTTGTGGCTTTTGGTGGTGTGGGATTAATTAGTGCATGACTATCTCATGATATTTTGCCTTGCATGTTTACTCCCTCCCTCCCCCCTCCCCAATACCTCCCCTCCTCTCTCTCACCTCTCTTCCTGTAGCAGAAGACCCCCGGCTGCTCCCAACAGACCCACTGTCATACGTCCTTCAGAGCCCTCCCTGCTTGACTAGAAAACAAAAGACACACATATGCAAACATATTTCTCTTTGTTTACACTTTTATATTTCTCTTGAGCAGAGATAGTCATTAAACCTTTTTCCATGAGTATTTCTATAACCACAAACTGTTGTCCTACTGTAATCTCGTGCTGTCTGTGCATTTCAGAAACATTGCGTCTGTGATTTTGACTTGTCGTGCTGGTAGCTTTTTTAACATGGTGAAATTTTCTGCTTCCAGTGTCATGAAAAGGGATAAATTAGACGATTTTATCGACTTAAATGTTATGAACCAAGACAGTCATGTTTTTTTTTGTGTCATTTGAAATGAAATATCTATGATTCATAACTTTTTACATAATGGTAAAGAAAAGCCTTTAGAGGTAAATTATGTGAGTTGGATACTTGCTAATGTTTTGTCAGTAATCTCACACACTAAGCACCTCATTAAGTAAGCAGCACTTTTTGACAAAATCCTTTTCCTCTTTGTTGTTGTTAGATTTTCAAAGTCAGCCTTCAAATGAGCTTATTAAAATTGGACTGGCCAATGGATTTTGTATGCTTCAACATTTTATCTAATTACTTTTTTTTTTCTTAACAAGTAAACTTAGTCCGTAGTATCCCTCCTTTGTGGAACAATTAAACATAAGAAAAGAAGAAGAATGTTGGGGGAAGTCTGTGCAGCAGCGGAGTTGTCATGTGTTGTATCACTAATAATTATACACTTGTCGAGGTAAGAATGAGACACTGCCCAGCCAAATGTCCTCTGACAGTTACCTCCCACAGCTTGGTGAAAAATAAAATGCCTGGTGCACAAATTGTTTTGTAATCACTTCAACAAGCATCATCGTAAGAAAAAAAAAAAAAAAAAAAAAGCCATAGTGAAAAAACAATGTTCATGTAAGACAAAAAGGGCCTCTCAACAAGAAGATGTATAAAGTAATGGACTGAATAAAAGAGTAGAAAAAGGTGTGGTGGCTGGTGCTTTGTCTTGCTCTCATTTTTCCTCATTTCTTTTCTTCGAATGGTAAATCGACAGCAGATGCTTCCTTCCTGTCTGTGACACCCCCAGTGCATAGTTGAGGTCAAGGCTGCCTGATTTGCATGACAGTCAAATGGAGAGATCCGTGCAGAACAAGAACGTTTCGCTTTCCTCTGCAGCCTGGCATGACCTGCTGTATTTACTGTATGATGGAGCTGTGCATCACCATGGTAACCACGGTTGCTAGTGGCAACTCGCAGTAAAGATAGTGTTACACATTGCTTTTGGGCTGTTCGTAGAGCTGCACAGGAATGAATAAAGGTATGCAGTCCTGCTCGCTGGTTTTCCTCCTGCGCTGTGTTTGTTAGCTGTTTGATTACTGATGCCCTCACTGTGAGAAACTGACTGGAAATATTCTCATGATCCTTTCACACAGGCGACCACCACAAGTCCCCTCTCGTCCCAACCACTGGTGAAGGAGACAGATGTTGCCCACTCTCACTCAGCTCAGAGAGCTGGAGGAGTCTACTCCAGCTGATGCACGTGGCATTAGAAGTTGTTGTAGTTAGACACATTAGGACAGTGGTTGTGTCTGGAAAGCACTGCCCACAATCATCCAAATGATCTCAACTCCACCAAAATGAAGTAAGACAAACTGACCATAGTCACTGTACATAGGCCTAAAGGTATGTTATTTCGCTTGCAGGGTATTCTTTGTATTTAATATTATGCTGTATATCAGTCATTGTTTTTCTCTTTGCATATAAATAATCCAGAAATATTTTGTCACATATATTATTTACTTTGGCTGCTCGCTCGAAACTTCTGTCAGTGCTGAGGAACTACAAATGGAAGTAAAATCGAGATTAAAGAAATGCATCTTGTGACCTTGACAAAAAGCACCGCCAATATTTACATACATTTGATCTCCGTTATGATTAAAAAATAAACAACTTTACCCACCACCAGCTGACCTGAACCCATGAGCGCCTCTCTGACAGCCACACGGGTCACTTCACTCTGCAACAGAGCAGTAACTTTGGTCGTAAGTGTTTTTCAAATAAATCCGAATGAAAACAAGTGCAGTTAATTCATGGTGATTCTTTGAGCATCTGATTAAATATTCCTTATTATTTAACCTTTAAAGCATCTTCAACTGAATGTCACTTAAAATCAGAGTTGTTTTTTTAAATTGCTGGATTAGGAGTTTGATAAGGTCAGTCATTTGGGGGGAGCAGAATCTACAAGAAAAAAGTGCATCTACACATATTGGTCACACTCTGATTGCTTGCCTCCACATGGCTCTGGGGAAAATACATATGTAAGCTGATGAGCTGCGCTGTTTCATTTAAAAAGTCTAAGATACAAAAATGACCAAATGGTTCTAGTATGAAACCGTGGGACATGATGAGCTGTCACTTCATCATGAAACACTCTGTCACCTGCACTAATGTTTCTGCTGATTTACATGCACATGAAGCAACCTTTTGTTTTCAAGTACATGAAGAAAAAAGCTGAAAGCTGCTTTCAAGACAAACCCGTTTCTGCTTAATGTACTGTTTGGACTGACTGTGACAAGTCCTACAGAACACACTTTGAAAGATTACTCATTTGCCGGCTCACTCTATTTTTTCACTTAAAAGGCAGTTCACATAAAAACCCATCAAAAGTTTTCAGGGTGTAAAAAAATGTTTATTTTTAATAATGTGAAAGACATTCATGAAAACCTGATTTTTTAATTATCTTTTTGAACATGGTTTTAAAAAAATGATGTTGAGTACAAACAAAAATGTCCCATTGTGTCAACACAGTAAACACACATCAGAATAAAACAAATTTGATCATCAAGAAAACACAAACACACCTCTAACAAACTGTTCAGACTCAATTATCTTGATGCATATCTGAACCGCCATATACATACATATTACATGTGTCAGACACATGTGTTATTGGCAATCACATTGGAAATCACCCCTGTTTCTTACCCTACATTCTTATTCGTCAACATGGACTTGTACTGGCACATGAAAACAGATCAGTAACATCTCAAACAAAAATAAGCTAACTATCAATGAGGCTGTGACCAGGGACCCATTTGGGCCAATAGGGACCAAGATAATGGCAGGATCTTATGCCGTCAGGAAGAACTAATACACCAACAACACTATTGCACATTGTTATCACTTGTAAAGGCCTTCTGGGGACTTGGTTTGGAGTGACGTCATGTAACACCTTTATGGAGGATCATTTCATCTTTTGTGGAAAAAATCTCCCCCCCCCAAAAAAACCCCAATAAACGGAGCACAACACCTGTAATCAACCAGATGTTCCTCCTATATAGGTTGGGTTTTTAAAATGTACTTTCTGGTTTTGGTTTGTGGTAAGATTTGATATTAAAGACCTTCAATGAAATGACCCACTTCAACTTCCTCTGTCACTTCCTTGTCTGGTTACCCTTCATGATCTACAGCTATAATCGTCAATTACTGCTCCTAAACTGAAAACAAGGTTTCGGGGGGAAAAAAAAAAAAAAAAAAAAAAAACAGATAGAGAAAGGTCCAGTAGAGTTGATGTTGAATGCTGGTGTTCATGTAGACAAAGTCAGAAGTGATGGAGCAGATAACCAGTCAATCAGTTTTCTTCCCAGCCTGTCCTGTGATGCAGCACAACCTCTTCTTTATGTGCAGACCCTCCGCTTATCGTCAAACAGCTTACGGACCGTGTAGACCTGGGAGTGGAGAAGTGTGATGTTGGACATTGTGATTCAAAGTGTCTTTGTCAGAAAGGTGATCAGCCCCAAACGTAACCTCCAGCTCACCTGAGTGAGGGCCACGCACAGCATCACCAGCACACTGGCACAGGACCAAAATGAGACCCTCCAGAGGTTATCTTCCAGAAGGTTTCGGTCCCGCGCCTCAAAAGCTCGCAACACTGTCTGCATCTGCCGGCTGCGCTCCAAGCGTCTGTGCAGAGAGTCCATGGACTCCTGGGGAAATTTAAGAAAACAATTGCTGCGATGAGGAAAGGGGGGCTGAGAAAACACAATGATTGATGGACAAGATGGTGTCAAAAAGAGTTTTTAGATCGTCTGCCGAGGACTTTTGAGGACAGAGGCTGTCAAAGTCTGACTGCCGCAATTTGACCATTTCGACAGGCTGTGATTTTGTCATTATTTCAGCTGGTTAAAGCTCAACACCGCTCCATGCTGTCATTGCCGCAGTTTGGATTAGCTGACGTTGGCTGATACGTTGCTGTATATTTTCGATATTGACAGGAAATCCCATGAGAGGACCAAAACCGACACTGCGTGAGTTGGCCTGTTAATACTTTCCCACTTCCTCTGTCAGTTTCCTTCTCCTGCAGACAACAGAAAATTGGGTAAAAGTTTTTTTTTTCCGTTTTTTTTTTTCAATCACAAGTTGCTGGTCACTGCATTAATTAGAGAAGTACTAGTATTTGCAGAGGACTGTTTTCACTGTGGATTCACAGATGTTTTGTGATCTAGTGTGAGTATTTACAGCAGCAGAGCCAACTGATGAGCTACATTTAAAGGTGACATGTTCACTGTAATGAAGGATCACGTCGGCTGGTGTAACAGTGTCGCTCGCTGATGTGTAATTAATACATTTTGGACAAGGAGTGGGGGGAAACACACAAAATACATGTTAGTGGGATCAGTAAATTGCCTGTGTTATCCTGCGAGCTGCCAAATTATCGAGGGAGCTAAATAGTTCATGAACATACGCAGAAAATAATCATCTGGCTGATTGTTTTCAAATGATAATTAATGATTCAGAGGCAAATGTTACAAGAGCAAGGCCTGAGCTAATTAATTAAACCATGACAAATGTGTCCTGATTTGTACCTACACAACAAGCCTGTTACAATTACTTCTCCTTGCCTTTTCTGGATGTTGTTTGAATTTGTCAGCAGGGGGTTGTTAAAACGTCAGCTGACACAAGTGACGAGATTTCCTTTTTTTCTCCAATTCATTTCTAAACCACAGACACGCATCTCACCCGGATGTCTTCCAGCTTGTACTCCAGCAGGCTTCCATCAGGCTCCTCTAAGCCCACCCATTCATCATCTCCACCCACATCCCCTCCCTGTCCCTCAATGATAATCTCGAAGAACACCATCTTCTCTGAGAAGCGACTGAAGCTGTTGTCAAAGCAGATTTGGTAGTCTCCCTCCTCTGTGGGCTCCACCCTGGAACAACAGGAGATAAAATACAGTCAAACAGACAGGTCCAACACTGTTGAAGTGTGAAACGTGACCCTGGTTTAAAGTGAGGCAGCACTTACACATGGACTCCGTCGGAGCGTCGAGACTCGATGATGAGCCGGATGCCTTCTGGAGAGAGGACGGTGAAGTCAACATCCATACCAGCACCTGCTATCACCTGGAAATAGACATGCAAACACATAACACACTCACTGAGCAGCAAAACATAATCTACAATTTTTTTGAGAGACAGAAGCACAGAGACAAAAGATATTAGAACTTCGACTACACCAAGCACAATGCAGTTTATGGTATGTGTCTTAACCGGTAGGCCACCGTGTCGCCTCGAGCCAAACAGTTTGAAGACAAGAGTACATGTGTGTTGCAAGAGCAAGCATAATGTTGTCTTATAGACTCTCCCACTAAACAAATACTCCACTCACAGCATGAGACGTGTCCCTGCGTAATTAAAAGACCCAAAGGTCACATTTTACAGTTTCTTCACAGTTTGTTCAACCCTCTTCCGCTTGTGGATTCAGTTTTAAAAACAGATAATAGTACAATTTTTCCACCTGTCTGTTTTTAGAAATGTCTACAATTATTAAAAAGCAGAAACTAAAATGTCTTTTACAAGAAGTATTTAAGTATTCAGTGCCCAGACTCTCTGTGTTGCCACACAAATTGAGTTCACCTATGGATAAACTGAGTTTATTGGACAGATTTATATTAAAGGTCCCATATTATACTGTTTTTCAACCATTTCCCATAGGTCTAAGTCAGGGGTGTCAAACTCATTCCACAAAGAGCCGGTGTGGCTGCAGGTTTTTGTTCCAACTAAGCAGCAGCACACCAGACCTGACTCAGTTAATCAACTGATCTCAGTCTTCAGACAGTTGGTTGGTCAAACTGTGTGCTCTTGATTGGTTGGAACAAAAACCTGCAGCCACAGCGGCCCTTTGTGGAATGAGTTTGACACCCCTGGTCTAAGTGGTCAAATCACATTGTATTTGGAGTGTTTTGCCCCAAATCAGTCTGCGGTGCTAAATCTCAACGATCTAAAAGCAGCTCTCAAGAGCTCTCCAGAGAACAAGCCGTTTCTGTGTCTGCACCTTGAAATGCAAATATGTGTAAACCACGTCTCCTCCACACCCCTCACGGGGAGGGGGTGTGGTTTTTGAATCATTCAATTAAAAAAAATCTAATAATTTATGAGACCATCTTCTTGTCTGAGTAAATGTAAATGTTCCCTTTTTACTGGCGCAGAAAAAGGAGAAACATGGAAAGACTCGTACAGCATCAAAGTTCTGCGTGAAACTCTGCCAAATAAAAAACAAGTGAAACTGATGCGCAGTGCAAACTCTGCAAGGTGTGGACTGCGATGAGAAGCAGGAGCCTACCGGAGCATACTGACGTAGTTTTATGGGACAGGAGCCTTTCCGCGGCGAGAACGGTACTGCTGTGATGACAAGCGGTACCGTTTGAGAGAGAGAGTGGAGTAAAATGCTTGGCACACACGTGCAGCCGTCTGGGTGAACTCACAACATAAACTCCAGCCTCTGTCTCTTGGGAGGCTCAGATGAAGGGAGGGAAAATAAATCTTTATGCTGCTGGTTGCTGCCGATAACTTCACTTGGGGTGCACGCTTCTTACTGTCGCCATGGCTCCGGAAAAATCTCTGCGGGCGGAGCTCACCTTTTTATAGACTGGCCCAGGGGCAGTACCAAGGCAGTAGCAGGAAGAGGAGCTAGCTGCTCTGGACGTCAAGAGCAGCTGCATTTCCAACTGGTCCGTTTGGGCACATGATCTCAGAAAAGTGAAGCAATCAATTAAGGGAGCGAACAGACTTTTTTCACCTCCAGGCATCATAGAAAGGCCAGGGGAGCACATATAACTGCTACAAAACCAGGATAAAGTGGATTTTGCATAATATGGGCCCTTTAAGTCTCACAATTCAAAGAGTATGCTGGGGGAATGAAGTCAAGGAATGAAGTCTAACAAACGCTCTGTAAACCCCTGTGATAAAATTGTGGCTAGGCAGAGATCAGGACAAGCAGATATGTCTATGAGTCTAAAGCTGTGAGCGTTAGGGGAGAGAACTGAGAGAACAGTGGCCTCACTAACTGTGGCATGGAACAACACTTCCAGGAGTTGGCCATCCAGTCAAACCGAGGAGGGAGCTTCAGAAGTCAACTGCCGGGGACAGGGTTAGGGTCACCTGCTCATGTCAACCTGATCAATGGTGATTAAACAGCATTTAAAGGACCCATATAATGGACTGCTCCTCACTGGCTGATACACCCGCAGGTGGTGGCAGCCTCATGTTATGGAGCGATCCATAGGATGAGTACAGTCAAATCAAGAGAGCACACTGAAGAAAACCTGCCTCAGAGTGCAAACAACCTGAGGACCAGGGTGAGAGTTCAGCTTTCAGCTCAACAGTGACACGAGGGCTACAGTCAGCACAACGCTACAGCGGCTTCAGGACAAGTCTATGATCGTATTAAAGTGGCCGAGCCAAGGCCCAGACCTGAACCACACAGCCCATCTGTGATGGCACATCACACACACACACCTCCAATCTAATCTGAAGGAGCCTGAGAGGATCTGTCAGGAAGAATGACATAAACTGACCTAACCCACGTGTGCAAAGCTTGATTTCATCCACAAAAATAGCTAAGAGCCTGAATACTCACGTTTTCTTTTATATCAGAGATCTCAGTGTTTTCTTTGTCAGTCAGCTCATGATGGGTTATTGAATTATTTGGGTGATTTTTATTTTTATTCTCCTGACATTCATTTTTAGATTTTATTTTATTTTTCTCAACTTTTTTGTTGAACTCTACCTCCAGAGTAGAGGGCAAATGAAGAATTTGCCTATGAGGATTAAACTGTGCGTGTGACAGTAAATGCTTTGACCTGACTTTAGTGTAGATAGAGGGTGTGGATACTCTGTGAAGCCGCTCTACCTGCTGTTGCACAGTCCTGACAGTTAAAGAGCTGAAACAATTGAGTCAATCATTAATGAGGACGTGTCTGTGAAATAATGACTGACATCTACCGTAATTTTCACATTACAATTTCACAGATTGACTGATAAAGATCAATAGAGAAAAAAACCACAAGTTACAGATGCTTCATCATGTTGACAGAGCTCCTGTCACATGTATGACGGTGGATTCCTGTATATCAACATTAGGTGCTGACTTTAACATCCTTCTCTCCATCTTTAACGACTTTAACTCATGTTTGGAAAAGCCCCAACAAACAGACATCCCCCCTCCTGTTCCTCCAACACTGCCCTGAGGGGACCAGGACCAGGACAGCATCAGGATCTCCCTCCAGGCCTTTGAACTGCTGCATGACCAGGATGTGAAACTCTCAGTTATACGACTTTTACGTACTGACTCATTCTTACTTACTTGCTGTGGGAGGTGTGTAGCGTGTCTCAGTTCCTGTACAATATTTTGAAGCTCGTTTCGGGAATCACTAGTGTGGCCTACTGTTTTCGCAATCTTGTGGAAATGGGGTTAGATGCATGAACTCTGACTTGTTTGAACTCCCACAATGTGACGTTATGAGGTGTCACTCTGTGGCAGCTGCAGTCCAGTGCATGCTCATCCACACACATGCACACAGCGCCAGCAGCAGCAGCAGCAGCAGCCTGAGGGCTACGTGCAGGACAACAGCTACTGATGATCGGCCACCAGCATCGTGATTCAGCAGCTGGCCTGGGCAGAGAGTGACCGTGTCTGCTGACCACACACCGCACAGTTACCTGATACTCGACCTCCATGGTGCCATTCTTTACTGCTGTTTGAAAGAAACACTCCGATCTTCCGGCTGGCAGCAGAAACGTGAACTCGCTGTCCTGGCTCTGTCCCAAACTGCGCACGGACCCCAAACACCAGCCGAAAACGACGGCGAAGACAAGCAGCCGCCCCCCGCTCCCCTCGTTCCCCCGGAAAAGGTCCATGGTGAAGGTTTTCCCAAACACGACGCTATCTAAGTTCAGCCATCTCCTTCGCATCCCCTCTTCCGCAGCACAACTTTGCGACGTCTTGATTGGACGGAGGCCCGTGAGCGAGGCAGAGCTGCGGACCAATCAGAGGAGGAAGAGTAGCCATCCTCCTCCAATCACCGCAGAGCTACGGCCTGTATCGTACTACCCAGCGCCACAGAGAGATATATACTGTGAATAATAATGCTGAGGACTGTGCAGTGACAAAAAATGACCAGTTGTCAAAACTGTAAATGTAAAAACAGGAGACTCAAAGTCAGGATGTGAATGAAGGCTGCTTATCCATGGCAGGTTTGTAATTTCTCATGAACCCGCGCTCACTTGAAATGAAACAAACTGAGGACAATTTTGACAGTTGATCAAGATTTGTTGCCATTTTAAAGCAAGAAAACGCCGCAAGTTCAGCGACTCCAGCCTCTTCCATTCTGTCTCACAGAGATCAAAAAGTGGCTGATGAGTGGCTCAGTCACTGCTACTGTAATGATAATGTTTTGCGGTTTCAACTGATATTTGAAGTTTGATAAAGGCTTGAATGTGGTTTAACAGTATCTGACACAGGCTGCCACATTATAGGTAGCCTACCACACTGATGAATGATGAATAGATTCTGTCACGGCCTGCATCTTATTTCATTCCTAGCTTTACTGACAATGAATGTGAAGTTGTAATTCTGCTGTGCCCCAGTTTGTGATACTTTTGTGACACTAAAATAATTCAATGTATCTTCATCGATGAAACCTAAGCCAGTCTGAATAGGAAACAATAGAAATGTTGTGCCACCGGGGCAAACAGTTGTTATCATTATTATTAATACATTTTTTTGATTTGCAAACTTATTTGCAGTCATGCACTGGATCACATATAATATGGTCCAGGGAACATTAGCATATATTGTGTTTGTTTATTTTTCACCAACACAATTTAAGCTGCCAAGATTTTATCATTATGGATCCAATCTTATTCATTGCAATACCACTGCTGATGTGATACAGTTTCCTTGGTTGCAGTGGGAGCAGACGTATGTGTTATACAGTGTATTAGAAAATCATAGTGATCATGAAATTTCCTTGTTGGTAGCCTTACAGTATCCTGGCTGTTGTGTAACACACCACATACCACCCGATAACAAAGAAGAACACTGATACTGTTGATACTGTGCCTCAGTGGTATCAAATGTGTGATTCGCCAAATTTTGTAGCTCCGAATACATAATAAACCTGAGGACCTAGGGACCACTGGGGCTAAGGTGCACCTTGGCAGTTACTTCAGGAAGAACTTGTCAAGCCCAGCAAGTGACTGAGACACCAGAGTCTGCATGGGTGGCTTAAATGTCACTTAAATGTAAAATGCAAATTGTGGCTCTACTACATATGCCTTTGCTGAACACAGTTGCTAAGCAATTTACAATCAATTTGATTTATATAAGGTAATGACTAACATATAACGTGTGACTACTCCCAGGTGCTTCCCAACTCTTAATGTTTTCCCAAGCAGCACATCTTCCTTTTTGATTCATTCACTTTTCCCTATGTATTCAACAGACCTTTCACACTGCAGACATTTTGACTTGTCATTGTACAAACAGCACAGATATTACTACTACTATTAGTAGTAACAATGGGAGTGTTCAAGTGTCCCAGTAAACCACTGCAGTGTGACATGGAGCCAGCATGAACTATGCTATGACCCTGAAACACAAGCAGCTACATGAAATTCACCCATCACTGATTTCATTACGCAAACTACTGCTCCTTTTTCCATTGCTATGAGATGTCAAAACACATATCCAGTTGCACCTGTGCTGTTCCTGGAGTGTGAGTCAAGGCTAAGTCATCAAGTGTAGAGCATTTTTACAATATTTTTGGTTTATATCTTCAGTGTTTCCTCAGTGGGGGACTTCTGCACTGGGGGCTGTGAATGGCCCTGGCTAAACTGGCGCTGCCTTGTGGGTTTTTTTGGTCGGGTTGGGTGGGGGGTTCTGCATCCTGGCCTTATGGCCTCAGTGTGGGCCCCTCTAACTGCCTGTATTGAGGTGGAATCCAGCTCCTGCTGCAGATGGCTCCACGTGATAGTGTTTCCTCACCTGGTTCCTCGCTGCTCAGCCATAGGTTTGTACTACTGTGTGTGTGTGTGTGTGTGTGTGCACATGTCTGTGTGTGTATGATGGGGGGTGTTGGGGGTGGTGAGCGTTGCTTTTTAACCATGTAAAGCACTGTGAAAAGTGCTTTATAAATAAAAATTGATTTGATTTGATTTGATTTGACATAACACTGTTTGCGACACAGCATTTTCATCCATGGACTGCCTTCTTTTTGTTGCTGTAGTCAGTGTTGCTTTTATACTAATGGACACCTGGCGACTAAAGCAAATGAATTCCCCTGACAAAGCATTGTCAGTAGGCAGAAACAGAGAACAGGAAAAAATATGGGACTTATGTAAAAATTGGGAATTGAGAGCACCATGGGGAATGTCACATATCTAAAATAGAAGATCAGTGAAACAGCCAGAGAAAGGGGAAACACAAATGTATTTTCTTAAAAAAAACAAAAAAAACAAAACAAGAAGGACAGAAATACATATACATATACATTTATTTTTTTTTTTTATTCTGGACAAGTAATTTAATGTAGCATTTATTCACATTATGGCTTAAACAAACAGTGATCTCTGGGCTCCACAGCTGTGTCCATCTATTCATCATTTTCTTTGTATTCAACAAGGAGCAACCATGTGCAGGTCCCGGACTGTAGACTTCCGTCTGTCCTCCCTCTTTTTTATCTCCATTTAACACAATGAGCATGTGTGTGCGTGAAGTAGGAATTTACAGTGCATGTGTGTGTGTGTGTGTGTGTGTGTGTGTGGTTAACAAATTGAGCATGTTGTGCAGTTTCAGCATACGGAGTGTCTCAAGTCAAACTACCCCCTCCTACAACAGAGAAGAAGAGTTTCAATTTACTGCGAGTCATATGCAGATTGTTCTAAAGTTAAAATATTATTTGATCTTTATTATATTTGACACAGCATTTCATCATCAGAGAGAAGAAGTAAAAATGGCAAATATAATATTCACATGGAGCAGAGAAAAATGAAAGTAACAATAAGAGGAAGACAGAAAGAACGAAAGACAGAAATAAAGTTGCTTACAGTTCTGTACTTCTACCTGCTGTCTGTACATGCATAAAGAGGAATCTCTTCGGTGCAATGTGGCAAGTATAACAAAACAAGCTAAAACATGTACCTTAAATGGAAAAACCAACTATTGATAAATTGCTCATAATAAAAAAAGGAGGAGGACTAGACAACTCAAAGTGTAGCAACTCACCGCAGCAAGCATCAGCAGCTGCACTCAGTCTTAAGAAAAAAAAGTTGCCTCATTAGGCCTTACACATGAGCTGCTTTTCTTTCTCATGTCCTCTGCAACACAGAGGTGTTCTTCAATCACTGCAGGTTGTTTGGCTGAGACACAAGCATTTCCTCAATTTAAAAGCACAAGGTACATGTTGCCCAAAGCAACACCTGAAGAATTTACTGTGTGGGCAGATATGTGAGAAAGCAGTGGCTTGACAGTCTGTGATGAGGCTTTGTAAGTGTGATACTAATGGTCACTGTACTGTGAAGCTGTGGTGGCAGCCAAGAAGTACGAGTGTGGATTTAATTCTTTGACCCCCAGATGAGCTTCTCCGCTGACAGAAAGACATGCTTTGACGTCACCCCGCATGGCAGAGCTTGCAAAAAGCCAAACACATGGCTCAGTCAGACAAAGTTATTGCACAAGTTTCTCAGAATCAGACAAAGAAAAAGTAGCTGGTCAACAAAAAGTGTTGATCAGAACATGAGACACAAGGGCTGAGAGATAGAAGAGAGAGAAAAGGAAGTGTAAGCTGAGGGATGATAACTATATTCAGTAGTCGTAGGGAGTGTCCCACACACACTCACATGCACACTACTCACTCTCTCTCACTCTCTGCCTCTTCCCCATGTCATCTTCATTTCCTCCTTACATGAGCTTGCTTTCAAAGCAATATTAGTGATAGCTGACAGCAGGCGGGTGAACACAAGAGGTGAGGGAGGACTGAAATCTGTATATAGTCCATATTGTGGATTTTATTTCATTTTTCCAGGAGCCACAGAAGTCAAAACCTGTAGTCAAACTTCTGTTTGTTTTTTCCTCCTTTCTTTTTTTGATAGTGTTTAAGAACATATTTTGTTATTGGAGCTTCCAAGAAGTGCGTGAAAACTACCCTGCTGCTGGATGCTTTGACTAAGCTGTGTGACATCTGGTGCAAATCTAACTCCAAGGTAATCAACCCTTAAACAAACAACAATTGTTGTAACAATAGTTTTTTCTTTTCTTTCTATTTGATTCATTGGACATGCCACTGTGTCTTCTCTTATGTGCTCTCAGTAGTTGGAGTATGTAGTAATCACTTTGTTTCCCAGAAGCAAGTTGCATTGCATGTGCCTTCTGTAAACAGAGTGGGCAAAACTGCTGAGGCCACGTCTCACGTCTTTTTCTCTGTTTCTGTCAGTTATTTCTCTGTTTCTCTTTCTCTCTGTTACTTGCCTTCTTTTTTCTTTCTTTGTTTTTTTTTAACCTCTCTACCTTTCTGTTCGCTGTGTCTTTTCTCTACCTAACCAAAATCCTGTCTCTTTCAGAATCCCCTTCCTTGTCACATCGCACTCTTTGACCTTTTGAGCTCAAGCGCCCCAGGTGGAGTGCGATGGCAGAGGGCGGCGTGGGCACCTTACCTCAGGTGTTTGTGGTGGACAGTCACCTGAACTACACCTCCATACCCAGCAAGAAGAGAGAGAGGTGGGCGAGAGTTGGCCAAAAGTCTCTTCTTCTGTTGGTGGGGCTGACCATGTTGGGACTTGTCGTGCAGGGGGTGTTCATCTACAAGCTATACAAAAAAACTGAGGTGAAGCTGATGTCTGTCTGTCTGTCTGTCTGTCTGTCTGTCTGTCTGTCAGCCTGCCTGCCTGCCTGCCTGTCTGTATGTCTGTGTCTGTGTCAGTGAGCCACCTTGGTGATCGGAGCATTTGGAAATTCCTTTTTGTTAGAATTTCCCTATTTCACTCTACGTCATAATCAGACAAGTGGACGTGTCATCGCTTGCTCTTTAAGTTACAGGTTGATAGTGACAAATGTGTCAGATGGACTCTTCTCTACTTCTGCTTCCCTTTCCTTTCTCTCAGTGCAAACACAACTTCATTTTTCTAAAGACAGGCTCACTGTGCTCTGTGTTCACACCTCTGCGAAATTGTAAATCTGTCATAGTCTTAATATGCACTACTGTCCGGAATCAGATCTTTAAGGTCATTGGAAAAGAATAAAGGACAACATTACTGAGATTACTCAGATACTTTATTTCATAATGAGAAAAATAAGCTTGTATCTTTCTATGAATGTGTAATAAATGACACATTTCTTCATGCACATACTGTCTCTATAGGGCAGGACACTTCCTGTTCTTAAACACCCTTGAACTTTTGACACCTTGATTGCAAACATGCACAGATTTTGTGTGTTCATTCCTCGCACTCTCCCTTTTTCTTCCTCTCACTGCAGTCCATTGCGCTCTATGAGCGTAATCCAGTCCACATGAACCTGTCCAGTCCCAGAGCATCTGGCCAGCAGGTAAGTGAGGGTGTACAGTCCGCGCATGTTTGGCTACTGAATCACTGTCACACTGCCTGATGTGTGCTGGATTTTTGAGTTTTATGTCTCTTTTTCTGATTCAGGGTGGAGTCATTTCACCTCGGATGGGATCTAGAGGTATTCAGTTCATCTAATTTATCATAATGCATCATTTTTAATGCATCATTTTTTTTACATGTTTTTCACCTTCAAAACTAAATATAAAATATTGTAACTAAGGTCATAGAGCGAAAAAAAAAAAAACAACCCTCTACTTTCACATGCATGAGTGATTAATCTGACTCTGTTTCCCACAATATTTCCCTACAGAGCAACCACACCCAGATCATATCCAACAGAGGCCTTTTGCTCACCTGATGGGTCAGAACTCTCTCAACTCAAGCCGTAATATAGTGTCTGACCTAAATAGCTTTATTTATCTCATGTTTATCATTTTCTTTTTGTGAAACAACTCATTTATCTCTTCTTTATTTCAGGCTCTGATCATCCTTCTGGGGACAAGAATGTGGTGCAGTGGAATGAAGGTGGTGAAGCCATCATCCGCAACATGAGCTACAACAAAGGCCGGCTGGTGGTGGAGAAGGAGGGTTACTACTACCTCTACTCCAAAGTGCAGTTAAATGCTGCAGAGGAGTGTGTGCTTATCCAACACAGGGTCATGAAAGACACCAAAGCCTATGGAGAATCTATTGAACTTATGAAATCAAAAAGGTTAGTCAGTGTACCACTCCTCACTTCCTTCCTCTGTTGTTGCACACATGCCTACATGGGTGCAACCTGTTTGTAGCTTCATGTCTGTGTAAGACATCAGTGCTGCCTTTTTTTGTGATATCTATGATATGTTTTCTTCTAGCTTGCGCTGCCGGTCCCAAAAATCCTCAAATACAAAGACATCAGACGCAGAAGATCTGTGGAACAGTTTCCTGGCTGGGATTTTCCACCTGCAGGTGGGAGATCAAATTTTCGTCACACTTGAGAATATACAGAAGATGCGCACTGGACTGACGGACAACTTCATGGGGGCCTTCATGCTAATATCATGAAGACAGGGATAGAAATACTCCATTTTGTGATTAGATTCTGTCTCTGTGTTAATTTACACCATATGTTGTGGTATAATTGTACATATCTAATACAATCAATATATGTCCTATAATATATATATATATATATATATATATATATATATGATAGTTGATGAATGCGTTTAAATAATTTATGAAGAAGCAACAAACTGTTGTAAAATCATATCATATCAGTATCTGATATTCAGAACATATACTGCCTATAAATTGATGCTGTGTGTAATATGTAAATAAATGACAATCACAAATATGAAGTGGTATCAGTTTCTGATTAGATCGTGTTTTTGACAGATTTGCAAGATCAATAAAAAAAAGCATTATTGGATAATCAGTCAATCAATACAATTGTGTAACAGATTTCCTGCCGCTCACAAACCAAACTGTGCAAACGCACAACAGATGAGCTTGGAGGATACTTCAACGCACAGACACAAACCACAGTTATGCAGTTTGAGATTGGAGATATGCAACATATACAAATGTGTGTCTGTGTGTGTGTGTGTTTGTGCGTGTATGTATGTGGGGAGCAGGATGTGGTTGACTAAGGATGCACTGAGGAGAGAATGAAGGGGGTAAGGTTACTGAGGTACTGATGTTGGTGTCGCTGACTCAGCTCTTCTCACAGTGTACAGGGGAAAGTTTCACACACACTGCAGTAGTGTCAAATGGAAAAAAAAGAGAAGAGTGGTTAAGTAAAGGAGGCTTCAGTGGCCAGAAAGGGATCCTGCCAAGGAAATAAGGTGGAAAAAGAATCAAAAAGCTGAATGGAACAAACTTTTGACAGAGATAAGGAACCACAGGAAACAGTGAAGACAGGTAGACAGACAGGTAACTGGCTCTCAGCCACACCATTTTAAATAAGTGGAAAGACTGACCTCAGTTGCAAAGATATTTGGGTCATTTCCTGCTCTGAGAGGCAGATAAACATCTGTGCACCTTGGTGAAACAAAAACACAAACAAGATAACAGCTTTGCAGCAAGAGCATGACTGTTTTGCAAATTCACACCTCATGTTGTGGTTCCCTCCCTGCACTGTGTGCTATTTTACTCATTTTCATCTTAGAAGATTTGACATGCATATCGATAATTGTGATGCATAGTTAAACTTCCCAATGATATACAATGTAAAATCATGTATATCATGTATATATAAATCTAATTAACATGCTCTGCATTGTGACCTATTCTACTTGCAACATTTACAGGCTCCCTTTTAAGTTTTTGACATGTATAAGGGGAATGAAGGTGCTGGGTCCACCTCATAGAGTGGAGACAGATGGGAAGAACACCAATTCAAAATGCACTGTGACACTTTTTTTAAGCATTCAGTGACACATTGTGTGTATCCATTCTTCATAAAGCATTTTCAAGGCCAGTTTTTAGCTTTAGAAATAGGCCAACACTGTTTACATTTATGCTGACTGTCTTGCTGTTTCAGTCTTCACTACCTTACTGTTGTAGTGTTGTGTGTCAGTTATTTGTTTCCAAAAGCAAACAGAAAGAAATGTTTTTGTTGTCAGAATCAAAATAACAAAATCAAAATGGTATATCTTTGGCTTTTGGCAAATCCTTTGGTCATTATTTTGAGACAAAAAAGTAATAATATTTTATAGTTGATTATAAACCAATGCAAAAAATGAATGATGAGGTCTCTTTGATTGGTCCATTTGTTTCCAAACAAACAGTGAGAAAATACATTAAAAATCAAAAAAAACATATCTAATTTGTATTTTGCATTAAGTGAAGTGTGAAAAGGTACAACAGTTGAATGAAAGAAAGAAAGAAAGAAAGAAAGAAAGAGTACACACTGTACTATGTTCTATACTATACACTACACCTTACTGTAGACCGTAGACTATATAATATATCATTTTTAGCACTGCTCAAGGGAAGTCCAGTTTTCACTCTTTTACTCCAGCTATCAGGGAAACATCGGCCTCTGAATGTTCCACTATGCAGAAGGCAGTGGAACATTTACTGTTAAATACAGGGCAGGTGGTGTTTTTAGATCATGGTCGAAAATAGCCGCAAACCACCATGAGAGGTGTCAACAGAGAGGCGACACAAGTACAATAAAACTGCAAGATGAACACCTACACAAAGAGAGAGAAAGAGAAAGAGAGGGAGGGAGAGAGAGAGAGATCCACTTTGTGCCACCTCTCCTGATGATCAAGTCAAACTACATCTAATGTTTCAAATCTCATCCAGTGTTTGAGTTTGTTGTCTGCTTCATGTGCTCTGACAAAGTGAAAACCATAAGTCATAAATAACAGTCATACACAATATTTATTATCACTTGACATCTTAGGTTCATGTAATACAGGAGGTACAATTCTTGTGAGTTTGTTTGCAGACCCACATGTTTTTTTTTTTCTTTTTTCTAAACCACACTTAATGGTAAATAAACAGGAAGTCTATGCCAGTTCCTGGTATAGACTATGTAACAGCAGGGAACTTTCCACTATATAAACATGTCATGTATTCCACCTGAAACTTTCTCACAACTGCTTTTGTATTAGTTATTTTCAACGTTTCACACCTCAGCATTCACCATATTCCCATTTATGCCCATGTTTACTATGGATTACTAAAACACAGTCAAGAGAGTTTGTCCATAGGACTTACAGAACATTTTCTCAATTCAGTGCACACAATGTTTTAGTAACTCTTGATCATTTTTGTGGGCCCTTATTATTTCAAATGCATAGTCACTCAGTACTGTTACTCTCCCTTTGTCAAAGAGATTAAATGTCTCCAGTTACCTACACTAGGTATGAATGTGAAGCTCCTGTTGGATTAAAAAAAAAAAAAAAACAACAGACATAATGACAATCACACATTTTTGTAAGCGTCAACTGTATGCTCCCGGGCTTTTATAAAATAAAAACAGAGCTATAAAGTCTGATACAACCCAAAGTAGACCGCTTAAAAACGCAGTGTATTGCACATCAACACTAATGTAGTGGTATCTACATGAAATACATTTATATTAAAACAAAATAGCGACACTATCATAAATATAAGTACATAAATAGTTCAATATTACAAAATAAATACATCACACACAGTACCATATATTCATATTTACAGAGGCTGAGATGAGTGTCGAGTCTTTTCTTTTTCCTCTTTGCATTATCGTGACTGCAACTCCTGAGTTTCCATCTTAAAATCCTGCTGAGCTTCATCATCTTACACCCTTTAGTTTGAAGAACGGCATCAGCTCCTACCCGTTTTCACACAGACTGGTGTTGTTTCTTCAGTACAACCTACAGGTCAGAGGCACATCTGGATCTTGGTGACAATACGAACACTACATTGTCCACATTAGCCCACAAGGAACATCCCGAATCCTGAGCCAGGCAGCTCCAGTTTCCAATTTTGTGATTGTTCTGGTACTGTCAACTGAGAAACTAGTCCCTTCTTGTGAATCCTGCTCACTGCCCAGCACTTCTTGGTCACTGGTGTTGAGTCTGTCACAGCTGGCAGCTGCACCTCACAGTTGAGATTATCATCCACGTTCACTCTTATGAGGCTTGCGTCACAAGTGTAGGTGCAGGTGAAATTGAGCTCAACGTACATGAAGTACACCCCGTCTTGCTGCAGCTCCAGCATATGCTTCTCTTCGTTGAACTTGAAGTTGTTTCCTACAGACTGACCATCAAGGTAGGGGACTGGAGTCCACTGCATGGTCACGTTCTTGCTCAAGTCACCTGCAGGAGGAGACAAACACATTCCATGAACATCATGTTTACACAGTGCAACAACAGGCTCAGATACATTTTGTTCTGGTGTTGACTGGCCCCATTAAAAATCATCTAATATATATATATATATATATATATATATATATATATAAAAGTTTGGATCTATATATATATATATATATATATATATATATATATATATATATAAGTGAAGAAGAACTTTACATATATATATATATGAGAAGAAACTTTATGGTCCTTCAGTAAGACTCTAGTTTTGTTTGTTTTAAATAATCTTTATATTCTGTCCTTAAACATATATGATGAGACCTTATGTTTAATGTCTGTATCTTGAAATTATAAATGTGACTCACTTGTCTTGGCTTGCAGGTAAACAAAGTTCTCCATCTGTTGATCAGAGCACAAAATAAATGAGATGAGAAAATGGTCAGAGGACATGGGTCAGAGGACATGGTCAGAGGACATGGGTCAGAGGACATGGGTCAGAGGGGAAAACTTCAAAGAGAAACAGAGTTCAGTTCGTGCAGACAACAGAAATAATGTATTTACCTTGTAACCTGTGTGAGGTGCAGATCCTATAATTGCTGACTTGGACGGTTTATCCTGCAGGTTCTGCATCACCATCAGTCCTCCGGCAACTATAGCTGCCACCGACAAGAACAGAAAAATGACCGATATGACGAGAAAAGCGTCCAGGCAGCTTCCGCGCCGGCGGACGACCTTCTGAGACTCCGGGTCCATGGTCTGTACTTTGTGTCCAAAGGGCAGGCAGAGAGTTTCTGAGCCTCGGGGAGACGGTCCAAACAGCCCACGTTAAAAGTTCAGCGTAAGAAAGAAGCGTAAAGCTCAGACAGGCTTCAAGCTTTGGCCGCTGTCCAGCTCCAGTTGGTGGGTGCTTTAGCTCCACAGGTCTTCTTTGTATCATACAGGTCGGCCGAAGTCTTGAGGTGAATGTCGCGACTGTCAGCACCATGATGGCTTTTATATCCTGTAGTAGACGCGCTGCTCTCAGTTTCAGACACAGAGGAAAATGCGGAAGTCATGGGTTTCCCTGTCGCCTCCTCACACACGCCCCCCTACTTTGGTGCTTGTAAGGGAGGTGAGAAAGCTCGACGCGCAGACTTTCCGCAGCTCTCCCTGCTATTGCGCAAGTGCGCCCTGAAGGTAGCGCGTTCGGTGGAAAACGAAAGGGAGAGAAACGGTCGCCAATCTCGCAACATTCCGACACAGTCAAAAAAAATGCTCACCTTTCCTTCTCCACGTCGACCCCCTCAGGGCTGGTGGCACTAAGGAGACAGTGGTGTAGGCTGGCCCCCACAGTATATCAATCGGGCCTATATATGTGTCCTCATTGCAATGTATTTTTTGGCACCATAACACTGAGGCGAAACACTCAGGGTGTGGATTTCGTCATCAGTCTAAATAAGGCTCACGGATTGACACATGCAGGTGAGACCTGGCGCAATTCTGGCAAAACCATGTGACAAAAATAAATGGGAATAATATATGTTGTGTATGGGGATCCCCCATTGTGTGTGACAGTGAGAGTGGGAGAGATAAATTGGTTTCTGTAGACTGGATGGACGTGATAGGCATCTCAGGGAACTCTCCTTAAATATTTCCATTGCCCATAGCCATGCCAGCCAAGCATATTTACTAGACTGGAGAAGAAGATGCCTGGAAATTCCCCGCATCATGAGAGAGAGAGTGAGGTAAAGGACAAGTACAATTTTATGAAGCACAGCAAAAAGACTGAAGTTTTCTCTCTCTCTCTCGCTCTTTCTTTTTAAAAACGCATCATTACATGGAAAGAACTGCATGAAGTCATGCAGATCCACTGGGACTGCAATTCCAGAGCTGTAGTTCATGTGTCATTTCATCTGTAACAGCCAGAGATGGTCCTGGCCAGTTTTACGCCCTGGGCGAACCATCCCTCTACATCCCTCTGTCACAAGTTGATCCCCCGCCCCCCTCCCCCTTGCCTCTTCTGACACACACAACCTGTATAAATGACTCTCAGCAGCAAGTTCACGTGACAATAGAGGCGCCCCAGCACCCACTCCACCAACTTGACGTGGAAATGAGCGGTAGTCTAGAAAACTGGCGAGCTTTGTTTAGTCTTTTTTTTTTTTTTACTCATGCACCCTCACATAGATTGCGCCCTGGGCAGTCGCCCCCACATTGCCCATAGCAAAAACCATCTCTGGTAACAGTCCTGGCAGTTGCACTGGGAATTTAAAAGTAAATGACATGAGAGATCTGTTGACTCACTTCGGTGTACTTTGTTTTGTTTCATGGTTTGAGATAAGGCCCTTACTTCCAGAAGAGAAGAAACTACTCAATGCTGCAGCAGAAAGTGAGATTTTATAAACAGTGTTCCCCCACTTCAGCTTTGAAGCAACAGTTTAGTGCACAGAGGCCCTGGCTTTAACCTCATCCATCACCCTTTGGATTAACTGTGATGCCGCAGTTAGTCTTCTTATATCAGTGCATGATTACTGTCATACTTTTGTGGCTGACTGGGGACAAATCCCTGAGGAAGTGTCAGGGGTGCGGTTAAATGTGTCATGACTCAAGTTTTAAAAATGTGCAACCTGTTGCACGAGAAACAAAAATGAATCCAGATTTTGATCCAGCAAAACCTATGAGGCAAGTGGAATGGGAAGTGTAATATTTACACATCTGTCTAATTTTATGGGAAAAAGGAAATGGTACCAAGCCACCAGCTTTGTCATTTTTCCCGGGAACTCTTTAGGTACCAACACTCACTGAACACCTCCTGCATACATCACACCCTGTGTGCTGACAGACTGGGGTGCAGAATGTTTGCCTGGCATAAACGTCCATTCATTACAATAATGTTTGGTCAGATCTCCACTGTGCTCCAGACTGAAATATTGGTGTTTGTGGCTTCTTATTGAAATGTTGAAAAAAATTGATAATTTCCTAACTTTTCACCATCAGAACAGTTTTAGTCTTTGACCAATTATTAATTACAATGTCTGTTGTTGTGAGTGTGTTCTGACGTTGGCATTTAGCATTTATCAATAGCTCTGTAAATGTGGCTGTAGGAAAACCTTTGGGTTTCAGTTTTTTTTTTTAACACATGATATGATGAGTCAGAAATTGATCACCAGTGTTAAATGTTCATCTGCTGTAATTGTCACGGGCCTTCCCTCCTGATCCATAAAAGGCTGTCAAAGTTTACGCTGTGATTTGTGGTAATCGTGCTCAAAAAGCTCCATGTGATCAAAACATGATCAGCTGATGAGAGCTGCTTAGTTTGATAAACAGAGAAATGTTAAGGGAATCTTTGTGGTCGTTCCTGAAAGGGAAGTGAACGGTTATATACAGTCTAACATGAAACAAGAAGTGACAATCATGACAGAAGTTCAAAGACATATTTGGATTACTGGTTATTTGCTCTGCTGAGGCAGCTAACTTGGCATGGATGACGCAAAACATCATCAAAATAGGCTACTGCATTACAATAAATGACAATACACTGTTTAAAAATGTTTTGTCTGCACAGAGTTTAGCAGGTTATTAGGAAACGCTGATGCCATCTAGTCCAACAGGCCAGCTCAGCATCCTCTCTCATCAAGGTTATAATTTTCAGTTTGTGTGTTAAAGAGTTATATGTGGTCATTGTGCTGAACAGCATCACATACTGCATTCAGTTGCATTAGACTGCATTCATTTGATCTACATGTAGCTAAAAACATGCCAACACACTGAAGTCTGTACATTTTATGATACAATATGAATTACTTTATTATTCCCCGAAGTGTAATGCATTTGCTGGATTGGATTTTCTTTTTTTCTTTCTTTCTTTCTTTCCTTTTAACTCTATCTGTACATGTGGACTGGTTGTGATGTAAAATTACAGCTAAGCAGTTGATCGACACATTGCAGATCTGTGATCATTATCAAACTGTGAACGAGGACACAATAATGAGTGTGCAATTCACATCATTTCCTTCCTCTGGTAGATTTATATTGTGCTCTAAATAGACGATTGAAAAAAAAATCTGTTAGTCACTGGAAAAATATTTATTCTTTCATCATTTATTGGCATCAGAAATTACCATATCCACTCCCACACTAAAACCCCCAAACCAAACATTGTTGTTGCATTATCTTCTAATTCACTGGGAAGTAACTGATGTAATGAATTGTAATATGAACTGCATTTGTATTCATTTTCTCAAGCAGAGATGGAAAGTAGTACAGACAGTTACTGGCAGGTGTCACAGTGAAGGTTTTCAATATGACATAAATGAGGACACAAACGTAGATACATGCTGCGGTCGTCCTATGAGCTGATTTATGAACTCACAGGAACTCATGTGAGCAAGAATGAACAGGGAGGAACTCACAGGTGGGACACATGGTAACAGACTGAGGCAAACACTGGAAACCAATACAGTAACCATTTAATATACAAGGGGGAGACGAGACACAGGTGGGGCAGTCACACACAGGTGAGACACGTGAGGTCAGCAAATCAAAGACAAAGGGAATTTCAAAATAAAACAACAACAACAACAATCAACTGGATCAAGCCCTGAGAGCATTAACATGAGACAGTATGGTATTTATGTTTGACTCTGCAACATTGTAAAGGTTATGGTGAACCTTTGCTTCATATCTCAGAGTCCCTTTTTTTTTTTTTACTATAGTATATAATGTTTTTGATTAACACTGTCCATAACTGCACATTATGAAGCCTATTTCATCACATATTATTTCCAACTATACAGCTCCAGTTTGGAGGGATGAACTGTGCTTCTTCTCCTGTGGTTTTGAACCATTTTTCCCCTCATGAGCTATTTTTTTTTGTGGGAGTTTTTCATCTTCTTAGAGAGCATAGGCTGTGTGGGTCACAAACCTTTGCTGTTGCATGTCTGGGAAGGCCACTGTGAGAGACAGTTCCTCAGGTTATACTGCCAGGTAAAAGGTTTATAATCTCCCACCACATTTACTGTCCTGGTTGTGACATAATCAAACCTCATGCCGTGTGTGTCATTTAAGTGTTTCAGTAAGTAAAATATCATGAGGAATGACAACTGAGAAAAGGGTATGATGGGAAAAAAAGGCAGGGACTGTTTCTGTGTGGGAGTGATCGACAGTGATGGGGAAGTCAGCATGGGACAGAGAAAAAGAGAAATTTATCATCACAAATATGACAGTTTGTAGAAGGTCATATGCTCCTGCAGTGCAGAAAAACCCAGGTCCTCTGTTCCCTAATGAAACTGACCACACATGCTCAGAGCGTATCAGACACAAACACACACAGATAAATTCCTCAAAAGATTCCATAGTCGTTTAATAAAACCTCGTTTTGCCAAGAAACATCACATCTGAGTGTGTGGACATTCATGCTTTCACCTCTCACTCTCTGTCTCAGTCTCTTTCTCTCTCTCTGTCTCTCTCTTTCTCTATCTGTGTGTGCATGCGTTTGTGCGTGCGTGCGTGCGTGTGTGGAAAAACTTGTGTTTTACTTCTGTAGGGTGGTTATCATTCTTATTAGTAAAGGAAATCAAGAGTTTTCTCAGTCCTTTCTTTTTCCACATTTCATCAGAGGAAGTGACATACAACATTACCAAGCAAAGAGCTCTTATGTGTCATAATGAAGGAATGTCTCCATTACTGAAATGATGAAATACCAGGGGAAAAAAAAAACAATTGAAACAAAATTTAACTACTAAACCCATATGCTTCTCTGTCAGCACACTGAGCTAATGTCTTCCATTCCTTAGCCTCACCTCAACATAAACCCAAGTGTAACCATAACACTGAAACCAAGACCCAATCCTCAAAACGTCAATATGAGGCCTGGCCAAAATGTCAATGTGTTTGTGGTAAGTGTACATACAAACAAACAAACACACGCACACATGTGTGCGCACACCCTGACCCCCCCCCCGCCCCACACACTCACACACACACATACTCCCACGGCTGGATTTTCTGCGGTGAGGATTACATACTGTCAAACACACAAAACAAAACAGAAGTATCGTGATGCCCTGGGTTTTCTGACAGGGAAGTTACTGAATCTATTTTCACTTCAAGTCTCTCTCTCTCTATGACAGTTTGTAGAAGGTCATATGCTCTTGCAGAGAGAACAGAGGTGTGTCCTCTACCACCAGTAGAGGACGCTCCAGTAAATCCTCCCTTTACTGCCCCCTACAGCAGAGTGCTCATTTTTGCTAAAACCTCAAATGCTGTGTCAGTCAAACCAAACTAAGTAACAATACCTTTCCATATGCTCATCTTCGTCTCTGCACTAATGTACTAGGACACACACAGTTGCTGAAAGCAGCTAAACAACGTTATCTGTCCATCCATTACATTCAGTTGCTATGGTAACTCTAAGAGTTCAACACATGAAAATTAACAAATGTACAAACAAACTCAACCCTGCAACGCAGGTGTTGTGGGTGTGGGTGACCATGAAGGTGACTTTCCTCTCTTGCTATCAGAATGAAGGCAAAAAAAAAAGCGAAAAAACCTATTTGAAAAATAACTTAATAGGGAAAAGTTGATGAATCTGTCTGGAGCACACTTTTATTCAATAGCCTTCTGACCTCAAAAGTCACAAAGAGCGATGAACAGGCAGTGAAGTCCCAGTCAGGCTCATCACTTTTTAGTGTCCCCTGAATACACTTGTTGTGTTGAGTGAATTTTCAGCATGTGTCGTCATCTCAGTGAAGATGTTATTCTGATTTGCAGCACATTTGTGTATTTGCAAGTTTTCTTAAGTTGTAGTGCATCGAGCGCCGTAAATTACCCATCCTCATATTGTGCATTCAAAGAAAAAAAAATAGAAAGGAAAAAAGAACAAAAAGAGGAGGAAGGTGGGATTATTATTTGACAAAGTACACCTTAATCTATAATCTATAATCTATAATCAAGATACCACACCAAGGTGGTGGCTCAATTCTCTCTGTCTGCTGCAGGATACAGGCTCGCCACCCCCAGTATTTCCTATCCATCACTCTATGTCCTTGTCACCACACTGATCCTCCTCAGCTCAAGTGACATTCATCTTCAGTTTGGTGAGTGACGTGTGGAAGGCAGCAGGTGATAAAAAGAACAGGACATGTTTTGTGCTCACTGCTTTGTTTTTTTTCCTGTTCTTGCGTGTTAAATATTGCAGTGACACTTTGTTTTTGTCACACTAACAAGCACTTACCACTTCCTTCTGTGTGTGTTATCTTACTCAAGTGAAGTGGTGGCACTGATATTTCAATGGAAATGCTACTTGAAATGTCACGTTGAGATGATAAACTTAAAATCCAACCAAACACTACTTCCTTTGTTTTTTTGAGACATTATTTACTGATGTCTTGTCTCCAGTAAATGCATTTCCTAAGAGCTCATTCTCTATCTTTTTAAAACAAAGACAAACAAACAAAAATATGAAGTAATGGAAACTTAACCATGAAGTAATGATTTTGCAAAACCAACAAGACAATTTGTAATTTATTTCTTTTATTATTTTTTTGAGTGGTGTGGTGGTGTGACTGGTGTGGTGCAGAATGAACCCCTGAGTATGGACATACTGAACAGCTTAGTTTTAACATGGCAGTGGCCTGATGATGGCAAACACCTGGCCTTGTCTGAAGTTTTATTAAAAGATTCTGGATGAATTTAACACAGACAGCTTGTAGTACTTGGCTGTCATTTTTCATGGATTTTTGCTTGGAAGCATATCCTGCAAGTTTTTTATTCAGATTGTACAGGAAAGTCATTCAGTGAGTTGTTTCAGAGCCATCAAGTCCTACAAATGTCATTTCATTCAGTCTTTACCAGGGAAGACTAAAACTAGAACTAGCAGTTCAGTTAAATGAAACAAAAATAAAAATGGCAGTTTTGGATGATGAAAATGAAAACTGGATGATGAAAACCAAGCCACATAAAAACTACAATGAACCATGCAAAACAAACTAAAACTAGAGTGAACTGCAGATGAGATCAGCTCTGTTGTCGTTTTCTCTCGATGACTGTGTCCTGTTCAGTTTGACCTCTTGTTATGATGGGCTGCTTCCAGACGGTGGCACTATAGCGGCTGTCGCATACTGCAAGAAGATGCTTAGCCTGTGTTTTATGATTTGCTAGAAATGGCTATAGTTGTAGGAAGAAAACGCCACAGACCAATACAGAACTCAGATTCTACAAATCAAGGCTTTTCTCCTCATACCTGACAAACTACAACTAAATAAAAACTAAACTAAAACTAGTCAGTTCCTCAAACTAAAACCTAAACTAAAACTGCTTAACTTGAACTAAGATAAAAATGAAGTAAAAAAAAGTACCGAAAAACTAAATCAAAATAAAAACCAATGAAAAATTCAAAACTATAAGAACTTAGGGACAAACCCTGAAACCGGAAACATGAAGGGCGTTCAGGACAAGAACAACACACAGCAACCAAACATCAGTAAAAGCAGATGCATTCAGCCATGTTGATCACAGTTTTCAACTGGTCCAAATTACCCAGTGTACTGAGTTTTAATGTAAATTGCAGCGAAAAAAAAAAAAAAAAAAAAACAAAAAAAACACCTGAACACAGTTTTATGGAAATGAGTCTTTGTCTGGGGAACATGGAGCATCGGGTAATCACTTGAACGGCCTGGGTAGTTTCTGTGTGATAAACTGTGGGACAATACAACAAAATGACATGAGAAAATTCAGAATATGTTCAGTTTTATCAAAAAAAGTATGAACTTGTGTGAAGATTTGACTGGAAAACTTTAATATTTGCCCAGGAGTACGCTTTGACTCGAGCAGTGGAGCTGTACTTTGAATATGAATGCTGGCTGTGGCTAAATGACAGGCTTTATAGCACAGACAGATTTTGTTACTGTTAAAAAAGAGCCCCAAAACGCAGTTACACTGTATGCCACCGATTAGAACCAGTTGGGAGTTGTAAAAAGTAATTGGTAGTGTTGTGGCACTTGAGACCGGTCATAGTCTCAAGGTCATTTTCAAGATCTTGGTCTTGTCTCAGAATCGACTTCATTTTTACTTTGTCTTGTCTCGGTTTCGGTCGAACTGGAATCAGGATTTTTTCTCCAGACCAGTCAAGATCAGAGCTGTAGTCACATCTCTCTCTCTCTCTCTCTCTCTTTTTAACCATAAATGTCTCTCTGTCACTCGTTCACTTTGGTTTATGTGATGTAATTCAATAACGTTAAGATAATTAAAATTGTTGTACAAAGCATCTGCTTGTGTAGCTGAACCGTCTGAAGAACTTGGTTGCACCAGTGTCAACAGTGGGAGACTTCAGCAGGTTCTGTGCTGTGTTTATGTTCAGTCCAAACTTTGTTTCATAAGATTTTGGTGCAGATTTTATTTTATATCAAATCATCTTTTCTTTTTGGCTGAGAAGTAATGTGATTATTATAAGTACCGGGACTGGTCTTGAAATTGGTCTCGCATTGGTTGGGTCTTGGTCAGGGACTCGCTCTTGGTCTTGACTCAGTCTCAACCCCCTCAAAGTCTTGGTCTCTCGTTAGATGGTCTTGACTTCAACACCAGTAACTGGCCATGACCTCTTACTGTGTGGAGAACAAATAGGCACGTGAATGCACAACAACAACACTAACTGAGAGATTTAACCAGGCAAACACACGGACTTACAGTCTATGGTGTCAGCAGTAAATCACTAGTAGCCTGGTTGTTTTGCTTATGTTGTTTTTTGATTCTTTGTTTGCTGATATCAGTTTTACCAGAGCAACACCACGTAGTTCAGAGAAATCAGGATTTTGCTATTTTTTCCCCATGTCTCTGATAAAATGTGTGGCGTTCATAGACTGTATCAGTGACCCCTGGGACTTCACAGTAGTGAAGCAACAGAAAGTGAAATGTGAAACAATTATGATGAAATACCTCCCAGTATTTTACTACAGGACATGAATGATGATGATGCATTTAGGCTACTGCTCCCTCTCTGATGTAGGTCTGGGGAAATAGTTTACACCTTGGTCACATTTTACTCAGTAGGCCTAGGTAATAGAGCAGAGAGAGAGAGAGAGAGGAGAGAGAGAGAGAGAGAGAGAGAGAGAGAGGAAGAGAGAGAGACAGAGAGAGAGGCAGAGAGAGAGGAAGAGAGAGAGAGAGACAGAGAGAGAGAGAGAGAGATCTTATCCCTCGAGTGTCTGTTTCGCAACCAGTCTGGAGTTTTTCCGCTCCACCGTGCTGCATAGCTTCAAGGTGACGGGCACCCTGCAACGAGTCGGGACGAGCCCTGCAGACTCAGTGATGACATTAAAGATGCGTAAAAAAGACACATTACTCTGACAGCTGAGCAACAAGTGCTGCTGGGAGCACAATAAATACTGTGGCAACTTGCGGATTTGCCCTCAGTCTCACCGCAGCTCTGCACATGAGTAGTTCAAGGGCGCTCCCAGGTTTCTGATGCCAATAAGTTTTTTGTCTGTTTGTTTGTTTGTTTTTACTCCGAGCCAGTAGCTTCTAGTCATGTTGGATACATTTGGGTCACAGAGCACCGGCGTGGTCGTCTCCAGCGCGGACCTCCAGCTCAAACTGACCGACAACAAGAGCAGCCTGGCCGCAGCAGCGGGGATGGGGATGGAGAGCGGCACTGGGAAGAAACTCATAGAGATCACTGGACCGGCTTTATCCAAAAGAAAACTTCTGGTCGGCCTAGACCTGCTGTGCCTCTTCCTGGGTAAATATCCTTGTTGTACTGCCAAAACACTTGTTTGTTGTATTTTATTAACTACTATTGACTATTATTGGACACTACTGTGCTGTGTTGATTTATCCTATAGAAACACCCGTATAGCCTATAGTAGGACATCATGCACCACAACGCCTTTTATACAGCACATGTCAGGAGGAATATCTGAAGTTTCTAATTACTCCTCATGTAACTGGGTTAGTGAGGAGGTTACTGGGTTATTGTTTGCACTGGAATGCATGTTAATATGAGACCTTACTGTGATTTTGTCCATTCATGCATAAGATAGCCATATGAGTAGGCCTATGTATTTATGACTATGCAAATACTTGCACTGACTGGCTGAGGGGGTTTTCATGCTGATGCTGAAGAACTATTGCAGAAGGAAGGAGCTTAAGTATGAAGTCTAAAAATCCAAATGAACCAGCAATGAAATGAACTTTATTATCTATAGGGTTGTTATTGATTCTGTCTGGGCTGTGTCCACTGCAGGGGGGTCATCTACATACTTGTTATTCCTTCCTATTCAGAGATACTGTGGTGAGGGTTAACTTCAACCATGATGAGTCCTGTTCCGCTTTGTTTCCATCCTTTTTTTTTTTTTTTTTTTTGACTTAGTTACCAAAGACAGCCAGTGGCTAGCCTACTTTCAGGCATGGAAATCAGACATGTGGGCCTGCAGGATATTGTGCAACATTATGTGAAGAGACAGGGAGAAATAATGAAAGGAAAAGGACGCAGGGAAGAAAGGAAAAGTTGTTGTTTTTTTTTCAAGTCCTCACTCTCTTCATCAACATGTATCTCTGGCCATGTTTTTTTTCCACTCATGCGCGCTCTCGAGCTCCCGTGCCAGCTGGCTTGTGCATTGCCCAGGGAATTCTGCAGTTTCCATGACAACCTCCAGTTCTCAGGGTAGAGTCAGGCCAGGGGGAATCGTATTTAGTATAAATAAATAAATGCGTGATCCCTGTGTGTGTGTGTGTGTGTGTGTGTGTGTGTGGTTGACCCTCCCTCCCATGTTCCCTATATGTGACAGGAGGGTGGTTATGTAACACTGCTAATTGGAAAAAGCTGGACCAGAGAGGTAGTGTGTATTAACAACAGATTGGACATATGCAGAAGAGAAAAAGATTCCTGCTCTCTCTTTCCTCTCTTTACACTGTGTGTGTGTGTGCAGGCATGCAGGACACAGAGAGAGAGAGAGAGAGAGAGAGAGAGAGAGAGAGGGCACTCAGACAAACAGAGACAGTGAGAGGCTGGCTCTGGCTCTGGCTCTGGACCGCCGCAGCATTTGCTCTTTGTTTTGTTGGAAAGAGTTGAACTGGAGTCGCAAACAACTCCCCTTTCTCTCCTCATCAACAGAACCAAACACACACACATGCGCAGTTCGAACTCGGTCTGTGTTGAGCTCTGCCTTCTTTACTCCTCTGTTTCCAGCCTCAATGAATCCAGCCTGTATTGAGTCAGGAAATGGGAGCTTTCTGCATTTGCCTGGGCTTTTTTTGGTCTCGGTGGAGCAGTGTTGTGACCCTCACATTCCTAATAGTTGTCTGACTAGTTAGGTTCTCAAGAGAAAATTCTGGGTTCCCACCCTTGTTTTGTTGTAAAACTGCTCCTCATTTAACCTTTCCTCAACCCCCCATGTCATCTCTCCTGCCAGCTTTATTATTGCCTAGAATATGTTTCTCATTTTTGTGTTAGACCTTAGTACTTTTATTTGGGATTCAGGAGATATTAGTGACATTCTTGTTGTGTGACATGGACATCAAATCTGCACTGATGCTGGATATTCTTTAATGGTACCAACTGAAATGTGTCCATAGCACTGATTGTCTCTTTCTGTCCTCTACATCTGTGATCATAATTAAATCTATCATGGATTTCTTGGTTTGCACTTTTAGGCAGAGGTCTTCTGAGCAGCTTGTGTTTAGGCGTCTAATACTTATTAAGGGGTTGTCTTCTTTTGTTCAAGGCTAAGAGGTCACTGCTGAGGGCAAGAACTTTGCAGTTTTTCTCCATCACAGCATCTCAAACCTCTAGTTTTGCTCGTCCCCTCCCATGCCTCCTCTCCAGTATCTCATCACTAAGACGAACTTCTGTATTCCCACTGGGGATTGTTGTAATATCACATCATATTTTTCTTCATCTAATTGCCATCTTCCTCCTCTTCCTCCTGTGCAGCCTCCATCCCTTTCTTTGCGTGCGAGCTGAAGGCGTTAAGTCCTTACAGAAGGGGCTTTATGTGCGGAGATCCCAGCATCACCTATCCATATCTGCACACAGAGGCCATACCAGATGAATTACTCATCGCTGGTGGTATTGTCATCACCGGCCTCACAGTGAGTACGCATCATTCTTGTCAGAGCTGTCAGTCTATTATTCACCGTACACTGTGTCCCAGCTCATGATTAAGAGGATGAGATAAATGTAATACGCTGTTTATATTTTTTCACCTCCAGATCGCCCTCGGGGAATGTTACAGGGTACGTTTCCGAGGCGTCAGCTCCAAGGCTTTTGTCAGGAACCTGTATGTGTCCTGTCTGTACAAAGAGCTGGGCTGCTTCCTGTTCGGCTGCTGTGTTGGCCAATCACTGACCAACATGGCCAAGCTGAGTGTGGGCAGGCTTCGGCCACACTTCCTATCTGTGTGCGGTGTCACCTACGCGTCGCTCAACTGCACGCCGGGAAGCTATGTCGCAACAGTGAGCTGCCACCAACCTGATCACCGGTTAGAGGAGGAGGCCAGGTGTGTGTGCGTTTGTGTATTTTGCATATATGCCATGAGTTGTATTTTTGTTCTGTTTGATTCTGAATACTTCTCCATTTTTGTAGGAAGTCCTTCTTCTCTGGCCATGCCTCCTTCGCCATGTACACAATGCTCTATTTAGCAGTGAGTATCTATCTGTCCATTGCTCTCTTACACATCTTCTCTCTCTTACACACACACGCAAACCCAATTTAATGTCTCTCCAATTTCCAATTACCATCTCTCTATAAAATGCAAAGAAAGAAAGAATGAAACAGGGACCCATCATCAGCCCAGTTAGCAGTAAAAAGCGAGAGAATGAAAGAGGAGAGGGAGAAAGAGGAGGATTGAATGGAGAAGTGGGATGAACAGAGACAGCTTTGTTCTGCTGTGGGAGGAGTGTGACCTCGCCTCACCGCCTCACTGCTCTCCTCCATTGTGTGAGTGTGAGTGTGTATGTGTGTGAGCTCCTGCATCTATATGTGTATATGAAAGCCTGAGTGTGTGGATGCAAGTGCATGCATATGTGAATGTGTGTAAACTACAGTACATATGTGTGTACATGTGTATGTGTGTGTGGGATCTTGGCTCGTCTGTTTCTGATTACTCTCCCCAACTGTTCCTAACATCCAGCTTCTTCATATTACTATGGTGCTCTGCCAAATCTGGTGAGGGAAAGACTCATCGATTTGCCAATTAGCAACGGCATGATTGTTCAGCTTCATTTCCATTACAACTGGAGACATTAGCAGCTGCATCAGTGCACTGATCACTGTATGTGAGACATAGTGGATCTCACTGATCTAGAGCAGAAAAGAGGAGACAAAGATGGAGATAAAATCAAATTTAAACTATTGTTCCAGCACGAGCCCCCAGATTCTCAAAGTCTCTGGATGTTGCTGCCCTCGTTTGGTGCTTTGATGGTGATGATGAGTCATGATGTGTGGTGAGCTATGATTCTAGCTATACTGCATGGCGTTCATTAGTTCTTTGCTCATCAAACCTGAAGCTTTTCCTTTAATGTCTTACATTTCATATTTAAATACCACCCCGCTGTCGTATCTGAAATAAAAGCCATTATTTAAATACTTGCTGGTGAAATTAAGCAGTGAGGACAGTAAAGCCTGACTCTCACAGCAGCAGAACACAGGCATGAAATAACTGTAAAATGATGGAACTACAGGTAAATGAATTAAAACAGCAGGGGATCAGGAATAAAAAAAGAGTCTCTGCTAATAAATGGTGGAATGTACTTGTAAAGGCCATTGCTTTATGCACTGAATAACATTTGTCTTTTTGTGATGCAGTTTTACCTGCAGGCACGGTTGACATGGCGTGGGGCTCGGCTACTGAGGCCAGCGCTGCAGTTCTTCCTGGTTTTGCTGGCAGTCTACACAGGTCTGACCCGCATCTCAGACTACAGGCACCACCCGTCCGATGTGCTAACAGGCTACATACAGGGAGCCCTCACCGCTTACTGGGTGGTCAGTATTACAGTTCTTTTTTTCATCAGTATGTATTCAAATAGTCAAAATACTAAAACACACATGTTTTTGTTTTCTCTGTTTGCAGGCCTTTCATATCTCATCCATGTTTAAAAGCTCCAGCTCAGATCTGTCTCCGACTGAGACTCTGGACACCCCCTTGTCGCCGCACCATACTGTCTGCTAAACCTCACCTGCCTCTACAAACATCCACCTGCTGCCTGTAGTCTGGCTTGAATAGACAAGAGATTTGAAGAATGTGAGACCATTTCCTGTGAAGTCAAACCACATACCTCAGTATTTAGATGGAGAGTAGGACAGAGAGAGGGAGAGTAGAGTTCTTGTATGTGGCTCAAAAAGAGAGGACATATGAACTGTGAGTAAGGAAGAGGGAGGCTGCTGAACGCTACACCGGCTGCTCGGCTGGTGTGTTGTGTTGTCAGCTGCCTGAGAACATGACCTTTTGTCCTTGTGACTGACCTTAACTTCACATTGTGATACTTACCTGTGAGCTGAGACTGAACACACAGCAACCACTACCACATGTAAATATATACAGCTTTTGTACAACTCAAACAATACTGTAAAAGCACTTTTGGATTTCCATGCTAGTATTATTAATTACCACTCTGTAATGACTTATGTAGAATGTGATATATTTTGTACATGTAACATATCCTGTAGTTGTTTTTTGGTTTGTTTATTACATAAACCCAGTGAATGTACTGATGTTGAAGAAAGAACATGGAAGAAAGCAAGCAACTCATTGCCCTAATGTGTTGTAGCATTTAGATGTGGTAGGATGTGTCCGTCCGTCTGTGTGCAGAATGTTTCATATGTAGTTTGCTGATGAGATGTTGACTACGAGAATGTCTATAGAATTTCTAATATTGGAGGAGTAGACTCCTTTTTTGCTACTAGTTGTAATGATAATAATGTATGTTAATGTATGTCGCTAGGGTACTTACCAGTCCAAGAGCACACATCATTAAAGAAGGTGATTTTTTTTATTTAAATCCACGTCTCCGTAAATTCAATTTGTGATTTTTTTCTAAAAAACGTAATGGTTATTTTTGACAATAAACATTTAAAATGTTATTGCACAATCTTTTAACAGACCATTACTGCATATAGATAGAGTGATGGGATAACACCCATATCAAATATCCAGACTATGGGCAGTAAAACCAATACAATGAACTGAAAGAATCTAAAATGCTAAAATGCTAAGGGGAACTGCAGTCTGGTGACAACCATGTGTGTCATTGTCACTGAAAGTAACATATTACTGTATTTTTCATATATTGTTAGTGCAGCTTTAAGTAAATACTTAGTGGAAACAAACCGTTAAAGTTATACTTATTACCAGGAATTTGAATTTCTCTCTTGGTATCATTTTTCACACAACTGCTGTTCAACTTCATTATTTATTAATCACAGGTTCAATAATTCAGTATATAGTGTTTACTTTACTCTGCCTTTATCGTCCTATATTCACTCCTCAACCCTTTTACAACTTTTGGACATGTTTTCTTCCTTTCCTTTCTTCCTCATTCAAGTGAGTGCCTCATATATTTTGTATGTGGTATAGTATTGAAGTGTCTCAGTTAATGAATGTAGTTAGTCTGTTATATTCCCCCACTGTGTCTTATAACTCAGGCTGCTCTTTATGGAGTTCTTCTCCTTAATATACTCCTCATCTCTTCTCCTCCCGTCTCTACTGATGATTTCTTTCTCCTTTCTCTAAGAGCCTCCATCCCTCTATTCATCCACACAAACAGAAAGACAAAAACATTTATTTCACATGTTTACTTGAACTTCAATAGCAATACAAGACAATCAGAACACTTGAGGTCGATATGTACAAGGATCTCAGGGGGTTGCAGAAAAGTTCTGAGGTTTTATATGATCTCTGGCTCTGGAGTCAAGAGTTCTGTTGCTATGACAAACTCCATGGCAACGAGTCCCATCACCAACAGTTAGTGTCAGGTGGAAGTGGGAGGAGGGGGCGGAGCTTTTGGTATTGATGTGAGATGGGATTGGTCAAGAGTTCAAAATCAGAAGGAGGGGATGTGTGTAAGAAGCCCCCCAATTGATATTGATAAAATGCTTCACTGTGATACATTAATTATACAAGAATGATGTATATACACACACACACACGCACGCACACACACACACGCGCCTTTTCGCACACGCATGCTCATCAAGCTAGACACGCACTCGCATGTACACTCACACACACACACACTTTCCTCCTACAGTATGTAGCCTTGTAAAGCCACTATAAAGTCATGCACATGTTCTTTGAAAGGATTTTTTGGCAACACACAAGTGCTTCTTTGACACACTGTTTGCTTGCTACAGGGAAGGGCAACACCCAGCCGATGAACCAATAGAAACTTAGATGATGTTCCAATAAGGATAAGCACTGATGAGACGGGAAGACACAGCAGGGTTCTCAGGAAAGAGGGGAGAGGGTGAGGAAGAGGAGGAGGAAGAGTTAGAAATGGATCACAGTCATAGAAAAGTAACAAAACATGGAAAGGGGGAAGTCTCGTGGTGATCGGGAGATAGAAGCAGGGAGGAGCCATCACTGTCGTTATCGTCATCATTACCTTCTTCATGCCTCATCATCATTATCCTCTTTATCATCATACGCACTATAATTTCAATCAGTTTGATCATTGTAATCTGTTGCTGTTATCACCATCTTCTGTCTCCTCTCCTAGTTTCTATGCCCCGATCACCACCGCCCTAGTCACAGGCTCGTCACCCGTTGCATCTGTCCATCGTCTCCCTCAGACGTGGGCTCTGCTGTGTACACTGCCTCTCCATTGGATGCCAGCGGCGGTGGCTGGTAGAAGGTCTGCAGGTGATTGGGCCGTGGACCTAGCGGGGGTCGCCCCAGACTGTAGGGAAGTTCCAGGGCAGGCCGCTGGGGCTGGCCAGTAGGGCTGACCTCTTCTGGACCTTCAGGGCTGCTGTCGGGGTACGAAAGGGTCGGAGGGGATGTGCGGGTGTAGAAGCGAGGAGGGGAGCTGCTTCGGCTGTACACCTGGGGGGAGTGTCGGGTGTAGAGGTTGTTGGGAGGCGAGTTGGTGTCTCTTGGAGCGAATATATTTGTCGGAGGAGAGCTTCGGGGAAAGATACTGAGTGGTGGCGAGCTTCGGTCTCCGGGGTAGAGTGGGGAGGGGTTTGAATCTCGGGCATAGATTGGTGAGGAGTCAGGATCAAGGTCAAGATCGGGCGTCAAAGGCAGAGCAAAGCTGTCTGAATCCTCTCGTTCACCATGGTACCGAAGAGACCCTCTCTCTTTCCCTCGCTTCCTCCCATCCAGACCTCCATCTTTGCTCTCAAACAGGAAGGATTCATCCCTGTCTATATCTATCCCTCCTCTCCACACGTCCAGTGCTCTATCCTTCTGTTTCTCATTGTCTCGTTCAACCCCTGCCCTCCATCCGTCTCTGTCTTTTAAAAACAAGGTTTCTTCCTTCTCTCTCTCCATGCCACCTCTCCATCCATCGATCCCAAAATCTTTCTTCTGGGTTATGAATGTCTCTTCCTGCTCTGCCTCCGCTCCTCCTCGCCACACCTCCATCCTTCCATCTCTCTTCTCCAGCAAATGAGGTTCCTCCCTTCCTCTTTCAATGCCACCTCTCCACTCCTCCATCTCTCCATCTCTCTTCTGGGATGTAAAAGACTCATCCCTCCCTCTTTCAGCTCCTCCTCTCCATTCATCCATCATTCCGTCCCTTTTTAAGAGGAAGGTCTCGTCCTTCTCTCTGTCCTGGCCGCCTCTCCACGTCTCTACACCTACCTCCCTCTGTTTCATCAGCAGTGGCTCTTCCAGAGCCTTGTACAGGGGCTCAGAATCCTGTGGGGGAGGTGGAGGAGGAGGCGGGAGGGGTCTGTCCCGGTAGCGATCCCGTTCTCTCTCCCTGTCTCTCTCTCTGTCTCTGTCCGTGCCTCCACTTGACTCCACTGTGCTGCGGTGGCGTGACAGAGTACCAGGGGTGCGACTGAGGGTGGAGTAGGGCCGAGCCTGAATATCAGGAGGACGTGCTTGTTGTCTGTCCTGGAGCCCGCGGCGACCCAGAGTGCCTTGGAGCTGTGACCGGTCCCCGTCTTTAAGCAGCTCACGGGACTCAGAATCACCAGTAACTCGTGCGTGCGACCAGCCATCTTGTAAGCGTGACGTTGTGGCGTGATCTTGGCCACGTGTGGTGGAATGTGTCTCAGTGTCTTGTGCGTGGTGCCTCGTGTGCGCCCAGCCCTCTTGTGCGTTGTGGCGTGTGTTTGGCTGCATGGTGGCAGCCCAGCCTTCTTGAGGTGGCTGTGCGTGTCGAGTTAATGTGGCAGTGTGAGTGAGAGCCGCCCTGTCGTGGTGATGAGGCCTCGCCAGGCTTCCGTAGCGCTCAGGGGGAACGGGCATGGGGGCCGAGGGCCTCAGGTTGCTCTGCACCAGCTCTGAGATGATCATCTTCTCCAGCGCTGCTGCATCAGACAGGTTACGGCGCATTCCAGCACCGCCACCCAGATCTGTGGTACCATGAGGGGTGAGGAGGGCTGGAGAGATGTCATCCCCTCCTAACCCAACACCTCCCTCCCTCAGAAGGTCACTGCTGCCCACCACTCCAGCTCGGGACCCGGGGGTTGTCCCCAGACCATGCAGAGTGAAGGTGTTGGGGGTGTAGCCTCCGTTGAGACACACACTGTCCAACCCACAGGACTCCTGACTCTGGGACACACCACCCTCTGTAAGGAGAAACAGGAGGATGCCAGTTACAGTGGGACCGGGGCACTACTCAGGATTTACATTAAGATGGACATGAATGAATGTAAGAATGAATGAGCAGAGTTTAGTGTTTGTGTGCCTACTGAGGGTGCAGTTTCACCAAGGAGATTTAAGTATTAACAGCATTATTTGATGAAATGTTCAGTGTATAGCCACATGGAGGAGATGCAAATTATGTCTTTATGGTCTATGAATAGCTACTGTCTGCAAATACTGCACAGATAGATTATGAATTGAACCACGGTGCACAAGGAAGTGGCGTTCAATGATTCAAGTGAGCACAATAAAGGGGCTCGTACTCTGTTTGTTTCTGAAGGTTCCTACTGCTCCACGTTAAGACAGAGAGACAGAAAGGGAAATAGTCAAAAAGAAAACATTTAAAAGACAAACAATTCAAACTCAAAAACTGAAATGACAACAAAAGCATTTACATTCCAAACATTCATACTGTACAAAAACAGAAACGTGACAAACTTTACTGTGCAAAAGACTTGGACCACTTAGGAAAATTATAACAGTGTATCTGATATTATTACCACACTGCTGGTTTATCAAAGATATCTTTTTCTATATACAACATTTTCCAGTGTGGCCTATGAATTTTGCAAGATACTGTGTGGACAAAGGCAAAAAAACAGTCAAAGATACCAACATAAAGAGTCAGAGTAGAGTCAGTAAAGCAGATAAGAATAGAAGCTGAAGTACCACAGTAATGAGAGGTACCTGTGGAGGTGAAAGGTTGATTGTACCCCTGGGCCAGCATGGTGTCATACGGAGAGGCTCCAGCATGAGTCTGCAGCACTGGATTAGTAAGGAAATGGTTCCCCAAAGGAGCTGAGAATGGAGGAGAGAGAGAGGGAAGAAATAAACAACCCACGCAGAGGGGACAATGCTGCGATTTAAAGGCAAATAAAAATGACCCTCACCTCGGTTAAGAGTAGGAGTATTGTTCACATCTGCGGCGATGAAAGACGATTCAGTCTGTCTGCGAACAGTGTCGTTCCACATTCTCCTAATGCGACTCTGGAACAATATATTTCACACAAGGTCAAACCTGACTCAGACAGACAGACAAAGACACAGAGCGTCACTGACAATTGTATTGTACCTGTCTGTTAGCGGTGGCTCTCCGACTCTGGCTGCTGGTGTACCGGCTGTTGGATCGTAGGGCAGAGCCTTTCACAGAGTCTGGAGAGCTGGAAGAAGAAGTTGCACAGCACTGGGAGAGACGCAGGCAGCGGCCATAGTCCTTCTGGCCCTATAGATGATATTCAAACATGAAACTTATTAGTTAAATTGTACATGTTGACAGACAGAGGTGACATGTGCAGGTACATCATAACACAGACACAGAGCCTGACCTTCCTGGCGAGGCTGCAGTGCAGTATGGTGATGAGGAGGCCCTGGGCAGTGTTGAGGGAAGAGAAGAGATAAGCCAGGAGGAGAGATGGAGCAGACAGGAACATCAGACCTGACGACCATGTGACGCTCTGCAGGAAGAGCAGCGTCAAGGAACCCACTGCCCACGCCCTGGAGACATGAGAGTGACATTTCTTCATTATTCAGACAAACTAGTTAAACAAGCGTTTACTTCAGTGACTCTGTCAGAGAGTTCTTCTTTATTATTTTCATCTGCTCTGCGATACCGAAATACAGACGCTTCAACTGTTCAACTATTTCACAAGGCAGCTGAGGAGCTAGGTGCATGTAATTGATGTCAAAGTTTACACACTCAAATTTTCCTGAACGTCCCCATCAGCACACTCTCTTGTGTTGAAAATAAAAACTGAAGAAACTGAATAAAAGAGGATTCAGACAGATTAAGTGACATTGCTAACACCCACCCTAGCTTTCCTTTTATCCTTTTTTGAATGTAAGTTTTTTCCTCCATTTTACCTTTTAGACAGCATTGCTGTATAAAATGTTTGCTTTACCTTGCTCAGGTTTAACCTCTTTCTTCCTGAAAAGGATGCACAGACTAAACAGTTCATGGTGTTGCCATGAAGATTGCTGCAGTGCATTTGACTCTGGCTTTTCAAAAGCTGCACTTGACTTAAAACTATTCGAAATCCTGCTGTTTACCTCGAACTGGGTAGAACTTAATGAGACAAATGAAAGACTGTGTCACATGTGTTTTATGTTTTCACATTTGCTTTGATTCATTGCCTCAGCTTGAGTCAGGGTTAAATATTTTCATTAAATACTAATCTCTAAAGTGGAAAAGCCACCTCACACACGACAGACTCCAGAGTCCATGAAACATTCATTTTAAACATATCTTTATACTTTTCTGTCATTTATTTGAAAGTTATGAAACTATAAAGATATGAAATAAAATATTAAAATGAAAAATGTCTTGCAACAGCGAAGTAGAGAAAACATTTAAATTTGTATCAATCCAGGTTTTTAATATGTTTTTAGGTTTTTAAAACTTTACTTTGTTTTGCTAATGACTAGAGCCCAAGCTACTGAGACATAATGAGCTCTACACATAATGACTAACAAAAGATCAGCATGAGGTGCTATACTTACCTCAGGTTGTCATGGCGACTGGAGTCTGGCTTCAAAGCAGCAGTGCTGTGCATCTTATGCAAGGTCATCACCAAGACAACGAGGTTCAACTGAGGGTAAAAAGGACAAATACCAATCACAATTTCATTTTCACTCAATAATACTGACTCATCATGATGTCATTACATGTTGATGATTCAACAGGAAGTATAGGAAATCTCTGCATGAGCATGAACTCTCACCGTTATGATGACAGCAACAGGTCCGAGGAAGCTCCAGATGAAGTAATTGTCTGTTCGCAGCCAACACCTACACACACACATAAAAACACACAAACAAATCACAGGAAAATAAGCGCCTCCAAATTAACATAGCCAGTCTGGGAGCTGACAAAGGAAAACAAGACACAGATGGAGTAACTGTCTTCATACAAAATGTGCACACACACACGCACACACACACACACAAACATTATTCAACTTACGCAGTCTTTGAACCGTAGCCTCTGAAGTCTATGGCTGCAGACACAGCCACCACCAGTCCGGGAATAGAGTAGCCACACAGGTAGAAATACTTCCTCCTGGAATTACGTCCTTCAAATACCTCCCGCTGCAGCAGGTAAAGTTCCACCCCTTCCAGACACAACCAGCAAAACACTGAGAGCAGTGAGAAGTGCAGCAAGCCAGCAACAATGGAGCACACAACCTGTGAATGTGAAAAAAGGAAAAGAGCAATCACAACTAAAATCTGTCATTCTCAATAATAATAATTTATGCAAAATATTTAGGCAAGACAACACAACTTTGTAAAAAAATAAACTCATTTGTGATATCAAAATGTTACATAATGTTGTTTCCAGTTTGTATTTGTATTAGTCCCATTTCTCACTGTGACTCACGGTATATTGTGTCTTGTTAGCTCCAACAAGGAAGAGTAGTTCAGTGACAAGCAGGTTGGCCCACAGGTTGCAGTGGATGGTGCTGTGGTCTGTGTGCCAAGGTGCCCCCTGGCAGCACAGGGTTGTAAGGCAGGTGGCCAAACACACCAGCGCTACAGAGATGCCAACCCAAGACACCACATAAACCAGGAGCTCTTCTACCCCGGCACCGAACTGATACAGCACACAGGAAAGAGATTTGAAAGGGGTTTGTTTAGATCATCAACAATATGAGTATGTCTGAATGTAGGAGTGTGTGTGTTGATGCAGCTCTGTGAGAATATGTGGATCTATTTTGTGGTTTTGGTGTGGAGCACTCATGTGTCTTGATGAATAAAAACACACTCAACAAAAAGAACATCGGACAGAGAAACACTTGAATCAGTTTCCTGTCAGGACAAACTACCCTGCAGCATTTCTCACTCCATCTGTCTCTTTTCAAGAGCACAGTGGGGGTGAGGTCCAGCCGTGCTAAAGCAAACGAATGCATAAGGGTGGAGGACTTTGAAGTCTGAGGATGGAGGTAGATTTACAAAGTTTAACTTTGGCACCAGGCCACGTTTAAAAGAAACCAGTAGAAGAGTAGAATAGTAGAAAAATTGCACGACAAACTGTTGCAAAAGCAGCATGCCCTTTTGTTGTCAGTGGGGAGAGAATCAAACAATAAAGGTGAATTTAATACATGTTTTGTGGTGTGTGTCACTTACTGGAGGTTGCTGGTACGTCATGAGCACAGCATAGCTGGACAGGTGGTTGCACGCGCAGGTAGTGTGTGTGTTATTGGTGTGTAACAGGCGGCAGCCCTGCGTAGACCACCTGCCACTCCCAGACACCCCTGATGCGTTCCAGAAAGAGCAGTTGGGGCCAAAGTGGTTCTCCAGCTGGGGAAACAAACACACTAATGCTCAGTGACCATATTATGCACAGTGTTAGGTATTTGTCTGTTCCTGCTTTTTATTTTCAGGTAAACCCACTTCCAAACGCACCTGCAGGTGCCTGAGAGTGAAGATCACCGGCTCAGAGAGGTACACCCTGTTGGATCCTCTGTGCACAGATGCAGAGATCACATGGGAGTTGACCACCAAGCTCTTACGCCTGACGTCTGACCCTTGACCCAGCCCCAGTCCCAGCCGCAAAGTGGAGTTCTGTGTGGTCAGGAAGGAGCCCAAGTTCTTATAGAGAGAGAGAACCAGCTTCACCTGGCCTGCAGAGGAAAACAGAAGATAGCACAACACAGTGAGGACAGGAATAACACATTCAACAGCAAATGTTTTTAGTAATATTAGTAAAGTAGTACTAAAGTATCCACAGTCATTTTCCAATTACCATTATTGACCCTATCCATGGTTTACTAGCTCTATGCTGTGGAGAATACTGAGGTGCACATGTACAAAATGATCATCAATTTCATATTGTGCCACGGACCATTGTTGCTGTACTGTTGCAGGGCCAGCGCTGATATCTGCAAGATGCTGTCACTGTCGTAGGAGTGAGGGAACGTCAGGTCCTTTATGTCTGCCTCTGTATTTAGCACATACACCTCCAGATCTGTTCACATACAGGAACAGATGAGCACAAAAGGTTGGATGAGCTGCTGAGTCCAACAAGACGTGAAGCAAGACATGGTGAAAGAAACAGATACCAGGTACCACATACCAACATTTGGTGCCCTGTCACTGAAACGGACATCATAGAGGTTGTTGGCCAATAGAAATGCTCCTTTCTCTACTGCATCCAACAGCAGTGATGCAGAGCGAGATTGGTCGGCACTGCTCATATCAGCCCAGGACACCAGAGCCTCAGGACCCAAGAGATTATCAACTGTCTGAACAACAGCCTGACAAAGAGAATGCCAGACAATGAATGAATATATGAATGAATGATTCAATCAATCAATCAATCAATCAATCAAGTCAGCTAAAAAGTCAGCCTGTCTGTCATAGTTTACCTGAACATAAGCCCTGCATGTGCGTTCCCTCTTCTGCAGCTGAAAAGAAGAAGTGAACCAGACATTTATTATTTGAGTCATCATCAATGACATTTCCACTTTCATTTGCAGGAAAGGTCAAGTACACATCCACACTGACGACAGGAACAGTTTACCTTGTTGTAATTGCGTGTCGCAGACTCTTTATTGGCTGGCCTCAAGGCCTGGAGCTGGGAGTCCAGGATGTCCAGTAGCTGTTCAATCAGCTTGACGGACATGCTGACATCACCAGCATAGATCCGCCCCCGCGTCAGGTTGACCAGCTCCCCAGCGATGTTGGCTGCATTCTCACCGCTTTTAATCTAGAGTGAGGGAGTGTAAGAGGGGGTGGTACATAATGTCAAATATTTTAACATTTAAGAGAGAACTGCTTGCTGAGTGGTTTTAGGGCATTTGCACAGCATGTGTGTGTGTGTGTGTGTGTGTGTGAGAGAGAGAGAGACTAACCTTCTGTGCAATTTGGCTGACCCAGGGAGAGGTGCAGTTTGAAAGGTCAGGCCCTCTGGAGCTCCAACCCACTGGAGACAACATACACTGATAGGAGGCTATACCTGCAGAGACAGACAGGGGATGTTTTACAGAACCTGATATGGCTTTTGACTTCTGATTTTCCTTCACATTTACAGCCCAAAATCCATTAACACAAAAGAAAGTTTGTGTTAATGGATATAAACAGTCATGTCTGAGTTTTGCTTTGTCTTTTAAAAAAGAATGTAAAGCTGCATCAACAATGTTTCTTGCCATATATGTTTAGAATAACTAGGGATGACAAACACACCTTGAACATATTATCATTTTATAATGTTATAGATCAAGTGTTACAGAAGTGTTATAACTTCGTCCATATTCATTTGGAGCAACTTTATAAATCTAGTATTTAATAAATACTTAACATTCACTCTCCCTTTAGCTTTGTTTTGGTCAACTTCTGACAACAACACTTAACTTTTGCTTCTTTAGCTTGTTTCATTTTCTACATAAACATTGTCTGTCAGCTGTTTGGTGGTACCTGGTGGTGGGAGGTTTGTTCTTGTTAGTTCACTTGTCGCTGCTAGAAATGAGTTTTATGATCAAATTGTGAATAAATCACAGGAAATGTACTGTCAAAACAAAACTATGGACTAACAGTGGCTGAGCAGCAGAGCAGCAGTGACTCTGCTGGTGGAATGTGTATATCAAAAAACTAAATTAAATATATTTTGTTATGTTTAGTTAAACACAGAACTAAACCTTCTAATACAGATTAATTCTGCAATTTGTGTGCAAGTATCAGAGAACAGCTACACCTGTGTTCAGTTTGAAACATGATTTTTAGGATTACATAATGCCCTGGTGTAATTATCACCTCTGTATTAAACCCAAGTCCAACATAATTAGGGTGAGGCAAAATGCACCACAGGCTTATCTACATAATCTGCATAACAGCTTCTCCTCAGAGGGAGTGCTGGGCTGAGGAAGACAGCTGCACAGCGCGAGGAAGAGTTGATGAACCCACCTCCCCTAAACACAATAACCTCTCTATTTCTTCTTGTGTCTCATATGAAGGTAAGTTCAAAGAAAGGACAACTGACTACATTTCAAAGGGAAACGAGATACAGAAACACACACACACACACACACAATTACACAACATAACTGGCACACATACATCAGCACACACTAACAAGCACTACACCTACCTAGTGACCCTTTAGGGCAGGGCCTTTCCACCGTCTCTCCCTTCAGGGTGGGGGGCCACTGCACACCTCGTGCTACCCGACCTTCACATCCGCCTACCTGACCAGGACCCCCAGGAGCTAAGGGGACACGCAGAGGAGGGCGGGGAGTCAGCGGGACCATGGCTGTGATCGGCCGCTGGTCAAAGGGCCCACGATTGATGACACCAATTGGGTGAGAAGCTGAGGGCCGCACCGGGGTTAATGCCACGGTGGCTGTGTAGGAGCGGACCGTCGTCATCAGAGAGGAGAGGGGACCTGGGGGCACAGAAGCACTAGTAACTGAATGGACTCATCACATACATGCAATGACACATCTGCACTTGTTCTGCAAACCTTTGGTGGGCGGCGGCGGGGTGAACTGTAGTGGGTATCTCAGCACATAATAGTTATTCCACACATACAGCTGGTTGTCTCTGGGGTTGTAGTCTATGGAGGAGATGTACTGGTAAGGGTTGGGGAATGGTATTTGAACGGGCAGCTCCTGTCCGCGGCTGGTGTCGTAGGCGTAAACCACCATGTCGCTGCCAGCCCGACCGTCTGCTTGGCCCTCATCATCTTGGAACACAGAGCGAACAGCGTACAGCACGCCACAGGCCATGAAGGCATTGCTCGCCCCACGTTTGTCAAATCCAGTGGCCCACGTGCCCTCAAAGCGAAGGGTGTACGGGTTCACCTGCAAAAGGGAGGAGGGAAGACACTGGGGGTTAGAGAAGTGAAACCTTCCCTTTTTCCCTCTGTAATTACTGATCTGCTATCATTGCACCCACCTGGCTGACCACAATGCGCCCATTATTGGCTTCAGTAGAGTAGATCACCCAAAGGCCGTTCTCATCCACTGCCAAATCGATGTCTGACTTCCCTCCCCAGCGGTAAGGTGAGGTGTCATGGTAGTTGGCATTGACCACCACTGCCTCACCACTCTTTATGCGAGTCCGCAGGTCATACTTGACCAAATTGCGCGTCCGTTCTTTGTTGTAAAACACGGCGCCATCATACACCACAAAGCCTGTACCATCCACACGGCTAGGCAACCTAGGACATACAGTGATGGAAAATATGTAGTCCATGTGTGCAGCTATACTTTTTAAATAAAGATGTACATGATATTATTGAAAAGAAATAGTTAACATGCATATAATACACAATACTCACTTATAGGTAGTGGTGATTCTGTTTTGGCGGTAGTCCTCCCAGGAGGCGTATTCATACAGCACCTCTGTCCTATACGGTGTCCATGGCATGACATACAGTCTGTCCCCAGCTTGCAGCGGGTCCTTGCACCATGCACCTGACTGATGCTCTGCCTCCAGAAGCGAGGAGGCCGGCTGGATGCTGAGCAGTGAGCCAGGACACACGAAAACTGGAAGACGGGAGTTAGGAAGGGTAACAGAATGTAAGAAGGAAGAGAAAGAGGAGGGGAGAAGAAGAGCAGGGAAGGAAGTGAGAAAAGAGTGGAACGATAGTGGAGGCAGGTGCAGGAAGAAAATTGATTGATGCATGAAAAATGGATTGAGTTAGATGCAGTTGGTGCGGCGAGATTAAGAAAAAAGAATGAAGAGAAAAAGAGAGAGGGATTTAAAACACCTGTGCTGATCTTGAGATTCGAGCAACAGAAGAGACGTAAAAGTGTAATCACACACTGTTAGAGTGTGTGTGGTGAGTAATACAACAGGGACACTGCAATGAAAGGTGTGTGAGTGTATTCATGTGCTTTGTGTGTGATTGCATGTGTGTGTGTGTGTATAGGGGGGGTTAGTGCAAAAAGAGTGAAGAGTGTGAGGTAGAATCAGGGACGCAGAAGGCGGGGCTAAATTTTGCCTTGAAGTGAATGAGAGGGCAAGTTAGTTACACTGATCACAACAATTGGTCCACCACCATGTCAATAACTGTATGGACACAGTATGTTTACTGTACAGTCTCACACCGGCATGCAAATAGGCATGCACACACACTCACACACATAAGCAGTGCTTGGTAAGCACACATCCAGACGGATACACAATCACACACATTTGGTCTTATTTTTCCTATGAAGATAAATAAGGGGCTCTTCCTATAAGGGAAGAAAAGGGAAAATAAGCATGAGGAGGATGAGTGGACAAGAAAGAAAGAAAGAAAGAAAGAAAGAAAGAAAGAAAGAAAGAAAGAAAGAAAGAAGAAAGAAAGAAAGAAAGAAAGAAAGAAAGAAAGAGTGCCTGTGTGTGAATGTGTGAACAGGAAATAGAGTAGAGAGAGGGTAAAAAGAAGATTATGTTTATGTTTGTGTGCGCAGAGAGACCGAGGGAGAGAAACAAGAGACAGAGAGACCGACCAGGAGCAAGAGAGTAAGAAACTGGAGAGAAATAGAAAGAGAGACGAGAATAAGAGAGACGAGGTGCAGAACCTGGATAAAATTGGATAAAAGGACGGGTTTCCATACAACAAGAGATGGATAAAATGGGGAAAAAAAAGAACAGAGTAGGAAATGAAAAAAAGGGGGGCAACATCCAGCATGACTACGAAACAACGTCCTAGGGTAAGAGGAAGAGAGAAATGGTAGAAGAGAGGAAGAGAAGGAGAGGAAAGAGAGGGGTCGGGGGTAAGGAGAGATCAAGATGCTACAATATATTGTCTTTACCTTTTTGGTCCACTTCTACTCAAGCATAGGAAAAAAAAAGAGGGAGAGAAAGAAAGAGAAGTCAGAGGGTGAAAGAAGGGAAGTAAAGAAAAGCAAGAAAGCAAGCAAGAGAGAAAAGAAAGAGAGAAAACAAGCAAGAGAGAAAAGAAAGAGAGAAAGCAAGCAAGCGAAGAAAGAAAGAAAGAAAGAAAGAAACATAGAAAGAAAGAAAGAAAGAATTGCACAGATAAAGACTTTGGAACTCATTCTCACCACAAACATTATAGTTTACATAAAAGAAAGAAGAAGCACAAAAGCGACCCAGCATTCTCCTCTTCTCTCCTCTCCTCCCCTACTGCCCCATCCTCCCCCTTTCCCTCCCTCCATCTCCCCTGATCTCTCCTTCCCTCAATCAGGCTCCTGTGGAGAAAAGAGAGCAACTCCTGTGGTGTGAATCTGAAAAAGAAAACACACACGCATGCACACACAAGTGCATACACACACTCTCGCATACACACACACACACAGGACATACAATATTCAAAAGTCCTACAGTTTCTCTCTTTGTACTTTCTCCATTCAACTTTCTTTCTGTATTTTACACACTAGCGTGCACACATGTACTCAAACCACAGACACACACTCATACACACAAAAAACTCCCTGAGAAAAAAAAACTTTTCTACAATCAATCTCTCAGGGAACATCGACATCAGAAGTTATGAGATCAAAAAAACATACCTAAAATGTAGCTAGACAAAAGTCAGTTAAATGTATATGTTTTGCATGCACATACACTCGTGTGTGTGATCCTGTTTGTGTTTTTATGTGTGTATGTGTGTTCATATATATACATTTGTAGATATGTATATATATATATATGTGTGCATACTCACTGTAAGGGACACACTCATACTGGATCTCCAGGTACTTGTATGTTCCAGGACAGGGGTCTGGGAACACATCGACCCCTGCAACCACCACACACTGAGTCCTGTTGTTACACCTGGAGAAGAGCAGATGGATGGATAGATGGATGGATGGATGGAGGGATGGAGGGAAGAGTGAAAGGGGTGATGGAGTAAGAGAACAAATAAGAGAGGGAGAGTAATTAACAGACAGGAAGGGGGAAGCAAAGGACAATCCATTTGTCTACTCTCCCTCGCAGAGAAAATTGATCAGTTCTTCTAGGAAAACACTGCTGAGTACACAGCTAATGGTGCAGCCATGCACTCAGACTTAGATGGAGAGATTATTGCACTTGCACGTACACATGCCTTACAACACAAGCACTGCCCTTGTCTAATGTTTCCTCTGACATGAATCCACATGTATGTTGTGCAACAGTGTATACATACTGCAGGCCTATGTAGGAAACCTTCAATGGTCTCATTGATTAGTTGAACTGTTCTCAAAATAGCACAAGAATCGCTTGACAATAAGCATCTTTGCTGCATCATTTAAGCCATTACATAAACATGTAAACACTACAGGTGTAACTGAGCACATACACACCTCTGGGCCATAATCTTTAGCGCGTCAGGAAGGTAACACTGTGTGTTCTCCATCTGGAAGGGGTCTGCATCACAGATCTTGTCATCAGTGCGTCCATAGTTGGCAGTTTCCACCATCACCACATCGCTTCCTGGGCAGCGTAGCTCGATGGGGTAACCCTCACATGCCAGTTCCCTGCGCAGCAGCCCAAACGGCATGGCAGCCCGAGACATAGCTGGTCATGAGGGACAAAGGTGGGAGGGATGGATAACAGAGGGAGGGTGAGAGAGTTGAAACGTGAAAGCAGGACAAACACAAGGAGAATTTTTTTCGAGAAAGGTTGTGTTTATATTATTTCGACTGAACAGAGCAGGATTCATAGAAATGTTCTGGAAACATAGCCTGACCCCTCTCATACAGTTGGGTAATGGTGTGATGTCAAACAGAACTGTAGGTTCACCACACAAGGACATAGTGGCTGTCAGGGACCCATCACACTTACAGTACTGAGGTATAGTATATTGACATCCTCCAAAACTGCATGTAGCCTATCAACAAATAAAAACATTAAAAAATATATATATATGTCTATCAACTATTTACTGAATTTGGTTAGTTTCTTTTTAAAGTTTCAAGATGGGGTTTGTTGGAAAATTCTCATTTGACCAGTGAACTTGCTCCCTGACACGTGTGATGACCTGCTTGAATAATGTTATTTAAATTATGTTAAATTATGTTAAACAAAAAAAAAATCAGACACATGTTTACAAAATCACATGTTTAGTATTTATGCTCCAGGTTAAATGAATGCTAATAAATGCAGCTATGGGCTAAATTAGCTTCACTGTGAAGTTTTAGTTTAGCTGAATGCCAATGCCTCTATTTGTTAGAGGGCATTAGACATTTTACTGAAAATCACAAATGTGAACCTTATGGTGCCAGTGCATCTGAAAAGTGACTAGGATTTATTGTTTTGGCAGCATAAATGTCTGTGCAGAATTTCACGATAATCCATGGAACAGTTGTTGAGGTATTTCAGGCAGGGCTCAGTGGTGGATAACCATCTGGCCATATTGCAGCAGAGGCTGAGCTATCCTGACTCCCCTTGTATGTGCCTGTTATAAATATGTGGTTAAAAAAAAGCTGGGGCTGATTACATCACATTTTCCCCAGAGTGAGGTGTACACCTGTGATGAGGGTACATAGCTTTATGTGCAAAGTCATTTCCCTTTAAATGTCCGCTTTACAGATTAAATCGAGCACGAGCTGGTATGTTGACACACACTAATAATTCCCCAATTATATATGTACATATGTAAATACCTCACACTGAATCCTTTCATCAAATTACACCCATTATGCCCATGCCTGTATTTGATGTAACACAATAACACACACTGAATGTTCTTGCACTGTAAACGCCTGCTGGGTGACTTAATTTAATCTTTGAAATGCTCATGTGTGAAAGCATACACTGGAAACATCCCGAGATGCCCAGAGAGTGTGATTAATGGCATCAGTCACAGTGCACCTCCACTGTGACACCTTCATGTGATGTGATTTGTAGGTACATCACAGCATCTTGTGTTTCCAGTCACTGGGGAGCATGAGGCTTAGGCTACTGGCTGTCAGGTGATTGGTAAATGCAATTTGACAAGTAAAATACTTTTATTTTCTTTCATTTGAAAGCTGGCTGTCACTCATCCACACCTCTGACTGCTATATTAAGATGTGTAAACCTGGGTTATTAGAGAAAAGCATGTTACCATTACTTTAATCTGGTTAAGACACATCATCTGGAGTATCATGTACGCATGAGAAAGTTCTTGCTGTATCAGGATTAAACCCAGCCAAACACATTGGTGAGATCAGTATGCTGCCAGTGCACTGTGGTGCTGAATGACTTGACTGCTTCTGAAACAGTCCCTTTGGCAAACTGCATACTTAAAATTTTCTGCTAATCTTTTGGTTATTTGGGTCAGAGCATTTCCCGAACTTTGCCAAGATGACTTTGCCGGTCTTTGGAGTCAGAGGGCTGAGTTATACTTCATGTCTCGCAAAACAATGACTTGTTATATCTGAGTCATAAATCAGCATAATCTATTGCTTTGCTGCTTTACAGTGTTTATGATTCATCCTGCTGATTGCTGTGTCTGGATCAACACCTCAGAGGCGTCACGCTTACCTTGGCCGGAAGGGGCGACGTGAGCGAGACTGAGCACACACACCCCCAGGAACCACAGTGACACAGCCATGCTGGGCGGGAAGAGTTAGCGCGTCACACCACCAGCCGTGTTAGGAGAGCCTGGAGAGAAAGCAGTAGTGAGATTGAGAGTGAAGAGATGCACTGTCTTCTGTGTGTGTGTATGTGTGTGTGTGTGTGTGTGTGTGTGTGTGTGTGTGTGTGTTGGAAGGTCAATAACACACACTGATGGTGAAAGAGTGCATGTCAGTAAACACAGCAGGGTGGAGGTACAGAATAATCGGAAGGTAGACAGAGAGGAATAAGAGATGGAGAGAAATAGAGATAACAATTGAGCAACCAGTGCAGTGAAAAGTCTCTCAATCTGTTGTTACCATGGTGATCACACAGTGCAGTCCAAAAGAAAGAGATAGAGGAGAGAGAGAGAGAGAGAGGGAAAGCGTGAGAGAGAGAAAGAGAAAGAGAGAGAGAGAGAGAGAGGAGATACGCTGGGTGTGTGTTTGGGAGGGAAAGCACACACGTTTGGGTACGTGTTTTAAATCTGTAATTAGCCAGGAGCAACAGTGGCCACTGACCCATAAAAGAGTCTTAATCTTTCTGTCCACACACACATCCACACACAGGCAGAGGGCCTAGCTCAGCTTGGGCCACTTTTCAGTAATCCTAAATAAATGATGCTGTGGATATGAGATTTTCCACAGCGGGACAGGGCAACAAGGTAAACAGCTGACTGAAGGCGTGGGTGATCAGAGGGCGATGCAGGGCTGTGGACTTTTATGAGGGAACATATGGATGAGCTGTAGCATCCCAAGCTGAATAATGGTCTCACTCTCAATCTGATGATGCACAGTCCTTTTCATTCGACATGTAGTTCACCATGAAAAAAACCACAAGGTAAGAGAAAGAGAAAGCATAAAAGAAAAACATTATCAGATTCTTATTTCATTCGGGGGTGAATTTCGTTGTAACTCACTTACTTGAATTTTATTGAGGCATAAATTTCTGCATGAGGGTGTGTCGCTGTGACTAACAGCTGGATGAGTATGTGCTTACCACATGTGAATGTGCACCAAAGTCTGGGTCACACTGCTGCCCCACCTCCATTTTTGGGTTCACTGAAGTTCAGTACAGTCAGGTATTGACAAGGCGGCACCAATGGTTAGAACTTCCAGACTGGGTGTCCATTTATCTACAGTCTACCTTTTCAACTTAGTGACAATCTCTGCTCAAAGAATCTCATGTATTTAAATATTCATGTTTACAGTGTTACTGAGCTGCGTCTGGAATCCAGTATCAATTTGATCGAATCTCATTATTGGTTAGACACTTCATGTCATGGGTCTGCTGACAGTAATGAGCTGTAATCGTTCCAGTAATGTTTGAGAAGAGATGTTTTTTTTTTCAGTTTTCCTCCCACCCTCTTCATCGTGGATACAGATTACAGTTAGAGTTCACTCAGGGTACACTTTCTGTTCAGTGCTTCTCAACCTTATCAGGGCACTGCCCCCAACATATTTTTTAGCAACTGTAAAGAGCCCCCCCCCCCCCCCCACCCAGAAAAAAAGACATAGATGTAAATAGAAATAGAAGTAGCCTTTTTAATTGCATCATCACATATTAACGGTTCTGAAGGCAAATATGCGATTTCAATGCTGTGTTTTTCAGATATGTGTAACAAATAGCTAATTGATGTACCTGCTTGACGGTGTGTGTGGGGGGTCTTACTTTGAAAAGAAAACAGGAAGTGAATTTGTAGTAACGGCTTAATGCAGTTTAAGGCAATAATGATGGCTCCAGTCGCTATTTTAGCAAAATGAAAATTGTCTGTGAAGGTCACTCAATAAACTATTTTATCGTTTTAAGTACCTCTTGCAATTACACCAAGTACCACTAGGGGTGTGAGTACCCCAGGTTGAGAAACACTGCCCTAGGTGGTGTACCTGTGCAGTGTCAGGTCACCTCAAGCAGAGTTTCTGGACGTCATTTGCAAGCTGAGTAGCTTACTGACTCCATCCACAGCAGCTCATCTCTCAGCTTCTGCTCTCTTGCTCCTTCCACTTCTCTGAATTGCGGGCTCACTGATGCAAATCTACGGTAGGTAACTTCCCCAAACAGCCTGCTGTTGCTTAATACCTGTTCTCACTCTTTTAAAAAGGGTAAAACACATCACTGTGATATACTTGGGAAAAGGGCATCACACTGAGTAATAGTCTAGCCATCATGATTTCTCTGAAGAACCTTGATAGCATCTGATGGAGCCTCAGGAGCATCAACAGCAACTCTACATGAACATGTTGGTGATACATGGTGAGTCAATGTTTAGGCAATGAGCAGTCTATGATGCTCCGCCCTAATGTGAAATGTGTAGAGTTTGTTGTGTCCTCCCAGGATTACTTGCCATGGTGTCAGTGCCCTGTTAAAGGACTGCTATTATGCTTCGATGCTTTGCCATTTCACAGGTAGAATGTGTGTTCGATTGACTGGTATGCAATCTTTGGTGTGAGCAGGGTGGAGATCAATGAGGATTGCGGAGTTATAACCTCACACTCAATCATTTCATTGTGCATTAATGAATCATTTTTAACTGTGGAGGTTACAGATTATTTTTTGGTTTGCAGGCCATGGCTAACCTCTTGGTTTATGAAAACCATATCAATGTGAGTGCCCAGCAGTGGACAAATGGGAATTTGGATTGCTGAAGGAAGAAAGCCACACTGACATGATCATGGAGATCGATGGCTCCTCAATCTCCACACTGAGAGACAACATGGTAGCTGCTTCATCTGTGGTGCTTTGATTGGAGGCTGACGCTGATGTTGTCATGGCATGATTAGCATGAAATTGATGAAGTTCCTGAAGCTTGGAAATTCCTGCTTGAGTAAGATGGCTGCTCCACTGTGATGCTGCCCAGTCCAGTACGTTTTGAACAAATTTCTGGTTTTCTTTGCAGTCATTTAAGATATCAAGACCTTGAACATGAGACATGGCTTCCTGACATGGATGTAGAAATGCCCTAAATCCCTCAGCATCCTTTGGGTGGATCTTTGGCCAATTGGCCAGTTTTTTCCTGAATGTAATGAAAGGCTGATGTGCTTCTTCCAGGAACCTTCATCATCATTTCTATTAAAAAATGCCATGAATTGTCTTTCTAGCAGGACTTACATACTTCTCAAATAATGAATGCCCTGTGTATGTGTGGGTGTGTACAAAATGCAAGTGTGTGTGTGTGCGTGCGCGCGTGTGCGTGCATGTGTGTGTGTGTGTGTGCTTGAGTGTGTTTATTTGTGACTTGCTTTTCTCTCCGTCTTCTTGTTAGGTAATGATGGCAGACATATTTAGGTCACTCCTCAACAAATGTCCAACATGCATTCAAAGACTCGTGCTTGTATGCGTCCAGTACACACACACACACACACAGACACACACACATACAGAAAGAAGAAAAAGACCTCTGCCTTCTTTAAGTCCACTGAACCAACAAGACTGTAGTAATAAAGGCCCCAGGACCACCGTGATATAAACGCACACACAAGGTCTGCAGAAGAGGAATCTTTCTGTTTTTTTTTCTCTCTCACACTCTCACTCTCTCACACACACACACACACACACACACACACACACACACACACATGCACAAACACATACATCCACACAATACATCTCATCTCATCCAAAACCCTTGTGGCAGCATGTTCTTTTACTTGCAACTCCCATTGCTCTCTCTCTCTCTCTCTCTCTCTCCCTCTATCTTGCATACACACACACACACACACACACACACACACACAAACCCTTAAGTGTTGATGCAGAGTAAGTAGAGCAAGGATGCTGATGGGCCTTGACAAAGCCACACACCCAGTCCCCCCTGTTTGCAGCACCATGCTCCCAGCTTGCAACCAAAATCCAGCCCCAGGCCACCAGCCGGCCTACTTGGAGCAGCAGCAGTCTCTAAGTGAGAGTGTGTGAGTAGTGGGCCCAGAGTGAAATAAATTACACTAACACAGGCATTAATGCACATATATACCACAACCACAAACATACAGGCTACACAGAGACGTTGCATTTACTGCACCATCTACCTGTAGCTTCTTAAATTACACACTGAAAGTAACTGTCTAGTGATGCAATGGTAAGAGAAAATCCATCAACAATAATTGTGGTTTATCCCTTTAATTCAGTGGTTTTTCTGTTTTCAATTATCCCCAAGCATCTTTAAGGTTCTCATAATCAGCTTATTGAAAACTGCCTCAGCTCCAGCTCTCCATTCAAGCTGCATGAGTGAAAAATTTCATGGTTTTGATCGCTGCTTGTTCTATCAAATAGAAATAGTCTAGATGTTTGTGAATAATTTTATTTCAGCCTGACATATTTGGTATTTTGGGAAAAATGTTTTAATCTCCTCTTTAAATGGATGATCTGTGGTTTTGAACAGTGTTTGGAGTCACAGCGTGAGTTTTGTTATGACAGATGCCATTGAGCTTTAGGGGGTTAATTAATTTATGAAGGGAGACTGGCAAATATCTGTTGGCACCAGCTTCAGAAACATGAGGATTTGTTGCGTTTTTCCTCTTTCTATATCAATGGGAATTGAACTATTCAGGGATATAACTGTTGGCTAAGGCATGCACTTTAAAAAGTTTTAGGTTTGAGAGCTTGTAATTGTCATTTTGACTGTTTTCAATACAGAAAAAAAGCCTGAATCCATTGATAGAAAAAAACAACAACAGAGAGATGGAATGAGAATAAAAAGAAAACCTTAATGACAGAGGTCGATCAGGAGTCTGCCAAACAAATCCTGTGTGGTTTAGCTCCTCGAAACTTTGAACAATAGATAAAAAAAGAAATCTGACTGACTCACTGCTGTGGGAAGAAAATGATACCTGAAAGCCATTAGAGTCAACCTGCTGGAAATCATTCAGACTGACATGAAATCATGCCAGGTATAAAAGAATCACACTGTTAGAGGTGGAGGCCATGGAATCAACAGAGACGGATAAAGACGGAGAGTAACCTCCCCCTCTCCTGGTCAGAGAGCTATCAGCGCCTGAGGGTGGATCACTATGAAGCATAAAGTGACAAAACAGCCTTAAAGTGTTATGTTCCTAATGGATGAATGTGTGTGTGTGTGTTTGAGTATGTGTGATTGAGAGAGATCTTTTACAGCAGAGGCAGAGATTAGACTTCTGACAACACAGTGAAAGCAAAGGCTTTATTAGGTGTGAAATACTTCTTAATAACACCAATGGCAAGCATTTCTTCGTTGCAGACAATTAGGATTAAGGAAGGATTTTAAAACACACTACAGTGCCCTCTGTGACTCTGAGCCTGTTTCAGACCATTGACCTCTACAGCTCCCAGAGGGCCGAGGGCTGCATGCCGCAGTCAAAGCCACTTATGGGGTTTTTAGAGCCTGTATGTTTGTCTGGTCGATGTGTGACTCTAGGGAATTGAGGTGTCGCCCTCTGTCAATCATTTGCTTGTTGCAGGCAGGAAACAGCAGGAGGACATGGCTTGCAGATATATCCAGACCATGTTTTTTTTTTTCAAGTCATTTTCAAAGTCATCTGGTATTGCTGGGGATTCTGTTTTTATATATTCTTCCAATAAAAGACCAAACGAAATACATGTGTAAAAAATTAAGATACTTTAAAAAAAAAAGTATCCTCATGTATCAATGGGCCATGAACGCCTCTTGGATTTCCATACTTTTCTCCATGTATGTATCTAGACTCTCATGTCATTTGTTTGTTCTTTTTGTGTGAAGAATTGCATCTCTTGCACCAAGGTTGATTAATCATTCATACATTTCCTCACATATTCATCAAGACTGTAATCCTACCCAGAGTGCATGCTCACCGGGTCAAAAGCATATTGTTTCTCTGTGTCCTATAAGCACTCTTGCTGTGTCTGAGGCTCTCCAGGATTTAAAGCGAGTGTTTGCCCATTCATCACTCTTTTGTTTTCCACCTGATCAGCATACAGTGTGAAGCAGAGTTGGTGAAATCAGGAAAAAAAATGTGTTTGTTGGTTTCAGCTTCTCAAGGATTTGAAGCTTTTGGGCCAAGTGAGCCAGAGTGATCCTGCACCTTTGATTAATAAGGATATAAATCTGACTGGCAGCATTTTTCGCCAGTCTCCCCTGTCTTCCTTTTGCTTCCTCCACCTGATCTTACAGGGTTCCCCCACCAACCAAATCTCTTGACCCCTGGTCACACATGAGAATAAGTTGAATATGTTTTGGTTTAGTCTGACAAAACAATATGCTACTTTGACTTGTGGCTTTTTTCAGTAGTTTTCTCTCATTTTATTGACAAAACAACAAAGAAAAGAGTAGCAGTAGTTGCAGACTGTTGTTCTAGAACACTTAATTTTTGTATTATTATTATTATTATTATTTTATGTAACCTTTATTTTACCAGGTAAGGTATTGAGAACACATTCTCACAGCCTGGCAAGTGTGAGAAAACAATTGTAGGGCGACAGACAGTGGGTGGGCAACCAAAAAGCAAACAAGCAGAACACAAGACAAAAAGACAAAGAAAACAAAGAGGAATGACTGACTTGTTTGGTGATCCCCATTTAAGAGTCAAAAAGTTGTTGTCACTACAACACGACATGACACAAGAGGCACCGACTGAGGCCCTTTGTTCATTGGAGCATGTTACAAATCTGCTACACAGGGTTTCTGAGGAGTTCACCAAGATAAAGCTAAGGCTTAGGTCCTTTTTCATGGCCATATGGCCAAAGTATGAAAGCATGATAAGAAGGATGATGTGGTCATAATTGTTTAGTATATAACATTTTTCAGTAATTCCTCTTAATACACTGTTGCCCATGAAGTTGGAATATAGATAGATAAAGTGTATATCTTCTCAAAACTTTATTGATCAATCTCTTCCAAACATATCACTGTGAAACTTAAACCACATTAACATTTATAATAAGAATAAAAAAGATGAAAGTGTCTGAAAACAGAATTATTCTAACTTTATGGGCAGCTGTGTATAAAAAATCCTTCCTAATGATATGTATGTTGGCTGTGGAAATTAAAGCAACATGGATGTGTATGGGAAGCACCAAGTGAATACAGTAACAGCTGCAGCACAACCGACTGTGACAAGAATCCCACTTTAGTTTTTAGGCGTATAACATCTCAACCAGCCAGTCATGTTAATAGAAATGTAAAACAGATTTGAAAAAGCTCTGCTCCTAGTGTTCACAATAAAATGTCCGGCTCAGTAAGCTATTCCAGTCCAGATCCTGGAAAATCTCACTTCTAATATGTGAAGTATGTGTGTTTCTAATGTTTATCACAGGATGCACATCTACAGGTGCAGTAATGTCTGAGGCTGCCTGAACACATGTGTAGAAAAGCTTTTATTACATCTGGAGTTTAGCACCATGCAGACACTTTCTTTTACTAAGGGTAAAATACAGAAAAATGTATTCACAGAAGTGGCACCTTTGAGCAACAGATTTCATCTTGAGCTTTTACGTACCGCACACTAACATGGTTTCAGTTAAAATCTACTTTTTTAGAGCAAGACAGTTATGAGCAAAACATACTGCGAACAAATACCAAGGCAACATGTGCTGTCTGTTGTCCCTTGGTGCCCTTTTGTGCTGAATATGATTTGTGTGTCAGCATAACCTGTTACTATTCAACATGTCACCCGCAGACAAAAAACCCTGGACAAAGAACAGGATTGTGATCCTGAGGCGTGACAAAAATGTCATGGCTACACAAACTGCTTCAGCCTCTTCTAGCTTCTTCAGCTTCTCACTGACTGAGGTGTGACAGAGCAGAGCCGTGTGCATCCAGTAGCTTTTGTTTGCAAGAGGAAGGCAGAGCGGGTGAGAGCTGGACATCAGGTTTGAGCAATATTTGTCTTCTGTCAGAGATTTTGCCGTAAGGAAGGTCTGCTCTCTCTACTGAGCATCTCTGGTAGTTTTTTTTTTTTTTTTTTTTTTACCACTTGCACTGGTTTTCAAGCTTTCATTCCTCAGTTTACCCTGCAATGTAAATCAATGCATGATATATAACTTTATGCACCTTAACCCCACAATGTGAGCATAATTCAACTGTTTAACAAATGCATATCTGTATTTATGGTACTGTAATAAAAAACATGACAAGTTGTGCATTTAGAGACATTTACATGGAAGAAGAATAAAGAGTTTGTGGATATGACAACCAAGCCGGCCGTCACTGTCTATAATCACTGAGCTGTAAAGCTGCCATCAGTCCCAGGGAAACACAGCAATATCACAGTAATTAGTCGACTGACAATTGATTGAACGACCAATGTGATAACTGAGTGCTGATTTTAGGCAAATATTTTCACTGTCCTGTGGGTCAGCTGTGAGGATTTGCTGCTTTAATTTTTTATATGATTTTTTTTTTCTGTCATATGTGATCAAGGTTTTAATTGCTGGTCAAATAAAACAACCAACCACTTCGGCTGCAGGGAGCTGTGACTCACTGAGCCTTTCTTTTTCTCAAACTGTAATCTGTTAATCATGAGAATAATTGGCCTGTTGATCGATGAGGAAAGTAATCATTAGTTCTATTAATATGTAAAATCCAGTCTCGTATCACGATGTTAATATTACACTGTGATATCCGCCCCCAGCTCTGAACCAGCCTGCAAGCCGACTGACTCAGTGTGTGTGACTGATGCAAGGAGACGTGATAGGAACCTGTTTGAAGTGAAACAGAAAAAGGGACAAATATGTTGCATTTTACAAGTCAAATGATAGAAAATCCATCCAAGTCCATGTGTGTGTGTGTGTGTGTGTGTGTGTGAGAGAGAGAGAGTGGTTTAAACAAATCAGTTTCTCCTCAGTGGTTGATGTAAATGATCCCTACATGGAAGCAAACCTTGTTATGTTTGTTTTCTCCTTTCCAACTAACATGCACAGCGTGGCCATGCGCACACGCGCACACACACACACAACTGGGTGAGTCACCGTGGAATGTGCAGTCACAGCTATTTTTGTGTGTAAATCATTTCAAATCAGTCATAATTTTCATCTCTCGTATTCACAATATTAACTATTATTACACAAATGAAATATAATACAAAGCAAACGATATCACTGCACCAAGAAATTCCTGTCAGGCAACTAGCTATTTCTCTTCACTCTCATTAGTCTTTTTCTTCATCCATTTCCTCTTTTCTTCACCTCCTTCCTCCCTTTTGCTTCTCTCTCTGCCCTGCATCTTTCCCCTTCACGGTCACTGCTGCTCTCCCTCCCTGGCCTCCTCCACTGACCCAGTCCTCTCTTCCCCTCTCTGAAATATTGATAATGGACTCTCACTCGGTCTGTGCTGTCTTCCTCTCTGTCTCTTCTCTCCTCATGTTCCTATCTGGGGTCAAACTGCAAAAGCAAACATTCAAACAGCCCTTCAGTGTGCTGTGTTTACACTATACTTTTCACTGCAGCACACACCACAGACACTGCAATGAAGGTGTGTGATAATCAACATAATTCAGCCCCCGCTGGTGACAGACCTCTGTGATGGGCCAGCGTGGGACACCCTGAGTCATTTGTGCCACTTTCTCCCCTGCACTCCTCAGACGCCCAAGAGGAGGCTAATCACGTGCCCATGAATATTTCACAGCACTCATGCCTCACACTCCTAGCCTATACCACTGACCCAGCTTCGCAGGCTGCCAGCATCGAGAGGCCCAGCACAGCAGCACATCAGATCCCTGTCCCTCAGTGATCAAATGGCCCTGGACAGCAGCAGCAGCAAAGGAGCAGGGCACCTGCGCTGTCTTCCCAGGCATTGATCATGTATGTGCTAGTGCGTGCGTGTAAAGAGAGAGAGAGAGACAGAGAGAGAGGGAGAGGAGGGGCGGGGTGCATCCTTATAGCCTATATCCATATCTTACCGTCAATTCTCCGATTTCCCTCCTCCTCCTCCTCCTCCTCCTCCTCGCTCACTGCGTCTCCCGCATTCCGTCTCTCCGCGCCCTCACCCACTGTACTCTCCCCCTTTTCTCCCGCTCCGCTCTGCCCGATGCATGAAAAAATAATCAAATAATGAATGAATAAAAATAAATAAATAAAGACTAAGCCAGGGAAACGGTGATGGGCGATACCTGCGGGGGCTACTCGGCAGTCATTAGCGCGATATGTCCAACAACAACTGGGCGTCCTCCTCCTGTGATCAGTGTACTGTGTAGGGCTCTGCTCTGCTGGACCTCACACCCTCCCTCCGTCCTGTCGAGGCGCGTTGTCTTCCCCGCTGTGCTGTGTGACTGTGCGTCACGTTGGTATCATAATTCCCACGGGTTTCATGCCCAGAGATGCGGGCTATAGGCCTTATAGCTCCGATGGACGAGGCGGAGGAGAATACACGATCACATACGAAAACAATAATTAGACGCAAATTGACGCACAGAGCCTCGCTCGCTCTTCTCCCCTTCGTCGATGCCTACAGCTCATCGAGCTCACTTGTCATTGCTGATCATATGCTTCCGATATCGTTCAGTTACATCCTTGCATTTAGTGGAAAATAACGTCGACGTGACAGCAGCCGCTTTGCATATCCTTGAAGAATCGTGATGAGGCGCAGCAGCACATCAGGACGGATATGGGGATGTGTCAGGATTTAGAAAAAAAAACAAGAAAGAAAGAAAGAAAAAAGAAAAGGATAAAAGGGGAGGGATCGTGTTATGAAATGGTGCTGAGATATAAAAAAAAATAAATAAAAAGACAACAGCTGGACAGCCAGGAGAGATAAGGTTTCCCGCTCCTAGCCTCGCCTTGCATCCGTCCTTCTCTCTTCTTCCTCTTCTCCTGGCTCTCTCTCTTTCTCTCTCTCTGTCTCTCTCTCTCTCTCTCTCTCTCTCCATCCGCTGCTCCGCTTGTTGCGCGTTCTGCACTCGAGAGCGCGCAACGCGTGTGTGCCTTTGTGTGTGCACGTGTGTGTGTTTGTGTGTACGCGTGCAGAGAGAGAAAGCCAGAGAGGGGGAGAGAGAGGCAGGGAGAGAGGGTGGTGTACGCAGGGGGTGGTGGTGGTGGTGGGGAGGCTTCGACTATATTATCAAGGTTTGTCTGAGTGAGCAACAATAAGGTGCTGTGTAGGCAAAAGGGCTGGGGAAGGGAATAAACAGCGGCTCATGTTTATTTAGGCCTCTGTCTTTTTGCACGTTTGACCAGCTTGGCTTTAGGTTTAACACTTGTATGACAAGAGCAAGAGAAAGGGGAGTTGTTGTGTTTGCTGTGTGGCCTGCACAGTGCAGCACAGTGCACGTCCAGCAGGCATTTGCAATATGTCCATTAACCTACGGAAGAGCTTTGTTTGCAGCAGCTCTGACAGAAAACGTGGCCTATTTGTCAGTCTGTCTATAACACTGGATGCTTTGACATACATCATCATGTCACTGTCATTTACAAAGCCCACACCAAACCTACCAATCAAGCAGTCACTCTGTGATGACACACTCGTTTCATCATCTGTCTGCAGATGCATTTTTTTTTTTTTGCCCCATCTGCTCCTGTCATTACTACAATGCATGGAAGCACCATGTATTTTAGGAGTAATGGCAGCACATCCTTATGAGGCCCAAGTCACCGAAGGAGAGCAGAAAACCTTCCATGTTTGACTATAGTCTGGCAGAGACGAACTGTTGCAAATGAAGATCCTGGCTTATCATGATAAAAGCATCATCTTTACAGTTTACATGTGCGAGGAAGTGTGCAAAAGCTAAACACCGTCTAAAGGATGAACAGGCTGAGTCACAGTCAAAGGAAACCACTGATTATGCAGAAAAGCCAGTTTCTCCATCATTTCACTTGATTCCCTTTGAATGGCTCTGATTGCTTCTTGTGTAGTCTGTAAAGTACAGCTAGACTTCATAAACACTCAGAGCACAACAGTCGCTAACAAAATTATTTTAATGGTGCTGAATAATTCATTGATTTCAGATTATGCATGGCATGTTTTGATTGGGTGGTACAAAATGATCATGGGGGGGGGGGGACTGTGCATTACGGAGCTGTGTTGTTGAAAATGGAGAGATGGTTGGAATAATCTCCTGGGTGTAATAAAACAAGCCATTATGGTAAGGCTTGGCTCAGGCCTAATCTTGGCTTGACTGTACACTTGGCAGCATTGAGAGGTGTTAAAGACAGCCAATTCTACACTAAGGTCAGCACTGGTTAGCAGCATTCATTGTTTCTTTAGATAGTGTTTTACATTACTTTTTACTGTTTGTTGGCATATCCATCCGCCGCTTGTACTGGGGCTGTGTTTGCAATAAGACCACAGTCACTGCTTAGCACTGATATAGAAAAGCAAAGCCGACCACAATGACATCAGTTTGACATTTGTACTCCATGGACAGCATGAGAACTGTCTGTGTTTACTGATATTCACTTGTGAAAAGGGTTTTGTCCGGCTAAACAATGCAGTGGAACATGGGCAGCAGCAGTTGTGATAAAGGTTTTAGTAGATATTTGTAGGTTTTGTCATTACTGCATAGTTTGCATTAGCATCAGCACGTCTTTTCATACCAGTCATGCTGGTCATCAAGAGCTTCAGCCACTGATACATTTACAGTAGAATAATGTGTCCTCTGAGTGGCTGTCTCTGTAAGAGAGTAATGAGTCAGTCTGGCTGAAGCCAGCTGGTTAGCATGCAAGTAGAGGGGGGAATAGAAGAAAAACATATACAATTTATAATATATATATATATATATATATATATATTATATATATGAAGAAGAAAAACAATATGTTTGCTTTCCACTACAAGAGGCCACTCATAGTGGGTGAGGGATTGTTGGGGTTGTTGCTGAGCTGACGCTTTGTGGCAATAGCAAAACTTAGAAATAGGTCCTTTAATCACTAATGGCAACTTTTGGGGAATTCACAGTCTTGTCCTCTTGATCTAAGTCCTCATCACCACGACCCACCTCCTCCCCCCTCTTCTTTTCCATCTGTTTCTCCGTCCTCCTCCGCATCCCCGCCTCCACCCCACCCTCTGTGCTTTTTCTTCTTCTTTTTCTTCTTCTTCCTCTCATCTTCAACCTTGTACTTGAGTCTTCTCACAGGGTCAGTGAAGCTGCGCATGGACTTCTGCTCAAACTCCTCACTGATCATGAAGTTCCTGTTGATGAGCTCCGAAGCTTCCTGCCAGTTGCGGTAGCAGTCTGGGCCCAGGCAGAGTATCTCCTCCACTGCATTAGAGGTTAGGATGGAGCAGTCAGGACGCAGCACCACAACGGTGGGCAGCTCCTCCACATTAAACATAGCCTCCAGCTCCCTGTGGATACACACACATATTGGCATAACGTTAATAGATTTTTTTTTTTACAGCTAAGTATATTTACATTACAATTATGCACCAGCAGTTCTGCACACATTCAACTGGCCAGTCTCACACACCTCCTGTAGGGGTCCTCATAGGCCAGGAACAGGCACTTCTTGGGCAGCTCTTTGAGGAAGGTTTCTTGCTGGTCCTCTGATTCGTCCAAACTGATAGATGAAAGAAAATAACTTTACCTGGAGATATGGATGGATTGATTTGGTGCATTCTACAATTTGACACTGCAAGAAAATCTAATGCCAATTTGGACACTTCTAGTGGTTCTAAGATAAAAAAGCATGACTGAAAATGAGATGTTAAAAAGACATCACATCTGAGGATACATCGACAGTCGTTATCATGTGAGCTGCAGATCTAAACATTCAGATTACACACACACTTACAGTGTAAATACATGACATTGCATTCATAACACATTTTTCGATTAAGGTAGGGGTAAATGAGTGTGTAACATGTGGGTTATATGTGTGTGTGTGGTGTACCTAATGTAGAGGAGAACCAGCTGAGCAGAGCGATCTACATAGAATTCATCTGTCAACCGTTTGAAGAAGTCAGTGAGTGTGGGAGCAAACTCCTGGCACTTTTCACACTCAGCAGATGCAAAGAAGAGCATCAGGATGCGGTTCTCGAGACGCATAACAATCTCACGTTCTGTGTCCAGCTCATCCTGGTCCTTGTTGTTCTTTACCAGGACCCGATCAATGAACAGGTCCACCATGATGAAGGGTTACAGTGGTAAGGGCTGAGGCATAGAAGGCTACCAGGATAGGCTACCATTGGATAAGAGGGATACCACAACAGATGTACATATAGAGAAAGGTTATACAAGAGTTTCACGTACATATCAGTGCCAAACATAAACACAGCTGAGAATAACTAACAATGATGGCTGAGAAAGTCTTAAAATCAACAAAAATGATTTTGCTACTGTATGATTGACTGGTGCCTTGTGTATTAGACTGCATGTTTCCACTCAGTCGTACACACTTACCTATTAATCATATATAATCTTGCTTGCTGTTCAGTCAGATAATCCTCACAGTTGCTTACCTTCAACAAATATTATCTCTGCTTGAGACAGCAAATCCAAAAAGGGAGCAGCCTTCAAAATCTAGTTGTGTTGTTCTTTTCAACTCTTCCTGAGTTGTGCTTGAATCAGTTCCCAGCCTGTCAGTTTGTGTCACATTCACTCATCGGCTGTGTCTCCTTCACCTTGATGCCAGTAGCGGATCGCTCCCTCTTCCTTTGTGTCTCTGTGCTCCACCTACCCTCTTCTGTCTGGGAGGGAGGGATTGAAAGACAAGGTGACAGAGGGACAGGGGACATGAAGTGCTCACAGGTATTGTGCATGTGTATGAAGGCTGTGACTAAGGGAGCATGTCCGCATGAACGGAAACCAAAGACATTTCAGAATGAAAGACATGCTTAATAAAAAGAAGTGAGTGACAGTGAGACCTTTATTATCCAGTAACTAATGGAGATGCAAACCTACAGGGAGTATCTAGTTAGTGATATTTACCAGATACTCCCTGTCTGATTGGCTTTCCAGGGAACAGCACAATGTGACAGAGACACTTTGTGTTAGCAGGACGAGAATTTATTGGGGATTTCAGTGGGAGTTCAGTACAGCATCCAATTAACTATTAAATAAGAAAATAATTTAACAAGAATAGAAAAATACTGCTAAAAATAAATAATATACATCGTGCTCGACAACATATTGAACACCAGCAGGCGCCAGCGCCTAAAATTAGTTTACAGCTGCAATGACTTTTTCTCCCACAGAAAACACTGATAAGTACAAGTGTTGTCAAACAGTTCTGTGCTTACACATATGGCAGACATAAAGCTACACTACCATCATTTGGACTTTTTGTGTTATGTTTCAAACAGCTGCCTGATGTTGCTAGAGATGGAGGTGAATTGATGATTTGAATTAGTGGGCCAGAAGACCAACACAATGAGCTAAATGAGGCTAAAAAGAAGTCCGTAAAGCTGCGCCACCAGGTTTGTCAGTATATGTGTCGGTATATGTGAATATATGTCTCTCTCTGGGTATTTATTTGATCCCTGTTTAATACATGAATATCTATTTGTCCAAATGTGGGAATCTGTGATTTTTTTTACATAATATAATCAATTTGCGAAATGTTATACATGCATGTTTTATACATATGTATTTATAGAAAGCTTCTGTGCCTGAACGCTGACAGTTGCTTTTGTAACTAAAACTTTTCAGTCTCAGATGATAAAACAGACTCAATCTTATTTTACGCAGATTAATAATAATCAGAATAGAGATAATAAACATGTAGAAATGCAAACAACAGTGCCAGTATATTTCCTAACATAGAGCAACTCAACTTTATTTCATTTCTTTAAAGATTTTGTGTAATGTGTGCAGGGAGACCGAGTTATGTTATGCTTCTTCTTCTGCCATTTCACTTTACCTCGAGCAACCCGATAAGGGAGCTCTTGTCAGTGTGCTTTTTTTTTTTTCTCTTTCTTGTTTAATTCTGTTGTACATGCCCTTGCAGGCAGTGAAAATACTTTTTAAAGAGCCTGTGAGGAAGCTGTAGTATCAGGATTCAAGAAATAAGCATTTGAGAGGTTGGACTTCATCTTCTCCTCCATATTCCTTTATCTCCTTCCTTTCTCTTTGCATCCCACGCTCCATCTCTCTCTTCCTCCCCTTCATTTCCATTCTTTTCCTTCCCCCATAACTGCCACCATCTCCTCTTCCTCTTGTCGTCTTCTTTCTTGTACTTGAGTCTCCTCACAGGGTCAGTGGCACTATGCAGATTTAGGTTTTCGAACTCCTCGTTGAGCATAAAGCTCCGCTCAATCAGCTCTGCTGACTCCTGCCAGTCGCGGAAACAGTCGGAACCAAAACGACAGATGTCCTGCACAGCGTTTGGAGAGAGAATGGAGCCATCAGGACGGAGGACCACTACTGTTGGGATGTCCTTCACCTTAAACATAGCCTGCAGTTCCCTGAAACACAGAGAATACACACAATGTATGTGCAAATAACTGTCATAATTAGGCTTAGTTACTGCTAAAGCCCAGTGTTGCTCTACATACACCTACTTTCTGTATGGGTCCTCAAAAGCCAAAAACAGAACCCTTTTGTGCATCTCATTGAGAACTCGTTCCTGTTGCTCCTCTGATTGGTCCAAGCTGCAGAGAAGAGGTGGAAATGGAAATCTAATGAGCGATAGAACAGTGAGAGTTTATGCAATTACATGCCTGCATCTAAGAGATGAAGAGAAGATGAGGGGGAACAGGAGACCTGATGTAGATGAGCGCAAGCAGTTTGGGGTATTCGATGTACGCTGGATCTTTCAGTCTCTTAAAGAAGTCATTCAGAACAGGCACAAACTCCTGGCACTTCTCACACTCAGCAGATGCAAAGAAGAGCATCAGGATGCGGTTTTCAAGTATCCCGGTGAGTTCACGCTCTGTGTTGAGCTCATCCTGATCCCAGTTGTTCTCCACCAGAACTCGGTTCAGGAACAGGTCCACCATGATGACAGAAAAGCAAGACAGGGAACAATGAAGTCGTCTGTGGAGAGATGGGGTGATAAAAAACTGTCATCTCCTGCATCCATTCTGTCACCACCTGAAAGAAAACTCAGCACTCACACTCTCTTGGATATATTCTCAGTACATGTTGGGAGTTGATTTTTAATAGTCATGATTTCCCATTTTGTCCACAGTTCTTTTCAGCATCTCATGAATCCTCACTTAGCAATAGACAGAGAGCAACACGGTGTTAAAATTTCTGACAAACGAAATACAACAAGGAAACGAGCAGGGTCTAACCAGGAGGAATGAGAGTCGAAAGGGTACATGTTGAAAGGGAAGGGAGGTAAAACTGAGGGAGAGGTAGAAGAGGCCAAAGACATAGATGAAATAAGGACCGTGTTCTCAATTATGACCCGAGGCTGGGGTTGGGAGAAGAGTGTGTTTATACCAGTCAGACGTAGCCTGACATGGTCTGTGTACAAATTGGAGCACATGTTGATGTTGATATGATGCCTCTCAGTGTGTGACATTCATGTTTAAGTTGCAGCCTACTAAAGAACATCCAGTCCTTACGATATACAACAGTTGTTGTAAACAAAACTATAGATAATCTAAATACAACACTGCAGTCACTGCCAGAACCAGCCGACGATGGAATAATAAGGGTTTTATTAGACGGTGCTTTCCAAGAGCAGACTTATGGTTCAGAACAAAACACCACATTTGAAATAAATTTCAGATGTAGAAATAAAATTCAGACCTAACTGCTAAGAAATGTACTTTATCTGCCGAGCCCAGCCTGTATTTCACTGTCGCAGCAGTTGCTGCAGGCTGAGAATTGACAGCGATAACCTCACAAATTAGATTTGGCTCTCTGGCTCTGAGCTGTGCCAGATCTATTTGAGACTGCAGCTCTGGTCTGAAACTTCCAAGACTGATGTAGGAGAAATATGTTTGAAATTGAGTAGCAGTGGATCTTACCTGGAAAAAAAAGGATTTCCTATTGGACTCCAAAAGGTCAGAGCTTAAATCCTACATCTGGGAAACTTACTGCACAATCATCCAGTTCACCTTTTGAAGCTGATCGATCATATCTAATATATACCAATATGGCATTACAGTCCTTTTTTGTTAGTAGTTAATTTAAAAGGCCATCAATCAGTGTATGTGCTGTGGCAGCTGCATACACCTCAAGCAATTTACCTCACCTTGAAACTCCTCAACTCCCACAAGAAAAGAAGTATATCCAGAGTTTCTTGTCCCTTTCAAGCCATTGTATGCTGCTGGGTTTGTTTTCTTTCTTCCTTTAAATCCTGGTAAAGTTTGTTATTTTAGTGACACCCTTCACTTCCTCTTCACTCCTCTCTCTGTAATTTCTTCACTCTGCACTCTGTGGTCTACCAAGTGAGATTACAGGTAGCTGGAGGTGTGGCAGTACTGTAATTCAGAGGCAGACAGTGCCCCCATGTGTGTGTGTGTGTGTGCGTGTGCGCGCACATGTGTTGCGAGTGCAAGTGTGTACACACATGTGTTGTGTGTGCATGCTGTAGATCTTAAAAGTCCAGCTCACCAGCAGCAATCTTATTACTTAAAGAGAAGAAGGGAGGGAGTAAAGGAAGGATGAAGAAAGAAGACAAATTGGATTGCAAAGGGATGGTAGACATGTAGGTTAAATGGCGGAAAGAAAGACAAAGAGAAACACAGAAACAGCAAAAAAAGAAGAGGAAATAAAGAGTTTTATTGGAACATCAATTGAGCCCTCCTGACCTCGATCTTCCCTCCACTCATGCTGCCTGTGGAGTCTTACTAATTACTGATGTCAGTCTTTTACCCTCAGAGTATAATAATGATTCTTGTGCATCCTGAAATCAAGGTGATGTGACAGCCAGGATGCAGAGCGTCAAGAAAATGAACTGAGAGAGTCAATACTTTGAGGTGGGGTTCTAGTAAACCCCAGCAGGTCCTACTGTAGAGAAAGTGGCTATCGATCTGCAGAGGCACTTGCAGAAAATACCTAGGTTAATCTCAGGGAGGGGTGAGGTAAATATAGAGGTGGGGAGAGAGAGAGATCTAAAAGGATTAGTCTGAGTCACACAGGCATGTGCCAGTGCACGTGGGCGCACACACTTGCGCGCACACGCTCTCACAGATCACCCATAACACAATAAACATACTGTGGACATGTGAGCAAACACACAATACGAGCCAAACGTTTTTTACCCATGTTCCCCATGAATTGCACCTTTTCATCTGATGCTGGCATTGAAATTTGATTTATTCTCAAATGCCTGAAAATGTACATTCCAATAAGCCCATAATCCTCCATTGCGTTCAGTGCATAACTAAACAGAAAATGGTGACATGGTAAACATTAGGCAACGATTGGCTACACGCAGGCAGGTTATGCTATTGCATGTTAACATGCAGTGATCAGCAGCTTCTTCTTCTGTAAGTACAGACAGACAGACAGACAGACAGACAGACACCACAACACACAATGTTTTTCTCAGTTACTTTGATGCAGTTCACACATCAGGAATGTTATTCTCACCACTCTTAATGCAGGTATCAAAACAGTTCAACATATGTGCTCTTGTTTCTCATTGTGAGCACAAACTGCTACTGTGTCCACACACCTTTAACTACTGAAGATATTTTGTTGTGACTCTGAATCTCGTCAGATTTATAGAGCTCACTCACCTTGATGCCTCCCTGTGTTGCACTGGCGTTAATTTAAAAAAAGACTTTTTTTCAAATATACAAGAGTCATGCCAGTTTAAATTTTCTGTACTATAATAGGTGTTATGTTTTCATTTTGTCATCGGTTTTCCAATGCATAGATCCATGTATCATTTAATTTTCTCAGTTACAGCAAATATATTGTGTGAATGTACCTGTAAATATTCTAACAGCTTTCACACATTTTCTAAACTAGGTCTTATTTCTTCAAAACCAAAATATATACATTGTATTTATGCATTTAATGTCTTTAGGTAAGCTAGTTCATGGTCATAGGAGTCTGGGTTAGTTTTAACAGCAAAACACAAAACACAGACATTCAGCAATTAAATAAAAAAAGTTCTTGAAGTATTGAAAAGAAAAGCTTCAAAATAAAGCTCTTGTCATGATCATGTCACAATGTACCATTTCACATACTGTATCTTACACTTAATCCAACCTTGGGGCGAACTGTAACATTTGACTCCTTGTGTTTGAGATTCACCTTTACAGTATCTGATTTTTGCTGCAGAGCTATCACTTACATTATTTATTAGCAGACACATGTAACTAGTTTGTATTCAGAGCTCCAAGATGCAGACAGAATCATCAAAAATGTTGCAACCATCCTCAGTTTCACTTAAATCTGTGTGTGCATTACAGTGCAGTGATATTCTGTACTAATGCCAAAAGACATCTGTACAACCGTTCTCCTTTCCAAAAGTTCAAATTATGACTGCCACTGTAAAACCCACTCAATTATATGATGGACCTTCAGAACTGCATTGAGAACTGTGAGAGTGATGTTTCTGTTGTGTTAACTGCTTAAATGCGATTGAGAAAAACTGTAAAAGAGTTAGATTCCTCTAACAATGCTCAACTTATTCAGTAACAACACTGTGTGCCAGATGAAAATATAATGAAAGTGTACAAGAGTCATTACAACAGGGTCATGTTTTGCAGGTCAGCAGTGTATAATGGATCATCTGTGGAAACACAGTGAAGGAGGAGGAGCAATGGCGGCCAAACTGACCATTACGCACCGGCAGGGAAGACAAACACCAGCAGGCACTAATTAAAAGAAACATTTCAAACTGGGTTGTGGGTATGCATGTCTGTGCTGAAATTAAAATGTTGTGTGCCAGAAAAGGAAACAGCGCGGAGCATGTCTTCATGCTTTAACCACTGCAGCTCTGGCTAGAAATGAACCTACAATCTTTACATTGCTACTTTGAGCTTAACTGTTAAAAAAAAAAACAAAGAAAAAAAGCTGTTCATTATAAGTTTTTTATTTATTCTTTGGTAAAAAAAAAAAAAGACACACTTTGTAC